>OX382367.1:22256135-22859770 GCA_947508005.1 Amphipoea lucens
AATGTAATAAGTACTTACAGCGCCATCTCTCGGGGAATTGGGTTACTAATTAATACATAGACGTGCCAGAAGTTTTCGGTGGTAATTTTGGATTGCGAGAACCGATTTTAATAATTCTTTTTTTGTTTGAAAAAAGATACGTTCAGGATAATAAAATATGTAAACGAAGTTAAAAAAAAATGCTTGCATATACGATTATACTACGAACTTAGTCCAGAAATGGTTTTGTACAACTTTTTGTCTTCTTTGTACAAAAACTGTTGTTTCTATCAAGTTCAAAATAATTTTCCTAGAAAGTCCTTATAAAGTTCTTTTTTAAAGTTCTTTCACTTTTCAGATTTTTTTCATATTTTCTAAACTTATGGTTCAAAAGTTAGAGGGGGGGGGGACACATTGTTTTTTACTTTTGGAGCGATTATTTCCGAAATTATTGACATTATCAAAAAATGATTTTAGTAAACCCCTATTCATTTTTAAATACCTTTCCAACAATATATCACACGTTAGGGTTGAAATAAAATAAAAAATCACTTCCCACTTTACATATAGGGGGGCTACCCTAATAAAACATTTTTTTCCAATTTTTATTTTACCACTTTGTTGGCGTAATTGATATACATATTGGTACCAAATTTCAGCTTTTTAGTGCTAACGGTCACAGAGATTAAGCGAGGACGGACAGACGGACGGACGGACAGACAGACATGGCGAAACTATAAGGGTTCCTAGTTGACTACGGAACCCTAAAAAGAGGGGAAGAAATCGTGATTTTTAGTTAGCCGACACACAACACAACCTCGATAGCTTTCCATTAGGAACATCACAAAAGAAAACAATCCCACATCCAAGCTTAGTAAACAAATACTCTCATCTATCCCGCACGCTCTGCAAGCTCTGCAACTACCTGTTGTAAGGTGAAGGAACTAATACGTCTGGGAGGCGCGCGCATTACTCCGCGTCGGCTGAATGTTGGCAACCACTGACTCAGGTGTCTACGGCGGATGCCATTACGAAAGGATCGCTGGGATTTATTTAGATATAGGAGTATTAAAGTATGTACTTTTATAGACGGAAAAGTATTAGATGTGGCTGCAGTTGAAGATTGACTTAAAATTATTTAAGTATTTATTTGCGACCACCATCTACTGTCAGGTCAAACGCTGTTATGTTTTACAGCACTTGTAATCCTTATCAATCGATCGACATGAAATAGAAAAGATCATCTTGTACCGAGTGGCAATTATGTTATCACATTAAACAGTACAGCGGTTATTACAAGTTTTTATCAGTCTGTTAAAATAATTTTACTAAATAAATAGCGTAAAAATTTGGCACGAAAATACCACTCTTGATTATAAGGCACTAGACACGCGGGGCGATGGTATCAACAATTCAACACAAACTTATTATTACAAACTATACAATACATTATAATTACGTATTTAAAATACTTAATTATAGAACGAAAAAAGACCCCGCGGTTAGAATTTTAATTGTTATTAATTATTTAAATTGTGTATGTTTTTATCAAGTGCTTTCCACACGCTACACGCTACACTGCATGGTATTGATTTCATACAATATTATTTAGAATACGTGACACTTATCTCAACATCGATGAGAGAAAAAATAACATCTCATATTATGCACAAACAAACCCACCATATTTGCGACATTAAAGTAGATAGTGTTCAAAACTATGCGCTGCCATACGTCTGATAAGCGCGCCGTACATCTGAATAACGCAGTCTAGACGGGCGCGGTACGAGCGTACGACCGATGCATGTTTACTCAGATACACATCATACACACAACATACACAAGCAGCAGATTTATTATTGTTTAGAAACTGTCACTTTATTTATTTTGAGAGGACGTACTTTCACTTAGAGATGTTTTTCTTATTTTTGAAGATAGACAACGTTCTAATTGCACGATACGATATATTATTATGTATACTTATTATGTGAGCTAATTATGTAAGCTTACATGATAAATCTTTATTTAGTTAATTATGAAGACCTTTGCTTGTAAGAACTTATGTTGACGTTAGGATAAGTTTGAACTTATCCTTATCCTTATTCTTGAGAATACAACGCAAAAAGTTGCTACCAATTACAATGGGTATTGTTTCTTCAAATATTTAATGTTTGTTTGTTAGCACATATATATAAACATACAGAAACCGTCTGTAAATGAGCCCAAACAAACAAAACAAACTCGTTGTAAGAAAACGTACAATAATACGCGAAATTAGGAAAACATTCCGTAGTGACCTCGTCGGAAAAATTTGGTGAAAACTTCGCGAGATTAATAATCTGCGTTCCAAATTGAGTTGAAGATAAAAGCCGATAACCCGGATCCGTGCCGTGACGTGCCGCTCCGTGCAGTCCCGGGCCGATGAGCGATCGAATCGATTAAAAGTTTTTAAACGATTAATTGTAGGTACATTATGAATTTGAGCTCTCGATCATAAAACATCGAAAGCATTCGAATTTTGATTTTCGTCAAGTCGTCCCAAATGGGCCGTAGGCATGTAGGACGAGTTGACGTATGACTCCGAATCAGTGCTTTTTGTTGTTTTGATTTTTGATAGCTTGGTTTGTTTTTGATAAATAGCTGAAGTCGTACTAAAATGTTTTTGTAAACTTGCTGAACTCACTTAAAATATCAGTTAAGAATTCAGTAGGGAGGGACCTACTTTACAAACATGTTCGATTCTAAGTATAAATTGAAAATATTTCGTCAGTAGTCTTATCAAATCTTAAATTCAAAATATCAATCACAGTCCAAAATGAATAAGATTAATATTTCGGCGATCCATCAATGTTAAAAACCAGTATTAAACAATCATTTTATTTAAATACAATTATTTATTGTTTCTATCTGTCCAATCAAAATTTAATTTATTTTATTTCTATATAAACAAAAAATATATGTAGTTACTAGATATTATTTAAAAAAAAGTCCCCCCGCCGCGTCTGTCTGTCTGAATTGCGATATACTCAAAAACTACAGAACGGATTTTCATACGGTTTTCACCAATGGACGAAGTGATTCATGAGGAAGGTTTAAGTGTATAATTCATTTGTGTTTTGTGCTGACGATGACTGTTGAAGATGTCGAAAAAGTCATGCGGACTTCAGCTTTACTGGTGTGCGCCACGTAAACCAATAGAGTTATACAGGATGTCTCAGGAAACTTGTGCCAGTGAAAGTGTACCTTCGCCTGGTTTCCTGGGACACTTGTATATGAAAACAATGTATTACGGTATTATTGATTAACACATAACATACTTTTTATCCCCGTAGAACTATCCCGTCTGATAATTTCCGACCTCCCCGCGGGTAAAACCTAGTTTTTTTTTATTTTTATTGCTGGATGGGCACGCTCTTGACCTCGATCACGCCTGATGGAAAGCGATGGATGAGGTCTATGATGGAACGAGCGTGCCCAGAAGATGCCTAAGGCACTGGAACTCCCACGCATCGACGAAACACAGAAGGCTGCTTGACGCCGGACTTCGGTGGGAGTTCAATATAAAGTGTGCCCCTCACTAGAAAACAAGTCACCTCTTGATAGAATTTCGTTTATTGTAGTAGATCACATGTTACTCGTTCTATTCGTAATTAATATCATATGTCATAATCAGCCTATAATGTTCCCACTGCTGGGACACAGGTCTCCTCTCTATGAGAGGGAGTGGGCTGTAATATACCACGCGGGCCCAGTGCGGGTTGGTAGATGTATATCATATAACTAATCCTATATTTCAACGTCAATAAATTAGACTACGCAGAACGCGAATAGCCTACTTCCCAAACTAAAAGTGAGGTGTAGGCGAAAACAGTTCAGTTAATTACTTAGTGATAGAGTGAGGGCCATATTTCACTACTTAGACTATAGCCCACTTTGGTTAAATTGATCGTATGTTAAATAACTGCTTTTAGGTTAAATGTGCGTGTTTATTGCTTTAAGATTAAAAGCTTTATATCAAAACAAGCTCAATTACTAATTTGTTTTAATTTAACTTTCATCTGAGGTAAGGTTCGTTCTAATTTTTTTTTGTTTTTGTTTTTTCTTTTCTGTTTTAATTGTCTATTTTTTTCGTTCAAGTCGGGGTACTTATTCGGTAAATGATTACACCGTAAGGTCTAGATGAAGTTAATTGAAAATAAAAGGTATTCAGCAGACAAAACAAAATAGTTTCGTCCTTTTATTACCAAACAACTTCACAAAAATAAGACTAATTGGAACACAAATAAAAATAGCCTATACCTCTGAAACGAAGACAAATGATGCTCGTATTAATGAGCCGATGAGCCTACCTACTGCCGACACGCTACCTCGTTGTGAAGTGGGCAATCATTTGAAGCAGCGCACTTCAGTGATGAAACCGACGGAAAGAGCTGCGCGCCGAGGGACATACTTACTGCCATGTCGGATGGCGAGTTTATTTATTCCAATTATCATCAAACTAGGTACTGTCACGAGCCACGAGCATCCATACTAATATTATAAATTCGAAAGTAACTCTGTCTGTCTGTCTGTCTGCATGTTACCTTTTCACGCCTAAACCGCTGAACCGATTTAGATGAAATTTGGTATAGAGATAGCTTTAGTCCCGGGAAAGGACATAGGATACTTTTTATTCCGATATTCCCACGGGATCGAGACTTATGCGGGTGAAACCGCGGGGCGCAGCTAGTTAGTAGATAAATATGTGCGATATAATTTAATTTTTCGAAATTAGAAATAATTAAAGGCATTAATTGTATTTTTTTAAGTCAACTTCCGATTTATAAAAAGTATTGTATTGACTTCTCGTTACGCGCCGCTCCCCACCTACCGATCGAGTTGAGTATAAAACAAGGTGCGCGGCGCTCGACAGATCTCCCACCCCGACCCTTGCTCGATGAAGTGCCAGCCCGCGCCGCAGCTGAGCCTGTAGCTTTAAACTCCCGACTGTGACCTCTGAGTTTGTTTCGGCATTTCTTCTCAGAGCAGTCAGATAGGAAATGCCGGCCCCATCAAGCTTAAATAATAAAAATCTGATCCAGCCTGTCCCATCTTGCTGCCCTCTCCAGCGACGCCCTAAGCCGAGGTTCGTACCCCACAGGGGGTGCCCTTAGCGTGTAGTCGCTTAATATAGTAGATATTCGCCCTGGCTGGAGGCTTTGAGTTTTCTTAAGGCAACCACAGGATAGTCCGGTTAAGTAGTCACGACCTCTCAAGGTCAACTACGAGATGCCATTTCTAAAAAAAAAAAAAAAAAAAAAAAAACTCGACAGATCAGAAGTTGTCTAGTAGCAGACACGGTACGAAGGTGCTCTGAACTGTCAGGTAATGTTGAGTTAATTATTACTTTATACCTACTGTTACTATGTTGGTTGCTTTGTTGATGTGATATTTAAGTTACTTATTTATTGAACGGGTATTTGATTTATTTAACTATTTCTTTCGTATTATTTCTTCCTCGTCTCCCACAAATACCTTTTTTTTCGTTAGCCTAAGTTGTGTCCCACTGCTGGGCAAAGGCCTCCCCTTTTTCCTTCCAAACCTCCCTGTCTTTTGCGATCTTTGGCCACGTTGGCCCTGCAAACCTCGTCAGATCGTCACAAAACCTTCGTCGTGGTCTACCTCGACGGCGATGTCCTCCTTCAGGCATCCAGTGAGTGACGAACTTTGCCCATCTCTCCGGGTGCATTCGCACGACGTGTCCGGCCCACTCCGACTCCAGCCTGGCTGTTTTTTCTCCAACATCCGCTACTTGTGTCATGGAGCACGGAGTGGTGTTTCTGACCTTGACATACCTTACACTTACTCAAAGTTCAAAAGTGATCATCTTGTGAAAAAATATCGTTTGCAACTTTGAGAAAAGACGTATTTAATTTATAATAGTGGGTCCGTAACGTAACTTCGAGAGTTAGGTTACGGACCTAATCATCATCTGTCTGCCTTTTCGGATTTTTCGAATTTAACCGGATGCGGCTGAATACAAGTATTTTACATGGAGCGATTGTTTTCATAATAGTTACCATTTTCGTAATAAGTATTGCAAATCAGTACTTTAGGAAACATATTTACGCTCGTGACTGTACCCACTTTTACACAATAAAATACTTTTATAAATATAATATAGAAGTGTATGGTCTGAATGGAACAGGTGCATCCATAGCAATTTGCATCGATTTACTGAGAGGCGTTAATTTTTTTATGCGGGCTCACTAAACATTAGCAATCAACTGTTGGATATGTAAAACTAGAATTTTGAGAGGGAATATACACAGATGCTGTTAGTCTAAAAGTTATAACATTAATGCAACAGCACAGTGGTGCTGTTGCTTACCAACTTGGACTCAATTCTTATTCCTTATCCACCTATCAGAGCTTTAAAACATAAATAATAATTCAGTGTTCCCTGTTGTAATAAATATTGCTGGTAATAATTGTGGCTTCACAACAGTATTCAGTCGATTAATTAGTAAGGGTTATTACTAATAACCCTTACTAATTAACCTAATAACTTATTAGGTTTGGGTTAGGTAGGATAACCTAATCCACAACAGGCAATAAAAATAATTGTATTGCCTGTTGTTATCCTTGCACACCGTATGTCAGGAAATGAGTATCTCATCTGATAAACTCGACAGCGGTCGGTAATTAAACCGCACAGTAGGATCACTCACGCTAATAAAACAAGTCGTACGAGTAGGTCGATAAAAAATACTCGTAATTTACAATCATCAAAGTTTTCACAGTTGACTGAAAGTTTTATGAGCACACCTCCGCAGCTCCGTCGCGAAAAAAATTATGCGAAACCGCAAAAAAAATCCGCTGCGAAACATCATGTCGCAATTTGAGTAGCGGAACATCATGGGAGCCAGTTAGATTGTAGCAAGTGGAGCAAAATCTAGTCGGTTTCGATGTCAGAGGAAGAAGAAATATTATTGTAGTCATTAACTTTGAACAAGCAGTTTTTGGCTGTCAGTCGTGCTCAACGTATCTATAAAAACTTATAGTTTATGACTAGATACTATTTAGATTGTTTGGACAAGTCATTTTTTAAACTTCTTTGTTTAGATATTTGATATTTTAAAAATACTCGTATTGTAATTTACTCGTATCTTCATCCCCGGGTAGTAGATATCTATAATTTCTTTATTGTGTAGTGGTTCATTTCATGGTAGCTTGAATAAGCCTACCTGCCAACTCTCGTCCACTGCCTCGCATTCCTATGGGCTTGGCGTCTCGTCCAGTCGTCCTGAATCCTGCTAAACTTCACTACACATTTTTTCCACAGGTGTTGGTTAATTTTGTTGTTCGTATCTTGAGGGGATTGTAGCACAAACTCACAGAAGGAAAATTTCTTATTACGTAGAAAAAGTTTATAATGCGCGGAGCGTTTAGTTTTTACGACTTGAGACGACTAGTTGAAGTGAAAAAACACTCGGAAGTGCGGCGCCACTGTGCTCATTCGTGGACCGATCAGATAGGTTAGGGAATAGGCAATAAGCAGACCGGCAACTCATTCAAACCAAAAACTTTTTTCATTACACACAAAAGCTTACCTAATTACTAGTTGTGGGTGGAAGGCTATCCAAAAATCCCTATTAAGATTGAATGCGGTAGGTAATACGGTACGTAACATTTATATATATTTTTTTCATATTTCAATGTCCACTTTCTAACAAAGTAACACACAAGCACATTAACCACTTAACTCATAAGTCGTGGCCGCACCGCTCCAGTCGAGTCCAGTCCAGGCCGGCCTCAGGCAGTCCAGTCTCAGACACATTGTCTCAATCCCGGCCACATTTATATGCTAATGTCTCATACATATGTAGATGTGGCCTGCTTACCCGTTATCGTCATATACAGAGCAAGTTTTGATTTTACATGTGTTATGTTACGAAAATGTACTGTTTATGAGTAATAAAGGATGCATTTCCCTACGGGTTGAACTTTATCGTTTGTTAAGCTGTTGCGGCTAAACATGCCAACTTTTGTGTTCTAAAGTAGTTTTAACTCGGGGTTCTTATTTTATGTTTACGAGGGGAGGGCGGGCAGGAAGCGCGCGCTACTGACAAAGAGGCTGCTTTATGCATGGTCAAAGGCAAGTTACCATAGCCATTGTACTAAGGACAAGAGTGCTTATCAAAAATTAGTATTTTTTACTCGAAATATGAAAATTGCTGCCTGATTTGGAAAAAGAAATCTTAGTTACCTCCATCAATAACCATATCTTGAAACCTTAGAGGATTTAAACACTAAAAAACCGCTATACATGCTAAACAAATCCAACCTTAAGATTAAAAGGCTATGTTTAGTTAGTTATGAAGCGGAAAGTTCAAGGATTCGTTCTCTAGTGAAGGATTTCAAACAGGTACATGTCAATTCAACGCTGACTGAAGGTTCATAAATTATGTTCCAACAACATTGTGTGGGTGTTGCTGAAGAGAGGAATAATAGAAATAGTCATAATACGGCTGTCATTCAAATTATTATGAAATCACACTAATATTATAAAGGCGACAGTTTGTGAGTGTGTGTGTTTACCAATTTTGATAAAATTTTGTATGGAGGTAGCTGACACCCTGGATTAACATACAGGGTGTTACAGAAAGGGTATATTAATACAAACGGGTTGAAGAGTGTATCTGGTCTAGAACATCTGTACAAAATTTCAGCTCAAAAGCATTAACTTTGAAAATGCTTAACATTTTTTTATTTCGACATCACGGCGCTGCACTGGCGCGCGGCGGCGTGATGTGCGTGTACTAGGCGCACAGACACACTACAGATAATGGATAATGACTCTCGTAGTGCGGTGACACGTTTGTCATGATTTCAATTTAATAAACTATCGAAATAAAAAAATATTAAGCATTTTCAAAGTTAGGTACTGCTTTTGAGCTGAAATTTTGTACAGAGATTCTAGACCAGATACACTCTTCAACCCGTTTGTATTAATATACCCTTTCTGTAACACCCTGTATAGGCTACTTTTTATCCCAATGCTCCCACAGGATCGACATTTACGCGGGTGAAACCGTGGGGCGCAGCCAGTCACACTAATGTTATAAAGGCGAAAGTTTGTGAAGATGTTTGTAACTCAATCACGAGTAAATCGTTGAACAGATTTGGATGAAAATTGGCACACAGATAGCTTATAACCAGGATTAATACATAGGATACTTTTTATCTAGATTCCCCACGGGATCAAACCTTACGCTGGTGAAACCTCGGGGCGCTGCTAGTTATATTTGTATTAATACCCTACTTCCTATCCTACTAACTTATATAATATTATAAACGCGAAAGTTTGTCAGGATGGATGGATGTTTGTTACTCTTTCATGCAAAAACTTCTGAACGGATTTGGATGAAATTTGTCATACATATAGTTTTCAACCTGGATTAACACATAGGATACTTGTTATCCCGGTAGTACGTTCCCTAGGAATGATATCCGAGCTCCACGCGGGTGAAACCACGGGCAAGTTTAGAGGGTGGTTTCTGTCAAGGTTAGACATCTTCACTCATAGATAGACAGATTGTAAATGATTCAGTTTTAAGAAATTCTATCTATCGTGAAGCTCCCTCTTTTCTAGGCAGACTTGCTATGGTCCATGGATTGTGCCATAGTGTTCTACAGATAGTTGCTCAAAGCACGACCTAGCAATAAACTGTGGACAGTTTCACAAATTAAGTCTTTTCTCATAGCTCTGATTTCGATAAACTTACAATGTTCTACTTAGTGCATTCTGCGGCTGCACTGTAATGCCACGTACGGCGGCTACGCGGGTGTTCTCGTTTCGAATACAATCTAATTGGGTCAGTTCAGCTGCGAAGTAAAACTAATTCCAACTAGTACGTATCGGATAAAACCATACAAAATAATAATTAAGTGTAAGACTCTACCGCTCTCTCTACAGTCCACACAGACAGACACAATCATATTTATAAGATACCTACACAACTTCGACTTTGTATAAGTAGATCAAAGAAACTTATTTTATTCTGAAAATTCTCTCAGAAATTTGGTGCTCGAAATCCAACCAGTTTATCTCACGTTCGCACGCCGCTAATCTTCACAAAACAAAATCCTAAAACTTTTAGAAACATAACTCTCAATCACATATAATATTTAAATTGTATGTACTTCAAGCGTTTTACTCTTAAATTCAAAATGGCGGCGCTATCCGAGTCGAGATTTGAAAGTTGGGCGTTAATCCGTTTGCTCATAATGTATAGTTCGTTTGAATATGCATGCTACTTGCGAACGCTCCAGTTCGCACGTTTTAAATGCGTCGCTATTTTGTACAGGTAATCACTTTTGTTTGAGAAAATTCAAAATTTTGGCATTATTGTGCTTAAGTCGGTCTTAAAAGCTCTGTCTTGTCTGTGCATAATATATGAGCTATTTTCAGAGAGCATTCTAATAGTATTTAGTTTTCGATAATTAATTTAATACTTAAAGATTCACCATAAGTACACTTTAAATACTGGTAGGTATGCCATCTGCTGATCGCTTAGATTTATTTCAGCCCTAGTTCAAACAGAATTCTAGAGATTATTATGTATTTCGTTTCATGAATACAAACTAAATCTTTTGGACCTTAAAAGCAAGTTTGTAGCTATAATAATTATAATGTATACAAGAGCGAAAGTAGTTAAAATAATTTAGCAATAAAGGAATTATCCGACTCTACTGCTTACAATTATTGGATTCCTCTTTTAGCTTTCACTGAAACAATTAATATTTGAAGGGCAGTCTTAACTTAGATGAAAATACGGAATTCGTATCTACTGGCAAAACATTAAGTTATTTTGCTTCAAATATTTTGTTGGGCAATGTTCCGAAATTAACAATTAATCTGCTCGCATTCCACCGAACTAGACTCGCGTCTAAAGATTCTTCGCTAGGAAATTAATTGTTTCAGTGTTTAGACATTCACATAGCTAGCCGCCATTAGTTTGAGCTATTGACATTTTTATTACGTTTATATTTTCCATCATATAACATTTTACTGCCAACATTCTGGGCCAATGATTTGAGAAATAGGTACATTCCTAGTCATTGTGCCACCGCCATTTTGTATTATTTATGTTGTAATGGTCGGAGACGAAAGCTGTAGTTGATAAACTAATAAAAACAACCAAAAATTCAACACGCGTCTCCAACTTGTCAAATATGTGCTTCCCAATATACTGGTAAATCTGCTTTGTTATTGACTACCCCGTTGGTCTCGTGGTCACAAGCGCTACGGCTGAGCGTGGAGTCCTGGGTTCGATTCCCAGATCGGGCAAAGTGTGATTGAGTTTTTCTATTAAGAATTTCTCATTAGCAGCCCGGAGTTTGGAAGTTGGCGGTGTGATACCCGCGTGGCTCGGAAAGCACGTAAAGCCGTTGGTCCTGCGACTGATCTCTCCCCGGTCGTGTCAGATTGCTGTCGTCGCATCGGACAATGAGAGTGAAGGAACAAAGAGTGCTCCTATGTTTGCGCGCGCACAAACTTGTGCACTATAATATCTCTTGTGAACCTGGCTAATATCCGTTGAGTTGACCGAATTCGGTCGGGAGGCTATTATTAATTCCCCATTTTATTGTGATGCTTATCTACTTAATAACATTACTAAAATATGTGTTTCGGACCCCCTGTCTGCTCACTCCAACTAGCCGAACTTTCAATGTTGATCAATTACATGCTAAACTCATAGGCTACAAAAAAACCGAGGTGAAGATATTTATAAATAAAACTGCCTTCCCCTACAAAATCATGTTACACGTCGTCGGGTGCGAGGCGACAATTACACATTTTTGCATATTCATGGACCGCCATCGACGCGTCGTCCGGCCACCGCCAGCACCGCCGCCGGCGCTTGTCAAGCGGTGATTGATCACCACACTTTGTAGCGTCGTAGGATGGCCCTTGTACGCAGGTTGTGAAGGAAAGTGCGTGAGTGGTAGTTTGGCAACAATTTTGATGGATACGTTAAAGTTCACGGGCCTTGGATAAGTTGCTTGCTCCGGATTTCAGGAAGGGCCGGCTTAGCCATGTAGCAGTTGCAGCAAAAACTAAGTGCCGCACTTTGGAGCGCCCCGTGCTTTGACATACAAGGAAACAGCCATGGTACCTATACTACCGGTAGGTCTAATGGAATATTATGTATGCTATGCATGGTCAAAATAAATCTAACCACTCCGCTGCGGGATCGTAAATATTTTCGAGCTTGCTTCGCTCGCTCTTGCATCGTATTTCTTCTTTAGCTTTCTGAATAAGTCAAAGTTAAAATAAATTATTTTTTCTGTATGTATTGTCCAAAGAAATTTAACTTCTTCGAGGCAGGATGCTAAAGATTTTTGGAACTGCTCAGCGGGTTAGGCATGAGAACGTAACAGACAGTTACTTTCGCATTTTATAATTTAGTATGGATATTATAAAAATTATAGTATCACCTATAGACCTGATGGATACAAACCACATATCTACCGAGACACTTGTCTCTTTTGTAGAGGAATGCTCAATTCTTCGCCTCTCCACCTTTTCAGACGCATAGCAGATCTCCAAGAGAGATATTAATGATAAACCAAGATCGTAACTTTAAACTACCGATTCACCATGGTAGAAATATTAGAAAATATTGCCACTGACTTAAAAAACACCCGAGGAAAGTAGGATGTGTCCATATAATATAAAACGTATGTTTACGCTAACCCCATTCCAAAATTATGATGGGGTATTTCAGTATTTTCTATATGATGGGAAGCCATGGCGGTCTTTATAGCGCGGGTATATCGTAAAATACCATAATATTGACGATGAAACGCTCACATGCACGAAACCTCAATGTCATAAACTTAAAAGAGATTTAGAACTCTCAAAGAAGATTTCTGATTTAGAAAATATCTTGCGATTTAGATTTTAATACACTTGCATTACTTTTTTTTATCTTTGTTCGTAAGTAGTAAAATATGTAAACTACATTCACTTACTGCATAAGTTTCTGAAAATTTTTCTTTGATGTAATCTACGTACATTTATTTTCTTTATCATGCAAATAAAAGGGCCTTCAAGGGCTCTATTTAGCAAAACTGTGCGAGTATATAGGCGGTCCAATGTTGTTATTAACATAAAAGATAAGTATCACTTTGCTTATACAGGCTGTGTTTTAGGCCCGGACAAGCGTAATAGGTGATTCTGAATCTGATCTTGCGCTCTAAGTGAATACATACATCTTTGCTATCTTACTATTACAGACCAGTTCATTGACTTTAATGTTGCAATAAAACCAGCCTGTATACCGTCTTATGGTGCTTGGCTTGGCTTGTCTCAAGTTAGTTTTGCTACATTTCCCTATATTTTACCAGTTAGTCTTGCAGTCAAGTCTTTAAACCAAGTTTTCCGAAGACTACTTCTTGAAATCTTCACGCCATCGAGCTAGGCAGCAATTCACGCTAGGCTCTCATAATCTGTTAACTTTACTGGTTTGGAATACCTACTTATGAACAGGTTCTTACTTGATATGATTAATTAAAGTATAATTTCTCTAACTTAGGAACAGTATGTCACAATGCAATCCTTTCATCAAACGTCATGTCAAACAAAGATGTCTGCAAACAATCCGTTTTAACTAATTCGTTTCCAAAATCAAATATTCCAACCGCCTCTTTGGGCTTAAATATGCACCCTGTATATTACCATAGACCCACATATTCTGTACCCCTATTATTTATGGTCTGTCTGAAGATTTATGTCATCGGGCGAGTGGGTTCCTAACGAATGGAATTTGAGTGGATTCCTGAGATAGGCGCTGCAACACGGTGGTACATTCGTGCTATGGTTACCTAAATATTATATAGTTTGATGTGTAGTATATATTGTAGACAATGACTTTCCTATTCTTTCTTACCATATCATAATTATATAGGATGCAAAAAGAACCACTATCAAAAAAAAAATAGTTTATGTGTATGTTCTTGCATCCTATTTGTGTGGTTCCAGGTATAGAGCAGGTACGTGTCATGGTCCTAGCCATACTGGCTTGTCGTAGTAGGTACCACAAGGACAGGTAAGGTAGGACAAGCCAGTATGGCTAGGACAAAAAACTCATATAAGCCTCGCTACTTAAGTAAGTAGCGAGGCTTATATGAGTTCTTTGTTTAGGTATTGTAAGAATACGAAAGTCATTGTCTAAACTATATACTTTGTTAGTCAAAATACATAGTTTTCGTTTTCAGTAACTATTATTTTGTTGAGTTATTCCGGTCTGATCCCATGAACTCCACCCCCCCCCCACCTCGATCCCCTGCTAGTTTTTCTTCTGGACCCTTTATTAACTATGGTCTAAAGCTATGCTTTCCTAGAAGGGCGGTGACACATAGCGTCCGCAATATACCGGTGAATGACGTCACTGAAACGTTGTTTATGAAACTATGTTGGTGTGTTTCCCTAGAGAGCGTATATGACACCGTAAAGTCAAACTCCTAAAGATTCAAATCGCTAGATTTGCCCTCACCGTACTTAGTCATGCGAAAAAGTGTCCATACTGAGAAGAATGAGCTCTCACATGTAGCATTTCCATGACAAGTCAAGTATCTCCGTCATTGTGAGCCAAAGGTGTCAAAACGAAACAGAAACGCGACTATCTTTGCCGCTGTCATAATGTTCATGACAGCAGCTGCGGCGGTTATGTGTCGTCACCGCCTTTCAAGGAAGCCGTAGCTTCTTACTCAAGTTTAACGAATTCACAAAATCAACAATTCTTCGAGCTACCACTTTTCTTAAGTTTAAACACTCATCAATTACCTACAGCTCTTTTGTGAATACTAATTAACTTCAGACAAACTTTGTGAACTTACTCCGACAATTAACTCCGTGATTATTTTAACTTTCCGTTTTAACTGAGGTTTAAAAGATAATAATATTATGGTCTTGTAAAGTATGAGGAGGGGTACTCCCTTTCTTCTCCTAAAATTGTTTGTCCGAAAATCACTATCCATAACACGTTTGCTATAAACTTCAGACACCATAATGTTAAAAAATTCGAAATTTTGTTTTACATAATTATCATTACTTCTGTATAATATCGAGTATGTAGGTATGTATGTATGTCATGTATGTCATAATATCGAGTACTACCTATAATAACTTAACCCCCTAATTTTGCATGAAATAAAGTAATATGTCCTAAGTATTGTATTATATAATGTGTTTTATTTCGAATGCTCATTTATAATAAAATTGTTAGTCCTAAAACATTTGAATAAAATTAGGTTTTAGTGATAGAAACGAATCGCTGTTAATCCACGCAGTCTTGTCTGCCCTACCCCTAGAGTGTAATTTAGAATCATCGCGTAGGCGCGTAGGGGCGAGGCGGCCCGCAGGCTAAGGAAGCCGAAGCCGAAGCCACGGTGGTAAGCGAAAGCCGTCTGCGACGATTAGCACGCGTGGGACCGCCGGAGACCCGCAGCGCCGGAGCCGTGACAGAAATCATGCCTGCTGCATGTTGCATGCTCGCTTGCATGCTGCAAGCTGCATGCTTGCTGCCGGAGCCGTAACAAAAGCCGTATTGCTTTTGCATCTTTACTAGTTATGTATTGTATCAGTTAGATTTGGTAAAATAATAAACAATTGTAATACAAAATCAGAACATATTTAATTACAGAAAATGTTCTTTAAACGTAGATACATTAATTGTAGTCGTAATTATAAGGTCTGCCTAGTTTTAATTTGTAGACAAATTCTAAGCTAATTTCATATTAGCTGCGATTGCCGATTGCTGCCTTAAAAAAATCTAATTTTTAATTGTTTTGTCAATTATTTTTTTCTTTTTATGTTGAATGGGAACGTCGTTCTTTTCAATTTCTGATATTAAATATTTAACCTCATTCATAAGATAATTTGACAAATGATAGAAGCCTGATTTAGGCTTATTTACACGAGAAGATTGATTCTATTATGCCAAACTTCTGCACAATTTTGAGTTCGAGGTATACCTTTATTCATTAATTCTCTTATACTCCAAAATGTTGGATCATATTAAGGCGCTAAACTGCAAAATCCGAATACTTATATAATTTTCACTACATCATTCTGCTATTATTTTTCCTTTATCTGAAACTGTTTTTTGCCATTCCTCAGAATAAATTGGTCTATCATTTGCTGCTAGGTAGGAAAGAGCCGACAAACATTTCATTTCATTAGAAAATATTTTCTGAAATCCACGTTTTTGTATTTGTCTATAGATTATTTGACCCAAGTGAAAATTACACCAATTGATTGCAATGTTATCAAAATATTTTTTAAAGCTTGCTTGTGAGGATTTTTCAAAATCCAAGATGACATAACATGGAGATTAGTTAATACTCTCTGATTCACACGTTTCCAATAATAATTCAAATAATAAATTATAACTGCATTTATTCTTATTTGTACAGAGCGCAAAAACCATTGGAAATGTTTTGCTTTCACTTTGGCAAACAGAGCCATGTAGGTATATGATTGTTGAATTATATTTGGTACAATCTTAAAAGTTCCATCCATTAACCAAAATTTTGATTGACTTAAATAGGATAACAATTTTTTAGTGGTATAAATAATCACTCTTTTCCCATTATGAGCTCGGACTTTTATAATTAATTCATTTTCAATTTCACCACATTGTAATCACTTTTTTTTATCTCAAAATCAATATTATCGGGATCTTTGATTATATTGCAATTGTTTTTCTTCACTTTGTATATGCGTTGTTTTAATTTTTTTATTGCAGGTAAATGTGGCAAGACTGCTTGTGATTTTAACGCTACATAACTACTATTAGTTCACTAGGTCTTTTTGTAACATCTGTCTGGGTCTCCTCTTTTAAATTAAGTAAGAAGTAATCACTCCTACATTACACTTATATTGTTTATCTTTGTATTTTCACACACCCAGTAATATTTTTCCTTGTAGAATCGATTTTTGTTAAAAGTAAAGCCGTCACAATTTAATTTTATGCCACCCTTGTTTGTCCTTTAAAGTTCACATTGCTGTATTTTCAATAATTATTTTTATATGTATATATATATGTCGCATCCGGTCATTCGTTTGACTATTCGGAACGCCAGCGCCATCTGGCGGCGCTTGACAGAGTCTAGCCTGAGTTCGTGGGGGGTCGACAACAGCGCGACAGAACGATGTGGAGCCTCTTGGACATTGGACATCGGACGAACAACATGCGCTCAGAAACTGTCCTGCGTTCCGTATCTGGTTGTATCGTGTACCTATAGTGTGTGATTTGCTAGTGTGATTTAATTATTGTTCGTGAAATTATAATCTGATTTGAACTGCATACCGTTTTTCTATTGCGCAATAACCAACACATACCCATAGTTCGCCCACATTATTTGAAATCTGGCTGATAATAACGAGACACACATGCCATCTCCGTTATCAGAAGTGCGATTCGTGTTGGTTTGTGCGCAAAAATCAGAACGCTAAAAGTGAAAGTAACCGTTGTCATTTGAAAAACAAAGTGTAAACATGCGAACGCTTATTAAATAATCATGTGGATCTGTTCGAGTTGAACCCAGATAAACCAGATACGGATGCGCGATCATAGTGCATGTTGTTTTGGGCATAGGCTGTATGCAGAAATACCTTTGCCGAATGACGCGCAAGTTACACCTACCGCCATGTTTGAAAAAAAAAAACAAGCGGGTCCCAAACCGTAAAGGAACAGCATCAACGTGGCTATCGTAAATAGCATACCAAGGACGTGGCGTGGAGCTACCAGTGACGTGGAGTGACTGAATCGAGCCAAGCAGCGCAGCCGTCAGCGAAGCCGTTCGCGTGCTGCAAGTGGGAAACCAGGACATATCGCGGCCCGATACACGAGCAGTGGCAGCAAAGCAGCGCAAGCGGATGGAGGAGCACGTGCTGCAACTGCTGCAAGCAGCAACGGCGAGTGGATGTTTGCATCGTACAACTACCCCCAGACACCTTAGAAAATACAGGTGAGCTGTATTGTTTTGTTTACGATTCTGGTGCTGAATGCTTGTTAAGAAAGGAGAGGTTAAGTGGTATTGGTGTATTCAGCACAGAATAAAACTGGACGTTTGGAGGTCCGTTTATGGTAGTTGATGTTTTGGATGGTGATCCCCATACGTGAAAAGCTTTAAATTCTAACCGTACTTTTAAATATGCTCACGATAGATTAAGAATGATGCAAGTAGGTTATGTACCAGTCGAATTAGATGGTGATCATAGTGGTGATGAGCAAGCCTAAGTAGTGGGAACCACGCGAGTAGGGGTTCTCTATCGGCCGTAGTAAAGTTGTATGTAGTCACGGAGTGATGCATACGGGTCCATGCGATGGATGCGGAGAGCAATGCGATTGCTGGTCGGCCGGAGAGCTGTGGCGTTAGAGTGGTTTACTTGTGTGTGGGTTTCCAGGTGTCTAAGGCTCTTAGTGAAAAAGATGGTTGTTAATGTGGATAATGATGGTACATGACTCTGGTTGATGATTTTCGCTGTGATTAGATAATGAAAGTTTGTTTAGTTACTTTAGAGGTATTGTTTTGTAAAAACAATAAGAAGAGGATTAAAGTTTACTGATTTCAAAAGTTAGAAGCCGTAAATGGTCAGAATTGGCCGAGTGGAACATGCACTGCTGTTGATTTTTTCGGTTACAGGTTAACACACAAGAACGTCTGCAAGCAAGATGGCAGTATCAGACAGCGCTGCACTCTCCTGTACGAGGAGTCACTGATCAAGGACGGTGCTGTTCGAGCAAGGAGTTTCGCGACTTCTGCCAGGGAAGCGGTGGCAGCGAGTGGATGTCTGTACCATTAAGCCAGCTACAGATCTATCGTCTACAGAATCGGGTGAGCCGTTTTCATTTTGTTTTGACTCTGGTACTGAGTGCTTTCCTGGTAAACAACAAAAAAAAATTGTAACATTATTAGGTATAGCCTAATCTAGTTTACAATGCAATTTTTAAATACGCTCCATGACTGTGTTCGGAAGATGCCCGAGGGCCAAGTACCAATTGAGATTGTAGACAATATTGATGATGAGTTGGCATCACTTTGGTTTGTGTACTCAGGTTCTCGGTTCATTGGGTCGGAGACCGTACCAGAGTATCGCAGCCATAGCCCGTTAGAAATCGGCATCTACTTGGTAGACCGTGGGTACGTGGTGCGCGGTAGCTCTGGGTAGTATGGTCGGGTCTAGCCTTGAAGCCAAGACCGTAGAGTCAAGGAGGACTCGGAGACCGTACCAGAGTATCGTAGGTACGTAGTACGCGGTAGCTCTGGGTAGTATGGTCGGGTCTAGCCTTGAAGCCAAGACCGTAGAGTCAAGGAGGACTCGGAGACCATACCAGAGTATCGTCGGTACGTAGTACGCGGTAGCTCTGGGTAGTATGGTCGGGTCTAGCCTTGAAGCTATGACCGTAGAGTCAGTGACGACTCGGCATTCCTGCGGGAAGTGCGTACCTATGTGACAAATGTGTGGGACCGTGAATGGGATACCTGTGATTTTGTTTTCTTTGATTAACACCTTAGCTGCGGCAAAAAAATCATAAACTTTCATCTGGTGCGGTGGCGGTCGAAATGCGCATCCATCGATCTTTCTGACAGTGCGTATCAGTCCTTTTCGACCTGACACCGCTAGGATAGATTAAAGCGCTATAACTTCGCGAAAACATGGTGTACACTGTTTTTTTTTATACTGTTAAAATGGTCCTGAACCCAGTTTCTTTACGTTCGTTTCGCCCCTGGATCTGCCAAACAGGAAACGAGAAATCAACCAAGGAAAGTGTCAGGCCGATAACGACCGATACCGCACTAGAAAGTACTTTTTTATAGTGATGGGACAGACAAAAATATAGGGTTATCGAAAATAAAACAGAATTATAAGAAATAAAAAAGTGTGTATTTAATAAATCGAATTAGCCAGACAGGAACACTAAACTAATGTACATGTTTCTCTATATAGCACTGCACGCAAAGAGATTGACTGCATTTGTTGCAGAACGTTTTAATTTTTTTTACTTTCTTTTTTGCTTGTTTGCACTCTAGTGTCTCTCGTAGCTTTTCATAACGACGTGCACAGTTTCTTCTCTTAGGACCTTATACCTAAGTATACATACACTACACACATACACACACATGTATACTGGTACACTACTGTGACACTACGGTACGGCTACGGTACGTGTGCTTTTTTTATTCGTAAATTTCCAAATATTTTGATGTTTTATTTATGGAGCATGACGTTTTATTTCTATAGGGGTTTCGCAATCTTTGTTTTTTATCCTTGGAAAAATTTCTTTACTATCACTGTCACTGTAATACTTTGGGACATTATTTGCGGGGTGAATCAACTTGTTTTCTAAAATAGAAATTTTGCTGGTCGACGGCATTTGTTTTATTTTTACAGGTGGAAATGTTTGTGCATTTTCATCCAAACCATCTTCACTATCACTGTTCAGCGTTATTTTTCTTTTACATCTACGTTGCGCCATACTTTAACACCTGTCGATAAAGTAACGACACGCACACGTACTGTCTTATAGAGAGCACAACACTGACTGGCGGCTCGACCCTTGCGCGCGCGCTCCGTGCGGCAACAGGTCGGCATCGGTCATATACCAAAATAGGCCCGCCGCCGCAGGGAGCGGGTGTTTTTCACCGTCAGTGCGATGGTGGTCGAAAAGGGCCCGCCACAATGTTTTAATGCCAAATACCTACATTTGTAACCACGAGCCGAAATATATATTTGTCTCTGTCGAACTCCTACAAATACCGAAGATAATCGTTCCGCACCAGCGAGAAAGATACAGTTTTGACCGTGCGCACCAGCGCTAAACACCGTGGCGGGCCGATTTTGTGTGATCCGCAGTGAACGTGTTAAAGTAATGTGAAAACGTTGTACTTGGTCTCGGTAATCTCGAAACTAGATAGTTCAAATTCTTAGATTATCAAAATTTTTGGTTTCTAGTTTGAATGCTTCTTACAAATTGATTGTGAAATAAAACAGATTTTAAAGAGTTGAGTCCCTTTTAATTATCTCATCAGTCTTCATATGCGAGGTTGCAAAAATGACAGAAGATCAGAGTATAACTTACGAAATTAAGGCTGAGCAAAGTAGTAGTAACAATGAGGAGAGTATTTAAATTTGCATGATGATTGGACCGTACCAGAGGTTGTCGTGTAGCAGTAAGCAGTCAACTCTGGCGGTGGTCGGGTTTAAGTGAAAACCGTAGAGTTCAGGAGAGACTCGGCGCTCTCGTGGGGGTTCGCACAAAAGAAAGATGGGTAACTCGAGGTTAGTGGGCTATGCGTAGCCAGAAATCACATGTAGAGCTTAAGTGTGTCGATAATTGTAATTGTATTTAACTATGCATCATAATTATCAAAGAACATTAATTTTATCTCTTAAGTGACAATAGTTAATAGGCTTTATGTCTCTGTCACACGATTTTGTTAGTTTCGAGAGCGCGCAACAAAACTGCACCTATCTTCCAAGAGCGCCAGCTTGTCGCTACCCGTTTTAGCTGCGCGGATGCTCAGTGGTTTCCCGGCGTCAGTGGGCAAGACATGTACGTTCATCGCTTCTAAACAAAAAAAATACGAGGTGAGTTATTCTTTGAATATTTTCAAGTAGCCTTGGTCTAGAAACTTTCATGCACATATTTTGAAGGGTAATGCTTATAATTTTCCAAATCATTTTGTATTAAGGAATAAGATAGATCTTCGAGATTATTCTCAAGTACTTTGTTTGCTTATTTACTTATAAGTTTAATCGTAATTCTCAAAAATGTGAAATTTTCGTAACTTTCGTGGCACAACTTTCGTGTTTATTTGTCCACAAAAGTTAGCTAGCGCACCACGAAAGTTATATATCTCCATTGAATGATAAATTTAAATTACTTGTGATGCTGCAAATGCATTTACTCGATTATCGCGAAGGTCAAAAAAGGTGTCATGTATTTGTATAAGTGTTTATGCATATGTGTTTCAATTTTTTTCTTTTAACGACTCGTAGTAGGTATGTGTTTCTGTTTGTAGGTTTTCTCGTAGTCAATTTAACAATTTTTCCCATCCCAAACTGGACTGTTTTACCAATTGTATCCCTCTTGCTTAAAAAGTCCCAACGTCACCGTCATACTTTCTGATTGTCTTGTACTTTACATTAATTACTCACAGCAGTCATGTTAATTTTTTCTGGTTAAAATTATTTTCAGATTACGTTCAAACCGAAACTATTGCACCGCAAAGTGCAAAGGAGCGACGGGACAAAAAGCGTCTAGCAGAGATAAGAAGAAGAGGAAGAATAAAAAATGATACAGAGTTACACAATGCAGTAAAAATGAAGGCGAGAAAGGTACTACAAAAGAAAAGCAGAAAGGAATGTCATCCCAGTTAGTGAAATGAGTACGAAGGAAAAGAGCCGTGAGAGAGCAAAACCGCATAAACAGCAGACTTTATCGTCAAAGAATGAAAGAGCGAGAGAACGTTGCTTTTCAGGAAAATATGATCGAGTGCCCCGAATCTCCAAATTTGGTTCAAGATCCACAATGCTATCCTAAATCACCAACCTAAGTTAATAATGAGTGATGAGAACTAATAATCTGAGCCCTGATTTACAACCATACGACAGGCTATCGTATTGAAAACCTGACATTTCGTTAACCTGATTTGACTTGCCCTCAACAGCAAATAGCTGTTGGAAGAATAGCGGGCGTCTATTTGATTTAAACTGACAAAGTTTTCGGGTTTTGGACTTGTGAACAGCGTTTAGAAGACTCCTACGATAACAATGATTAATGTTCGATACGATACGGAAGCGTATCGAGTGTTTGTGAATAGCTATGCTGATCTCAAAACACTATAATTGTTTTCTCAAATACAAGTTGATTCATAAAAAATAAGTCTTTTATTTATTATTTATTTATATATACTTTATTGTACACCACAAAAAAAAATTATCGAACGCTAAAAATATACAATGGCAATTTATAAACTGGAAATTTGAGAAAAAATAAGGATTTGAAACTATATTTTGCTTGTAGAAAATACGTCTGTAACTTTCGTGTCGTCTTTCGTAACTTTCGTGGGCACAGAAATTTCAAAATAAAATATCTCTTTAGTTTATGCACCAATTTACATAAAATAAAAAAATACGTATTATTTTTATAGCATCTTAAATGTGTGTACATTTATTTGTAGATTATTCAAAAAAATAAATTCGCCATGAAAGTTACGCGGAGAATACTTTTTGAAGAACTACCCAGTAATAAGGTTCCCAGTTTAGTTCAAATGAAATAAAGAGTTTTGAGAGAGAGAGTTTTAACTGATTTTTATGGGTTAGGTCAGGAGTGACCGAGCTATGTGATACTTTGCGGATACGTTTGTTTACAGATTAATACACGAGGACGTGTGCATCGCAGGATGGCCGTGTCGCATCCGGTCATTCGTTTGACTATTCGGAACGCCAGCGCCATCTGGCGGCGCTTGACAGAGTCTAGTCTGAGTTCGTGGGGGGTCGACAACAGCGCGACAGAACGATGTGGAGCCTCTTGGACATCGGACATCAAACGAACAACATGCGCTTAGAAACTGTCCCGCGTTCCGTATCTGGTTGTATCGTGTACCTATAATGTGTGATTTGCTAGTGTTATTAAATTGTTCGTGAAATTATAATTGGTTTGCAGTTCAAATCAGATTATAATTTCACGAACAATTTAATCACACTAGCAAATCACACATTATAGGTACACGATACAACCAGATACGGAACGCGGGACAGTTTCTGAGCGCATGTTGTTCGTCCGATGTCCAATGTCCAAGAGGGCTCCAATCGTTCTCGTCGCGCTGTCGTCGACCCCACACGAACTCAGGCTAGTCTCTGTCAAGCGCCGCCAGATGGCGCTGGCGTTCCGAATAGTCAAACGAATGACCGGTTGCGACATATATTTTTCTAACAAAAACGTATTTATCCTGCTGTACTTCAAACAAAACTACACAACAAGTGATCTCAAACAAAGTCGGTAGAAGAAAAAATATTGGCCGCTGGCTTAGAACTCGTATCTAAGTACGTAACGCCTGAGAGAAGTTCATAGCCAAAGCTTTGTAATACAGTTTGAAATTGTTAACATTATTAGGATAAATAAGCATTAAGTAATTTGAATTTTGGACTTATAACTTTTATTGAAAAGATTTCAATTTTATGGCATGTGATATTATGTGACATTTAAGTTCGTGCAAGTTATCATTCGGACAAATGATGATAAGGACAAAACAACATATTGCACTTTAGATTATGGATAAAAAAGTTAGGTAACACAATAGAGAACCATGAAGAGGCGGTAGTTAAGTGTCAGTAATAAACTTTGTTTCTACCGTAAATCGTGGTGAATAGGGACGAAACTTTAAAAGGGATTTTAACATTGAAATTGAGTGTGCTCTGATGTGTTTACTGTATTATAATTAACAATTAAGTGTCCAACTAACAAACGAACAACAAACTATAGGTACAGGGTCCTATTAAAATAGATGGACAAATTTTAACATAGTGCTCAGTACATCCAGTGTTGGGCACAATTGAATTAATTTTTTAATTGTAGAAGCAAACAATTACAATTTTTATTTCAACTAAATTAATTGCAATTAAATTAATTCAATTATTTTTTAATTGTGAAATGCAATTAAAATCAATTGCAATTAAATCTGTTAATTGTGGTTTACAATTAATTCAACTGCAATTAAAATTTTATTTGCATTTAAATTAATTGTTTCAAACAATTAATATTTAATTTAACTACGTATTTGATGAATGTAAATATGGCAGGAGATTTAAAACTATGGTTATCCTTGTTTCCTTGAACCGTCCAATCCTGAATTATTCTAGTTACGTACCTGTGCTACACTTTTACGTAATGTTCTGGCTTAAATCCAGGCTTTACATATCTTTGAGAATTCTATGGAGAATGCTCTTGCATTGTTTGAATTATATTTTTCAGTTACTTACATTTATTAATTGTTAACTGTAATTGTAAACGTGTATCAAACAATTAACAATTAATCAATTGTAATTGCAAATTTTAACAAGCACAATTAATTTAATTGTAATAGCTAAGTTTTACAAGCACAATTAATTAATTGTTAATTGCGACACGTTACAATTACAATTAATTATTTTAGTTGTTAGTTGCAACTAAATTTGGCAATTTAATTGTTAGTTGTTTTACAATTAGTTTTTGCCCCACTCTGAGTACATCTAACCAAAGATATCCAAGCACAAAAAAACACTGATTAAAGTGATTTTATTTTGACCTACAATAATAAATTGCCGGCACATTAGTGTATTTTCGTTAGCTGATTATTTTTCTTGTAAGTATCTAATGCGTTTTTCTTATATATTTTTTTTACCATCTTCCTTATTTTGGTGGTCTTAACCTTTTGAACGCCCTTGTCACATATATGTGACAAACGAAATCTTACCCTGAACGCCAACGTCACAAATATATGACAAAATACACGTCGCACGGGTCGCACCATATTATGAAATAAACAATTTACTTAATCATTACTTTGTGTGTTTTTATTTATATAATTTAAAAGTTTAAGCTTCCGCCTATATTGTATTGCATGAAACTAATATAAATAAACCACCAATATCGAGAAATTTGTTGTTTTAAGTGTGTGTGTGTGTGTTGTTTTGTTAAAGTGGCCTGGCGTCAGGGGTACGGCGATACGTTTATACTCTGGCGTTCAATAGGTTAATGATTTCTAAAAGTTTGTCCGTCTATTTTAATGGGACCTTATAAAATTTCAATCTTAATCCATTTTAAAGTTTCGTCCCTGCATCCTTAGGTATATCCCGTTACTTGGTACTTAGTTTATTTGTGGTACATGTCATTTGTAAACTATGCCCTAATAGCCTTACAAGCCTATAAGCCACTACACACACTACACACACACACACTACACACACATACACTAGACTATGCCTTATAAGCTCGTGTTTTATTAACTTTATTTTCCCTTGACATGTAGGCGCGACTCCACTACATACATAATTAATTTTCCACTTAGTTAAACCTTGTTTTATAACCTCTTCACATTGAATTTAACTAACTAAAAATGTGTTTCGAAAGAGCAGATGGTGGCCTATTGCTAACGGCCGCGACTTACATGTTGTACGTCGTGGGTTCGAACCCAAGCTGGCACTTCACTTTGTAGAAATTATTTTCATTACCACTGCTCTCAAAACAGTGAAAGAAAACATCGTGAGGAAACCGGCATGTCCTAGAACCAAATATTCGAAAGCATATGACATCTATCAACCCGCACTGGGCCCGCGTGGTGCATTACAGCCCACGCCCACTCACAGAGAGGAGGCCTGTGTCCCAGCAGTGGGCTGATTATGTGTTTACATTATTTTTCTTGCGAAATGAACTCAAAATAACAAAGAGTCTCTAATCCTTAGGGAAAATAACATTATAATAATAATTACTTGGGCAAAATCTCTCCGGATATTCTTTGGAGCCGAAATGAGGTCGCAACCCGAAAGGATGAGACACACAAGAGTAAGATACAGTAGTATCACTCCTAACGTACTCGACTAATGTATTAATTTGTAATACTACTTATTTACTATCTACTCGAACTTATTCCGTTCTTACTGTGGTTCTGCAAACATCACAAGAAAGATTAAATATAATATAACAGTGCATATTTTATTTTCTTCAGTTTCTAAGGGATACAATACCAATTTTCTAAAACATTGCTCAACTTCAGCTTCAACGACTACCACCCGTCCAACCTAAAATTAACTCTGGGTATCAGATAGTAGTGTACCTAGTGTCTCCTTGAAAGATTGGTTCTGCGATAAACTAATCCATTTACTCTGTGTCGCCATGCAAGCGAGCAAGCAAGCGATTTAATTTTTTCCTTGTTATGCAGCACTTTCCAAGTGGGTGGACTTACTGTAACTAACTTGTGTGATGTGTGTCCCACACAATACATTCACAAACTCACTCGGAAAGCGTTATTCTTGCCCTCTTGTGTGTGTTGGCGAAGTTTCCCAACAGCTCGGCGTGGGCGCCGGAGCCAGAAATATTAACGTGTATTTTTGTATGTGTTAGTTTTTAACATCTGATTTATGTTAGAGTTAAGAGCTGCCCAGATCTGGTCAACAGTCATTTGTAAATGTTCGTGGAGTATACTTTAACTGCGGAAAGATCATTTTGTGACTTCCCTGGGAGGTTATTGAAACGGATATAATATTTCAGAAGTATTAATTATGAGTCGCCCATGTGCTGTTCGTAAAGCGATTATGGTAGGTTATGGTAGAGTATTGATTGATTTAAAAGAATAATTGCACCTTTCAATACCAGCTCCATATCTTCCTCTGTCTTTGCGATTTTATACTGCAGTCACATATCCGTTTGCCCAGGTGTGTGTCCGTAGCATATGTCACCTGAGTATGACGATATAACTATTAATTCATTGTTTATTTCATACTTACGATCAGTTCATCTGCAGTCAATTTGGTTTAACCAAGCGACAAGCCAAGTAGTGGACTGCGATAGGCTGAGTTGATTGATTGATTGAAGCGACAGGCCAAAACGTTTTCAGATGAAGTTGAGTGAGTGCAGATGTTGCTATTGTTAATAGTGTAGACTTGTCCGTCAGTGGCAGTAACCCTAGATTAACAGCCATGTATTAGTGTTCTATCTATATTCAAGTCGTTCAAACTAAACGAGCTGTTTGAATCTGGCCATAAACAGTGTTCACAATGGCCTCGAAATGTGAGACCGTTTCCCAAATAGTAGTCGTTTATTCATATCAACTGCTTGGCTTTACAAAGGGGCTGGAGCCTAATTTCATATTAAGAGAGGCATAAGGTTGAGAATCGCTATAAAATAAACTAACACATTTCCACGAACGTAATTTTATTACAACTGTGACATTATGACAATTTACGAATATTTACACGATATGTACAAGTTTTTACATCTTAATTACACAGTATACAAACAGTAACCTTACATTCGCTATGCGATAAAAAATTACATTTTAGTAAATTCATCGTTACAACCCTAGGCCGAATCGATTCCATACAATTTTGACTTTATACAGAAACTGAACAAGTTCATCACATATCGGTCCACACAGCACACCTTACACGTAATACTAAACACTTGAACCGTACAAAACTGGACTCTAGTCAGGTCGGCGGCCGAGAGACAGGGCTCGGGTCTCTGCGGCCGCCGGCGAACACACCACCCGTCTCACATCCCACAGTCTCTAGTCTAGTCGATGGACACAATCAGCGTCTCCTCCTCCAGCAGAGTGCTGGAGGGCTCGCGGCACCGGCGCGAGGCCCGCACTCAGAGCTTCGTGTGCGACAGTCCGTTGGGAGCTATAAGCGGCGCCAACGTGGCTGGCCGCGCCTCCAGCGGCAGCGCCTCGCTGGCCGCCACTGACTTCGACGTTAGTGCCGTGGACGCCTCGGAGCGCGACGCCCCCACACCTCCCCCCACTGACAGACCTCCTCTCGACTCCGCCGCTCGCAGCTGCGCTCGTGCTGCTCCACCTCCTCTCTTCCGTGGTATCACACTGTTTTCCACATGCAGAGTCGCATTTACGTCCTTCCCGGCCGCGCAAGTGCACGCCTTTAGAAAACTCTTCTTGAAATTGTCAGAGAGGAAAGCATAGAGGATCGGATTCATGGCTGAGTTGCTGTAGCTGAAGCAGGCTGCGACCAGGAACACCGTGATAGTGATGCGGCTTGCGCACTCGTTCGGTGGAGAGTATATGAGCGCCACTTGGAACGCCCAATATGGCAGCCAACACAACACGTACACCGCAATCACAGTCAGAACTAATTTGGTCACTTTTCTGTGCGATCGTTTCTTTTCCTTGGACTTGTTCTTGGGGCCAACCGTCTTCAGCTTACGGATGACGAGGCAGTAGAATACGAAGATCAGAGTGAGAGGGGCAGCAAAGCCGAGAGCGAAGGAGTACAGCGTGAAGGACGTCTGACCTTTGTTAAACTCTCGCTCGGGCCACACAATGTTGCACGAAAGACCATTGTCCGTCGGTATCAGCGTCGTATACATGAAGATGGGCGTCATCACCAGCGCTGACGCTGTCCACGCCGCAGCAGATACGACGCGTGAGACGAACGGCGTCCGAAGTCTCGGCGCGGCTATTGGGTGACACACAGCTATGTACCGATCCGCACTCATGATGCACAAGAATATGGAGCTGGTGAACTGGTTGATCCCGGTGGATATCATGTACGCTTTGCACATGAAGCGTCCAAACGGCCAGGATCGCAGCGACATGGTAGTGATCAGGAACGGTATACCGATGAGAAAGCATTCGTCTGCGATGGCCAGGTTTACGATGTACATGTTAGTAACTGTCTGCATCTTGGAGTAGCGGAGGACGACGTAGATGACCAAGGTGTTGCCCAGCAGTCCGACCACGCAGACGAGGGCATACAGGACCTGCGTCACGACGTACACAACTGGCAGGTTGATGTTGGGGCAGTTCTCAAATGTTCCATTGTACGTGCCGTTTTCGTCGTAAGAGTAGTTACCATCTCGGAACATTTCCACGTCTTCCAACTCCATTGCGATGGATTTAGAAGTAGCTTCTCGTAGAGAATATTTACCTGGAAATAACAAATATTAATAGGTTAGATCACTGTATATGTCGGCACGAGCGACAGTCGACTGATGTTTGGATTTATATTCGTGATTCGGTAATTACTATTAATGTAATCAGTAAGTCTGTTATGTTCTCGGGTTACTAGAACTGTGGTGGATAAACAGATACCAATGTAACGTGATTCATTTGTATTGTAAAACTCACTACATGAATCACATGACCGAGAAAATATAAACATGTGTGGTCGGGGGCCGGGGGACCCCCGCCCGGAACGAAGTTCCTTACGCGATACTCGCACGCATACCACAGATTACTAAATAGTTACTTCGCATACACACTCGTATATGAATGAGACAGTGAGATAGAGAAAGAGTGAATTTAATACGCGTTTTTAATACATAGCAACCTAGTGTAAGTTTTTAGAAGGTCTTATAAAGTTGTCACCATCTTGGACTTGGCTTTAGCACCCTCAACAGACATGACAAAACATTTAAAAATTTTCGCAGCCGCCATCTTGGATTTATTATTTTGCCATTGTTATCAGCTTAAGCACCTTCGAAAACCATGAAAACGACAACCATGATGAAAATTTTAAAATTTTCGCAGCCGCCATCTTGAATTTTCATTTTGACTTCAATAATAGTTAAATTCAATTTAATTGTTCATTGCTCAACACAGTACATAATATAAATTTCTAGATGTCAAGTGAATGCGCAGTGCACTGTGTTGCACCATTAGCTTCAGCATTCTCGAAAACCACGAAAACTATCTTTCTCTTTCATATTATAATGGCCAGATATAAAGCCTAAAACCACCTAGCTTACATATCGTCGGTCGGAAACAGTAATGGAACATTTCAAAATGTCCTGTTCTGAGTAATTAAGGTTTAAAGTTTTTTAATATTCAAATGCTATTTTATTTTTTCTAGAGACCATTTTGTAATTTTTGTTTATTGAATAATATGCAGATTATAGCCAAGTTTATTGTGTACTAGCTTCTGCCCGCGACTTCGTCCGCGTGAAATTCGTACTTTCCTCTAAAAGTTTCGAAAATGTATGTTGGTATGATCTTTATAATTAACTTAAATAAATAAGTATTCGGGCCAATTTTTAAGTTTATAGAACAAAGGAATCAGATTTTTCAAAGAAACTATCCCCGCTTTTCACCCCCACAGGGGTGGAATTTTATAACTTGACTCAGTTTATTTATACCAATTTTCGAGCTAATTAAGCCACGCGGTAAAATCCTCCCCTTTAAAATTAACTACCTCTTTTCACACAGTTAGGGGTAGATTTTCGAAAAACCCTGATACATGTTATTAATTATTTTTAGTCCTTAGTATAAATACTGAGTTTCAAGTTAATCGGACAGGGCGTTAAAATTCTTCCATACAAATTTTGACACCCCCCAATACCTCTTTAGGGGGTATTTTAGAAAAACGAAAAATTCCAAACTTCATAATTTACTTAGATAAGTATTGGTGCCAAGTTTCAAGGTTATTAACTCAATAAATAAGATTTTTCATACAAACAAAATCCCCCCTTTTCACCCCCTTAAAGGTTGAATTTCCAAAAACCCCTTCTTATTCGATACCTACTCTGCACAAAGAACACAACCTCCAAAACTCATGTCCCTAGGACCAGCGGTTTAGACTGTGCGTTGATATTTCAGTCAGTTCGTTCATCCCCCTTTGGGGGAGAAATTATCAAAAACGCTGAGACACGTATAAATTAATTTTCAATCGTTAGAAAAAAAAAAAAAATTTGAAGACCCTAACTTTTAAACTGACGGACTTTCATACACAACTTCATCCCCCTTTTTAACCCTTTGGGGTTGGAATTATCAAAAACGCTGAGACACATATAAATTAATTTTTAGTCGTCAGCCTAAACACAAAATTTGAAGATCCTAACTTTAAAACTGACGGACTTTCATACAAACTTTCATCCCCTATTTAACTCCCTTAGGGGTTGAATTTAAAAAAATCCTTCCTAATTCGTTGTCTACATTATAAAGGGAACCATTGTGTAAAATTTCAAAATAAATACCTATAACTACTTTAATTAATAAAAGTACCTACGCTTAATAATTTGTAATTTGAACGAATATTTAAACACTACCAAAACAACTAATACGTGGTCCTAACTTTAGCTACCTTACACAAACCCCCTTATTCATAATCCTATTTTATCTCTATTTTAGCTAAAATAGGTTTATAGAACGTTTGTCTTTATCTGTCACGTTGTCATTTCTGTGTGTAAGAAAGAGACAAACCCCATTTTAACTAAAATAGGTTTCATAAGTTTTATGAATAAGGGGGTTAAAATCTAAGTGACTATTTAAACTAAAATATTCTTATAGAATTATAACCAGAAATATATACAACTCACAACAAAAAAGAAATGAAAATAAAGCTGAAACGCCTGTGCAATACTATCTTCCTATACCTACTTCACTTAAAAATAAATACTTATAACTACTTTAATTAATAAAAGTACCTACTCTTAATAATTTTTAATTTGAACGAATATTTAAACACTACCAAAACAACTCATACCTATTTTACAAAATAACAACAAAAGAAATTCAAATAAACTATTTAAAGACTAAAAGTCGCGCTGATAAGCACGGTTTCTCAATATCAATTATTGTCTGTCAATAAGGTCGAACGCTCTGAACGCATCAACAGCCAAATTTGAATGAAGCTTGCTCTTTTTTATTTTTTTATTTTATGGCATCTCGCAGTTCAATCTATGAGGTTGTCGTCTGCTTAACCGGGCTTGCCTGTGGATGCCTCAAAATTAAGGCCTCCAGCCAGGGCTTAAAAACTTACTAAAACTAAGCGACTACACGCTAAGGGCACCCCCTGTGGGGTACGGACCTCGGCTTAGGGCGTCGCTGGGGGAGGGCAGCAAGGGACAGGCTGGATCGGAATTATTTTGAAGCTCGCTCTCGGACCTCCCGCCTTTTTATGCCCTACCGCCGCCGCAACCCGTGTCGAGCGCGGCAACCGTTACACAAAAATAATTCTTATAGCATGATTCAGTATTCACGATGGCGATGCGCGATGGCTTATTTCATGTATAAGTTTGGTGTTTCTGTACCGATTTCTATGATTCTTTTTTTATTGAATAGGTAATAATGTTTACTTTTTTAAATTAGGGATGAGTGAGAGTATTATAAACGTAAGAGTAAACAAATATAATCAGAATGCTCCGAACTGCTAAGCTGTCAGGAGTTACACGTGTTATTGTGAGTCAACCATAAAAGATAGACATATGCTGTTGCGGGATATTTTTTAGACAATTTTATGTAGAATATTTCCGTCATACATGATTTCTATGTAACTTTAACCATTAAGGCTGCACACGCTACGGAAGCTTAAAAAATGGAGTAACTTCTCCCGTTTTCACAACATTTCCCTTCACTACTCTGCTCCTATTGATTGTAGCGTGATGAAAAGTATACTATAACCTGCCCAGGAGTATGAAGAATAATTGTACCAAGTTTCGTTAAAATCCGTCCAGTAGTTTTTGTTTCTATAAGGAACATACAGACAGACAGACAGACAGACAGACAGACAGACAGACAGACAGACAAAAATTTTACTGATTGCATTTTTGGCATCAGTATCGATCACTAATCACCCCCTGATAGTTATTTTGAAAATATATTTCATGTACAGAATTGACCTCTCTACAGATTTATTATAAGTATAGATTTACTTTGGATAAAACATTCAATTCCCTACCACTCTACATACTCATCTCAAAACACGTGATTTTGGAAATGTTCCGGTAATGAATCCGACCGACAATATATAGCCGCATGGAGGCGCCATAACACTTTTTGTTACTTGACGATTTCTACCAGTTTACTCCTACCGCACAAGTCACGTTAAAGAACGTCGTTCCAAAAAATTGTACACTTTTTTTTAATACAAGCGTATGAAATTATTGAACCTTGCAAAGAATTTCCAATATGACATTCTCATCATGAAATGTCCACATTCATCCCGAGTTCAATATCGAAAGTCCACATGAACGGTACACTCTCATTATTTTCACATCGCCATGATTAATCGGTGTTTGCAGACAGTAGTTATTTCACGTACTGCCCGGTTATTGTTGGGATTGAAAGCAGGTTGATAAATGATTGACGTGAACTCGTTATTATTATTATTACATTCGGCTGGAATATGTTCGTAATGGAGCAAGATGATAGAATGATCGTGGGATACACCTACGTCGTGAATAGGCCGGATGTTCTGTTCAACTTATATATTATTGTGGAATATCTTTGAGTAAGGTTGGGCAGCTATTCAGATTCTATTAGGTAAGCGGAAAATGTACCTACACGATAGTTTCCAATTAGCTTCCCAAACAAAATATAAATCATCTCAGAGAGAAAACCACATCCTCGGGGTAATTGCGTAACACATTATCAGTAGTAATTAATGGCTTTCATTTTAACAGTTCGACAATATTCATTGCGTTATTTACATTGTTGAGTAGATACATTTTTCTAACATATGAAGCAATGGATTAGTAATATCCTTCAAAATGATTCAGATTGAGATTGATAATGTGTTCCGCAATTAGGGTTCTGGTCTTAGGCCTCGATTAAAAGGAAAACTATAAGGAAAATCAGGCAAGTTAATTAATAAGTTTAGTTTGGATACTCACATTTTGTGTCAGCAAACAATTATTTGAAGAGCTGGTGACGTGGCACCGAGGTACATCTGTAACAATAAGAAACACATTCTTAGCTTTTTACCCGACTTCAAAAAAGGAGGAGGTTCTCAATTCGACTGTATTTTTTTTGTATGTTTGTTAAGCGATCTCTCCGGAAATTGTGAATAGATTTCAAAAAATCTTTTTTTAATTGATAGGGTATGCCTCAGGGGTGGTCCCATATAAATTTGATTAACTTTGCTTGGGTAGATTTTGAGTTAGCTTCAATAATTATCTGAGCACAATGTTGTTATTTTTCGTTTAAAACTCTATGAATAGAAAATACTCGCACTCGAGAAAAATCTGTAACAACAAACTCATTACAGAACAATGTTTGTTCCTGTAAAGAAAACATCCTCGCCAGAATAATGATGTGTTAAAAGTCCATAAATAGCCCAGCCATAACAACGGTTTGAAACTTCTACGACATGCTGCTAAAGTAAACCCGCAGAAAAACCACTCTTAACGCAGAAAAATCCAGGCTACCACCTGTATAGTAGACATTTCTAAACCCATAGAAACAACACCCCACTCTAGGATATCTTTATCAGTACAAACACGAATCTACGTCCATTCAACCAGAACGGCACCCCAACTGCGTCGGTACACTATAAATCAGAAGCTGAATCATTTTGAAGAATACTGCTAATCAATTATTTCCTATTATTATGTTCGAAAAAAAAATCTACTCAAGAAGCAACGTTAATAACGCAATTAATGTTATTGTACCGTTAAAATGAAAGCCACTTGCTTGCTGCTTTTGCAGCTGGAGTTCTAAAATACAGGCCTAGGCTTAGTTTAGACTCCAAATCTACAAATTTCAATTTTTTTTCGAAATACCTGTCCACTTAATATGTAGATATAAGAATGTAATTTGTGGAGATAAATAAACTTTTTTTTTTCCTATTTGGCATCTCGTAGTTGACCTTGAGAGGTCGTGACTACTTAACCGGACTATCCTGTGGTTGCCTTAAGTAAACTCAAAGCCTCCAGCCAGGGGCGTATAACTAGTATACTAAGCGACTACACGCTAAGGGCACCCCCTTTGGGGTACGAACCTCGGCTTAGGGCGTCGCTGGGGGAGGGCAGCAAGATGGGACAGGCTGGATCATATTAATATTATTTAAGCTTGATGAGGCCGGCGTTTCCTATCTGACTACTCTGAGAAGAAATGCCGAAACAAACTCAGAGGTCACGGTCGGGGATTTAAGTCTACTGGCTCAGCTGCGGCGTGGGCTGGCCTTTCTTCGAGCAAGGGTCGGAGGGGAAATAAATAAACATAATTTTATTTTTATTTATTTATTTATTTCTACTGTCAGCGTGTTACACTATGACCCCGTCGGATGCGTGCCACACAGCAAGATGAGATTGTTTTAAGTTTTAACAACTGACGGCTGTCGTTCGCAATCGATATTAAGGCCCTCACCTAACAGCCACGAATTTTATTCAGATCACACTAGTCTGTAATAATAGTTCTAGAACTAGCCATGAACCTTCTGCACGTTAATGTAAACCTTTATAACATTAAACGGAGAATATTCCTGTTGGTTTCAGCTTCAGCCGCAGCCTGTCTGTCTCTCTGAGAACGGCAACGTGTCAAACGCATGTGTTTACTCAAACGTGATTAATGCGGGGAAAATACCTAGTTTAGAATTAGATCCAGCTGCGTGGCGTCTGCGGGACGGGTGCGTGGCGGCTGCGGTGCGGCTCGGATCATGCGGGGTTGCTTGTTAAGCAGACTTAAGGAATGTAGGTTATAATTATATTTGGTGATGAATTGAAGGTAGAGGCTTAGATATCAAGCGGTAGACATTCAGCTTTATAAAAACAATTTCATGTGATTGCATAGTACATACAAATCAAAAGTTGCCACATACTGTATAGAGTTCGACCGATAAAACTTAGGTATCTTGTCATATCTAATTTTATTGATCAGGGTTAGGTATCTAATCGCCAAATCCTTATCTCCCGATAGGAAATAGCTACAAAACAAAATAATTAAGTTACAATACAAGTAAACAAGCAGGAAACAAAACAGGGATGAATCTGGAACTCATCACGCACGGTAATTGATTGAGACATCGCACTGACCCACAGCAAATAACACACATTGTACCGGCGAACGTTCCAGAAAAACTGTTTTATGTCTCACATCCCTCCTAATAAAATATAATAATATATTCTTAGCTTATGTCGTACCTCCTATTAACCCTTTGCTACATAGAACGCGGGGAGGTTAGGTTGTTATGTTTGGGCGAGGTCATATTATAAGCGTAGCGGGGCGATAAATCACGTTTCCACAGAACTAGCTGCTTGTTGGGATGCGTATTTCGACATATTATTATTAGATGGCTGTTTAATAATAGAATGTATATAAATAATAGATAAAATACCTAATCCTAGTTTTAAAATTTTTACTAAGAACTGTTTGTTTAGTTGTTTCACTGTTATTTCACTTCTGGGAAAATATCAATGTTATTTTTCTCTAATTCTTTATTTATGGAATGTTTCTCTATAAAAGAATTGCCAAGCCCATGAATTAAATATGTTGTTTTACTACAACATAGCTATAAAGAGTTCTTTACTTTAAATAAAACCTCTATGACAATCGCTTCCGCTCCTCTGTGTCAGCCTACTGTGTAGCATAGGCCTTTGATAATAGTTAAAACCGCCCTATATACGATGAACGATAGTAAAGCACTGATTATATTATCTACGGAGATATTAACTGACTACATTTAAGTTTACGACTTTTCGCTCCATTCCAAGTTTGATGGCTTCCGGGATGTTAGTATAAAATATGTTATTGAAGATTATACACAGAGTCACATTCGAAATGGATAAAAACAAAAGAAAAACAGCCAACCTATCCATGTATTCTGTAAATTTCTCACCGTGAAAACTCGGGTGAAGTGAGCTTCTAGTGAAATGTCATCTTTTTTTGACAGCTCTCTTCACCTAAATTTTTACGGTGAGATGTTTTACAGAATAGCACTTCAGTTCTATGAAAATCTCACTTTGAAAACCTGGTTGTAGTGAGCTGTCAATAGTGTCAATCTCTAGCATCAGGTGGAATTTCAGCTCACTTCTATATTAAGTAATTCAACAGGTTTTTACGATGAGAGTTTTACAGAATAGGTACGCCTATATAATTAAGTGGTGTGTTATTAATAGCATTTGTTTCGCCTGGCAACTATAATTAGTTATCTCAAGTTTTTTGGTTCAGCCTAATTGAATAATAAAACTCACTTTTTATTACGTGGGGATTCGTAGTAATGAGATTTAGTAGGTTTTCAAATTTGCGAACACAAATTCACGATAAAAATATGGATAGAAGTACAGAAAATTCAATTTTAAATTAATTTGAAGGCAGACTATACAACATTGTCAATGAAAGAATTCTAAGGAATGGCGACTAAGACATTAAAATGAGCTTTGTTATTTTAATGTTGGTCGAAAAGATAAAAGAACACGACGTTATCTCTTAACCATTATGGAAAAAAAAAAACAAAAATGGGTCAACGTATTCAAATTTTTAACAAAAACCTTAACTTTGAAGATAATGACAGCAGTCTTTTGCATTATTTATTAAAAAGTAAAATACGTAAGTAAATAAGTGGTAGTAGTATAGTAAGTAAAACGTAAACCTCAAACGCAGTAAGTATATAGTCAAGGTTTTGAAACTTACAATAATCAGTGCAGTTATCACTGAATCATCACTGCTGATTAGACTGATTGCATTCTTATACTAAAGATTGGCCCATCTCCTCAACCATTGCGACACCATGAACTTAGCGGTACGCTGGCATGATTAGGTATGTCACCGGCACAGTTCAACTGAGTGGACGAGATTTAGACGCGTGACGCAAACGTGACACGGACATAACAAATAAATCTATTGTTAAGTAGGTCTGTCCCGAGTGTTTCTTGTCGCGCGGCTTGTTGCGCAATGACAGGAAATGTGTCAATGTTTACGGTGCTTATGAGATCACTATAAGTATAAAATGCAATGGATCAACGTGTACTCATCACGCGTAACCTGGGGGCTACCACCACCTCTTATAATTATATTATTATCTTAATTCAGCGTAAGAAAGAAATGGACAATTTTTTTCTCAACGGAACAGTAGGTAATGGCGCTGACTCTTCAAAGTACAGCCCCTTATCCTTTGCAAGATCTTCTCCTGAAGAGTTTCAGAAACTTTCTTCTGTTTAGCTCATTCCTTCTCAGCACAATAAAAGTATTTTGTCCTACAGTATAACCATTACAAGCTTGTACAAACAATCGTCAATAATACAAACCAAATTGTAACAATCCCTCGATCTGTATACATTCTAACTCGTCATTCAGCACCACTATCGCTAGCGTTCTGCGCATGCGATGCCAAATCGCTATCATTCACACAATACACGTGTTCCTTAGGCTGAGGCTACAGTAGGCAGCGATTTGCGATGCGACTGGAAGAGTGAAACGAGATAATAAACATGGTATGGCTACATTATAAGCGAAAATCCGGCGTATATTCGGCGATGACGTGGCTACAGTACACATGCTACACAACGAATTAGCAAGAGCGATTTATGCGGCTACACTATAAAATAAAAAGAGAAAAACAGCGATATCGCTGAGTATTCGCTAGTTCATCGCATTTTATAATGATCTTAAAATCATTCCCGGCGACTCCGTGTCAAGGTGGCTACATAGAGGGAGCACACACAGGCGACACATGCGACGCGCGCGGCGCGCGGCGCGCGGGAGGGGAGGGCGTTTAGTTCGCGGCATTCACACAGCCGATAGACTGCTGTAGCTTTGTGTAAACGTGTATTTTTTTTAATGGCTTTGTCAAAACCAAACCTTGTATTTTTGCTTGAAAGGTCTTGCCTCAAGTACTAACTATTTTAACCGACTTTAAAAAAGGAGGTTCTGTATTCGACCCGTATGTATGTATGTATGTATGTATGTATGTATGTTTGTATGTCCGCGATTATTTCAAAAACTACTGAACCGATTTTGATAATTCTTTCATTAGTGTGATCTACATACTTTCAGGAAGGTTTTAGTATATAATACATTAGGTAATTATTCTTATGTACGAAGTTATATGCATAAATGTACTGCATCTCCGGCATTTCTATGCGAATTTAGATGATTCTTCGAGTTGTGTCTTCAATTCTTCAATGCACTAGTGTTAATTGAATTTATGTGGGGTAGGTACAACTAAAAAGTGAAAAATAAAAACTTTTTTACAAAAAAAAACAACCGACTTCAAAAAAAAAAACACTACAAAGTGAAAAATAACTTTAATTTCGGAAGTCGGTGTCAAAAAACGAAAATGCGGTACCAAAGACACCGACTTCCGAAATTAAAGTTATTTTTCACTTTGTAGTGTTTTTTTTTTGAAGTCGGTTGTTTTTTTTTTGTAAAAAAGTTTTTGAAAAAGAGATTGTGTTGGATTCACGAAATAAATCAAGAGCGCAATAGATATGGAGAATTTTTAGCCATCCGTATTGCAAGACATGCTTGTATTTCGGATACAAACAACTCAACGTCCATCGGATCGTAAATAAACCTCTAGAAGAGCGATCAAAACAAACTGGTTTGAACGTGACGCAGCGTCATTAGCGAGCGCCGAGTGCACAAGTGTTGCTCCTGTCTCCCGCACCTCAGTCCGATATCCGTAGCCTGATTATGTAGCCACTTGACAGCGGACCCACTAAAACTGTAATTTTGAACTTCTCGCAAAATAAATTGATCATTCATTTAAATTCGCTCAAATAACGTAGCCAGTTAATATAACTGACGCGCATTTGTTTTTTACGTTCTGAAGTACAGTTGTAATAATGTAGCCGCTTTCATAACAATGACTCAATTTGAATCGGTCGTTTTCTTAGAATGCGATCAAATCATTCATCGCGGTCTACTATACGCATAATGTAGCCACACGCATATTTAGTAGCACTATGGAACTAGTCGTGCAATTGAGAAATTTTCTAATAAATTCGCTTCAATTTCGATATGTTGATGTAGCCGATGCCGTGATTAAAGTAATGTTGTTCCTATCGCATAAAGAAATCAAAGATCGCTAGTAATATTTGATGTACGGTGTAGCCATATACGTGAGCATTCATTTATTTGTTTAAATCGCTCATGTGTCGCAGGTCGCGTCGCGACCTAATGTAGTCTTAGCCTTACTGCTCATCGGCCTGTCCAGTACTCAGCAATATTTTCATACAACACAATACAGCTGTGAGATTCCAATAGATCAAAGCATAGGAAATGATAATATATATTCGTACACGCTTTTTTAAAACGAATATCTTTAAACGCTAAGTTTGCTCACAATAATAAAATATACTCGTAAATTAAACAAACAATGACCGGTAGGATTTGCTCAAAATAAAATGGAGTTTCTTGAACCCATAACATTGGAGTTTTCTTAGAAATGTAGTAAAGGTAACCTATGTAAAAATTTGCAGTTTCATGAGACATAGTTTAACCGTTTAGAAAACCATAATCGAATATCAATCATACACATCCACGCAATATTTGCTTACATTTTATTGCAAAAACATGCGTTGCGCTTGCGCAAAATGCGACGGTTTGCGCAGCTGTGCTGCCTATAAACGTGATTTGTTCGCAAATTCGCTTTCAATACCAATATGATTTAAGATCTATAGTTCTACATCCGTGGGTAGGCTGGAATGTTTTGTTTCATAATTATTTTACCACAGAGTGTAGGTAACTACGGCTTCAAACGTACGTTTAGTGTACGTAAAACTAGATAACAAACCTCTATACATTCCTCAAACAGAACAATATTAAAAATAGAACACAAAGATCCCCAAAAGAGTTACAATTGTCCCACAGACGAAGTTTATTTGTCCCTCAAAAAGCACATGATCCGAGCTTCATCCGGCTTCAGACACCTCTTTATACAGTGGGTTCTTTTTGCTGTTCTTTTGTTTCAGCCCTCTGTTGGTATTATTTGTGTCTGTTGTGTTCGTTGCATGTTGTTATGTTCGTTTGGTGGATCTCTGTCACCTTCATTGTGGACTGGGGGTTGGTTTGCGGCGAGAAGATTACTTTTTTGCCGGAAGATTAATATGTTGACCTTTTTAATTTAGTTGTTCGGCCTTCATAAGACTGGTCTTGTTTCCTCAATAAGTTCTGTACCTTACAACTACCATTATATGAGAACAGAGTTCATTTTTATTAAAAAATTCAGGCTTCTTATTTTCACTTATCTAGGCATCTTAAACCCAACTGTGTTATTTGCACTTTCGTTAGATCGTGGAATAAGTTTTCATGATAAAAAAGCAAGCTTTTCATTCTATCAATGTGTAAAATCTATATATCTTAGCTCTTTCAGCTAGTAAGAAATCATGCCAATCAAAATCAAGCATTCGTTTGTTATGTCTAGGTCAAATCCAGTTAGAAAACACCTTAAAAACTTACCCCTTACTAATAAACGTATTATATCAGTTGAATAGTTACACACCGATTCCTCTCTTTCAGTCGTCAGTAATTTGACATTCGAAAGAAGAAGACAAAGCGTTGTGTAACTATACAGACACTATACAACGTTTATTGGTAAGGGGGTAAGCTTTAGAAAAACTGCTAATAACATCACCAAAACATATAATGAAAATATGAACGTGCTCGGAATACCAAACTAACGTTATCATTACATTTATACTCGTAATAAGATATTATCATTCTTCAGCATATTGAGTTCTCCTTGTATCTGTGGGGATGAAATATTAAATATTTGCTTCTCGTTTATTGGCAAGACAATATGACTTCCACATATTAGATACTCTTTTAGGGATTGTTGAGACGTCCCAAGTCGTTACTATGTAATACAAGCAGTAGTAAAAACTTCTTTTATATATCTATGGCTGCTAGTCTGCATCACTTCTAGCCATAGAACTAATTGTTACTTCCTTTTACCAATTGACCAAATCCTTACTAATATTACAAATGCGAAAGTAAGTTTGTTTGTTTGTTACAGTTTCACGTCTCAACTCCTCAACTGGTCATTATGAAATTTTGCATACACGTTTTCAGAGGTAACCTACCTACCGAAAAGGACATAAGGTGCTTCACATCCTGAAAAAAGTACTGTTCCTGAGAGTCAGAAAAACGAAGCCGCGGGCAAAAGCTACTAGTAAAATATACATAGCAAAAAATATACATATAGTAAAAAATATACGAGTCGTTCTCAAACCTCTCTTCCTAACCTTTCAACGTTAAAATTCTTTCCTTCACCGTCGTAAACCGTACGAAATTGGTTTTGTTTGTACAACATTAATGTCGAGGCAAACAACAGAACCACAGCAGTTCTAATCCAACATAACAAACATCTAATATTAGACGAAATGATTCCAAACAATGTCGATCCGACTTCAATCAGACAAATAATCCACCCACTGTTTAATGTACAGTGCAGCATAGCATGATCAGCCTATAGTGTTCCCAATGCTGGGTCACAGGCCTCCTCTCTGTGAGAGGGAGTGGGCCGAAATCCACCACACGGGCCCAGTGCGGGTTGGTAGATGTCACATAATCTTAGAATGTTTGATTCTAGGATATAGGTACTGGTTTTCTGTCTCACGATGTTTTCCTTTATAGTTTTGAGAGCAGTGGTGATGAGATAGTTTATACTGTCTGGGTTCGAACCTACGATCTACAACTAGTAAGTCGCGGCCGTTACCACTTGGGCTCTACTGGTCTCCGGTATGCAGCATCGGGATTAAAATCCTCCACGAATGTCAATATTTAAGTAAGTCTACATCTTGGATTTTCAGAAACGAAGTTATCCGGAAAAGAACCGGAGTTACTGACATAGCTTGCAGAGTAAGCAAACTGACGTGGCAGTAGGTTGACAGATGGCCGGTGGAGCAGGCGAGTCCCGGAGTGGAGATCGCGGATCTGCAAGCGTAGTGTGGGACGCCGCACCCAGCTAGATGGACAGACGACCTCAAAAAGTTGGCTGGGACAGACTGGATGCGGAAGGCGGAGGACAGGGTATTGTGGTGCAGTCTGTGAGAGGCCTATGTCCAGCAGTGGACTGCGATAGGCTGAGTTGATTGATTGAGTTGACATTCTGGATTTTCAGCCCTGATACAAACCTTACCAATAAGTTATTCTTTTGATCATTACAGAAGCTACGCGAGTAAAAATGGTAATGAAAAACTAAAAGGGGGTAAGCGGAGTCGGTCGAAACCTAACAAGGTTTTGAAAAGGCAGGGTCCGGAGAAGGACACGTGCGACCAGGTTGGTTTCATCAAGGTGGAGAAGAAGTAGAAGCCTCATTGTCGGAACCAGTGCGGCACCGCGCTGGCAGGACCCAACATGCTGCTGCGTCCAGCAATCCCGACGACGCAGCTGTACGTGTCCAGACTGCACCACTCCACGAAGGTTGAGGAGATCGTGGAGTACTTGCGTGTGAAGACCAACTGGACTTTGAGGGTCGAGAAGTTGGAGTCGCGTCACAACACGAACTTTAAGTCGTTCGTGGTGCGTGTTCCGACACACCATCTCGAGAAGTTCCTCAAGGAAGAGTTCTGGCCGAAGGGTGTTGTGTACCGCCGGTTTCACACACACATGACACCAGTCAGCGAAACGCGACGCAGATACTGCATGTGCGTTAGTTTTTAGTGTAATTATAGTATTTTTAAGTTATTTTAATATTGTATTCTATGTGTTTAATGGGCCTTGATGCCTAAAATAAATGGATAAATAAATTACCACTTTTGTGCCGTTGACTATACAAACAAAGCATAAAATCGAATATAAAAGTTATCGTTTTCTGATACAAATGTTTACGAGACAATTGGAGTTAAGATGGGCGATAGTGGCCCATTGGACAATAATGGCGGCCTACGCGGTCAGGCCTCTTATACGGACAACTTTGTAAACTGCGATTATTTGACGACATTAACAAAGTTTCATAAGGAACTTAATGCGATTTGGAATTGCTTGTAGGCATATTTTTATATCTGTGTTATTGTTATCGAATATGTCTAGAAATATAGGGATCATTGGTAAATAAAATGAAACTACTATGAGACAATAGAATCCTTAATTCTAGTTTTCCTTATTATGATTTTCCCGTATTCGAGCTTAAACCAGTGGTATAAATCACCCGTAGCATAAGCCATGGGTTCACTCTCATAAATCACGCGCGTCGCTCGCCAACCGAGGAGACAGTTCGATCAGTGGACCGCGCCCATTGACGCCCATTTACTGAGTTACACATTCACTAAAATTTTAGAAGCCCATGTTTCACGGTGTCCCATTACGAAGGGTCATGATGTCCCATGGGTCCCCTTTTAAGGGGTTATTTTTGAGTTAATCTATGGTTTGGTATTTTTTGCTTTATGGATAAAATAGAAAAGCGTTTAAAAAAATATAGATCAAGCGCGCGACTTTCGGGATTACAGGTTGATGTATGTTTTATGTGTAAACAATAACAATAAAACTGTTCTCTTCAAATTCGGGTTTTATTACGTGACGTGACAGCGTCGTTGGCGGTCTTCTACTGGTTGGAGTTATCTAGATCTAATTTGCTGACACGTGCGTAACAGAAACTGTGCAAAACTTTTCTGTAGTTAATAATACCCTGTCAGAATAATGTCGGCGTCGAAATGTTGAAGATACACATTTCATAGAAATATTAAAAGTTAGATTTAAAAAGAATAAAAACATGCCTAGGTGTTTAGTGTTGGAACCAATTTGAGAACTAATGATACATGTATCATAAGGTTTCATAACTATAAAAATAGTCAAAAGTAATTTGTAATAATAAGAATTCGAGAAATTGTCTAGAGTGGGTACCTAGGTAACAGTATTTTACGTATTTATAAACGGCTTACGTAATAAGTAGAGAAAATCTCTTGGGACTTTCTATATCTCATTCGATGCTCGTTATCCCAATAAAAGTAAGAATATTAGGTTACTAACTACGAATTGTCCGACCTTTTCACGAGAGTCTACTTATAATTGGGTTTTCTAAGTAATATGAAACTGTGGGTCAGTAATATTCCGCGTTGTTTTCTAACTATGATCTTATGGGTATAATATGGTCCCGTCGCTGTCCTGCTGCAGAGCAAATGCTTTTTCTCATTTGGAAAAAACATAATCTTCACATCCATCACATTTCACGTTGCTCTTTTGATTTTCAAAAAATTATGTAAAGATAAGTTTCATAGGCAGATACTATAATAATATACAATAAATCCTTTAATCGCTACCGATGTGACGTCCACCTATAGATATGAAATAAAAAGGTAAAGTAGATAGCATTTCTAAAATAGAATTGTGTACAAACCAATAGGTACCATTTCACCCACGTGAACAAATACGATTAATGAACAGCGTCTACAACAAGACAGACGTTGTTTTCTTTTCAATTATAGATCGGAATAAAAACGATTTACAAACCAGAAAGCCCTACTATCTAGGGCTGTGCCTTATTGAATTTATAATGTAATTTCAAGTGCAAAGATTTTTATTTTGTGTCTGTTTCGACTCTTCTCGCATCAATTTTGGGAATATCGAGAGGCGCGAAGTGAATATTGTGTCGGAGTAGTTTTTTTTGTGATAGGATTTTAAATTGCCGGCAGGTTTCGTCATTTAATAATTATTTTAAATACTAACACAGCTATAAAGTCTACCTTTTAACATAGTATAGACTTGTATCAATTACTGTGTGCTTGGTCTGAAACAAAAATTTTCAATTTCATTCTGTGAAACTGTAAAATTGGTAGATTTATACACTTTTTCAAATCATACAATATCCAGGACTGCTTGTGGGCAAACGCGATTTTCTAATAAGTAGATACCTTACTCTTCGCGGGAAAAGGCGTGATGTAAAGTTGTGTTAAATATTTTGTCCCCAAAGTACACGAGGGAAGTACACGAGGGAAGCACACGAGGGAAACACACGAGGGAAGTACACGAGGGAAGTACACGAGGGAAGCACACGAGGGAAGCACACGAGGGAAGTACACGAGGGAAGCACACGAGGGAAGCACACGAGAGAAGTACACGAGGGAAGCACACGAGGGAAGTTCACGAGGGAAGCACACGAGGGAAGCACACGAGGGAAGTACACGAGGGAAGCACACGAGGGAAGTACACGAGGGAAGCACACGAGGGAAGCACACGAGGGAAGTTCACGAGGGAAGTTCACGAGGGAAGTACACGAGGGAAGCACACGAGGGAAGCACACGACGGAAGTACACGAGGGAAGTACACGAGGGAAGCACACGAGGGAAGCACACGAGGGAAGCACACGAGGGAAGCACACGAGGGAAGTACACGAGGGAAGCACACGAGGGAAGCACACGAGGGAAGCACACGAGGGAAGTACACGAGGGAAGCACACGAGGGAAGTTCACGAGGGAAGCACACGAGGGAAGCACACGAGGGAAGTACACGAGGGAAGCACACGAGGGAAGTACACGAAGGAAGCACACGAGGGAAGCACACGAGGGAAGTTCACGAGGGAAGTTCACGAGGGAAGCACACGAGGGAAGCACACGAGGGAAGTACACGAGGGAAGTACACGAGGGAAGTTCACGAGGGAAGCACACGAGGGAAGCACACGAGGGAAGTACACGAGGGAAGCACACGAGGGAAGTACACGAGGGAAGTTCACGAGGGAAGCACACGAGGGAAGCACACGAGGGAAGCACACGAGGGAAGTACACGAGGGAAGCACACGAGGGAAGTTCACGAGGGAAGCACACGAGGGAAGTTCACGAGGGAAGCACACGAGGGAAGCACACGAGGGAAGTACACGAGGGAAGCACACGAGGGAAGTACACGAGGGAAGCACACGAGGGAAGACCGTTAGGGATTAAACAAAATACAAGTTTTATAAGTTACTTGAAAGCTTATTAAGCAGACACTGATATATGTATAAATACATTCTAAAGCCTCCAAGGTATAGGAGGCACTCTCGCATGGCAGGTTTATATTATGTTTACAAGCCATGGAGGCAACATAATTAATATACGAGTTACATAATAGGCCGTAAACGTCCACCCCTGATGACGCATGATTCCATTATTATCCACCATTAATAGCTATAACGTCACGGGTATGAATAGTGCGCGATCTTAGGTAGTAATAGTTAGATGACAGCTTGACAGAGCTGGTGAGTAGTGATCTTCTTTTGTTTCTTATTGAACGTGATTTGTGTTTGCGGACGAAAGTTCGGCATGTTCTTGTTCGGGTCGGCATAGCCGGACGAGAAATATATACTTAACGGAGAAGGTACGTGTCTCCTGGTATCACCAGCCATATTTTAACTGTTGTGGGCGTACTATGGGTAGCGTTGGTTATTGCGCAATAGAAAAACCGTTTCCAGATCAAATCAGATAGGGCACGCCACGATAGTGGCGATAAGACCCCTCTTTGAGGAGTGGCTAGAGAGGCGTCACGGCGTCCTCACCTATCGCCTGACGCAGGTCCTCACCGGACACGGATGTTTTGGGAGGTTCCTGCACATCATCAGGCGGGAGGAGACGCCCGGGTGTCACCACTGCGAGGATCGCCCAGAGGACACGGTGGAGCATACGGTGGAGGTCTGCCCCGCATGGGCGGAGCACCGCCGTGCCCTCGTAGAGGCGATCGACAGCGGCGGCGACCTCTCGCGTCCGGCCCTGGTTCAAGCCATGGTCCGGGGCGAGAGGGAGTGGGGGGTGGTCACCTCCTTCTGCGAAGCAGTCATGCTAGCGAAGGAGGTGGCGGAACGGCTGAGGGAGAGAGCCTCACACCCGAGCCGCCGCGGGAGACGCTCCGGGCGTCGGGAGCCGCGTGACGACTCCCGGCCACCGTAGGCGCGGGCCTGCGGACGGAGAGTAGTGGGTAGCTCACCGTCCGATCAGGACCAGGCCCGTGCCGGACGGCGCGTACGTGTTCCACGCGCGCCTCAAAGAGATGTCAGCATAAAGGAAGGGGCCTGCCAGGGCCGAAGCCTGCCGGGGGTGCGGGATTGTCCGAAAGGGTTACCGCTACCCCGGAACATAAAGGGCTAAGGAAGGAACACGGATGGGTTTTAGTCAGTAAGAGTCTGACACTCACTTCGCTCCACCCAGAGCGGGAGGGGTCATTTGATGATTTCCCATCCATAAAAAAAAAAAAAGATCAAATCAGATTATAATTTTATGAACAAATTAAACACACTAGCGAATCACACAATATAGGCACACAACTCAACGATACGGAACGCGAGACAGTTTCTGAGCACATGTCCGTACGATGTCCAATGGTCAAGAGAGCTCCACACCGCTCTGTCGCGCTCTCGTCGACTCCCACGAACTCAGGCGCCGCGCCGGGCGCCGGGCAGCGCTGACGTCCCGAATAGTCAAACGAATGACTGACACCCCGGCTACGCCGAATCATGCCGACCCGAATATACGTGCCTTCGGGGATCTTATTAATTGTGTTTCGACTTGTGAAAGTAGTGTGAAACGAACGTTTTTAACAAAACTGGGTATTATGGAAATTTAACCCATTGCTGAAACGCGATAGCAGCTATTACTAAATACAAATATGACAGGAGGAGGAGAGCGCTGCTCAAGCTATATTTTAATGTTCTATTTAAGCGATATTCTCCTGAAATAATCACCGAGTCGTCTTTTCTCCTGAAACACCTAATTGGCAATCATTGGTAAAGCGAGATTATTTGAAAATCGATTTGCATTGCAAGCTGTCGAACAAAACAGCGCAGTCGATTCAAATCAGAATAGAAAGGTACATCAGTTTAATGAAAATCTGACGAAGAGAAATCGAAATATCAAAATGTGTTGCTTTTATTTTAACACTAGCGATCCACCCCTGTTGCGCACGGTATTTACGACTTGATAAAATGTTGTGATTTCATTATTATAGGTATGCTAGTTGAATGTTAACGTAACGGCCTTTCTTCTCAGAGTAGTCAGATAGGAAACGCCGACCTCATCTAGCTTTAAAAAAAATATGATTGTCGTGTAAAAGTGTTTGTACAAACCTACTTACAGAAATAAATCATTTATTTATTTATAACGTGAAAACTGCATCAAAATCCGTTGCGTAGTTAGAAGAACAATGCGGTCACACAGGCAGACACGATTTTATATGTATATAAGTTTAGTAGGTAGGTGTTGGTAACGTTCAAAGGGGTGGTAAGCACTCCGTGCATAAACAATGTAGTATACATTTAATTATCTCGTTCTATATAGGTATGTAGGTACACATACATCTTTATTAGTTTTTAAGGAGTTTTATAATTTACCATGTATACTGACCTATGAATTGAGAATTTCTTTGGAATCATCACGATGAAATCTGTAACAAAAGAAATAATAAAATCAGTTTGTGCTAAAATCATAATCATCACACGTGTAATAACCCATTTTTTATTGTATTGTACCACGAAAGGGTATTGTGTTACCCAGTAACTGGGTTGTAGATATCAGAGTCGGGCTATATAAAATACTGATATTCAGCTGCATCCGGTTAGACTGGAAGGCTAGGCATCCGGTTAGGTTAGGCAGATTGATTGTTTGTAATATATCGATATCTGTGGTGGTAAAGAACAACCAATTTGTACGGTAGGTAAATCATAAATACATGCTTAAGATACCTAATAGGACAACTACAAATTTTTGCTGTTTTTAATAATGAGAAGCGATTAAAACGTCAGCCTGTACACTTTATTCTCAGAATGAACATTGTTTAAAGCATCACCTGTACATAAAAGGTACTATAAATAATGTAGTACTTTGTATAAAATATGCTCGGTCCTTAATACTTTTTAAGAAGAATATTTTCTTTCTTAAAACACTCAGCACCTGCTCTGAATACTAAATGCGCTATTGTTGAGCTTACCATCGACTGATTCGATTTAGATAGAACATTGAATCTGTAGCCGCGCGGCGTACGCGCTTATTGACGCATTTTACACTGCAAAATATTTAAAAAAAAATTGTTTTAAAGGTATTTTGAAAATATTGTGGGAGAAGATTGTTTTGAAAGTCGTTTTTTCATTTCAAGGATAAGTGCTACTCAGTCTGAACTACGAAAACTTTACACAAAGAAAAGACTATGTTTACTTCGTAAAGACGTTCGGCATCAACATGCACAAACCATTATTCAATTACTACACCACCATCATCCCCCTCATACCTTTATCCCGACGTGTTGTTCGCAGCATGTCTTCTTCTTCCATACATCTCTATTAGCAGTCATCTAAGGATTCACAAACTTTCGAGTCAAATCATCTTTCACACAATCTATCCATTATTTACCTATTATTTGGCCTTCCCCAACTACAGAAGTCATACTGAAGACGTTCCACAAAGTATGCTCTCCATTCCTCCGCATCAATTGCTCATATAATCTACCATGACAACAAACAAAACACATTGTAGGCATAACTTCATCTGCCACAACAGCGATAATATACGACCCCGCGTTTTAAAATCTCAACCGCGTCTGCACAAATAATTCCCATGTTGAGGCCAGAGGGCGCCCCCGTACAGTCGCGCCATGAATAACATTATTCAAATTCACACCGCGGTCATTATGTTTGTTCCACTCTAAAGAGAACACACAGGATACAGAACAAACCAGAAGGCCAGGTGCGATCATAATCTCATGCCGCAGGCTGTGTTCACAAACAAAATACAGCATACCTACATCCCACTCCTGCCCCTCCCTGCGTAATACGGAAGCATTTTAACTTTTTTGGGGTTATACAGGGTGTTACGGAAAGGGTATATCAATACAAACGGGTTGAAGAGTGTATCTGGTCTAGAATCTCTGTACAAAATTTCAGCTCAAAAGCATTAACTTTGAAAATGCTTAATATTTTTTTATTTCGACATCACGGCGCTGCACTGGCGCGCGGCGGCGTGATGTGCGTGTACTAGGCGCACAGACACACTACAGATAATGGATTATAGATAGATGGACCCTCGTAGTGCGGTGACACGATTTTTATGATTTCAATTTAATAAACTATTGAAATAAAAAAATATTAAGCATTTTCAAAGTTACTGCTTTTGAGCTGAAATTTTGTATAGAGATTCTAGACCAGATAGACTCTTCAACCCGTTTGTATTGATATACCCTTTCCGTAACACCTTGTATATTGTCTCCTTGTATTCTACGTGTAAAACGTAGAATTTCCAACATAAAGATAACGTAACATCACGCCTGTTGTCTTCGAAGGTTAAGGCAGACGAAGGACGAGGTGTCGTATAGCAAATGATATTAATAAACAGGCAACTACTTTAAGAAAAAGGTGTCGGCCAAATGGCAAAAACTACAGTATTAAATTTTATTTAAGAACAGTTACTGTTGTCGCCGTCCTATGTGCGTTCGCGCCTTCTGGTTTGTTCTGTACTCTAGGGAGAAGTGGGCAACAGCGTAAAATTGTATATACTTTACATTCCTGCAGAGGATCACCGAGAAGATTAATTATGGAACCCGTTTTGAGGGTTCATGGGACAGATCTTTATCAGATTTATGATTTTAAAATGGGTCAAATGCTACCACGACGATTATGTAAACAGAATAGAGGATGGCATCAGCGCATGATTTAATAACAATTTTCCTGTAAGTTGGTAAATCATAACCATCAAGTACCTATATATTTGATTAGTACTTAATTAGTTGTTCATAAAGTATGTATAAGCTCCATTGATGCTAGTATAAATCTATTTATTGAAATTGGCTTTTAATTTGTTTTGTTTGGTTGCAGAAACAGTATATTTTTGATCGAATATAATAAATTCGTCACAGAAGGAAACAAGCAGGTTTTGTATCGATGAAATTGTCATGAATGGACGTGATATGTAATGTATTGGAAATCAAAGACACTTTTGACTGATATAAATAACTTTATTTTTAATACCTATCCCCCTGTGAAAGTAATACCTACTTTAGAACATGGGCCTACGAATTAGTTACCGGTATATTTAAAACTTTCTGAATTGTGATTATATTATGTTCTTATAATACTTAAGGAGACTGTGAGTAGGGTATAAAGTAGATAATTCCAAAGCAAGTTAAGTGAGCCTAAACCTTGCTGACTGGCTCTACGTTACATTATGAACTATAACACATCGTCCCAATCTCCACACGAAACGAGAAAAGAAGTAAATCAAAATCAAAAGTCATTTATTCAAACTAGGCTGAGAATCAGCACTTTTTGAACGTCAAAATTACAAAAGACAGTCCCCCAAAACGCCCGCCCTTCGCCACTTCCTAGTGCTTTCGCTGGGGAGAAGAAGTGGCGGAACAAACTCCCCAGCAGCACAGCTGTCTGTTCAGTTAGAAAATAATTGATTTTATACAATACTAAGTATGCAAAGTAATTAACATTACAGGACACAGAACCTTAAATTAAATTATTTGCCATAGGTTAGCTAGCCACGCCAATATACCAACAAATACAATAAAAACTATACGTACTCAAACAAAAAATTAAAATTAAAAATGTAAACAAAAAAAAACTTACTGACCAAATAAAAGCCTCCAGGTATAAAGGGCGTGACAGCTTACATATATATGCAATGCTGGGTTCTGTTTACATAGCTGTCACTTGAAGTCACAAATGATAAACTAGGACCATCGAAGTAATAAAGTAAAAGTAGAGTGGAGGAATCTGAACATCCTCTGCTCTTTCAATCAATCAAAACACCTAAAAAAACATTTACCCAGTCACGTCACTATCAAGAGTACCTCTCTCCAGTTATTAATAGTCCAATCAGCTGGTCCCGACTCCTTTAACACTTCTCAATATTTAGCCCTATAATTAACAACCTCACAGAAGCTCATTTAACGATAAGCACCGTCATGGCCATCAATCACGCCAGCCTCTCTCTCTGCAGGTGACGTGACGGCAAGGGCGTAGGGTTAAGGACCTTTCAAATAAGCATCTTGTTTAGAAAACAAATTTTCGTTGAAATTCTATAGGTGCCTACCTGTTTCAGCGGTAAGTTTAGCATAATTAAACCTGTGCCATCAAAATACTTGCAACTGAACTGGAAATATTTAATTTCAGGCCCAGATAAAACGCTCACGCGAACTTAGCAAACCGGTTCAATTCTAATGGCCGTCAAACTAGCATGAGAATAGTTAAATGTTCAACTCCTAATTACAAAACGGTTCGCCTTCCTATCTCGTCGGCACATCTATTAGATCGCTCCGTACCTCGCAACTCGCCACTGCTAGTCAACGACCTCTGCTAACGTGGCCGCCTAAGCTCAGACTGCGCCCTTATCGCTCCCGGCTTAATCCGTCTTCTTTCACAATCGCGACCGATCCTTCCTAAATCCATACGCTTTGAATACATCCACCACAAAGGATATTAAACTGTAATTTCTCAACTATTAAGTTCAATTTACAGTGTGAAATGTGTTGCCCGAAAAATTACAGTTTCATTTAAAATGGTCTTTAGTAAATGGAGATAGGTTTCAATTTCCCGCGGTCAGTGCAAAGTGTAAGTTTCAATAAGGGGCCAAGTGCAGGGTTTGCAATAAGAACATTGCCAGCAGTTGTCTCGTTTGACAAGACTTATTGAAACACAAGACTTTTCAGGATTTTCAGTGAAAAAAACTTTAACGTTTTATGTTTTATGTGCAAAAGTCTGGAACAAAGTGAATTATTTTTATTTGAGTTTGCAGACGACAGGTTTTTAGCTTTGAGTTTGTTGGAACAGTTTGACGGTATATCGATCCAATTTTTCCTATTCATATTAGAGACTAGCTGTGCCCCGCAGTTTCACCCGCTTAAGTCTCGACCCCGTGGGAATATCGACACAAAAAGTATCCTATGTCTTAAATTTCATCTAAATCCGTTTAGCTGTTTTATCGAGAAAGCAAACAAACTTACAGACATACAAAAATACAAATCATTTCTCTTTTTCTAATACCTATTAGTTTAGATTAGATTCATTCATTCACGAAATAGATAGTGCGAGACGGACTCGGTACATTACCGTAATGCGATACTAAATAACGTTCCATCATTAATATTTTCATTCATACTGTTAGATAAATAGTGTTTCATATTGGCTGCTCAGATAATATATTAATTTCGTACCTAGACGGTCCATTATCTGCGAATATAAAAGCTGCTATAAAGCATCGTTGTTTCTATCCATTATAATTTTCCAATACCTATTAGATAAGCGCATTGGATTTACTATAGTCCGCGCGGAACTAGTTGGCCGCGCCTTAGGTATGTGAGCGGTGGGGCGGAGGGGCGGGGGCGCATTACTCAGTACGTGCGTTGCGAACCGTCGCCTCACCCCTGTCCCCACCTCAGCGGCCACCTAGTTCCTACTACTACTACTGATTGCACAGAAAAACACTATTTACGGCTAACAGAGATTTGATGCGAAAACTCGAAAGGTCGAAAGGTTATAATATACTACTCAAAACAAAATAAGAGCCACCATGTATTTTGTGTATTCTAATAAATGTATTGAGTTTGAGGGTAGATAAATAATTAAATTGAATTAGCTAGCTAATTTTTAATGCAAAAACCTTAAAATTAATGTTATTGGTAGATAAAAGAACATCTGATTAGGTTTTTTGTAAAAAATGCAATTTCAGAAAAAAAATACATTTAACGAAAAATGAGGTTAAAACAAAAATGTCGAAAGCTTGTTATCTTTTTTGCACTTCTTTAGTATCGTGTGTGTCCTCCTCTTTTTCGAACACATTCTTGAAGCCTGGATGGCACACTCTCCACCAGATTTCGAACTGTCTCTTCTGAAATTTGTTCCCAGCTTGACTTTAGCACGTTAATGAGGTGTCGTTCATTATGTAAGGGTTGATTTGTGTCCCGGACACTTCTTTTTAACAAATCCCACATGTGTACGATAGGGTTAAGGTATGGACTATTGGCAGGCCACGGCAAGACACGTATACCAGCATCGTCTAGGGCTTCCCTAGTGGCTCTAGCTGTATGAGCGCAGCCATTGTCGTGCATTAATGTGAATCTTGCACCAATTCATTGTGCAAATGGCATCACATGAGGTCTTATTATCACCTCAATTTATCGCACAGCCGTTACCGTGCCTCCGCTGAGTATTGCGAGTTCGGTTCAACCTGATAGAGAAATTTTTCCCCATACCATGACATTGGCACCCCCAAATCTGTCACTTTCATGGATACAAACATCCGAAAATCGCTCACCTTCTCGTCTCCATACTCTAATACGACGATTATCACTAAAAAAATTCACTTTACACTCATCAGTGAACAATACTGAGCTCCATTCACTTACGTCCCAGTCCAGGTGCAGCCTTGCGAATGATAATCGGTTTGCACGGTGTACACTAGTCAATGGAATCCGTACTACGCGTCTCCTAGAAAACTGCTGGTCTTCATGTAACCGATTTCTAATCATTTGGTCACTCACGCGGGTACCAGTCGCCTGGCGTAAGCGATTTTGTAAGGCGCGGGCGGTGACGACGCGCTCTCTTCGCGCAGTCAAACGTATGTAGCGGTCTTCCTGCAAGGTGGTTGCTCGATTCCTGCCAGATACCCGTCTTCTGATTACACTCCCAGTCTTTTGAAATCGATTCCAAGCATTCTGGATCGCTCGCCTTCAAAAGTCAAGCTGTAAAACTACAGAACGCTGCGAATGTCCTTCTTGGATCAATGTGATGGCTCTAGCTGCGGTTTGCAGGTCCATATGTCTTCGGATCCTCGGCATAGCGCTTTCAAAATGTTTATCCACGTTGTAACTTAGTAAACGTAAGACTGTTCCTAAAAGAATCTACAATTTAAATGTCTTAGAATAGGGTAAATTCAAGTGGTTACAAAAAAAAAGTATAAAAGCACCTCAATTTAAAAATTTTGCAAGTGGTATCCTCACATTATGTTTGTACTTCAGGATATACCAGACAAAAGATATATCGTTTATGAACGCTTTGAAATAATTTAATCAGACCGGATGTTAAAATTTACAAGTGGCTCTTATTTTGTTTTGAGTAGTATATATTATTTTAAATAACATACAATATACACAAGTCTGACAACCAGTCTTATCAAGGGGTATCGTATTACCCAGTGACTGGGTTGTGGAGGTCAGATAGGCAGTTGGTCCATGTAAAGTACTGGTATTCAGCTGCATCCAGTTAGACTGGAAGCCGACCCCAACATAGTTGGGAAAAAGCTAGGCAGATCATGATGAAAATAACATACAATAATAAACAAAATGAAACTTAGTTTTGGTCTTTGTGCACGGACTTGTAAAAAATATTTAATTTAAGTGGAGGTCCTTGAGAACTTTGTCGATTACGGTTGTTGCCAAGGCCAGTACCGCGTCGCTATTAATAATTATGTTACTGTTACGTCTGTGCTGGAGGAATCAGTGGCCAAAATAAATAATTACATGCTAGGTATATTCATTTATTGGGGTATTCCTCAAAGCGCAACCATCTAAGCGCAACTAAATTATTCCTCAAAGCGCAACCATTAGTTGCGCTCACAAACTCAAATTAAAAATATTATATGTTTATTCCTCAAATTACAATAAAATGTTTAATTTTTTCAATAGCTTAAAGATATTGTAAATTATAAGTAATTTGGTCCTTAAGTCTTATTGAATTTTGTAATAAAGTCAATATAAACGTGCCAACCTATTATTTTTTCAATTTTCCTCTAAATTGGAATATTAATCTGCTAATCAGTGTTTCCTTTCTCGTATTTTCCTGTCAAACGGGGAAAAATTCTAAAACCTTGTTCTAAAGGGAAAAATGGCGCTATTTTTAGATTACATTGTATGTACCTTTTGCTTTTAAAAAGAGGTTTAAAAATTCATACCGGTTAATATTTTATTTAAGGCGAATATTAATGGGCGTCAAGGGCTTTTCCCGCTTTTTGGCGTAAGTAAAAGTTAAAATTATTATATTAATATTGTTAATCTCTCAGAGGACTATATATAAATAAATGATAAACGATTCTATTTCTGTAAGTAGGTTTGTACAAACACTTTTATACGTCAATCATATTTTTTTAAACTAGATGAGGTCGGCGTTTCCTGACTACTCTGAGAAGAAAGGGTGAAACAAACTCAGACTACTTTAAAAGAGACTGTGACCGTCTCTTTTAAAGTACAGATATAATCTTGGTCAGATCATGTGAAGACTATGTAGATTGGTGTCTGAAATGGTCTTTTGAGGAAAGAACCACATAGATTGAGTGCACCTGTCCAGTATACTGCTCTACTAAAACAACTATAGGCAAAAGCCTTACAACTTACAATAATTTCTATGAGTAAGTAATTACGTACCTACTATTTATTACTACTACACTACATACTACAGTACTACTATTTATTACTTTTACTATTTTATTTTTTAGTGTTGGTCCTTTGGTGGTATTTGGTCATATTGGTAGGTACGCAGGCACTTAAGCTCACATCAAAACACAACATTTTCTCAAATCCAACGATTATAAGAAGTTTTATCCGATTTAAATAAAACCAATACAGATTGATAAAAAAGCACTTTCTCTCTCCTTAAACATGGTCATTGTATTTTCTTTGCTCCTGTTTCATGTTTGTTATTATGTATATGTATATATTTATATAGATTAATAGTACTTTATGTATGTATATATTGTATTGTGTAAATGGTACACCACAGACTACCTACAGTATTTGTCTGTCCTTCCCGTTTTTAATCCATCCAAAGGTTGTCTTTAAAAGATCGCTCTTAGCGATAAGACCGCCCATTGTGTCACCCATTGTAAAGTTTTCTATATTTATGTCTGTAATTTATATGGTGTACATAATAAAGAGTATTCTATTCTATTCTATTCTATTGCTTTAAAAATAGAAAGAATATCAGATATTGGCAAACTGTTTTCCGAGCCGGCGGGCGAGAATAGAGACGGACTTATTCGCAAAATCCGGCCAAAGACTTACTTCCACGAATATCCGTGAATAAGCTGCGGATTTCCTATCGAGACGCTTTTAGTTGGGTTATTAATATACTTCCTTGTTTAATATAAAAAAATGCCGGATCAAAAATGGTACAAGCTTTGACTGGTGTTCTGAAAAGACTCTTGAGGCACTTTTACTTGTCAACGTTTGTAAAGTTAGTCTCCTTTTTTAAGCTATGAAAGCTACGCGTCATATTAGCACTATGAGTGTTAGTTTAAATTATAATGTTTGGGAAATGCAATAAGAATAAAATAAAACATTCATAATAAATATATATTCAATTGAATCCCAAGCAGGTGCAACTTTAACTAAATGAAGATGTGCCAAAATAAAAACTACACAAAACCTGCCATTATAAAATGTAACATGCCAGAACTATCTTCCGTGTTTAAAATCACAACGAAAAATTCGCACACAAACTTTATACAAATTCGTTTTACGGAAAATACTGCGATATTTTGTTTGGCAACCGTTCGGGCATCTCCGGCGATCTTCGACAATCTTCGCTGATCCTTGTGTCGCTTGCACATATTTTATTCAGCGCCATGCATGTACAATTTGTAGGGAATACGCGGCCATACATGACGTCACTACACGTTCAATGTGAACGGTTTGCAGAACGTAATTTGAGGAATTTCACGCTTCGTCTCTCGAAAATTGGTCCAAAATAGGGATGTTTGAGAGCGGTGCTGATGGAATTTTGCATTTATGTTACGGTGGAAACTACATTTACTTACACATTCAAGTACCTAACTACTGCTACTATACATAATTTCAAGCAGTTTTCCGATAGTCTCCTGTATAACATAAATATGTATTTATGCAATTGTTTTTTATTTACGTAAGAGAATTTACAGCCTCAGCCATTCCAGCCCGACAGGTACGAACGTCACGGGACGTCGGGATGACGGCTCAAGACGTTATCCCGCTTTAGTTTAAAAATAAAATAGAGACGTATTTTATATTGTTGAACATTCCAAATGTCTGAAGTTAAAGTATGAATTGTAAATTATCATCACACGGTTTTACGACTTGTCAAAACATTGACATTTCTTTATCTTTATATTATGTAAGTTAAATATGAGTGCATGCCCTTACCCTTTCGTATGAAATTCTCTAAAAGATAGTGAAAACCACATCTAAATCTTAATTTAGAAGAACATCACACAGAAAGACAGGAAAGCGACTTAAATGTATAATATGTTGAGATAAATTGATGACCTTACATTTACAATGCACATACAGACTATGAGACTACTCCGTAAGACCATTCAACATCGCTACTCGGCATCTGAACAACGGGGTGGTCGCTCCGGATTCCCGGACGCGTCACGTAGTCGCACGCGTCGACGATACGACTATGAACGTATAGTTTAATACGTTAGTAACTTGAATTTACAACATGTATTATATGTATATTGACATCATCATCAGTGTATTTGTAAAACAATGTTGGGCATAAAACTTGTCAACATACTGGGTATTCTGAGAATTTGTATTTGTATTGATCCGTGGTAGTAATAAAATACAGACCTAGCTCTAACATCATTCTGATAATATGTACCTACATTCTATCTCTAAATGTATTTTTTTAAGTTCAACCGTACTGACATAAATGCGTTTATGTATGCGTTGCGTTTTTTACTTTATATTTGCTTAATTACATCGGATCAACATTCTACTTATACAAAATCTACAGTAATGATTGGTAAGTATCAATGTTGATATTTGAAAACTCAAGATGACAAATAACACCTTGTACCTAATTAATTAATAAAATAAAAATTATATATCCTGACTTAACTAAAACTATTAGACAGACTTCACTATGGAATCAATCGAAAAACACTATCACAAAAACATTTTAACTCAAATCATTAACATGAACCGAAACGTTTAAATGGCTACCTACACTAGCAAGTGGTCCTATGGCAGCCTATTCCCATTTATTAGGAGTTCAGGACCAATTTCGAAACTCCTCCTTGGCCCTAAAAGAATCCTAACGAGAAACATATGTATTACTTACCAACAAAATGTAATTTAAACACGTTTTCTGGTACAAAAACATAGTCGGTCACAATCCGATCTCATTTATTATTGTAATCGTGTTGTGTAGAATCAAAACCTCATTAAGTGCGACTGAGATTAAAGTCAACAGCGGTGCCCTTATTAACATAAACCGTTTATGATAGAAAAAACGAGGCTATGATCACAAGGGCGGAAGATCAAAATATATTTTAGTAACGAGGATTCATACCCCGACCCTGAAAATGACGGGTTTCATAAAACGATTATAAGTCTCCGCATGACAGCGCATTCTTACACACTCACCCACAGTTAGATGTTGAGGTAATTAAACGTAATTGGCAAAACATGGACGTATTATATGTACATCCTTGGCGTTAAGGTATACTGACTACTTTTGGTAACTTTTAGATCGCCGGACGTACTTACATAATGTCCTTCTTTTGCTGTGCCCAACAGGGTTTACAATGATCATATTCTGTAAAACCTACCACCTAAGTTCACATGTGGAAGCAACAAATATATTGAGTAATGTTGTTTTTATTGATCCCGCTATAAAACTCTCTGTAGCCATTTCAAAGAAACCTGCCCTAAGATACAGGTGGCAATGATCAATAATTCCACAACTGATTTCTTATTTTTCCTCACTCGTTCAAATTCAGAAAAACCTCCATGAAGCAGGAAGCGAAGCACTCAATCACCACGCCATGGAAAAAAAACATCGAATTTATGAATATCTACTCCATGTGCAGCTCCGAGGAGCAAAAACTTTCGAATATGGAAACCAAGCATAAAATATAGATCATCTTCTGCTCTTAGATATCGATAAACAGGGGCTGGGAGAGAGGTCTGCAAACGTTTTTCGATTATGTCTTCAGATGTTTGTTGAGTGTGTCCTTATTCTTCCAAATATTGTGCATGGACGTATAATGATGAGCACGTGCGTTCTATGACATAGGTATGAGTACTATTTATATATGAGTTTCTTCACGGAACCGGAGAGTATACATTAAGCCAGAAGAAAACGGAGGCCTATACCCAGGCAGTGGTTGATGATGATTTATATTTACGTGTGTACTTGTGTTTGTTAAAACCAATTTACAGAATGCTGCCAGCCTTTTGGGCACGTTTCCCGTTGACAGTGATGCGGACGAATTTACAGAATTGTGAATCATTTATGATTAATTTACGTTAAGTAAAGTTTGGACACAAAAACTCGTCGATTTTTCGCCCTAGAATTTCTCGAATTCTACTAAAGAAAGAAATAGTAAGGAGAAACTTATTACTGAAAATACTTTTCTTATATTTTCAAGGTCTGAAGACGGAAAGTCACAAAATATGATTACTACGGCCTACGGCGCGGGGCGCGGGGCGCTTTGAGATACGATGTCACTATCTATTGGCTCTTAAATATACTTATTTGGGAGGGTGTTACACGAAATGTGTAAATAAGAATATATTGCGATGTCATTCATTAAAAGAAATAAGTCGTAGAAAGCATTTGAAGGTAAACGGGAAGTACTTTCTGATGTTGTTAATGTGAAACCGTCTCTTTGGTCCTTTTTTACGGTAAACCACAGGAACGAAAATGGAGATAGATTAATAGCTTTAGTAACTTGTTACCTATAGATGTAAATGAAAAGTTTAGACATTACAAACACTGTGAACTTTGTGTTTCTATACAGGGTGTTACGGAAAGGGTATATCAACACAAACGGGTTGAAGAGTGTATCTGATCTAGAATCTCTGTACAAAATTTCAGCTCAAAAGCATTAACTTTGAAAATGCTTAATATTTTTTTATTTCGACATCACGGCGCTGCACTGGCGCGCGGCGGCGTGATGTGTGTGTACTAGGCGCACAGACACACTACAGATAATGGATAATGACCCTCGTAGTGCGGTGACACGTTTGTTATGATTTCAATTTAATAAACTATCGAAATAAAAAATATTAAGCATTTTCAAAGTTACTGCTTTTGAGCTGAAATTTTGTACAGAGATTCTAGACCAGATACACTCTTCAACCCGTTTGTATTGATATACCCTTTCTGTAACAGCCTGTATATTTAAGACCCTTACCGAAGCTGCGCTACCACGCCACCATAATAAACTAGACACAACAAGTCTAGTTTATTATTTATTTTTAGTATTGAGTAAATGGAGTTTTCACAAATCCTTAAGAATTCTATTTTTCAGAAGTTTCACAACCAGGTAAATGAATACCAAAATCACAAACATTTATTCGTCTCTTAGTATTCATCCTGTCACTCAGAGCTATCTCAGATGATCAAGATACAGCAGCACAATGCGAGGAATATATCAGTGTATTGTGTCGCCATTGTGACGGATATAAGTGGGTGTCAGTGGAAGTGCGCCGCGCCACGCTGGGCCATTGTCGGGAGCGGGACGCGGCGCGCGGCGCGCGGCGCGACGGATGATAACCAGTGGAAATATAGGTGTATTACGGTGAGGTGTGGATGAGCATGACGCGAAAACTTAAGTATCTACTTGTGTCAAAATGTGACAGGACCACGTCTGTGAAGGATGAAATGAGTAGCTCATTGTTCTGGTTGCGGTCTGCATACGGTTGCGGTCCAGTCTGTTATGGCTGGCTTCAAGTTGCATTAGTCAAGTAGCAAGTTAAGTCCAAACTGCTGCATGTTATGTGTCTCTACTAACTGTTCATTGTTTAAATGCCTCAGTAGCCAAGTCATTAATTTCCCGAAAAAAAACTGTTTTTTACTAGGTATATGGTGGCTAATTCGAATATATAAAACTTTTTAGTCCAACGTTTTGATTAGGTGCCTTTTACGGATGTTTGATATCTACTATTTAAGTAGTTAAAATATGGCAAATTCATTATTCACCATTTATTAGACCATGGCTACTGCATTAACTTCTGTAATTTTAGCCATCTGTATGCAAAAATTTGGTGATAAATACGAGGAAAAGCGAGCGCAATTTTAACCAGCAAAAATTTGGAGATTTGGCAATATTTCATACAAAATTGGAAAGCCTGTATTATATAATTATGGAGAAATATCTGCAAATTTTTTGTTTGCAATAAAAATAAGCTTTATTTAAAGTTGCATACTTCCGAATTGGTCACCCTATATTTATTGTACATACTAATTCCATGCATTTTTCTAAGTAGGGGTACCTATGGGTTTTTTTTTAAACGTAAATGAATGAGTTAATTATCCATCCATGGTCCTTTTTTAGGATTCTACGGTAATTATGTTTTATTTTTATTTGTAATGTGACAATGATTACTATTGGTTGTACCTACACTATATAAACCTAAACACTTCTATAAGCAATTACAAATACAAATGCGAAATATTGGGTAGTTCTGTACTAATTATCCGGAAAATTGTCGGATGGACAGTCAAAACCGATATATTGTGGCTTGTCCATTTGACGGCCGATAATGAGCGGCTGTAGTTGTAATAGTGGGGTAATTACCGGCCAAAGGCACAAAGAGCGCAGTAGATATACTATATTATGATGTATAAAATGGTATTGGTCGGGATTTCCATGTAAAATTGTTGCTAAATAAAGCACTGGTGGGTTGGTTCTGTCTTCCAGTAAAATTAGTAGATACAATTATTTCAATCAATATGCTTGACTAGCGTAACGTTACTTACTTTCTCATTTTCCACTTGCGCGTCTGCTGCACAATCTTTAAGAATACAATAAATTATTTGCACTAGGTATCACACTGATATTATAGCGTTTGTGTGTGTTTGTATGTTTGTTACTTCTTCACGCAAAAACTACTGAACGGATTTGGATGAAATTTGGCACACAGATGTCTTATAACCAGAATTAACACATAGGATACCTTTTATCTCGATATTCCCATGGGATCGACACTTATGCAGGTGAAACCGCGAGGCGCTGCTAGTATTATATAGATTTCAAAGTCTAATGGGGACTAAGTACGTAGATGTTATCAATAATGTTTCCCAAGAGCTGAATATCCAACTCATTTATCAACATTTCCTACAAAGGATCGTAATGTCTCAGGCTGATGTGTGTTGTCTGCACATACATATTGTGTTTTGCTACAAATTAGGATAAATAACGTGTATTGTATAGTTTGTGGTGAGCAAAGGAGCCATTAGTTTCTGTCTAGCGGCTAGACGGTACCTAGAGCTACCTGGGTAGGCTGGACGAATGCTTCACAGTCGGTCGAATTACATGGTGATTTAGGTAATAGGCTTGGTTCTGCGGGTTTACACTTGTATGCATTTCTACGATTACAGTTTGATCCAACAAATAGAAACAAGGTGATTAGAAAGGCAACAGTAGTTACGTTCTTGTATCAGTTATTCTAAGATTCAAATGAAACACTGAATAATCTCTCTAAATGACACTTTTGGCATCATAAAACCAACTGTGAACTAGATCCTAGACAATTCCTTGATTTTGAACAGATATATAGAATACCTACTCTGAGAACAGAACAGAACCTTCTGAACAGATTACATTTATATCAATACACTTACCTGTGCAAATTAGAGTTAACCAAAAATAAAAGATTGTGTAAAATTGCTAAGCTCTGAACTACGAACGGTTCGCGTCTTGTGTATTCACAATCAAGACTTATCTGTAGTAAGAACTGGATGCGTTTAGCGTCATTATTGTCGACTAAGCTACCTAAGTAAACCTCCTTTTAACCTAGCGGGTCCTATTATGACTTAATGTGGAACATTTTGCTCCATTTAATCTATGAAATATTCAACGTTACCTTGTTTGGGGTCCCACCGTCCACATTAGAGGTCCTAAGACCAACCATGATTGAGGTCCGGACGTCCAGGGGGTCCAACATAAAGGGGCACGGAGGTTTAGGGTCAAACCACACCGAGATGGCAGCGAAGCGGCGAGCAGTTTCAGTGTCATATAATTTTAGACTTTATCTTCATTACTATAATACATAGTATCGCTTGAGAAACTTGAGTCGTCGGAGTGATCGCGGCGCCACGGGCGGCCGCGCGACCTTTCAAGTTTCTCATGCGATACTATGTATTATAGTAATGAAGATAAAGTCTAAAATTATATGACACTGAAACTGCCCGCCGCTTCGCTGCCATCTCGGTGTGATTTGACCCTTAGGGAACGCAAAAAATATTATTATTAGGTACGTTATGATTGCACGATTCCTTTTTATGTGGATCCTCTATGTGAACGATAGCATATAATGTGGTGATATTAGGTAACGAGATAGAAAAGCTTTGTGAAACGTCGGTGTAACAGATTCTTTATGTTCGCTATTTTTATACGCTAACACAGAACAGTAACATGAAATTATTTTAAACAATTTTACCTACATAATTGGGTAATATTGATGAACGGATCTTAGATTCCTAGCTCTAGAAATGAAACTCAAAACGCATAAATAATCTAGTATACAGAATTGCATCCCAATAAAAACTGTCGCGGTCTACTATTCGCTTTTAAACCACTTTAATGCCCTCACTCCGCCAATAAATCACAGCCTGTACAATCTTCTTTGACCGACAAAATGTATGGAGTGCATCGCACACACTACTGGCACATCTGGCAACATCGCACCGCATCGGACGCGTGTCGCATACGATAAATATTTCAATTTCCGTGCGGTTGCAGCGCCGCGCGGCTCCCGCACCGCAAATTGCCTCCCTTCGACCCGCAAATGTACGGACCGACCCGCAAATATCCCGCACCGGACGCAACACGCGCCGCCGCACGTCCACCGCAATGAATTGCTGATACGGACTGAGCATTCGTTTTATATGTATTGGCAATGTATCTGATATGTGATTGGAGTTCCTAGAACTACGTTTTTAATGGCAGTTAACCGAAGTTGCAGTACACTTGAGAGTCGTAGGAAATATAAAAATAAAGTTGACTGAAAAACTGATGGATCGACAGTGGGTTCGGAACTTTATCCAAATATAAAGTGTCATTATCAGCATTATCCGCCGCCCGACTTCACCCACTGGTGGATAGCTAGGCCTACATTTTCTTGTGCCAATTCCCAATCCAAATATTAATTTGTTATAAATTAGCATGCCCTGATCGAACTGATATTTTCTAAGCAACGAATGGGGCTATAATTAGTCTCGAGTACCGAAGTAAATATAAACTCGATCTAATAATAGTGCGCATCGAATAACAATTGAATTACTGAATCTGAGAGCATAATTATGTGTAAGTAGGTAATTAAACGCAAGAAACATAATTAAGTTGGTAATGCATACCATGAACGTAACATAATATGGCCAAGCAAATTTGGTCTTTAAATAGTACGTAGTAACTCGGATAAGTAAGAAAATAATGTCCAAAAAAAAGTAATTAAAAAAGTTAAAAAACCTGCAGCCTAATTGCGGAACGCCAAATCGTCAAATGATTCTGATCAGTTGGCTTCATTTCTATCACAATTGGCTTCATTTTACGATTTTCGAATTGCGAAACTCTAGTTTATTATGAAACCAATTATGAACGTTAAGGCCCTGCGCAGAAACTAGAGTTTCGCAATTCGAAAATCGTAAAATGAAGCCAATTGTGATAGAAATGAAGCCAACTGATCAGAATCATTTGACGATTTGGCGTTCCGCAATTAGGCTGCCGACTGCAACCTTTTACTAAAACTAACTGAAATGCTAAAAACAAGCCCGTTTTAAATTAAATAAAAGTTGGAAACAGGCGGGGCCCATATCATTATTATAGTTTCAAACTCAAATTTCTCACAGCCTATTTTCAAACGTCAAAATTACATAAGACAGTCCCCTAAAACACCCTTCCTTCATCCGGCTTTCATTTAATTTCATTAGTAGGTAACAGTGTTATGTTAGATAATTATTAGTGAGAAGTGTTACACGACCCTCGACAAGAGATAAACACCTACCCACCTTATGTACATAAACAGTGTGTTACGAGGGTAGTTTGACAAATTGGATCAACTTAGTTTGAGGGTAGTTCCACCTGACACGTTTGTTGAATTGTAATTACAGGTGATACAGTACGCGTGAGAAAGTGGTTCTTCTTCTTAGTGCCTCGATTGTAAAAAGTTCAAACATGATTGGCCCAAAATTCAGCTGTACGAACTCCGCTTACTGACGCAGTCATAAGATCATCAAGTGCACAGGTGACAACATAAATAACGAATAACTATTGACTTATAGATTTTCTAATCAAAGCTTGTTGCTTCTTTAAGAGCGACAGAATCCAATTGTTTCTTCTCTTATTTAAATTCGTCGTAATAGTTTTTATTTCGGTATTATATGAGACTTATTTTGTTCATATTTTTGAACACTGACAGTTTGTTTTTTCGTCTTATAAACGCAAGTAAAGCCAACTGAAGTAAAAACTAGAATAACCTAATAACGTTAATAAAGGTCACCTTTCTCCTTCTATTAACGTTATTAGGTTATTCTAGTTTTTGCTTTCTGATATACCTCTTTTCATTAATCAAGTTAAAAAAAAACAAATACTTCTTTGAAAAATTCAGCAAACTCCTTAACTAAATTAATTAAAGAAAACTTCTATCACCTTCAGAGTATTCACACTGAGCGGATCAATTTATCGCGCGACAAAACACCGGTCGCGCGTCGCCGCCCACGTTCGCGAGGCGCGCGCTCCTATTAGCAGCCTCGCAGCGTCCTATTACCGGACAAAGGCTGGCGCGGCGCGACTAATTCGCGCGGTAATTAAACCGCTAGATTATTATGTCACAGCCTATTTTATGCTTCTGATGTATGTCATTTGAATCAGCTTTGTAATGTAATCGCGCCGTCAGGTGAGAGTCGCGCATATAACGGATGTCTGCGAAAGAAGGTTGGATATGTTATACTTAAAGTTTGTTTTTGAAGTGAAACTTCTTTAGGCGCGCTTGACTTGGGGAGTAAACTGGCGAATGCGTTACGAAAACGTGTGATCGGGCGAGTAGGGAAGGTACGTATTTATGCGACCGAGTTTTTACACCAGGTATTTGCTTCCAAGTACGCACACCAGGTACCGACTCAAAATACTTGCAAGCCTATAAAGTATCTTATACGGCTACTTAGGTACTCAACCGCGTTAGTTTTCGCAACTGCGATCATGCTCCTTATCAGTAAGGGTCTACGGAACAATTTCGTATGCAAGTATTTTTGAAGGGAAACTTCTTTACGCGCGCTTGACTTGGGGAGTAAACTGGCGAACGCGTTACGAAAAGTGTGATCGGGCGAGGTGAACGGGAGTTGAGTGAGGGATATAAGCAAGACAAAGCAGTGCGCGCGCACGTTTTCTTTCTCTCTTCCTCTCATAGCCAAATACGTATTAAGTTTTTGAAGTGAAACTTCTTTAGGCGCGCTTGACTTGGGGAGTAAACTGGCGAATGCGTTACGAAAACGTGTGATCGGGCGAGTAGGGAAGGTACGTAAAAAATAGCTGGAAATACCGGGTGTGAAAACCCGGTCCCGGTCGCATGAATATGCGACCGGGTTTTTACACCAGGTATTTGCTTCCAAGTACGCACACCAGGTACCGACTCAAAATACTTGCAAGACTATTAAGTATCTTATACGGCTACTCGCTCAAATACGTAGGTACTCAACCGCGTTAGTTTTCGCAAATGCGATCATGCTCCTTATCAGTAAGAGTCTACGGAACAATTTCGTATGCAAGTATTTTTTACTTTAATGGTTTGCAAGTATTTATTTGTAAACGCGATTTTGCTCCTTATTTATAGGAAGTCACTGATAAATTTCCTATGCAAGTAGTTTTACTTCCAACGGGGCTTTTGAATACGCGATTGTACTTCTTATCTGTATGAAGTTATGGATCAATTTTCTATGCAGATAGAAAATACTTGAAAGTATCTCGCTCCGTCGTGGCTCGACGCTCGAGTACGTAGGACTCAAATAGTTCAACAACCGCGTTTGTTTTCGCAAATGCGATCATGCTCCTTATCAGTGAGAGCACAGAATACTTAATAGTACTACGTACAGAAAGGACACTGCCTTCTTCGCCCTCATATCAGATACCGCACCTCACCCCGCACTTCGAGGTATTCGTCGCCGACTCTTTAACAAGGGCGCTCGCGAACCGCAGCGCTGTATTGCTGACACGAAAAGTTTTATTTGAGGTTTAATCACGATGGTTGGATATTATGATGCTTTTCCGAATTCGTATTTACATAAACTGTTTGTAAGATTTCGCATTTTTAATAACATGCGATTTAATAACCGATTATTTACAGACAAGTCATTTAAACTAAACTATTTTAGTGTTTTTATTTCATTACGAAGCCGACTATATAAATAAACAATTGAACTACATGGTCACTTCATAATAATGCACACGTTCGGGCAGCGCCGCCGCCGTCGTCGTTCGGTTCCTCGACACAAATTGCTTACCGCGCCATTTTTTTTACGCTACTAGATTTCACGCACACATTTGCACGTATACAAACGTCATTTGTTTATGTAGTAGTACTAGGTAATTATTTTGCGAGCGTTGTATGGAGTGTCCGAGGTGTGGTAAGACTCTTACTACACCTCGGACACTCCATACAACTCCGTAAGAGTCTACGGAACAATTTCGTATGCAAGTATTTTTACTTTAATGGTTTGTAAAAGTATTTATTTGTAAACGCGATTGTGCTCCTTATTTATAGGAATTCACGGGTCAATTTCCTATGCAAGTACTTTTTACTTCCAACAGGGCTTTTGTTTGATTACGCGATTGTACTTCTTATTTGTATGAAGTTATAGATCAATTTTTGATGCAGATAGAAAATACTTGAAAGTATCTCGAGCCCTGGTTTTAGGGCCTGGTTTCTTAAGGTGGACGTACTTGGAAGCCCTGGTACTCGATTTTGCAAGTACGACCCATGTCTACGGGCTACGGGCGAGGCGAAGGGGAGTTGAGTGGGGGATATAAGCAAGAGAAATCAGTGCGCGAGAAAGAAAATTCTTTCTCTCTTCCTCTCATAGCCAAATACGTTTGAAGTTTCACTTCAGTCGTGTGGTCATAAGCACACTCGTTTTTTTTTTTTTGTAATAGATTTCTCAAAATCATGTTTAATGATGATGTTTTCAGGAATTGCATCCGTGAATCATAGGACTATAATAACTAAGGCAATCGGTGAAGACCTGCGTCTGCGTCAGTCGTTTAGTGCAGTTATTAAGGCAACAAAATTTATTTTATCCTATACGAAAACCATTTTACTTCCTATATATTTTGACCTAAAATACCATCGCAAGAGCTAATAGTTTTCAATGTTAACATCATCTTCAGATGCACATAACAGCATTACACACTTCATATTTAACGCCTCCGAAAATTAAATTTTGCATTTCAGCATTATGAATGAACAATCAATAATAAACTCTTCCACACTGAAATAAAGTTGGATATCGTTTGCAATATACCTGGTCGGTACTAAATGTGAGCTGGTTACGAGGTGCATAAACATTGTAATGAAGTTTCGCGCACAGAACAACATTTTCGCATTATACGCTGTACATTGGTGCTTATATAGGGGCGAGTGTTAATGCACTCAGTATCGAGTGGCAATGGTGGCAACTAATGAACATTATCATTAGTGCAGCTGCAAATTGCTTTAAGGACCGATACTAGTTCAGATTGCGAAAATTGCCTTAGCATTAACGGCTGTAGTTCCAACAGTTCTGCAGTTTTCACTTTGAAATTAATATACGATAAAGATGAGGACTACTGCGAGGTGTCATCGGTTGCGAAAACACGATTGCATACAATTTTCTCGATACAAAGAAGTCTCAAAGTTACCTCTAAACCGCAAAATAAAAGGAGAATATTCAATGAAAATTTTCAAATTAGGCCATGAAAATTTGCAAGCTAATCAAACTATGCATAAAGCAGGTGTCATAGGTTCGTTTTTATTTTTTTAATCGTTAAATTTAACGTAAAAAGATGAGATCCGAAATATCCAGCTTTATAACCACTCATACCTTGAACCGCTCTGCCGCCCGGCCCCCGACAGGACCCCGATTCAGTACTTGTCAGTACCGCTTCGGCTATCAGACGGGGAACCCGTGTCACTTTGCTTGCGCTCAAAAGACCCGATTGACAACGTTTTATGTTCTGAAGAAATTATGTAATAAAGTAAAATGAAATATAGATGTAAAATATAAGGCCTCGTATTTTTATTTTTTCCAAATTTTGTAGTTTTCATTCATAAAATAATTTTTGAAATGGTTTAAAATCGTAATCTCATGTCAATGTCAAAACATTGTCAAAAATTTAGGGAGGTAAACGTACCTATTTTAGACAGTTCCCAATGTGTAATGGTGTTTTCAATATATTCAGTAAAACTATTTTTATAAATAATTTTATCTATTTATTGATACAGGGTGTAAAAAGACTTTAGCCGTCGTACATCAAACTAAGTAACATTGCACAAAAGATCTGTGACAAAAGTAATTGCTGGAAATCGACTTTAATTTTTGGTGTAAACATTTGCTGTATGCGCACTACCACAAACAGTAAATTTTGCACCGGCATGTAACTATACAGGGGTCCTGGAGGTATTTAAAGTTGTGTTATAATATCAAAACTTGTTTTCGTAAAAAATATCAGTGAAAGTTGTAATTTTGACCTTAATAATAATATCTCCGTAACCAGAAAGTTTCTAGTACAAAGAAATAATTACAATAATGGGGAGTACAAGTGACTCTCGGCTCGTTGTGTCTTTTTAAACCCGTTACGTTGTAATAGGAGACCAGAAACTATGATCTGCATTAACTAATTTTGAAAAAAAATACAGTCGGCATAAAATTAGCCAATTTACACAAAACCTTTATATTCTCTACGGTTTTCATTCATCGCAAGTAATCACAAATTACCACTGACAGATTTTGAGAATTAATTATGTACAGACGCCAGCACATCAAGCTACTACAACCTGTCATATTTCTTTAATAGATTTTCAGCTTTATCGCTAAAACATATTGTTCAAAATTGATTGGGAAAATTTAAAAGTTTCGGCTAGCTTGATGTGTTGGCTGTGCTTGATACATGTAATTTTTTTTGGTTTAAGTTAATACATTTTTGATCAATATTCAGCCCGGATGCTGAGTTGTGCCTCTTTTCGTCTTCAGCCTCCGAGTTGACGCAGATGCTAAACGATCTTGGCACGGCAAGCCTAGAGGTTGGACTTCAGATGAATATGTCAAAGACCAAGTTGATGACGAACAGTGCGCATCGCAGGATCACTGTGACGGGTGTGGAGGTCGAATACGTTGATGAGTATCTCTATCTCGGGCAAATAGTCTCTTTCCAGGCAAGACAAAACAAAGAATTTGCAAGACGCACCGAAAATGCCTGGATGAGCTAATGGGCCATGAAAGATATAATGAAGGGTGATCTTCCTTTGTCCCTTAAGAGAAGACTCATTGACGTGTGCATACTTCCCATCCTCACATACGGTGGTCAAACATGGTCTTTGACAAATCAGCAGAGGTCCACGCTCGACGTTTGCCAGAGGGCTATGGAACGGAGTATTCTGGGTATCAAACTAACGGATCGGATAAGGAATACGACCATCCGTTCCATCATAAAGATAACTAATGTCACTTGCAACTCCAAAACAGACCAGAGCCCTGATTCACAACCATACAACAGGCTATCGTATCGAAAACCTGACATTTCGATAACCTGATTTGACTTCCCCTCAACATCAAATAGCTGTTGGAAGAATAGCGGGCGTCTATTTGTTGATTTAAACTGACAAATTTTTCGGGTTTTGGACTTGTGAACAGCGTTGAGAAGACTGCTGCGATAACAATGATTAACCCTTTGACCGCCAATGACGTCTTAAAGCGTCACCAAAAATTGGGCACAATCGCCGACCACGACTTAAGACGTCCAAATGGTTGATAGTAAAATGCTTAACAAGTACTTGATTTTTAAACTATATTTACTACTGTATATTTTACGTGTTACACATCACTAGCCAATCATACGATAAATGATTTGTAATACGATCGCGGCGTTGGGGGCAAGATAGATGAAATTTTACATGGCGGTCAAAGGGTTAATGTTCGATACGATACGGAAGCATATCGAGTGTTTGTGAATAAGGGTGCGGGTCTCGATAAAGTCAGAAGCTTGCTCATAGACCACAAACGTAAGACAAAGGGGCCGGTTATACTCTTCGGATTTCTGTATAAGTTTTGGCACTGTATGGATGTGGTCTATTGTGCTGTATCTTCCTCGAAAGCCGTCTGATCCGGTGGCTAAAACTCGGTAGAGTACAGTTCTTCGCGCTAGAAGATTCATGACGATGCTTGAAAACAATTTATAGACACGTTACTAAAAAGTTTTTTGCCACCGCCTTCCGAAATTAAAGTTATTTTACACTGTGGATTTTTTGGAAGTCGTTTTTTTTTTTGTTAAAACGTTTTTATTATGGTGAACATTGTCAAAAGCCAGATATGACCACTTTAGAGTACGATCGCTGCAAAGAGGACTTTTTAAAAAATTTACCAAGCTCAGAAGAAGACAGAAGAAACGTTGAAATATCAACGATTCTTCAAAGAGATTCCAGTGAGTGGTTAGAACTTAGAAGGAAACTTCTTACAGCCTCTAATTTCTCCAAAGTGGTCAATAGACGTCAAAATTCTAGTGTTAAAAATTTAGTTAAAAATCTTATATATCCAAAAAATTTATGTAATGTGCCGTCCATAAAACATGGAATAGAAAACGAAACAACCGCAATGGAACAACTAGCATCACAACTTAATATTAAAATAGAGCCTTGTGGTCTTTTTATTGATAAAGAGTTACCTTTTCTAGGTGCAACTCCGGACGGAGTTGTGCAGGGAGAAGACACAATAGTAGAAATAAAGTGTCCAATTTCTGCATTCAGGACTTCGTTGGACGATGCAATAGATAAAAAAAAAATAAGGTTTTGGAGGAAAACGAAAGATGGACTTTCCATAAATTTGAAACATCCTTGGTACATTCAGGTGCAGGGACAACTACACATAACTGGGAGAAAAACATGTATTTTTGGCGTATGGTCGGGATGCAAAAATCATATCAAAACTGAAATTATACAGAAAGACGATCATTATTGGGCACAATTCATGGAACCTAAATTAACAAATTTTTACTTATCATACATGTTACCAGAGTTATGTGATCCCAGACATACACGGAATATGGAAATTGGGAATTCACATAAATGTTCTTGCTTTCGTCATTCTCCTCCTCTTGATTCCTTTTTTTTAATTTAAATGTTTTCATTAATAACAACTTATTTTAAAATTCGTTCTATTCTCCTCCTCCTCAAGTCGTACTCCTCATTACTGAGGGTCGTGATCCTCCCTTGAAAACAACTTTTCCCTGACGATGTTTCGCCATCTCTGTCTATCCTTGGCCAAGTGAAGCGCATCATGAAATTTCGTGTCAAGAGAAGAGCTTATCTGGTCAGACCATCGCAATGGGCTGCGACCTCTTGGTCGTTTACCATCCACCTTGCCGGTAATCATCAGTTGTTCGAGGTTATTGCGTTCTATTCTAAACCATCGTTAAAGCCAAAATGTATGAAACTTTATAATTGACATCAGTCATTCCGATGACGTATTATTATGCGTTATAACCATTGCGTGCTCTTGTCAGTGCTGTGTTGCCAGCTGTTTTAGAACCCAATGGCTTGGCTCGCGACGATTGGAAAAGACCAGACAGATTGACCATAATGCCTTGGAAGTTAGGTCGGCCTTTGGTGTGTGATGCAACATGTATCGACTACCTTGCGCCACCCCATCTTCCTATTACGGTGGGCTGTGCTAGTGCGATTACTGCGGGTGCAGAAAACCTCAAACAGCGCAAATAGATACTTTAATCTTAATAAGCCGACTTATATGTACCAGCCGTTTGGGGCTGAAACACTACGGCCACAGGGTCCGAGTGCCCACTTAATTTTTAGAGAAATCGCCAAGCGATTGGTCGACTCTTCACGTGACCAGAGGACTAGCCTATTTTTTGGCCAAAGAATCAGCAAAAAGAAAGTAATTTTAAGGCCGGCGCTCACTGACGGCATGGCACGGCGTGTCATGGCAGAGGATTTTATTACTAATCAAGTTATTTTAAATCTTATTTCAATGAGTTTAGAATTCATGTTACTTTATTTCGATACCACGATGCCGGGAAATGACGCTACGTGCCGCGGGACGCTGCGGCATGACGCGACGCGCCGAGGGATGCTGCGGCATGACGTGTTATGCCGTTTCATTCCACGTAATGCCGCGGCGCGCCATTGCATCCCGCGGGACGTGTCTCGTGTCACTTTGTGTCGAGGAATTATGATTGCTAAGCTGGTTGAAATAAGGTTGAAACTTGTGCAGCGGTCATTTCGGTTAATGGGGCGCAGTCCAGTCAGGGCGGGCTTTCAGCAGGATTCCACGGAACGCCGCGGGATGCCGCAGCACAACCTGCCGTGCCACGCCGTCAGTAAGTGAGCAATGGTCTTTGGTCGGTCATAGAACACTAATGCAGTAGGTATATTGCGGATTTCGCGGTAAACTTTGCTTGCATGATGTAGGTTGTGATGTCAAACAAAAGATTGGTGTAGTTCGTTTGTAGACGTCGCTACTCAAATATTATGTATAAATAACTTTGTCTTTGCTTTGTATTTGCTATGCCAATGATGGGCGTCCCATGTTTTTTTTGTTATTATATTATTATTTACCTGTCCATTTAAAAGAATTTTATATATACTGCACATACAATGTGAAAGCTAATTTTTATGTGAATGTAATAAATGAATGTTAAGTTTAATCATTTTATTTCTTGACATCCTTCCAACAATAGTACAGTTCACCCTAACTGAATCAGTATGTCAGTGCGAGTGGGATAGAATGATACATAGCGCGGGGAAGTGGGGGCAAAATCTGAATTTGAGCTGAACTATTACAAGCCCTTAAGGACCGATACTAGTTCAGATTGCGAAAATTGCCTTAGCATTAACGGCTGTAGTTCCAACAGTTCTGCAGTTTTCACTTTGAAATTAATATACGATAAAGATGAGGACTACTGCGAGGTGTCATCGGTTGCGAAAACACGATTGCATACAATTTTCTCGATACAAAGAAGTCTCAAAGTTACCTCTAAACCGCAAAATAAAAGGAGAATATTCAATGAAAATTTTCAAATTAGGCCATGAAAATTTGCAAGCTAATCAAACTATGCATAAAGCAGGTGTCATAGGTTCGTTTTTATTTTTTTAATCGTTAAATTTAACGTAAAAAGATGAGATCCGAAATATCCAGCTTTATAACCACTCATACCTTGAACCGCTCTGCCGCCCGGCCCCCGACAGGACCCCGATTCAGTACTTGTCAGTACCGCTTCGGCTATCAGACGGGGAACCCGTGTCACTTTGCTTGCGCTCAAAAGACCCGATTGACAACGTTTTATGTTCTGAAGAAATTATGTAATAAAGTAAAATGAAATATAGATGTAAAATATAAGGCCTCGTATTTTTATTTTTTCCAAATTTTGTAGTTTTCATTTATAAAATAATTTTTGAAATGGTTTAAAATCGTAATCTCATGTCAATGTCAAAACATTGTCAAAAATTTAGGGAGGTAAACGTACCTATTTTAGACAGTTCCCAATGTGTAATGGTGTTTTCAATATATTCAGTAAAACTATTTTTATAAATAATTTTATCTATTTATTGATACAGGGTGTAAAAAGACTTTAGCCGTCGTACATCAAACTAAGTAACATTGCACAAAAGATCTGTGACAAAAGTAATTGCTGGAAATCGACTTTAATTTTTGGTGTAAACATTTGCTGTATGCGCACTACCACAAACAGTAAATTTTGCACCGGCATGTAACTATACAGGGGTCCTGGAGGTATTTAAAGTTGTGTTATAATATCAAAACTTGTTTTCGTAAAAAATATCAGTGAAAGTTGTAATTTTGACCTTAATAATAATATCTCCGTAACCAGAAAGTTTCTAGTACAAAGAAATGATTACAATAATGGGGAGTACAAGTGACTCTCGGCTCGTTGTGTCTTTTTAAACCCGTTATGTTGTAATAGGAGACCAGAAACTATGATCTGCATTAACTAATTTTGAAAAAAAAATACAGTCGGCATAAAATTAGCCAATTTACACAAAACCTTTATATTCTCTACGGTTTTCATTCATCGCAAGTAATCACAAATTACCACTGACAGATTTTGAGAATTAATTATGTACAGACGCCAGCACATCAAGCTACTACAACCTGTCATATTTCTTTAATAGATTTTCAGCTTTATCGCTAAAACATATTGTTCAAAATTGATTGGGAAAATTTAAAAGTTTCGGCTAGCTTGATGTGTTGGCTGTGCTTGATACATGTAATTTTTTTTGGTTTAAGTTAATACATTTTTGATCAATATTCAGCCCGGAGGCTGAGTTGTGCCTCTTTTCGTCTTCAGCCTCCGAGTTGACGCAGATGCTAAACGATCTTGGCACGGCAAGCCTATAGGTTGGACTTCCGATGAATATGTCAAAGACCAAGTTGATGACGAACAGTGCGCATCGCAGGATCACTGTGACGGGTGTGGAGGTCGAATACGTTGATGAGTATCTCTATCTCGGGCAAATAGTCTCTTTCCAGGCAAGACAAAACAAAGAATTTGCAAGACGCACCGAAAATGCCTGGATGAGCTAATGGGCCATGAAAGATATAATGAAGGGTGATCTTCCTTTGTCCCTTAAGAGAAGACTCATTGACGTGTGCATACTTCCCATCCTCACATACGGTGGTCAAACGTGGTCTTTGACAAATCAGCAGAGGTCCACGCTCGACGTTTGCCAGAGGGCTATAGAACGGAGTATTCTGGGTATCAAACTAACGGATCGGATAAGGAATACGACCATCCGTTCCATCATAAAGATAACTAATGTCACATGCAACTCCAAAACAGACCAGGTCTCGATAAAGTCAGAAGCTTGCTCATAGACCACAAACGTAAGACAAAGGGGCCGGTTATACTCTTCGGATTTCTGTATAATTTTTGGCACTGTATGGATGTGGTCTATTGTGCTGTATCTTCCTCGAAAGCCGTCTGATCCGGTGGCTAAAACTCGGTAGAGTACAGTTCTTCGCGCTAGAAGATTCGTGACGATGCTTGAAAACAATTTATAGACACGTTACTAAAAAGATTTTTGCCACCGCCTTCCGAAATTAAAGTTATTTTATACTGTGGATTTTTTGGAAGTCGTTTTTTTTTTGTTAAAACGTTTTTATTTCTCGCTTTTTAGTGGGTCTGCTTATAACTTATCTAAGCATAAATTGCTTCGCAACCAAAATTCCAAAATTCCTATGGGATTTTTCGCTTACAAACTGTTTTGAATTTAGCGACCGCATAAATAATAATAAACCTACTCAGGCTACAAAAATAAAGTAAGTACGGTATTTTTGCTGTCAATTTTTGTCAAATTGACACAGTGATTAGAAATAGAGTGAGCGTAAATACGAAAAATTTTAACTCGAGCAGCAACAATGGGTAATAAGCGAAAAGCGATGCAGAAGAAGATTGGTTGCCGTAAAAAACGGTCAAGTATATGAACGAAGCTATGAAGTAAGTACCTAGCTTTTTATAAAATATAACTAAAGCTAAAGGTACGATTCCAAAGGTAGGTCTTTGCTAGGTACGTACGTACTTAGGTTCATAAACTATGAAGGGCGAAGGTAACCAGTAGTTTATTTTCAGCCGGATGTGTCTTACAGGTTTGTCTTTGTATTTAGGTAGTTACGTATTAAGAAATGAAATAATAATACTAATCTACTAAGTTGAATACATAGAAACCAGTCATGTCGCTGCGCTGTGGTCTGTCACAGCGATAGTTTGTTTACGGTAGCAGTTCCATCCGTAATTGTAGCTTTAAACTAGATTAATATTATTATATCATTTCTAATTAAGTAACTAGCTACTTAAATACAAAGAAGCTACTTAAATACAAAAATGTATGTAACTTTCTAATCTTAATAAGCCGACTTATATGTACCAGCCGTTTGGGGCTGAAACACTACGGCCACAGGGTCCGAGTGCCCACTTAATTATTAGAGAAATCGCCAAGCGATTGGTCGACTCTTCACGTGACCAGAGGACTAGCCTATTTTTTGGCCAAAGAATCAGCAAAAAGAAAGTAATTTTAAGGCCGGCGCTCACTGACGGCATGGCACGGCGTGTCATGGCAGAGGATTTTATTACTAATCAAGTTATTTTAAATCTTATTTCAATGAGTTTAGAATTCATGTTACTTTATTTCGATACCACGATGCCGGGAAATGACGCTACGTGCCGCGGGACGCTGCGGCATGACGCGACGCGCCGAGGGATACTGCGGCATGACGTGTTATGCCGTTTCATTCCACGTAATGCCGCGGCGCGCCATTGCATCCCGCGGGACGTGTGGGTCACTTTGTGTCGAGGAATTATGATTGCTAAGCTGGTTGAAATAAGGTTGAAACTTGTGCAGCGGTCATTTCGGTTAATGGGGCGCAGTCCAGTCAGGGCGGGCTTTCAGCAGGATTCCACGGAACGCCGCGGGATGCCGCAGCACAACCTGCCGTGCCACGCCGTCAGTGAGTGAGCAATGGTCTTTGGTCGGTCATAGAACACTAATGCAGTAGGTATATTGCGGATTTCGCGGTAAACTTTGCTTGCGTGATGTAGGTTGTGATGTCCAACAAAAGATTGGTGTAGTTCGTTTGTAGACGTCGCTACTCAAATATTATGTATAAATAACTTTGTCTTTGCTTTGTATTTGCTATGCGAATGATGAGCGTCCCATGTTTTTTTTGTTATTATATTATTATTTACCTGTCCATTTAAAAGAATTTTATATATACTGCACATACAATGTGAAAGCTAATTTTTATGTGAATGTAATAAATGAATGTTAAGTTTAATCATTTTATTTCTTGACATCCTTCCAACAATAGTACAGTTCACCCTAACTGAATCAGTATGTCAGTGCGAGTGGGATAGAATGATACATAGCGCGGGGAAGTGGGGGCAAAATCTGAATTTGAGCTGAACTATTACAAGCCCTTCGGACGTGACGGCAAATTAGCCGTTTGTCCGGGTTTATGATGCATAGAGAACGGACATACGGTCTCGGCACATTGCCAACTGTATTTTCCTATTGCCTGGACCCGGCAGCCCCCAATGACCGATATTTGGCAGCGGTTTTTATGAAGGTAAACGATACAGCTGGTAGATTGTATGCATTTGGAAAAATGTAAATGCAGATATTTGTTCCATTTGGTTTTCATTAATAGGACTACAAAATAGAGTGGTCAAAAAGAAAAAACTGAATCGTTTACCGCCACATTCATAGACGACAATAAATATTAATTATACATTAAATAAAGAGAAATGAATGGTAGACGTATCTTGGCAAACGGCTGAAAACAAAACTAATGGACCTATGTTATTTAAGTTGGTGTCTACCATTTTAATTTTCTTATCCGAAGTTTCAGAATATAGTGTCATGGCATCTGGAGAGCGACGGTAATGTTTTAGTTTTGCAAACAGTAATTAGGTAGCAAATAGAATTAGCTTCGAGTACTGAGCTTTTAGTTTCTACGTCTCAGATAATATTTGCGAGCACTCTGTTTGTACGCCATTACTAACTATCCATAATAATGTTATGCGGGTGCGAAACTGTGTCAACAACAGAGAGAGGCGTCTTTTTGCGTACAGTCACCGAAAGAGATACGTAACCAGGGTCGTCGGATATACATAGTTGAAGTTTAGTAAGAAACCGATGGATGTTTTCTAATGAATCTGATAAATGAACTGTTTGTTTTCGATTAATTAAATTAAATTTTAATAAACACCCTATCCTAAATAAACTTCTTGAACTTTTATATTTACCTAACTTTAACTAATATTTTACGAGTAATTTCTCAATCTAAATAATTCCACTGACAAAACCTCATCTAAAATTAAGAATAAACAAACCACTAGAAATAAAATAAAATTCAAAGCAAATAAACTCCCAATTCCAATTTAATTTCATATGAAATAAAAAGGCCGTATATCTATTAGATTATAGACAAAAACATTTAGAAGGCGCGTAATGTGAATCACAACACTAGTGAGACAGGGTACATCACTAGTTCTGTTTAAACTCATTATAACTATAAATTGGGTGGCGAGCGGCCGGTGATCGATGGCGCGGCCGCCGCTCACACCGCGGCGAGCACTCGTAAATATTTAACGTTATTTCTCCGCACCTCGTATATTATACAACGTTTACATTATTATTTATTACATTTGCTTTCGGTTGGCGGGCCCGCGGGCGAGATTCGTCAGTTGATAGATTGAATTTTTAGCTGCGTATCTGTTTTCGTTTCTCACTGTTTTATTTGTTTAGGTAGTAGAATTCAAGTTTATCATCACTTGGTAATAAATACATTGGTAATAACGCTAATGGTTTGTGTGGATTACCAATGGATATAAATGGCATTTTCGCGCATATCGTAATTCAATTTTAACCCGTTTCATCAGACTATTTCATTTGGAACATGTTTGAAACACAATCACGATAGCCACGCGTTGGTGTAACTACAAAACGAGCACACGAATGTAAAACATGCCGCATACAATCAACATAACATAATGGACGTGATAATTAGCGATCACTCCACACACAATTTACATAGTTCGCATAATCGCGCTATAGTAACTTACACACCTACGAGTATATGCTAAACTTACATGGACTATGTAAACTAAAGAATTTTATTGAGAACTTCTATTTTCCATTTTGTGTTATTTTTTAGCCATTAAAATTGGTGATAGAAGTTAACGGTACGGTTGTACGGTTATGGTGGTGTTATGGTTGGTGGTAAGACGAACTTGTGGCTAAGTAATAACAGCCGCACGGCTCCGAAAGTCTGACAACCAATCTTATCAAAGGGTATCGTATTACCCAGTAACTGGGTTGCGGAGGTCAAATAGACAGTCGCTTCATGTAAAATACTGGTATTCAGCAGCATCCGGGTAGACTGGAAGCCGACCCCAACATAGTTTAAAAAAGGCTACGCGGACGTAGATAATGATGATGGTACCTAACAGCCACTTTTATGGTAAATTCATTACCTAATACTTAATTGACGTCTCTCGTTATGGACGTAAGATTATGTTTACCTGTGCATTCTTCATTATTAGTGCGTATTGTTCGGAGTGTGACTTCTGTTTCCAATTATGTTGCGATGTGCCGGTGTAACTAGTTAATTAACAGTGTTGACTCCACACAGATGATCCGGTTCGGCGCCACCAGATCATACGAGTATTTATACGAACACAGATTGTGTGCTTGCGTTCAAATAAATTGACTCGCGGTTTCAAATATTTTTGTGTAAAAGTATTATTTTTAACAGCAATTCAACTAATGAAAACATCGTCTTAAATTCTTAAATATTTTGTCAGATTTTGTTATTACGAAAAACACGACAAAATACGTGGCTAAAGTCGTTTAATTTCTTGAAAAATGGGCTCCAAGATTAAAAAAACACTGACAATTGCTCGTTTTCCCTCAGGAGTAAGATTTATATCGTGGGAGTAGCGTGGGTGGTTTCTGAGGACCTGAGTACCACAACAGGGGTTGGTAGAGCCTCCATCCAGCCCTGTCCACCCCCCAGAACACAAACCTGCGTGGGATGAACGGATGTACGCCCCCGCAAATTCTGAAATAATAGATATTTTAATAAAATAATAATTTCAGGACCCTAGAGTTCTGTGCACCTCACGAAACAGAAAGTACGTAGGCGGTTCGAGGATACGCCTACACACAATTTTAGTGTTGAAATATTTCTGTAGTTTTGATAGTAACATGTACTTTTATAATAAAACTAAAAGAAAATTACTCTAACGCTAAATTCTAGTGCGGGGGACTAGAATATGAAAGTGGCAAAACAAAAATGACGCTTTTTATACAAAACATGTCGGTATTGATGTTAGTAAGGCGATAACATTATATTTTATGTTTTGTTAACAACAAAATCAACAACATTAAAAAAAATATCTAAGCGAATTTATTTATTTTATTAAAAGTATGAATGTTGTTTTATCGCCTGAAAAGAGAAAATGATACATTTCAATTATTTTAATAACAATTCATAAAACTTCCGTTCAAACGTGTTCAAGTAAACGACCAGTAGCTACCTACTCCGCTTCAGTACTTTACAAACACGATAATATCAGCTGATCTGACAGTCAAATATCATGTAAAACGATTCAGTTCAGCGCGACTGCCAATGAATTTCAATTCAATGACACGTGAGCCAACTGACATTTTAAATAGCAGAGTTTCCTCAAAGAGATTTAAATGACACATGATGAATGTAAATGTAAAAATACCTGTTCTGAATTACCTAAAAGACAAGTTTTTTACGCAACGCCATTCATTAACTTTAATGAACCCGAACGACAAATTCAAAATCAGGTGTATTCTTGGAATTTTCCCGTATTTGTATCCCAAAGCAGTTGTTAGTTAACGGAGCATAAACGTTAAATGAAACCTTTGTGTAGTAAAATATTTTGGAAAACCATAGCTTTCGCCTAACTATTAAAATAACCTTGTAGAATCAATTTACAGATTTCCACTCTAAAAATGGTTCATATACACAGGGTTATTTTAAATTGGCGAGCTAAACTCTGCAGGCGCGATGTGTATCTATATGTGTGTATCTATATGTGTGTATCTATATGTGTGTATCTATATGTGTGTATCTATATGTGTGTATCTATATGTGTGTATCTATATGACGGAGAAGGTAAGTGTCTCATCAGCCATATTTTAATCACTGTGGGCGTACTATGAGGAGTGTTGGTTAATTCACAATAGAAAAACCGTTTGCAGTTCAAATCAGATTATAGTTTTATGAACAACTAGCTGCGCCCCGCGGTTTTACCCGCATAAGTCTCGATCCCGTGGGAATATGGAGATAAAAAATACCCTATGTCCTTTTCCGGGACTGAAGCTATCTCTATACCAAATTTCATCAAATTTGGTCCAGCCGTTTGAGCGTGAAGAAGTAACAAACATATAAACACACACACACACACACTCACAAACTTTTGCCTTTATAATATTAGTGTGATTAGTATATTAGTATTATTAGTATTAGTGTGATAGTGTGATTAGTGTGATTAATCACACTAGTGAATCACACATTGTAGGTATACACAACACAACGATACTGAATGCGAGACAGTTTCTGAGCACATGTTGTCCGTACAATGTCCAATGGTCCAATGTCAAGAGAGCCGCTCCACCTCGCTACTCGCTCTCCTCGAATCCCATGAACTCAGACTAGACTCTGTCTAACGCCACCAGATGGCGCTGGCGTCCCGATTAGTCAAACGAATGACTCCGACATATACACAAAAAAACTTTAACAACATTTATTGCGTTATTTACGTTGTGGAGCAGACAATTTTTTCGAACTTACGAAGCAATGGATTAGCAATATCCTTCAAAATTATTCAGATTGTGATTGAAAGTGTGTTACACAATCAGGGTGCTGGTGTAATGTCACTCACTACCCGAGGATTAGCGAAGTGTGGTCTCATGTGACTGACAAAATTTCCTGGCACTTATAAACAACATACAAACCGAAAGACAGCAATATTACTTTGGGGCATAAATAGTCAAATAATGGAGCTATACTTCCACTACAAGTACACACATACAGCATTATTTCAAAGTACCAGAAGTGCATACTTACATCTTGCTAAACAGTTTTCATTTATTGCCATCTTCAAAGCAAGAATGTTGTAAACATATCCATTATTTTGATACATAGCTGACAAGTATTGATGTAATATGTATCAATACTTAAACTCAACAGTGTTACTTCAAACTACGCATATTATGAAGTTCGAAGTCAAATTCTGTCAAGTTACCTATCCTGCATTTTAGCAGATTTCAATACGAAAACTGAGCAACATATCCAACGCCTCGGGGATAGTTTGCCACTTTCAGTTTTCATAGTCACAATTCGTAATTTCATCTAAGAAATTCCCATCCAGTAAGCTTTGATCTCTAACAAACAAGCCTTTTCGTCTACACCAAGTTTGTGTCCCAAAAATACATATGAAAGTCACTAAGCGTTTGCAAAACGTTTCAATATTAAGACAAACTAACAATAGAGATAGTCTAAGATAGTAACAACTATTTCTTGTGCCAACCACTCATAAGTTGAAAAGTACCCAAGTTGAGGGAAAGTTTACACAGTGTCTGGCAAAACATCGCCGTATGGATGAAAGGAAAACAATAGAATGTGTCCTGAAACTTGATGTGTCGTGGGACAATAGTTTGTCGAAGAGTTTAGGAAACTAGTTGGATAAGTGTTAATAGGTAGGGTTTTGTGTGGAATAGGTTCGCAAATAGTACAATGGCCTTTTTTTTTTTTTATGGATGGGAAATCATCAAATGACCCCTCCCGCTCTGGGTGGAGCGGAAGGGAGTGTCAGACTCTTACTGACTAAAACCCATCCGTGTTCCTTCCTTAGCCCTTTATGTTCCGGGGTAGCGGTAACCCTTTCGGACAATCCCGCACCCCCGGCAGGCTTCGGCCCTAGCAGGCCCCTTCCTTTTTGCTGACATCTCTTTGAGGCGCGCGTGGAACACGTACGCGCCGTCCAGCACGGGCCTGGTCCTGATCGGACGGTGAGCTATCCATTACTCTCCGTCCGCAGGCCCGCGCCTACGGTGGCCGGGAGTCGTCATGCGGCTCCCGACGCCCGGAGCGTCTCCCGCGGCGGCTGGGACGTGTGGCTCTCTCCCTCAGCCGTTCCGCCACCTCCTTCGCTAGCATGACTGCTTCGCAGAAGGAGGTGACTGCCTCCAACTCCCTCTCGCCCCGGACCATGGTTTGAACCAGGGCCGGACGCGAGAGGTCGCCGCCGCTGCCAATCGCCTCTACGAGGGCACGGCGGTGCTCCGCCCATGCGGGGCAGACCTCCACCGTATGCTCCACCGTGTCCTCTGGGCGATCCTCGCAATGGTGACACCCGGGCGTCTCCTCCCGCCTGATGATGTGCAGGAACCTCCCAAAACATCCGTGTCCGGTGAGGACCTGCGTCAGGCGATAGGTGAGGACGCCGTGACGCCTCTCTAGCCACTCCTCAAAGAGGGGTCTTATCGCCACTATCGTGGCGTGCCCTGCGCTGGATTGCGAAAGTCGCTCCTTCCATGCCACCATGAGATCGCGCCGGAGGTCTGTCCGCTCCGCCGCGACTTGCCGCGGAAGCGGAGTTTCCCCCCGGCGTAGTGTCTCCGCGCGCCACTCATACAGGCGCGCGAGGACTATCGCCTCCAAATCCCATGGCGGCAGTCCGGCAAGGAGGCTTGCCGCCTCGCCCGAGATACAATAGCCTGCCTCATGGATTGTAGTTATCGCCGTTCATTGACACCTGCAACAACACTAAGGCTTGACTATGTGCCTGTAACTTCATCATCAAAATAGAACACAAGAATTTCTTTGAACAGCAGAAGGTCAATTCTCGTAATTAAAAACGTTCAAAATCTAGTCGCAGTTTCATCTCGGCGACAAACAAATGTCAAAAATGTAGGGAAATTTGAAATATTTTTAACAGATTGAGACTGAGATCAGACTGTGAACGTTCTTAAAATTATGAGAATTGCCCCTCTGAACTACAGTGCGGCCGTCGAAAGATACGCTCCTGTCAGTTTCATACAAATGAATCGTGTTTTGCGATTTTTTTCTTTATTAAATCATAAATAAATACAATTTATTTAGACACATTTTGATGACATGCTAAGCACAACAAACAAAAGATAGTAAAATAAAAATAAAAAATAAGAATATTAAAGATATAGTGCAAAAAAGTAGCGCTAGATCCCACACTAGGATACCCTGTGTCGTGGGATCTAGTTATTACGGCGTTAATGACACATTGTAAGTGCACAGTGGGTAAAGTCAAAGTCAAAGCATTTATTTCAAATAGGCACATAAAAGGCACTTTTGAACGTCAAAAATTATCTTAAAATAGAATTGATTCTAGTCGCCCATTCCAAAAGGTAGTTCAGTGATCGTATGGTTACTGAGTCTAAACAATATTTAAACTTACTTAACTAAAAGAAAACATGCAAAATTACAATAAGGTTTGTGTAGGTTTGGGTAGTGTGAGGTTTGTGTGGGGGTGTGTGTGTGTGTGTGTGTGTAGTGTAGTTTGTGTGTATGTATGTTAGTGTTAAAGGGATGTGTTAGGGGGATGTGTTACACCTGGGTGAGTATTTGCGAGGGACTTAAAGTATGGGAGTCAGCAGAGCTTCAGTCCGTGCATAGTCTTGAGCTGATAGCCACTTAATAACTTTTATTTTACAAGTGCGCTTTGAGCAACCCACTATGTCCAAGGTTTCGCTAATGTGTTGATAAATGAATGGGCCCATGTATCTTGGAGCTCTTTGGGCGAATTTAGTGCGAGTAGTGGGTGTTTTCCATTTTTTCTGTCTGCATGACCTGATATTATTAGCTACTAGAATTGTTGCACTGAATGGTGTCAGGAACGCATTCTCTCGACGGCCGGACTGCAGGTATTTACTTCCCTGAACAAAATTTACAGAAGGTCTGCTTCAAACGACATCAACGTGCATGCCTAATGAGTTACTAATAAACGTATTAAGTATATCAGATGAATAGTTACACACCGATTTTACTCTTTCAGTCGTCAGTGATTTGACTTTCGAAAGAAGAAGAAAAAGCGTTGTGTAACTATACAGATGCTATACAACGTTTATTAGTAAGGGGGTAAGAGTTTCTTGCCCATTCTTCTCCATAAACTACCTTTTGGAAGGGGCGACTAGAATCAATTCTATTTTTTGTAAATTTTGACGTTCAAAAGTGCCTTTGTTGTGCCTATTTGTTGAAATAAATGATTTGACTTTGACTTCGAATGAGCCGTTGATTTAAATGATTGCAGTGGTAGCTGATATTACTCGTTAATTAATTGTTAACAGTTTGGAACATTCCTGAAACACCAAAGCTCATAAATAATCTAGTTATCGCTAGTGACAATGAAACTTTGACAACATTATATATTATGGGACAAGCTGGTGAAATATGAGAGATCAAACCAATCCAATTAACTCACATAGTTCGTACAATGTATTTGACGATTTGATTTGATTGGCTATCAAACTACATGTTATTGTATAATCCTTCACGTGTTGGCGGCAGTGGTTAGAATTAATTTGACTGTATGCAATAGCGTAAATTCTATTGATAGGCTGATTGATGTCACGTTTTGTTGGATACAGTGGGTGGATTCAAATGTCAGTAGATTGGACTTGACCGCAGCCGTATTAACCTTTTAAGCGCTTGGCTAAATATCAATTGCCTTGCCCCTAGCGCGCGGCTACAAATCAATAAAATCTAGATAAAATAATACCTACAATAAATAAGGAGGAGAAATCGTACCTAGTATCGATTAAAAAATAGTCAAAGAGTTTTTTTCTCTATTTAATAATGGTTTTAGTTGTACCAAGCAGTTAATAAGACGAAAATAGAACGAAAAAAATATGCATGTTCTCTGTCGCAGAAATACGACACGAGCGGTAGGGGCACGGAAATATGTATCGCATAAATGCGACACAAGCGGTCAAAAGTTTAATAATGCTACTTCTCATTTCCCGATCACGGGCGTGGAGTGCGAGATGAAAACAGCAGCAACACCTGCTATGTTGCCCCTATTTGTACCAGAAGGCCAACTCTCGTAATTAAAAACGTTCAAAATCTAGTCGCAAATTCGCAATCTCATATCAGCAACAACCAATTTCAAAAATTTGTCAAATATCTAGGGAAATTAGAGACATTTTTGACAGATTGAGACTGAGATCAGACTGTGAACGTTCATAAAATTACGAGAAATACCTCTGATATCTTTTTCCAAATATTACGTTCCTGTAGGTATCTGATTGTTACGTAGAATTTAATTTTGTGTCAATATCAGACGCCGCCGTTTCCTACACATTCTTAAATATCAAAGCTTTTGGTGGATAATATGATCATTATTCATCGCACATGATGCGAGGATGAAGTACGCGCTGGGGAAATCTTTGTATCGCTGATTTATTCTCCACAGATGCTAATATTAGAATGTATGTAAAGAAATACGGAATTAGTAGGTACATACATATCTACATGTTGCATTCACGGCACAGGGAGGTCAGAACAACTATCGCAATGTATTAGCAACGTAATATATATGTTCCCTCTCACTGAGAGGAGGCCTGTGTCCCAGCAGTGGGAACATTATAGGCTGATTATGTATATATGTTACCGGTAATCTGTATAATTCAGGTATTCTATACAATACCTAGGCAATGTATAGAATACCTGAGGCGTCCAGGCAATGTATGAAATATTATGAATATTATTACCCGTAACATACTTTGCCTAGGTAATGTATAAATTTTCCAGGGATTATATAGAATACCTGCTGATTCACTGGAAATGGGTAAAGTAAATAGATTTGGTCTATATTTATCAATTTTATGTAAGTACCGAGAGCAGTGGTGGCCCAGTGGTAACGGTCGCGACTTACGAGTTGTAGGTCATAGGTTCGAACCCAGACAGGCGCTTTACTTTGTGTAAATTATTTCATCACCACTGCTCTCAAAACGGTGAAGGAAAACATCGTGAGGAAACCGGCATGTCCTAGAACCAAAAATTCGAAGACATGTGACATCTACCAACCCGCACTGGGCCCGCGTGGGTAGATTACGGCCCGCTCCCTCTCACAGAGAGGAGGCCTGTGTCCCAGCAGTGGGAACATTATAGGCTGATTATGTATGTATGTAAGTACCATGGGAGAAACGAACACCTATACACCGTAAGGACTATCTTGTTTGCAACACACGGCCGCTATAGTAATACTTGCTAACAGATGTGTTCATCGTGTGCACGTGATTTTTAACAGACGAAAAAAAAGGGGGGAAATCCTCATGGATGTCTACCACTCAAGGGTCTGACTAAAACCACACGGTGTCCTGCTGCTACCTGAGGAATGGTGGCCATTTGCGGCCGCTGAGGGTAACGGGGTCCGCATAGATTCATGCGGGCCAACACCTGGCCGGGGGAGCGTGAAAAAATACGCAAGCACTCCAGTACCTCGGCAAAAGGTGGAGTTTACTGCCTGCTCGCACGTCTTCCCCTTCCCCACTTTCGTCTTTTTCCCACATTGCCAGCTGCGCATTCGGTACTGTATAAAATGCCTAGGTAAAGTATAAAATAAATAATATTTCATACATTACCTAAACGTTTTAGGTATTCTATATATTGCCTAGGTATTGTATAGAATACCGGATTATATAGATTACCGGTAACATATATATTCCCACGCCGGCGCCGGTTTCGGTTACAGTAACCATTTCTGTTTTTGACGGCTAGGGGTTACGAGCAAGTGCTTTTATGTGGATTACCCTATCTTGGCTGTGAAGGTAATGGTTTAAGCTACATAAATAAAAATATCACTTCAACCTATGAGCGCGCGTTATAATGTACTGAGTGACCAAAGAATATCCTTCAAATTCGTACACTGACAGCAATTTTCAAATACGTACATTCCTTTTCCGCCTTTACATAGAGAGGAAACTAAGAAGAACGGAAAATTGTTTTATTGTACAAAAATACGTGCGTATAAATAGCATAAGTTAGAGGATACATAATATTATGTCACCATTTCAAACCGTCATCTTCATTCTCAATGTAGGCAGTAGGTAAATTCGACAAAATAGGGTCTTATTCACTCTGCATGTAAAATAGGGTTATTCGGTTTTTTTAATCGGCGACTGTACAGCCGTACCTCACCCGACGAACATGTCAAAGTACGGACACGGGTTAGTTACTGCCGGACAAAGGTGTAACAGTGAAGAGCATAATAAGGTTTTGGCAAGTCTAACAGCACAGATGTGATGATTCTGTGCTAAGTAAAAGCGGAGCTGCTCTTCCTGAATACATATTTCCTTTTTTTTTTTGAAAAAAAAGCGCTGATGACTCGATTTTTGAAGTATTATAATTAAAACTTAAGTAACTCTTAATCATAATGCTCATAAATGTAAACAACTTTTAATTGCTATATAAATAGTTACTGTACTAAACCACAACAACTAAAATAATCTAAATAGAAGTTTCTTTAAATAGAAAATATATTATTAAAATTGGCGTGTTATTATCCCATTATGAGGCCAAGGAAGGGTCTTAACAAAATAAATAACGATCGTTGATCAAAATAATTCCAGTTGATGTAATTTATTCTGATTATGTAACACTGACTGTCACACTCACTCTCTTTTCACTTTTATGTTTTTGCCTATGTTCTTTTATTCTCAATATGAATCACTTTCTGACAATGGGGACTCTTCGATTGCTTAGCAACGAGAATCAACCAACCGTTCGTTTTAATAGAAAATAACTCTTAATATCACGTTCTTTTATAAATATTATTTTTAGCCTTCTTACTTTCCCCTTCCTCATTTATTATTATTTACCTACCACGTTTAATAATTATTTGAGAGCTCGTAGTTAGTAAACATTTCTAGCTAGACTAGGTGCACTTAAAACGTCAATAATGTAACATTGTGGTCTCTCTCGACGACATTTCACGTAAACTCTGTCGGAGTGACCCACCCTATGCTACACTTAGCTCGTGTTTCAGTTTATAGTTGTGCAGGATTTCACGTATCTAGTCCCAGTAGGAAAACGCAGTGCGCTGACATGTCAGTCACTCAGTCAGTTCACCCTTTTATATGTTCTATTAGATACAACTTTAACTGTCCTTTTTTTACGGCGTTTACCTGTGTTCCTCTTGCTTCTACATATTTTGAATTCCGCCATTCCAGAATAAAATATCCCCCGGAGGGTACCCTGCTCGTATTATATGTAGATCACCACTTTACACGCACTCACCTGACATTCTTTATACGGAATGTGCGCCATGCTGTTAGTATTAATTTACACACAGATGCCTATTTTTGAGGGTTGATATTTTAGAACAATATTTTATCTAATGCTTGCAATTTGCGTTTCAGTAATCAAAATGATTAACTTGGCGTATTGGTGATCACCTTTATCGTGGTTTTGAATACTATTTATAAAAGTTATCTAAATTATTAGTCATCGTAATTGTTGGGAATCGAACCCAACACAATACCTTACGCGCGGCCTGCACGCGTAGGCAGCTTGATCAGCGCGTCATCGGTAAGCTGGGACGCGGCGTGGCGGCGACACGGCTCGGCCCGACGAGGACGACAACTGGCTTCCACGGACTCCACCGCGGCGGATGATACTCCGCTCGAATAATTTATTGTTTGTCCGGGAAAGTTAATATTGTAAATAAGAACGGCATTAAACCATTGCCCCTAAATACAATCCACTCTTTCATTGCTCCCCGCGCTAACAGTAATCAAACATAGTTTAATGGTCTTTAAATCGTCTCATAAACCATACAATGACAAAAAAAAAAAATATTAATCAATTAATTTTATTTTATATAAAATTCTATGAGTAATTAATTATATAGGTATGTAATAAACTACGCAAAGAATTTGAATTTGATATCTTATAAACGAAAGAAATATCATGCATAATTGCATATTATACCAGAATGTAAAGAAAAATTAAACTACTCATGATTATAAAGCTATAAAGGTATTTATTTTCTGTTTTAACAGCAGTATCTAAAAACATAAATTAAATTTGTACAAAAATACATACAGTTACGAACTGACACACACTACAAACTGTGCATGCTACCTCATAATATCATTATTCAAATTAAAACAGAATGAGTGATATCATTTTATTTTGTTCGTAACAAAAGGTTTCGGGCACATTCGTTTTACGGCGCGGTCGACGGCGCGGTCCGGACTATGATAAATGTTTCAACTTTACATCTCCGGTGTTACGATAAACAAACAACTTGTGAAGAGAATCACTGTAGTTGTTTAGGATGGAATTAAATTAATTCTGATTTATGACAACCTTCGTAGTTTATTAAACTATCGGTCATGAATTCATTTAGGAATAATTGCGATTCTATTTCAGAATAATGATAGATAACAAATGACAACCATAATAAATGTCCCTTTACTACTTCAATAGGGTCGCTACGGAAAGTAATGTAGCGGTGCTACGAACTGCTACGAACGCTGCTACGAGATAGCTACGAAGCCATATCGCGTAGCAAATGTCTACAGGTTTATTTTTTTTCATCATCATAATCAGCCTATAATGTTCCCACTGCTGGGACACAAGCCTCCTCTCTGTGAGAGGGAGTGGGCCGTAATACACCACGCGGGCCCAGTGCGGGTTGGCAGATATCACATGTCTTGGAATTTTTGGTTCTAGGAGATGCCGGTTTCCTCACGATGTTTTCCTTCACCGTTTTGAGAGCAGTGGTGATGAAATAATTTACACAAAGTAAAGCGCCTGTCTAGGTTCGAACCTACAACCTACAACTCGTAAGTCGCGGCCGATACCACGTAGGTAAAAAATTAACTTCTTATTCGGTACAAACATAAAGCCTGTAATTAAATATAACTTCTCCTTGATACATGCGTGCCTGTCACTAATTCCTCTTAACAAGACAAACAGACAGCTAATGAAACCGACCTCCATACAAGTTAGTCAAGTTTGACGTGTAACTTGTATGTAATATTAAGTATGAACCCTGAAGCACGTGTAAGACATTTGTCGGCTCGAGGTGACGATACCGTCACGTCAGTTTAAAGTGTTCTGATTTTATCAATTATACTCCTCTCTCTCTTTACTCTTGTGATTTATGCAACCAAACTTTTTACGATGACACTACCAACCCGCTCCTGCTTCGCACGGTGTCTACGACTTGACAAAACACCATAATGTAAGTTTAATATTAATGTATTATACAGGTAAACAATTCGGAATAAATTCTGTAAGTGATTATGAACACCGCATCAAAACCCGTTGCGTAGTTTAGAAGAACAAGATGGCCACACAGACGGACACGTCCAGCGACATCAGTTTATAATATTATGTTTAGATATAGATTATGTGACTGACGTGTTCTTTTGAGGTGATTCCCCACCTCCGAAGACAGTAAAATTGTGAATTAGGAACACAATATGTTTGAAATTATTTGAAATATTTTAGTCGGAATTTATTCGAAGGTATTGGAACCGTTAGGCTTCTAAAGTAAAGTACACAATATTAAGATCTCAGGTTTGTTCTAAAGTAATACTTCTGCAACTGTTGGTGTCAGAACAAGCAAGACCTTCATAATGTGTAGTTGAACGTGAACGTCTAACAAGTGAACCGGGTCAAACTAGGATCTCATAAGCTTCTGGGTTTAAGTTCATAGGCAAGTTGAATAGTGTCACAGACAACACACAAACAATTTATAGAAGACTAGCTTCTGCCCACGGCTTCGTGCACATACTACCGGGATAAATACATAGTATCCCTTGTCTTGACCTAATTCAGGTCATGGCCTACCAGTGTGCCTGAATACATTTATGCGTGAAAAGGTAACACACAGACACAGGCACTGTCGCATTTATAATATTGATATAGATTAAAGGCGTTAGAAACAAAATAATCGCTGAAGAAATTGTAGCTAAAACAACATAGACTCTCTTACAGGTTCTATTTTCATGCCAAAGTAATGAAATGATTTATGCGTAAGAACGTTCACGTCGTTCTTACGCATAATACCCGACTGTAATCGCAATGCCAAAAGGTGACTAACAATCTCCACACTTGAACTCCTTGCTCCTTGCCACGATTTGAAGTGGTTTTAACTGATGTTGAGGTACCTTTCAAAAATTGAGTTTGTCATTATGTGGAGGTGGGTCGTTAGGGCGTCTATATTCACGTGACCTTGATGAACCGTAAGATGTACTGGTACTTAGAGCAAGTAAACATTACACGTGGAATGACTAAACTTGAATGTAAAACGGGAGTAAATATAGCCAAAATGTAAGTAAACACTTTGATTGTAAACATACCATTGGTTTAACATAATCAAGTAAATAAACAACTTATCACCGAGTTTGGCCAGATCTTTGCGCTCTCCGGTAGGAATTAAGTTTTATCGAAAACTGGATTGTGTTTTAATTATTATGTTTTTTTGTAGTAGTTGTAGTTCTAATGTTACACTTTAAATTCGAACTGTTTATTCAACCTTTATTTTTCAATAAGCGACACTTCCTATCACTATTATGTCCCGTACAAAGCTATTGCCGTCATAACCTAAATTGGTCGCCATCTTTGACCCAGCACTTCAAAACTGCTTTTCTAGTACCTACCTACCCATAACAAACAGTTTCAACCTACATACTAGATGACCTTTAAAATACAACAACCGTAATGCCAACCTACCAAGTCCGAAACACTGAAGCCGCAGGAATTGGCTTCACAGTCCGCACTGCTAACAACTTGACAACTAGTCGTACCAAACTTCTCCTTATTGTTATTTCCTAGTTTCCTGAATTCGTTGTACTCGATGTTCTTGCAAATTACGAGTCTACTTCAGTGCACGATAAAGTCAAACCGACTGAAATATTTAATGTTGTTTGGGATTAAAGGCTCGCAGCTCAGGAAATATTTTGCAGCATGATTTCTTTTTAGGTCGCAATTTTGCAGGAACGGCATTTTTAACGGTGACAGCAATTTTACATCTTTAATTTAAAGATACCTACTTTATGTATAGGTGATGTGGTGCATAAAGCTAAGCGCACATTACTGCAGCGGCGCAGCGCATTGTGTTGTGGCTCGTCCGTAGTACTGTGTGATGGTTGATAGAATATACGAAAAAATGATGAGGATTTTGGCATCGCGGTGCGGCCCGCCAAAATCTGCAGCCCTTGAGACTGAAAAAAACTTATTTTATATGCACATTGAAATCTTGCCATCGATTAAAATCAAGCCACAAATATTGATTAAAGTTTATTAGTATTTCCAATCTACAACTTTTAATTTACTTTATTTGCGTATCTGAAATTAATTACACTGCCAATGATTAATATAGCCCCGGGCAATATTCATTAACTCTCTCAACTACACAGTGATACCTTGTGATGGGACTTTGTACTCGCGACATCAAAGGACTCATTGTAATACACGTAACGGAAAATAAAAGCATTGTAATAAGCATAGAAAGAGCATAAAATAATTATGAGCATTTTGTATAAAGTCTTACTGCAGTTTAGTGTGGAAATCTTTCACTTATTTGTTTTATGAAGATGCTCTTTCTTTCACTTTTTTCTTCGTGCAGAAGCTTTTTCGTTTCAGGAATCCTTTAAAATTGTGATATATTGCGTCTACGACTTAAAGCATTTGAAAACAACATATTTTTCTCCTGAACCGGAAAAATCTATAATGACCTACATTGTTTTCATTCATAGGCTGCACATCTTTGCACATAGTGAATGAAGAAGTATTGTATAAAACAGTAAATTTTGGAAATTCGATCTGACTAAACACGGTTACATCTAACTAGCTGCGCCCCGCGGTTTCACCCGCGTTAATTTGAGGTAAAAACCTACTAAAATATATTCCATTACTAGAGTATTACTTAAGATTATTACTCATACCCTCATGTCCGGCCGCCGCCTAGCGGAGATATTTTAAAACTATGATGATGATGTCAAGGGCAATTTTTTTCAAAATAAAATAATTTTGATGAATAACGTATTTATTTGGATATGGATTAATATTATCATGTTTATAAAAACACCCTCGCAAATAATGCATTATTTTAGAACAAGTTTGATTACCATAAAAAAGGGTTATAGTGAGTTAACCTTAAAAGATATACCTACATATGCTGTCGAGGATTTTTTTTTTGTACTTATAAAGGGGAACAATTCCGTCATACGAGTATCTATATGATTTTTGCGTAACTTTTAACCGTTTACTCAGCGTACGCAACGGAAGCTCTCAAAAGAAATATTTTTTCCCGTTTTTGCAATATTTTTCATTGATGCTCCGCTCTTATTGGTCGTAGCGTGATGTTATATAGCCTATAGCCTTCCTCGATAAATGGAATATCCAACGCAAAGATTGTTTCTATTCGAACCAGTAGTTCCTGAAATTAGCGCGTTCAACCAAACAAACTCTTCAGCTTTATAATATTAGTATAGATAACAATCAATCTCTCGAACTAAGCCTTCAGGATTGAAAGCCTCTATAGTAAAATGGATTAGGTACTGAAAATCCCTTTTTATTGCAACCTAATCGAATCCGTAACACGTATTATGGACTTAACAACCTCAACTACATCATTTTAATAGCTTTTCAGCATTCAATAGTAACTAAACCGTTCTAAACTATCGCCAGAAAACAAATTGTGTTTATAACGCAATAAATCGACTTGGCCATCTTCAGGCCATCGGTCAATATTTTTTGTTTACGGAGAGTCTCTCAGATAGATATCGGAGAGGCTCTCCGTAAACAAAAAAACTGTCAAGTGCGAGTCGGACTCGCGCACCGGGGGTTCCGTACCTTACGGTTTTCGGATATTTTCCTTTACTTGTGCTACATGACCTTACTTCTTGCCAAATTTCATGATTCTAGGTCAATGGACCTATAAATTATCAAATTTATTTGTCCTATAAATTATGATTTCCTTGAGTGTCGAAATACACGTTTTTTGCGGCATAAACGCCCGTATCTTCTTTTTTCGTTTTAATTTAGAAATTTGATTTTTTCACAGCTTCAAGGGACTGTAGACCTGAGTATATGATCTTAATTTCAACTCGATATCTTTACGTGTTTCCAAGATAAAGGGTATTGACAGAGAGACGGATAACACAGTGATCCTATAAGGGTTCCGTTTTTTACTTTTGAGGTACGGAACCCTAAAAATATTAATTTCGCAAATGGGATACCAATACTATGAAACAGCCTGTAAGTTCGAAAGAACTTAGAATCGTGCCACATAATCTTGAGATTATTTCGCGCTAAGCAAAAACTTTCATCCTAAGTTATCACTTAAGTTGTAAGAAACTCGTTACTTAACAAATATTACATCATTCTATATTGGACGGTAATCTCTTTCGTTCCCAAGTACGAAACGTATGATTTTATGTGGCGCCATATAGGACATACTTATAATTTTATACTTTAAACATTAAACTTTCTGTACACCTGGGAAAAAGGTTTCTAAAGTTTAAAACGGGCGTTTTACGATTTAGTACTTATGTAACATTTTGTAACGTTGACGTTAACAGTAGATACTATTTTTAGGACATTCTGAAAGAAACCAGTCTAATTACAGAATATCAATCAAGTTCCTTTTGTAACAATCTTGATTCTTTTATTTTCGTAAATCTGTGACGTAGGTACTTAAGCTTTATTTGATAGTCCGATTGACGTCACAAACTCAATCATATTTGTGTAATAACTAAAATAGATCCGTCGGAATTTGGCAATAATCGTAATTTGATCGATGATAGACGTTGGTTGCTTGCCGTTCTTATGTTTTCCAATTTTCCCTTGGTACGAAGAGTCTTCAACTCGGTTTATATTAAACGTGTCAATATTTTTTATGCAGTTGCACTGCATGTTAGGAAAAGGCATTGTGGCTGCGCCCTCCGACATCCTGAGGGGATGGTTATTTTGAAATAAACGCTTTGATTTTGAGTTGCTTCGAGGAAATTGATCGGATTCATGGCCTGCTGCTTCGCCTTTAGGCTCCTGCAGACAAACTCTAGTAGAACAATTTCTATGAAAACCACATGGAAATTATTCTACCAGAATCGCATTGCACCGTCGCAACGCGCCTGTCTGCGAGAGTCTTTACTGTATTACCACCAACTACTACTTTTCTGTTCCAAATCATATATTGCCTACGATATGAAACGATTGTTTTAAAAAGGGGACAGTCAAAACCCAAAAAATATTTCAGTGAACTGATGGGTGATATCCGCACCGTGCAGCAGTATCAACGCTCGCTGCAGGTGCTGTGTATTTGATGTGCAAGCGTATCGTGAATATTTCACAGTATCTATAGTTTGCTCAGGGCTGCTACATAAAATATTGGCGAATATCCATTGAACAACAATAAAAATATTTTTTGTTTTTATAATTTATACATAGTGCGAGCGAGTCAGGACTTTTATATACTTTGTAACATTGATAATGCTTTGTAAAGAGTTCTCATTAGACATATTTACCACCAAACACTTATCAACACGTACCTACTGTGTTGATTTGGGTTTGGTGGTAAATGGATTACTGTGCCTACTAAGTTTTATTTTATGCTGCTTGTTAATGATCCTAAGATTTCCAATACCTACTTAATGTTTTCTGTTGTTACCTGTGAGAACCTGTAACTGGCTCTCTGTTACTAATCCGTCGTTATTCTTCTGTTTTAGCTGTTGGTATAAATCATGTTATACAGAATATTAATATTAAACTGAGGATTAAGGTAACCCAATTTAAGGAAAGGTGAGTAATGTTACTATTTATAAAGATACAAAAAACGCTGGCAAACATAACGAATAGGCTTCAACGTTGAGAAATGACCGGGATTTGTTGTGAAAAACTACAAGCATTTACGTGTCTGAGCGTCGTGAGTGATGCGGGGTAGCCCTGAGACGCCCGGCCATTGCAGATAGCGGCCGGGCAATGCGAATATTGCAGATAGCGGCCGGGCAATGCGAATATTGGCCGCGGAGCGAATAAAAACGGTCGTCCGCATACTATACGAGATACTATTGTTTATAACCCGGTCGCGACTCGCGGGCTTGCGGCTTTTGTGTAATTGACTTGATTCCGCGCGCTATTGGACTGATTTGGCGAAACAAAATTGTTATCTACGTTTTATCAACGTCATACCATTTTCTCGGAAAGATGAATTAATTAACAATAAGTAGCTTTTTGTAGCCTTAAATTTTTTCAGTGACCTGAGAGTAGGTAGCACTTGGCTAATGTGAAACATGCTATAAAGTAACATGCTGATAACAAACTACAGTGAAATTGTAGATCGTATTTGAAACTGGCCTTAATTAATATTGACGTACATGCGCTAGCAAGTATACATACAGACCAATTATTTGCTAATGAGGTATTCACAAGCTCGAATAATAATTAAATGTACTTGAGATGTAACAACTGTTACAATAATATTGCAAAAAACAATTCGTTTAATAACGATGCTCAAAACCGTTTACTTTCATACTATTTAACTTTTCCCTTACAAATCCATACAAACTTAGGTATTTAACAATAAAAAGGTGAGCGAGTAACAGTGAAGTGCACTTATAAGTTTTTAAGTGGAGAGATTCAACCGACTTCAGAAGATTAAATAAATAACTTGAATAACGAAGTCCTTCGCGACCATGTTGAAAAGGAAAGTTATGATATAAGATTTACTGAAACGAAACTACCTGTGATTGTTTTAATACAAGTTTATTTAAAGTACTTAGGTAAAGAGCAAGTTGTGATATGCTATATATAGACGATCTCGTAATTGCTTGTCACTTAAACGAAAAGATCAATTTCAATATGTGAGCTAGGTAGTTTCAGCCTTAGTGAAGTATCAATTTACTGGGAATTGTTGTCAAAATTGGTAAAGCAATTATTAGGTCGGGAATACCTAAATAATTTGAAAGTACTTTTATGTAGACCCTACATAGGAGCGAGTGTCACTAAAATCATTCGTCACTAAAACTTCATTCATTCATTCTTCAGTCTTTTAGTTAAATGCTTCGTTGTTACCAACAAAGCATTTTAAAAAAACGCACTATTGGCTTCTCACTAGAGATGTATGGCGATAGCTAAATCATCGATGGACAAACTAAAGAAAGTCTGGAGGAACAGAAATCTCTTCAAAAGCTCGGAGCCTCCGTGTCACCTTATTGGGTTACGTACAGACACCAGCACATCAAGTTACTACTATCTGTCAAATTTCTTTAATAGATTTTCAACTTTATCACTGAAGGATAAGGTTCAAAGTTGATTGGGCTTTGACAGTTTCGGGTGGTTTTGATGTGCTGGCGTCTGTACAATTCGGCCCCACCGCCGCGAGCGGCAGCTCGCGGCGGTGGGGGCCTAGCAGCCGGGAGGCTGCTAGGGCTGTACCAATCGCTTTCTTACTTTTTTTGTTCTTATCCTAGGTTTTTAAAAGCCTGATAAATTCTGTTAATCTGATGTTAAATTCCATGCGAAATGTTATTATTGGTTGACTAAAATAAGGAAAATAATTCGTAAGCTGACTTGTACAACAAACAAATTGAATGTGCTCTCAATTTGAACCGGTTTAATGGCTGACAAGCAAAACTTGATCATTATTACAAGATGTGTCTTTAGAAGGTCTTTTTTAAATTTTACGTCCCCTATACTATTATTCTGGTAGACAGAAGTGTTTTATTCTTCTAAGTCACGATGTTTCAGATGACATCCAGTCTCAGACAGCACTTGTAAGCCTTTCGACAACACTCAATCTATAAATTATAATCTGAATCATTTTGAAGGATAAGTATTGCTAATCCATTATTTTTCTTTGCTCCTGTTTCATGTTTTTTTTAACCTATTATGAATTAATAAATATATTTTGCCTTTAGTGTATGTATAGATAACTAATTATTTACACTAGGGACTAAATTAAATGATTTACAAATACAAAACCAAAAGGACACTTAGGCGTCGAAGTACTTGTCCGCATCACTGTCATCTGGAAACTTTGATAAGTTATAATTGATTGATTATATATTTTCTTACTTCTCATAATACATTTTCCTCGACGGAAGCGCCCTGTCAATCACTAGAAGGTTTCAATCTAATTGAGTAATTAACTAAAACAGAATTACCGATTTGTGCCGCCACTAGCACGAGGTATCGAATTATCTACCGAACCCGAGAACCTCTGGTGTCTCCACCATTAATTAACTATTTCATTAAGGTATTCGTGTTACCGCTTTCAGGATACATAGTTGATCACTATGGATTTGAGGAAAAAGTAATTTATATTTCGTAAGATGTTGGAGTTGAGAAGCAATTTCTTGGAGCTTTGGGGAATTTGGATTAAATCTACTAAGCGAGATCCTGTACGTTTTAATTTTTTGACTTAATTTTTGTCTGTTAGAACACGGATTCTACCAACACACAGTGTGGTTGTACCTCAAGTCTGCGCTACTCTGGTGTTTTTTTGTCATGAAACAAAAACAAGAACCCGCCCTCAAACAAAGATGATCGTTTAGCCTCAAAAGTAAACAAACATTAATAAACGCAGGCTGACCTCCTCACGACCCTCCATCCATCACGACAACTGCACGGAGGGCCTCGGCAGTCGTAAACGTCCCACGATATTTATACCGCGATAAACAGACGGGATATGCAAATTGCACGAAAATACGATGTTCTGTGAGTGATAAGGGGACATCGAATCTCAATAGCCCTGTGTAGCTAAACGTAGACACCATCCCTACTTAATACATAATTACCTATCACACAAGGTTTCTTTATCTACAAATAATATTTTTTTCCTGTTAGTGGGACAAAAATAATTATCCCACAAAAAGTGGTTGGTTCTACATTTATCAGACAGTGTTGTCTGTCATATTCAAAAACCCTCAGAAACCACAGAATATTTCTTATAAAGTTCTTTGAGCACAAACAACTTGGGACTCGCTAAATGCCAGTGGCATCCCTATTAAGTCCACCTAAAGTCCTCTGCAAAAATCTTATGAAACAGCCAATTTGTTACTCAAACTACTTTATGAAAAGCTTTGAAAACGGGGACAATTGCATAATGTATTCGTACAAATTAGCCTTATTCCGGCCATTAGGCGTCAGTTGGCTGGTCGCCCGCCCGGCCGGTACTGAGCGCGCCACAACACCCACATTACCACTTAATGTGCACTTTTCTTACACAGTTACAGTGCACTTGGTGAGCGTGACTTGCTGTATAAACCTGTTTGACAGAAGTTCAACTTGACACTTAAAGATAATGATAATAAGGCCAATTTTTCACGACGTGCAATGTGAACACATCCTTAACATACTTGTTTTCAGGTAAGTTACGAAGTGTTATATTCTGTAGGATTCCAATCAACCCAAAACGTACTTCGATCAGTGTTTTATTAAGTAGAGCAGTTGCGGTAGCCCTTTGAGTGATTCAAATTGATTTCATAGTTTGTATCCGAGTTACGTTCTACTGAATACCCCTAATAAACGTTGTAGGTATAGCGTCTGTATAGTTATACAACGCTTTGTCTTCTTCTTTCGAAAGTCAAATTACTGACAACTGAAAGAGAGAAATCGGTGTGTAACTATTCATCTGATATAATACGTTTAGTAGTAAGGGGGTAAGGCTCCTTGAAGTATTGTTAGAAGTAGAACTTCTGTATTGCTTTGTTGTGCCACCATGGCACAGAAAACATTGAATGGAATAACATTTTTATGGAAATGATCGGGTTTAGCCAAATCGACGTTCCAGTTAACTGTTGAGATAACAGTGATAACACTATTTAACCGACGAAAAAATGAGGAGGTTATATTTTGGAAGAGAAAGGTTAGTTTTATTTGTGGTCTCATGACTGTGCTTGGATGCTGGTGAATACAAATTTGTTTATTTCTTTATTACGTTAAATCATGTTAGGAGCTAAGTTGAAAAGCATAATAATATTTTCTTACATCGTGGGACAAGTGGGTAAACTCAGCCAGGTATGTCAGCCTAATTATATTTTCTCTCGTTTTATAGCTTGACTGCGCTCTTAATAAACTTAATATTTTATAGGATGGCTTTCAGTACCACTCAAGTGAGTGAACGAAACTCTCTCATCGTAGATACAATGAGAGAGTTTCCTTTACCGTTTACTTAGGTATTAGGTAGGTACAGTCAAGGAAATTAATTTTTTAACCCACCCTACGTCAACTTGCCGAGATAAGTGTCAGTTCATACAACTGTCAAAGAATGACAGTTATGAACTGAACGACAAGTTAAGTTGGAAGTCAATTTGTAGAACTATTGATTTCCCTGAACTTCTGGTGTAGGTACCTACGCGTCGCAAGTCCGTTTGTCGCACGGTTCCAACAAATTCGGATCTTGGTGATGATTACGCATGGTTGGAATTTGTGAAAGACAGGATAGCAGAATTTATAAAGAGTGAAGTTCAGAAAACAAAATATTAAATCCTTCAAAAAGCCTTATTCTTGAGATTCCTTATGACTGTGTAGCATATTCATAAAAAAATCAATTTGACGTCTCTGAAAGGATCACCATGTTAATATCTTTTCCGATAATAGGAGTTCATTCGCTGGTACCTATGTGCGACGGTCGGTGCGTTGGCGGCTTTATCCATCATATCTTTTACGAGGTAACATGACAAAGGAGAGGCCGGCCGTGTCCTAGATATAATTTTTAGATTCTGTTTACGTGATGCTAATATCGGACAGCGCTTTATACCTATCGGATGTATGGCCGGAGATAGGTACGAGTAGTCGTACCGTTGTTAGTAAAAAGATGTATTATAAACTTTATTAAATTCTATATGGGGAGATAATAATATTGTCATTGCATTTTTGATAACAATATTTAACAGGTATCAAATGTGGTTAAGTAAATAAATATTGCATTATTTTACCTGATGGAAAGTGTTCTTAGGCTGTCAAATAAAGACAAGCTTCTGTAAAAACACCAGCATAGCCTTGGGTTAGTCACTCCGATACAATCACAGTGACATTAACATAATTTATAGCTAAATTCTATCATCGACCACCCTGATACAGACATTGCTCATCTCCATAAAATTATCCCATAACCTCTCCTAAACCATGGTAAACGATAGTTTAGCCCTAACCGGCGCTTAAGTTGTGTACATACGTTAACTAAACTGTCGGCTAACGAGCGGGCCCTCCCGGCCCTCGGCGACCGACGTATCGCTTCAGATCTAACTCGTGGCCGCAAGTAATTAAAACAGAGAGAAGATTAGCATTCATTAACTGACGGTAACAGGTAGAGGTATTATGTAAGAAGGTTCAGAAGACCACTTCCTAATACCAGACGATTAGGAAGCTAAGCAAACGTAATCCAAAAAGTCCTCAGGTATAGCAAGCGATCTTCGCAAGAGTCCATAGGTGGATTAGAGTGGAGGGATTGAGCTCCGTGATGGGCTATTGGAGAAGCCGCTGAGAGAGGGCTGCTGTAGGCATCTGTTGAATATGATTTACGCAAGTAAGGAGGAACACAGTGACCCTTGTCTGTCTATCAAGTGTACTTTTCGCGTCCATAAAAAAAATCTAAAAGAATCTGCAGTCGGAACACAAGGGTGGTGCGGGAAATTACTGGACATTGTAACACAAACGATCCTCCAGAGATTCTGAAGATCCCTAATCTACGTGCCTAGAATTACAATTCGATAAAACTTGACGTTTAACTGCCAAAATTATCACTAAGTAAGCGGTTCTTCTGAACCTATTTTATTGTCAAGAAAGACAAGAGGCGTGTAATCTCCACTACGCTCTGCTCGCTCGGAGCGACAGTGACAGCGGTGTGCACTCAGCGCCATTAGTGCACTTTAGTAGAACAACTCGTGGTGCTAATGTGAGACCCCCGTTGAGATCGGTGCTCAGTTGGTGAACGGAGTTAAGAGACCGTCTTTAAGGGACGGAAGAGATAGCTTATGTTGAAATTACATATTTTAAAGTATACTTGTGTGAATGTAGGTAATTGTAATTGTCTCCTGATGGAACTGATCCCACTGTTTGCTATGTAAATAAACATCTAACTAGCTCATAGGTTAGATAGTTATTTAGATTGTGGGGGGACTGTTGTTCGGAATTTAATCACTTAAGTACAAAGCCGCTTTTATTCCAAACAATGTTTCTCAAGAAAATTGATCTACCATACCACTGAATTGAAATATTCTTCGAGTCACTGACCCGAGTAATACACATTCCGTATTCCTTATTTTCCTTAAAACTAGCTTCAAATTAAATCCTCTGAATATATTTCTAAACAATTTTGTCCATTGACAATAAAACATTGAACACCAATTATTTTTTTACTCCCCAAGCTGGGGAAACTCGGAAAACTCGGAACTCGACAAAAAGCCTCCGACGGGTAGTTCCGGCTTTTAACCGGAGCCACGCCAAACGCTCTACAAGCCGCACCTGAGGCTTCCTGCTGCATTGGACGCATTTTTCATATTTTTTCTTGTGATACGAGTATACTTGAGTAATTTATATTTCTGAAGAAATTTAGATTGAGTTTTGAAAATAAATTAGTTTTTAATAAAATATTACGTACTACTGTTTACACTACTTGGCACGATGGCCCAGCGGTTACGACCTCGCCTCTCATGCACGAGGTTGTGATTCAAATCCGGGCAAGTACCAATGTGACTTTTTCATTTGATATGTACTTTCTGAGTTATTCTTGGACATTACTCACATTGGTAAAAGAAAAAAAATTAAACCTCCGAAAAAACTGAAAAGCAAAAAATAAAAACCTTTTTTATTTTACCTTAATAAATAAGTTCTTAAACTAATTCAAGTATACCTAAAAAATTTTGAGTCGGCGCCAAACAAGCAACTTAATATCGTTGCGAGTGGTCGTGCGGAGAGCGCATTTTTTGTTTGGAATGTTAATATTTATCGCTGGAGATTTCACGTTGCATTATTAATTTGATTTGGTTATTTCTTTAAATTTAAGGTAATTTAGTGATCTTTGTTCATTGATTGTTTGGCGCCGACTCAAAATTTCTTAGGTATACTTGCATTAGTTTAAGAACTTATTCATTAAGGTAAAATAAAAAAGTTTTTTATTTTTTGCTTTTCAGTTTTTTCGGAGGTTTAATTTTTTTGTTAAAACGTTTTTATTTTATAATTTTTTGAGGCTATAATTTACTAATTACTACATGCTTAATTTTTGATTACTTTTAAAATAGCTACCTACCTTACTTTAGATATTAACTGTTATACAATCCTACTTTAACTATTATTTTTGTATAATAAAATACTTAAAAAACAGGCTTTATATACCAACATAGATAGGCCTTTTATTTTAATTGTAATACACAGCTCAGCATTAAAATCTGTGAATGAACAATAAATCACCCCTATTTTCCCACCCTTAGGGTTGGATTTTTCTTTCCAAATTTATATGGGACCAACTTCGGGGTATATCCTTTCTAATCAAAAAATAATTATCAAAATCGGACTGCTCTGTAAAAAGTTATGCGTGATCATACATACAAAAAAAAAATATACGCGTCAAATTGATAACCTCCTCCGTTTTTTCGTCGGTTAAAAAACATCGTGAGGAAACCTAGACTTATCTATATACAGGGTGAATTTTTCAAGTGGGCGTGGATGGCCAAATTCTAAACTATGAGGAATAGCGAAAAGTACTCAAAGGAGTCGCGGGCTCGATTTTGATGAAAACTAAAACTGCATCATTGGATTTTTGAAAAATCAATATTTCTAGCCAGGAATCGAACCTGTTGATTTTGAAAAAAAAAACACACACTGTATTATTACGCCATTCGATAGTGTCCCTAATAAGGATCAAATTCTGGGAAGTCATGACATACGCCAAACTAAAGGAAAGAGCTCATTTTTAACAAAATACTTTTTTTTTATTTTTGTTATGTTACCTACCTCTTCATCATCTGCCTAGCCTTTTCACAACTATGTTGGGGTCGGCTTTCAGACTAACCGGATGCAGCTGAATACCAGTATTTTACATGGAGCGACTACCTATCTGACCTACACAACCCCGTTACTGGGTAATACGATACCCCTTGGTAAAACTGTTTGCTGACAACCAGTCGTTACGGGTAGTCAGAAGCTCGAAAGTCTGAACGTAACGATTGTCAAAGATCCAGGAATGACAGCCGGGACCAACGGCTTAACGTGCTTTCCGAGGCACCGAGGGGTCTCGGTATGTAAAGATGGTCACCCATCAACAGACCAACCGCGGCAAGCGTAGCTTAACATGATGGATTGACCTGTGCGGCTGTTATTATGTAGCCAGCGGGTTATGTTACCTACCTATTAAACCTTAACTGATTAATTGTTCATAATGATGACCATTGTTTTCAATACATAGCTGGATTCGACGTCTCAAGGATTGTACTGCATTGAGCATTACAATATTATTGATTCCACTAGAATATTTTCCAAAGATCGTAATAGAAATTTGAATTTAAAGCATAATGTTGTGAAGGTGACTGCGCTGCGGGTGTGTTAGTAAAAATATTGAGCATCATTTCGAACAAGGTACTACGTAATGTAGGTATGAATACTTTTAAAATAAGAAGCAGTTTATTAAAATTCAACATTTCCTTTAGTTTGCCGTATGACATTACTTCCCAGAATTTGATCCTTATTAGGGACACTATCGAATGGTGTAATAATACAGCGTGTGTTTCTTTTTTCAAAATTAACAGGTTCGATTCCTGGCTAGAAATATTGATTTTTCAAAAATCCAATGGTGCAGTTTTAGTTTTCATCAAAATCGAGCCCGCGACTCCTTTGAGTACTTTTCGCTATTCCTCATAGTTTCGGATTTGGCCATCCACGCCCACTTGGAAAATTCACCCTGTATATAAAATTCAAAGTCCTGGCTGACTGATATATCAACGCACAGCCTAAACCGTTGGTCCTAGAGACATGCAATTTGGAGGGTGTGTTCTTTGTGAAGAGTAGGTATCCACTAAGAAAGGGTTTTTCGAAATTTCACCCCTAAGAGAGTGAGTGGGGGAGGGTGAAATTTCACGCGGACGAAGTCGCGGGCAGAAGCTATTAACCAATAATATTCGTCTAAATCACCAAAACGTCTTGAGCAAGCGTGGTGATCAGTGCTCATCCCTTCTCTGACTGAGAAAAGGCGTTTGCCCAGCAGTGCGACAATAAATAGGCTGGTGTTGTTATTTCATTGTACTCCTTCAGCAGGTATGTAAACAGAAAAGTTCTGAAAGTCCTTTCATTTTCACCGTAGAAACACAGCACCTCTATTAAAACATAACAAACTCGTAAAGACGTAAAAAAGTCGTATCATTTTATAGCAATACATGCGAATACTTTCATTTGAATACGTCGCGACTACAGGCTCATTCTACTTTCAGGCACGAGTGTGACTGTGAGTCACGTAGCTACGTAATTGATTAACATTCAACTATAAATCTTGCGGTTTACGACTCAAAATCACTGGAGTAATTAGGACACCGATCTTCGTAATAGGATTTGCGTTTGTGATTATTTTTACCGACTTCACAAAAAGGAGGAGGTACTATGTTCGGCTGTTTGTATGTTTTTTTTTTGTATGTTTGTTCATCGAATACTCCGCCAATTGTTTACGGATTTTCAAAATAATTTTTTTGTTCCAAAGTAGATAGTTCTGAGGTGGTCCCACTGTCACCAAGTTAGGATCTGATGATGGGATCTTAGAGAAATCGAGGGCAACCCTCAAATTGTATAGGCTCACTTATTGTTTTTCGCATATTTTATGAAGTATCTTGTGTATTTGCGTATGGTTGTCACCATCTCAGGTAGCTAGGCTGATGACGGAAGGTACAACTCCTTAACAGAAAGAAGTTACTTGAACAGGCAAGGACTGTTTTAGTAAATTGTTTTGATGTTTGATAGGGCATTTGCCACATTTGGTCTCATGATCATCAAGTCATGACCTGATGCTGCAGTCAGGATAGTCTGCAGAGTACCTAACTCCTCGACAACTAAACGCAGATATATCGTGTTTAGGCTCATTGAAAAGGGCTCGATGTGTGGATAAACGTACTGTTAATGAGGAACACCGAAGTACATAGAGACCTGATGCTGAAGCCAGGAGCATCAGAAAAAGTACAAACCTTGAAATTACAGCACCGTAGTCGTGTTTGGGCTCATTTTAAACAGGACTAAATTTTAAGTTCAATGCAATTTTGACATAAGTCTGGCCTGATGCTGCAGCCAGGATTATCAGCATTTAGTCTAGAAACATCAGGTCAGGATTTGATGATGGGATCCTGGAGAAATCGAAGGAACTCTTCAAATATTATAGGCACACCTTTAGCGTTTTGGGCATTTTTTATAGTAACTCGTGCATTTGCTCTCGGAAAGCACCATTTGGTGAAGTGGAACTGATGATGAAGACCACAGATGGCCACTGGAACTACTCAATAATATCTAAGTATTTCACGAGTTGCGATTCGATTACTTTAATATGGTTGCTAAGCAATTTATGCTCGTCACAATATGAATGGTGATATGGAGCTGATGGTGGACCTGGAGAACTCCTCAACAATTAACTTCCCTGCATCGGGAAAAGCAATATTTTGTTTGTAAAAGGCGATGAGCACTAGGTTATTGTAACTTAGATAAATTATAAGCAGACCCACTAAAAATCGTGAAATAAAAACTTTTTAAGAAAAAAAAAACCGACTTCCAAAAAAACACTACAAAGTGAAAAATAACTTTAATTTCGGAAGTCGGTGGCAAAAAACTAAAATACAGATCCAAAGACACCGACTTCCGAGATTAAAGTTATTTTTCACTTTGTAGTGTTTTTTTGGAAGTCGGTTTTTTTTTTTCTTAAAAAGTTTTGATACGTATAGTGTACCTATATTCGGGAGAGGTAAAGGCAGTGGTTTGTACTACTCGCATGTTTAGTCAGTAAATGCAGATAAAAAGTCACTTACAGTGCGGTCAGCAAGAAGAAGTCCATTAACACTGTCAGTTACACATATCAGAATGGACACAAAAATGTTCCATAAACTGCTTTTTCGGGTTCCGTAGTCAACTAGGAACCCTTATAGTTTCGCCATGTCTGTCTGTCCGTCCGTCTGTCCGTCCTCGCTTAATCTCTGTGACCGTTAGCACTAGAAAGCTGAAATTTGGTACCAATATGTATATCAATCACGCCGACAAAGTGGTAAAATAAACATTGGAAAAAAAGGTTTTATTAGGGTAGCGCCCCTATATGTAAAGTGGGAAGTGATTTTTTTTTAATTTCAACCCTAACGTGTGATATATTGTTGGAAAGGCATTTAAAAATGAATAGGGGTTTACTGAAATCATTTTTTGATAATGTCAAGAATTTCGGAAATAATCGCTCCAAAAGTAAAAAACAATGTGTGTCCCCCCCTCTAAATTTTGAACCATAAGTTTAGAGAATATGAAAAAAATCTGAAAAGTAGAACTTTATAACCGCTCAGCGGCGCTGGAACATCGAAATTCGATATTCTCGATCGTTCAAATAGAAAAGAGAAAACCGATCCAAAACACAGTGGGTTAAAGGGAATAAGCAATAATATGACGACACAGTACTATCACCCCATATGGGGTGATGCGCCGCCAAGCCTGTCAAAATTGTTCCACCCATTTGGGGTGATGCGCCGCCAAGCGGATAAGGACTTTCTAGGAAAATCATTTTGAACTTGATGGAAACAACAGTTTTTGTACAAAAAAGACAAAAAGTTGTACAAAATCATTTCTGGACTAAGTTCGTAGTATAATCGTATATATGCAAGCATTTTTTTTAACTTCGTTTACATATTTTATTATCCTGAACGTATCTTTTTTCAAACAAAAAAAGAATTATTAAAATCGGTTCTCGCAATCCAAAATTACCACCGAAAACTTCTGGCACGTCTATGTATTAATTAATAACCCAATTCCCCGAGAGATGGCGCTGTAGGTACTTATTACATTGGGTCGGGTATTATCGAATTGTTCGGTTGGTCTCTCCTTGGCATTGGCGGTATCTTATAACTACATAAAACTTCTATTAGGAACATGCTAAGGCAATTTAGAACAAAACTAAGATTCATTTTTTTAACGCCATCAAAATGTTAAGGTAAAAACCAGTTCATAAATGGTTCGATAGATGGCGTTGCGTAACACATCATTTTTTTAAAAGTCGATGTTAAGATTTTCCGTGCGTTCATGACCTACCGTGGTAAAGAAAGTTGCACTTAAATATATTCGTAATTTTATGAGTGCACAATCTAATCCCACCTTTAAACTCATAAGTGGGAACACTTATTGTGACGGACGGGAAACTACGGAACCCTACACTGAGCGTGGCCCGACACGCTCTTGGCCGGTTTGTAAATTTTGATATACTAGCTAAGAGTTAATCATTCGTTTTCGGTTTTAATTATATATTTTGCCTACTGATATTAAAAAACGGAAGTGTTAATCAACTTTCGTTGCCGACTGTTTCTAAACAGATATTCCATGCTTTGCGTGACCTTTGAGTAGCTGTCTCATATGAAAGTAAGTAATTTCCAGAACTATGTATAATTATGTATATCATTCACGTTCTGAAAGCAGTACCTAAGCTTTCAGAACGTGAATTATTTAAATGTCAAGCGTCTGTACTTGACATTTTAATTTGAAATATTTCTTTATCTTTGATATTTCTCAGTAATTGTATTTTTAATAACAAGTGGGTAAGATATAATTTTAGGTGTCGAGTCAAAGGAGAATGCCGTCAAATATGGGGCGCCCTGTACCAAACGAAAAGTCCGCTGTCACATCCAAACCTAGTGTATTTGGAGGAGAATTTAATGCCCTTCCTATATTGCTAACTATTTTTTACATGGATTCCCGCAATTCGCATTTATTTGCCTACTTAATATTTTGAGGTTACGTTCGATAAAATAACGAATGAACGATGACGATGAACGATGGAGGCTTCGCTAAGGATTATTGCATACACTTAACTAAATCGCGGAAAAGGTGGATTTATTTACTTGTTCTCTGAATGAGTTCACAAAAACTACTTTACAAGTGATAAGCTGTAATGAAAAAAATATTGTTTAAGACCACGCTACCGATTTGGAGTAACCTGTAATGATAGTTGTGTTGGGAATCACACTAATATTATAAAGGCGAAAGTTTGTGAGTGTGTGTGTGTGTGTGTGTGTGTTTATATGTTTGTTACTTCTTCACGCTCAAACGGCTGGACCAATTTTGATGAAATTTGGTATAGAGATAGCTTGAGTCCCGGAAAAGGACATAGGGTACTTTTTATCCCGATATTCCCACGGGATCGAGACTTATGCGGGTAAAACCGCGGGGCGCAGCTAGTAATAAATAAATTACCACACAAAGACTACGTTATGGAAACCTGACGTACTTTTATTTTTGATGTTCGAAATCTGGGAATCTTTTTCATAACAAAAACGTAAATATAATCTATACATATAATAAAACAGTAAAAAAACTGTGTCTGTACATTGAATATATTTAAAAAAAAATAATTGAGGGGGGTTTAGAAACAGTAATAGGGCACGAATCAAAAAAAAAAATTCTGTCTGTGTGTCTGTTTGTTTGTACACGCTAATCTTCGGAACTACTGGACGGATTTGAATGATTATTTTTTTGTTGTATAGGTATTATGTCTGGGCAACATATAGGCTATAATTTATCTTGGAAACTGGAATACCTGATGCAGAACCGCAACAGACCAGCTAAACTATAAGAGATACAAAAATGGTACCATAGCAAAAATTGTTCCACGTGATGAGCATTTTCTGCTGAGAGAATAAATTTGAAGATCTGGAACACCTGATGTGGAACTCCAAGAGCCCAGCTACACCATAACACATATAGGAATGACGTCTTAGCAAAAGCTGTTCGGTCTGATGGGCATTTCCTGTTGACTTATAAAAACCGAAGATCAGAAACATCTGATGTAGAAATCAAAGCTAACATAAGCTGGGAGTACCTCCACGCGGTGAAGGCGGTAACAGTTTAGGACTGATTTTCGATGTCGATGGTGTATCATTGAAAATTTGACTCTACCGGCAAAAACTCCCATTTATTTTTTTATTTTATCGAATAAATATGTTATTTCAGTGTTTAATTTCCTTTTCCATTTATCTTCGTGACACGGTAGCCTACCCGGTTACGCATGGGAGCAGTCACTTAGATTTTAATTGATCAGGTATGTTCACAATAAAACTGTAACCATGCCTAGAAATAGGTCAAATCTTTCCCAATGTTCCAAAGGAGCTAAAAGATTGAGGATCATAAGATCCCAAGAATCTACCGAAGAGCGTCAGGAGAGACTTGATGCTGTTCGAGAACATCAGGCTGCAACTCGCTCCGTGGAAACCTCTTCGGATCGCGAAACACGCCTGCGTTCTCAGCGTATTTACGCATCTACATCCAGGTCTCTCTGACCAGTGAAGAATATGATGCGCGACTGACCGCTGATCGTGAACGTCATGCATTGTCTCGCGAGTCGGAGACGTTCACGGATAGCGACTTGCGCTTGAGTTCCAAGCGTATCTACGTATCGACTTCTAGGTCTCTAGAGACAAGTGGGGAACGTGATGCGTGACTGACCGCTGATCGTGAACGTCACGCATTGTCTCGCGAGTCGGAGACGTTCACAAATAGAGAGTTGCGCTTGAGTTCGCAGCGTATTCGCACATCTACTAACAGGTCTTTTGAAACGAGTGATGAACGTGATGCGCGACTAACTGCTGATCGAGATTATCATACATTGTCCCGAACACGCACACAACAAAATATTCATAATCAGTTAGAAATTGAGAGAGAAAGAATTGCTGGAGTACGGAACATGAAGAGACAGAACAAGAGCGCAACAAACGTTTGAATTCTGATCGACTTCTACATTCTCTGAACAGAATGTCGATATCATCTGAAGAATCGGATGTGTCTCAAGATATAGCCGTAGGGCATGGCGACCTTCCTTGGGTTGATAATTAACGGAGTGCATTTACGTATACTCCTATGATTGGCCATCGGAGGTATGGTTCAAAATTGTACTTTTTGTGAAGCTGTTAAATGGCAAAAAGAAACAAACGGTATGTGTTGCTCAGGTGGGAAAATACATATTGAAATATTACAAAATCCTCCAGAAATATTAAGATCAGTGCTAATCGGTGACCATCCACAGTCATTTCTTGGACAACATCCAAACAACAACATACAATAATGCCTTTCAAATGACATCTTTTGGTGCGAAACAGATTTCAGAAGGCCCATTTATATCAACATTCAAAGTGCAAGGCCAAGATTACCACCTTATTGGTTCATTATTGCCTGAAAATGACCCCAAGTTTCTCCAAATATATTTCGTATCCAATTATCAAGATCAGGCAAATATTAGAAACCAAAACTTTCCGCAATTGAGCAATAGTCTGATTTCACTGCTTCAAAGTATGTTGCATGAAGTAAATCCCTACGTACACAGTTTTAAATCTGCATTAGAATCTATCCCCCCTGGACAAAGCAACAGTTATAAATTTGTGATTGATGCTGGTAAACGACCCGCTACTGGACATCGTGGCAGATACAATGCTCCAGTAACAAATGATGTTGCAGTGGTTTTGGCTGATCAAGAATGTGAGCGGCGTGACATAGTGTTACGCACACAAGATAATCACCTGCAACGCATTTATGAAACACATCGATCTTACTATGCATTGCAGTACCTTTTAACTTATTGCCATGGAGATGATGGTTCTAACTTTGCAATTCATCAAGTACAACCTGCCACAAGAGAAATAAATTTAAATAAAAAAGTTTCAGAACAACAATTTTATTCCTATCTTCTACAAATCAGGCTCAATCGTTTCATTTATCTAGGTACAAAGGTTTCGTGGTCTATTTAGCCAGTTTATTGTTGACATGTACGCTAAAATTGAAACAGAGCGATTGGTATATATTCGCACAAACCAGAGGCGTTTACGAGCTGAAGAATACGTGCATTTGCGGGACACTATGCAGCAGGATACAGAAATAGAAAACTTAGGCCGTTTAGTTATTCTGCCCTCCAGTTTCACCGGTGGTCCCCGCTATATGCACGAGCGTACTCAAGACGCTTTCTGCTACGTCCGGAAATATAGAATTCGACATCCGACGTTTCAGATCTTCGATTTTGACGACTCCGTTGTCGCTGGCATAAGCAACAGGATCCGCGTACGAAGTCGCGGGCAGAAGCTAGTTTAAAATATAGGAGTAATTTTATGAACTACACACATACATTTACGCACACAAATATATTTTTTTTATTCATTTGGTTGTGAGTGCTCCCTGGAAAGTTGGTACGGTCCCATGGCATTCTCCATTTGTTGTTTGATTTTAACATTAATATTAGACTAATAATTGGCTATTATTTACTTAATACTTTTGTACACACAAAAAAACAAAAGAAACTAGCATACCTACAGGATATAACAAGAACCAAGGTATTGCTTATTTATAAAGCAATGTATACCAACAGAACTACGACAGGATGTATCCACGAAGAGGCGAAGACATATCGAGGGTATAGTGCTCAAACCCAATAAGTACGAAATTCGAAACAGTGAAAAAAATTAAGAAACGGCTAAACGTGGTGACTTTATTGGGTTATTACCTTAAGTAATTATCTTTCTGCTGCGAATTCCACTTATTGGATTAGACCACTGGAAAGAGCGTCAAAAATGCATTAAGATGTACTAATAAACCGATTTTTCATTTTTTGACACTTATTTATAATAACAGATTGTGTGTAAGTATTTATCTACGAGGAAAAGTAGGTTTATTCTATACCTACATGACACACATAATAATAGTCCAATGGTGCAGTCACTCTCATTGTCCGATGGGACGGCGATCCGACACGACCCGAGAGAGATAAAGCGCAGGACCACCGGCTTAACGTGCTTTCCGAGGCACGGGGGTATCACACCGATAATTTCCAAACTCCGTCCTGTTACTGAGAATTTTAATTTCAATTTGAATCCAACCTAGGACCGTACGCACAGCAGTCGTGCTTGCGACCACGAGACCAACGCGGCTGTTATAACACACGTACATAGTAAAATTAGGACACATCTAACTTCACAAAATCGTCACAAAAGCATATATTATATAATATTCGTAATCCGCCATTGTGGCAAGTTCTCGACCCTCGGACGTTCAAACGCGAAGGGTTCTTGAATGGCTGGTAACGAAACCGAATGATTTGCTCTAACTGGGTCAAACAGCCCCCAGTGACCGGTGATGACGTATGAAAGGTTCTGTCAGACGTCAAACGAGTGTATAATACCCGGAATCGAATATGGAACATCGAACTGTAGAGATAGTTCGTCTTTGCAGAGCGCCGTCTCTGTCACTCATGCCTGGCTGACAGGCTCGTTCTGAACCTCGATGTGTTACAAACGGCCGGGTACTGTGGTCTATTGATAAGCTTTGGTGAAAATGGCGACAGACGAAATATACACGAAAGCGAACCAAGTCGGAAGTTTAACGATAAGTAAGTTGTGTGTGCCTCTTGAAAATTGTATAAGTGCATTTCGGTTGAATTTCGTAGATTTGATGTAGGTAATACGGAGTTGGAGCTGCTAAGTCTTCTTGTGAGGTGGATTTAACGCCTGCAATGAACTTCCCTAATTAGTACTATCCGGAGTTGGGATTTAATTAAAAGTTTGAGCATAAAGTAGGTAAAAGATAATCAATAGCTACACAGTAGGTTTGAGAAAAATGACGCAGGTTGTCTTTTTATATGAATAACTAAGGTAGAGAAGTACGAGATTTAACGGTAACCTACACGAGGAATACCATTTTGAGCACCGATTTTAACGCACTTCAGCGAACGGCACCTAAGCTATTCTACTTACGGCATCGAAACAAAACGTGCTGTTGTTGGAATACCTCACCTAGATTAGGTACTTACTGTTAATTCTTTATACAATAATCTACATTTACCACATTTCGTCTTACTTATGTGCTCAATCTTTAATACAATATGTTTTGGCAGGTACTTAAATCAAAACAGGTGCACCCGCTCTCGAGAAAGAAGACAGTGTCAACGATTGTTTCTAAGATAACTAACGGAAGTTAATGTGGTACTTACATCACATTCACAGCTTCGTTCAACAAGTAGAGTCATGTATCCAGTTCACTTGTTCACAAGCTAATCTGAAACAAAACAAATGGCTTTTATAAAACTTGTGAGAGCATACATTTACACTAGTAGGTACGTAGTGAGTTCTTAAACTAGGACTTCTTCAGACACAAAGATTAATGCCTGTAGCATGCTTCTTACAAACTTTGTTGCTGAAACATGATAAAATCAAAGAAAATATTTTTGACTCCTCAGGCAGATCTACATAGATGCATTGTATAAGTTAACTAGCAAACCGTCCCTGCTTCGCAGAGCTTTTACGATTTGATAAAACATCGAGATTTCTATAACACATATAAATTTAATAGTAACCTATTAAACACAAAAACTTTTCGAAATCAATTCTTAAAATGATCGCGGAAATCACATCAACATCGGATTTTGATGTCATAGACAGACACGAAAAGCAACTTTAATGTATATTTAAGAAGTATAGATGCCTAAAACTGTGTGTTATGATACAAAAATTATCTAATATTTAAAAGACTCTCTAATAAACTTAAGTTATATTTTTTGCTCTGTGATATTTAACTTTGTTTATTTCTGTTACAACATAATTTGGCAGTATTCCTAGCCGCTCCAATTTCGCAAACCTTCCCTTGTTTTTAAATCGAGTCCAATTTTCGTTTCCAATACATTGTTTAGTCCAGTTTAGTCCATATTGGGCCAATCCTCAATTCCGTAGCTCTGGCGGGTTGCCACGCCTCATTTCCGGCATAGATTCCCCACTTTACTCCGACTTACGCAATAGACTTGAGACTTCGATGAAACAATACTTGTGGATTATTGTGTGCCTAATTGTTTCTTGTTACTTTTTTTATCTCATCTGAATAAAACATTTTGATTTTACACGGCATGAGTCCAAATAATTATTAATTAGTTAATTATTTACTAACAATTAGGCTAAGATGATACTAACACTATATGCATCTTTGGTCTGAAATAAAGAATTTGTTTGATTCAAATATTTCAGAATATCAACATAACTATCTTAAAGATTCCGCAATTAGACTTCCAATAAAAATGGCTTCAATGAAAGGCTAAGAATAAATGTCATCCGAGGGGCAATTCTCGTAATTTTAAAAACGTTCACAGTCTGATCTCAGTCCCAATCTGTCAAAAATACCTCTAATTTCCCAACATTTTGACAAGGTTTAGACATTGATATCGCCGAGATGAGATTGTGACTGGATTTTGAACGTTCTTAATTACGGGAATTGGCCTTCTGTTTGTAGTAGAAATACGGAAACGGGTCACGGTGATACCCAAATCAAATTGTCATTGCCATCCTTGGCAGAATTAGTAAATTCGTAAATTATTTTGTTTTCTGCGTCCAAAATATTACACAAAGTAGGTAAATGATACCTACTTTGTACTCGTGTCGTGTCGTTTGTACTTGTGTCTACTTTGTTGTTTTTTCTAGAAGAGTGGTGCAGAACAGTGATTATGTATATACCACTCTCCTAGACTATCCAACAAAACATAATATTTATAAATTATAAGTATCTTATCTTTGCAAGGGAACGCAAAATGAATGCGCTAACTAAGGTAACACAACACTGTGCAAGGCTGAAGGTGGGAGGTGATTTATGTAATTATTATCCAAACGAAAGCTTCAAGATAAACAGACTTAGCTTTCAGGAGTACGTCTCGAAGAGGCTTTCAAAGTAATGAATTGTCTGAGCCGATCCATTTTGCCGTCTCGATGGGTTATTTACCTAATTGTCATCAAATTCGATTTAGAAAACGGAAATGTCAGTACCTACTTACTTATACCCAAGTGTTGTAATGATTATTTTGATCATAAAGCAAGCAATTAAAGTCTACAGGCATTGCCATCTATTTTCAAACGCTCTGTGTGCTAAACGTTTAATTAAAACAACAAGTGTTGTCCTCACTCACTACAGACACTTGAAATAAATGAGTTCGTAGTTCCCTATAATTTATTTCATGACAAAGGTTTCTCCTCGGCAAGTCAAGGCAACATACTGACAGACAGAATTCTTTCATATATCTATGCTGACAGACAATAGTTTGAGTATCGCAACATTCGCAACTAGGTATAGCCAAACTTTTAATGAGCTCAACCCGATTCTCTCCCGGCAGCAAATTGGATATAATTAATTCCGCTATATTTAGAAGTGGGAGATAAAGTTGTTGGCCAATACGAGCTTGTTTCGGCGAAACTACACTCGTTTATCATCGATCGTCTTTTGGTCGGATTATGTACGTAATTGAGATTAGGTTGCACAACTACTTGACCGATAGCTAGACTTGTTTGACCATTAATAACAGACTGTTGGTACAAGAACATAAGACAAACAATGTCCAGTAACTTATAAGAACACAAGCGTTTGTGACTTTTACGTCATTGACAAGCACCCTTATGGGTCAGCGCACACCGGACTGCAAAATTCTCGCGTATGGTCGAGCAAAATTTTGACTGCTCGACCATGCAGGCGGCATGCTCGCCCATCCGTGAGCAAACTCCGTTGAAAAATGCTTTGGGTTGCCCGGCGGGCGTGCGTGACCAGTTTGATGCCAAAATCCGACGCTGGCAGACTTGTTCAATATTGTTGATCGGGATTTAGTAATTATCGCCCTTTTGGCAGAGAAAGAGGAACATGAAGAATATAGGTAAATAAAATCAATTTTTCTTCGTCCATGATTTCCAACTGACGCCAGCCGCGCCGTAGGTAAACACATGTCCAGACAGTAAATCTCGCTGTGGCAATAATGAGCGCGGGCGGCGCGCGGCGGCGCGCGGCGGCTCGAGCGCGCTCGCGCATGTAGAACGCATACTCGAACACGCATCTGGCAAGCTCGAGCATGGGCGAGCATCAAGTTTGGACGTGTATTTAATTTTGCAATGTATGGAATTGTCATTAGATTCATTTTTCAGTAGTCTCAGAAAATGCTCTGCTCTTGGTGTGCGCTGACGCTATTGCATAACACAGTTTCAATCACAATCCTAGAGTTTTGAAGGATATTTCTAATCTATTGCTTCATAGGTCTGATAAATTTATTTAATTTAATACTTTAAGCACACAAATGTACAGAGGCGGACTTAATGCTACAGACAGGCATTTTCGACCAGTCAACCTTTTCGTCAGCTCAACAACGTATATAATGCAACGTATAAATGCACTATGAACGTCGTGAAACTGTCAAAATTTGACAATTGTCATTTTACGTGTGTCACGCAGTTACCCCGCTGGTTTACATTGCGTGCGCTCTGCAACAACTAAAACGATTTGTCCGAGGAACGTCCTACCAAAGGTATACTAATTTCTGCCGCCAAGCAACATACCTAGTTATATTACAGTTTGAAGGGTGTCGGTGACAGGTGGTGACAGTGCAAGCACAGACACATGAGACTTGTTAGCTTTGTGTTTGGAGGACGAGCATGTCAACGACACGTAGGACACGTCCTGAGTAGACGTGACCTGCGAGGTATACAGTTTTAATGCGTACAGAGTACATGCCAGGTGACAGATTCCGTGCCAGGTCTGTCATTATAAAATATATATGGATATATTAGTTTAGCTTGAGCAGGATTGCTTTCAGCAGAACATTATATAACTGACATAGTAACATTTACAATCGTAAATAATAAAATAAAGTAATCATTGTCAGTGTTTTAGCACTAAAAGATAATAACTTAACTTCTTCTACATGTATCTACTGTAAGCACTCTCCGCCTAGCCGAGTTATTACTCACATTTGGAATATGTAGCAAAAAGTGCCATAAAAAGTACATCAACTAGGTACGTACCGACGTGTCGGGTATGTACTCGTATGTAGACAGATACTTTTTTATGTACATTGTATGTAGGTACGTGTGATGTTCGGAAAAAGAAATGTTTTATGTATAGTCTGATCCAAAAGCACCTGACGAAAGTGTAAACAAACCTTGTTTAGGTTAAATTCTTACGCGATTACTCATTAAAGGGAATTAGTAACACGTTCATGTGAATTTAGAAGCTTACCACTCATATCTCACCACTTTTTCCAACAACTATTGTAGAATAATAATAGTCATTATTGTAATTGAAAAATCATCAACGAAAATTGAGAATTGAAAACATTTTTAACATAATTTAAAATTAGAATTTTGGGTTTAAGTATTCAAATAATCAAATCAAAACACTCAATTTGAAAGTGGCACTACTAGTGGCATTAACAGGTACATTTTCTGACCCATTTCTTTACACTTTCATCAGATACTTTTAGTAGCGATACGTCAACGGATGCTCACATGAAACATCGAACTATACCTTGGTATATAATAATATATACCTTATATCTATGATAATATGTCGAATAATATTCTCCTAATCAAATTACATGGTTATGCGATAGCAGGAACAGAGAATCTATCGTAATAGCTTGTGTGCAATGTGAATTAAGCCGTGTCTCCTGCGTGTTTTTTTTTTAAACATTACACAAAAACATCAAAACAAAGAGGCGTGGCCATACACATTGGTGTATGAAAACAAGATGTTTTTGTTTTCCGAGCTGCCTGGAAAACATTCCCCGCGCGGGTGAAGAGGGAAAGGGTTTGTTTCATTTTCAACATCCACGCGCACCGCGAACATATAAGGTGCTATAAAAATATCTCACGCTTCAACGGGAGACAGTATTTTGTATATAGATTACAGTAGTGAAGAAATTTTGCACCCCGGAATATTTATATCAATTTGAGAAAATAAAGTAATAAACATTTACTCTATTCTGCATAACGTGGTTCACAAACCCGCGCGATGTATCGCTTTGTCACATTTTGCGAAATGAAATGACGGTGCGGCAACAGCTAATTACTATGGGACTGTTTCATGCATCTAAATCAATTAAAATTAATACGCACTTATGTTAAAATTAATAATATTATTGTATTAAAAAAATTATGATATAAGATTAATAATAATGTATCTTTACTATTGTAATCTATATACAGAATACTGTCTCCCATTGAAGCCGTGGCAGATATTTTTATAGCACCTTATACATCTAGCATATTTAGCATTTCGAAAGCTTAATTCCAACTGACACAGGGTTTGAGGTTATATTGTCTTGTGAATAGTTGACATTAATCCAAAAATATTTTAATACGTAGGAGACAGCTTGTGTATGAAAACAAATGTTTTTTGTGTAATGTTTCAAAAAACACGCGCAGGAGACACGGCGTGACTAAGACATCAGTTCTGTGTGTTATATATTATTAGCACATTGAATAGATCGTAAATAGTAACAGCTTGCTGAACACTCCACCTAACAATACAGTATTGACCTATTTCAAAGTAATGAGCCCATAACCTTTCCTCAAACGCCTGAAGAAATGTGAGGGTTCACGGCTTGAGGCATGGAATGAAATAAATATTGCCTCATTTAAGTATCAAAGAAATGTTAAATGCGCCTTGTAAAAAAAGTGCCAAAGAGTGTGTGGTGTTATTGGCATATAATTCCAAAAGGAGAAGGGAAAGACTACATAGTTTCCTGGGCCCAGGTGTTAACTCAATCAAACTAGCCTTATTTGTAAGTGGATATAATAACAAGGCCTCACTGAAAATATGGTGAAATTTGGCTATCCAGGAATCAAGTTATATGAAATATTGTAAAAGTGAGGTTATATATGAAATATAGTAAAAGTGAGGTTACATTATAACATTGTAGTTTTTTTATGTAATTTGCGAAATATTTTTGAATGGTTTTGGCTGTATAATGGTTTTATGCATGGAGTGCAAGTAGAGAGCCTCCATGTGTGACGTGTTGAAGATTCTGACACGTTTGGCACGCCCTGGACAGTCGCTACAGTCGAATACATGTCTCTACATTTGGATGTAGAGACATGTCTTCGAGAAGAGACATGTCTTCGAGAGAAACGTACCTACTGCTTCTAAGTGCAGGATACCAATATCCTGCACTTAGAAGCAGTAGGTACGTTTTAAAAAAGGGAGAATAGAAAGTAAAATAAAACACCAATATATGTATAAAATATTTATTATTCGTCTTCAATAATTATGAGAATATCATCTAAAAAGGCTTCAATCGGACGTCTCCCAAGAACCACAATCATCTTGGGCCAAGTTCCAACATGCTTGGCATACATAGTTTTCACTGGTAACCTGAAAAAAATTAACTATTTGAATCTTGTTCAACCATAATCAAGCTTCATTACATGTACCTAATCCTAATGCATGTTTAACTAAATCGCTACGTCCCAGCCGAGACCGAAATGGCCCCAATAACAGTCAATACCTCAAAGCAGCAAAGCTTGGAACCGAATCGGTCCCATCGGGACTTGACGGTTACTTACACCTTTTTTATGAGTGTTCCATAGATTCATATGGCTAATTAATCAAGTAATTAGGTATTAAGTAAGTATTGTTTTAATATATGCTATCCAACAAAAAGACAGCCGACAGACATGACGCTGGAGGCCGTAAACAGTAGGTACATAAGTCTGGTTTTGTTCGCTTGATAGGCTAAAAGCTCGTTTTAAATAGGTACTTACAGGCTGATATTCACGCCACTGATGAATAAGTTATAAAATCGCCTCATCGTCCAAGACTCTTCTGCCAATAGAGTTACTGCGACCAGTCGCAATGGTACAATTCACACAGCGATCCATGTCGTCAATATCCGAACGATAGGCGTAATCAGTTGTCCAAAATAGAGAGCCAGGTAATTCAAAGTAGCAAGATCCGTCGAATAGTCCTTTATAATATACAAAGCCAAGGTCGTGGGATATTCAATAAAACATGGAAAATACGTGCGCACTCACAACGAAAGAAAACGAACGAGTGCCGGTCACAGAGTACTTTTTTATAGGTGCCGGCATGGTTTTTTTCTACCTGTCATCTGTCAGTCGGTGACAGCACAGATACTGAGTGACCAATGTTGCTAACAGAAGAAAAATTACAGGATTCACTCGATTCGCTATGAATCGATTCCACGAAAAGATTGATAAGCATTTGTCACTCGATTTTCATACATATTCTGAGATTTTACCGATTTATTCACTATCGATTACTTAGAATTCAGGCATGTACTTAATCGATTATTTAGTTTTATAACTTAATTTAACTTTTCTCGCTTCCTAGATAGAAACATGGTACTGTATTTGGTGATTACCTTTAGAAAAATATAACGGTTTTTTTAATACCCATTTCAACTAGTTAACTGCTGGGCCCAGAACTCGCCGTCTCCTTTAACGACCAGTGACATACCTACCTCAAAGACTGATTTGACCAGTCAGATATATTTTATCCGTGGAATAAAATTGACGTCTGACAGTTCTGGTATGGAAAAACTGTCCAAAATTTTAAAAAATATTTCAGAATAATACTTATCCTAGGTAGTTTGGTGAAATTCGCCTTTAGGCAGGTATAGTCAACCACACTTCCGTGCCAACTGTTTGTCGTTAACAGCGTATTTATGTGGCAGTTTTCGTAGATCAAGTGTTACCTTTAACGTGTTGTTGCCCACATATTATGTAGACGATGCCTGCCTTGTTTTAAAGCGATTCCACACTCGACCGTCCATGTTAAACCGGGCTCTTTACAATGCTTTGTCCGGACGCTTCTTTGATGCTACCAAAACTGTAATTAATTTGAGGAAACCCCGATGGTTGACAGCGTCTATTGTTTCATGTTTGTGGTTTGAAATGAAATTTTTGAATAATAACAACATTTATAAAAAAATACGAAATAATTAGCCCATAAGCCTATTAATAAACTCGTTTTTCAATAAAGTGTCCCAATTTATACAATACGTAATTTACATTCACAACAATAAAGTAGCAATTTACAGAACCCGTCCGTCGTATCTACGACATAAAAGTTCTGTTGTATTGAATACGGCATAAAGGTTCCGAATCACTTTCATATTTATTCGCGAGGCTGTAAAAGCGAAATTAACATTTTTACGTTGTTTTGGGCCGGGACGTCACCTTGTGCGTTTATAACTCAATTAAAGGTTTATTGCCACGAGACGTGTTTTGATCCAGTGTATTTTATCTACATAAGTGTGTGTTTTAGTATAATCATCAGAATTCCCCGCCGCGATATAACGCTAAGTGGAGCTTCTAAATAATTGAAACGTAAAACTTACGAAGAAAATTAAAAGAAGTTGGGCTGGGGGATCTCATGTTATTTATTAGAGACATAATGATGATGTAGGGCAAAGATCTTCGTGGTGTATAATTTTTACCGTAAAAAATTTCCCGATCATCTCTGTCGCCAAGATGTTGAAGCTCGTCACTGATAGCTCCCTAATGCTACGTCAATCACGCTAAACGTGTGACGTGACACAATATATCCACGTCACCGCTCCCGGCAGTGATTTTCGTCTAAATGACAGGTGATACTGGCGTCGACCTTATTATTTGTATCCACAAGGATAATTTCCGTTTAGATAAAATGGACGGAACACTTTTCTCAGTTATTTTATCAAAAAAAATGCAGTAATATGTTTTATAAACAATGACAGTTTGATTACCCTCAATTTCAAGATGTCCAAAAGCTTGGAAATCTATAGTTTAGTTTGGTTACCCTGAACTAACATAAAGCGCGTCGCAGAGTTCCCACAAGTTCGGCCGTTCCGCACAGATGGCAGTTGCCGACTGCGGCAAACAGCTTCGATACTGAACAGTGTTGCCAATTATCGCTGTTCGAAGCTGTTAGCGAACTAACTTTGTAGTGTGCAAAACTGTTCATCTTCAAGACTTTGGCACCTCCGAAGTTAAGTTACAGTCGTAAAAGTTTTTGATCTACGCACATTTTACCTGAGCTAGCAGTAATTGACCGATGATGATTCGGCTCTACAATGGAGAGAGACACCGCTTAACACGTGATCAGTGACACTAAAGGCAAAACTTTTATTCCGCAACTTAAGTGTTGTAGTCAGTAAATACCTGTTTTTTATATTTATATAGTAAATACTATGTCACTGCATATGAGAAATCTTTTGACACGTTATCACATTTACGTAGCAACTCAAGTGTAAGTAAGGATTCGCGAACACGAGAGAAATTCTATAAGATTCGCCGCGCAATTACAATGCTTGTTAAACAGAACGCCTTAGTGCGCCTAAAAGCACGTAATTCGATCAGCTCGGAAGGCATCCGAATCCGTGGAGCCCTGAATAATGCGTACACCCAACGTTTACAATGATTTACCATGTGAATGGGAGTTTGATGTCGAGACAATAGGCTTCTGAACCCTCTGTAGCGCAAAGACCATTAATTTTACTATAATAATTGAACATAAATCCGAACTATATAATGCGGATTTAGTGTTTCTATGGCAGAGAGCCAACAATGGTTTGGTGTGGGGCCACGACTTTAAATAGTTAGTCACAAGTGTGTCGCCCCCTCTCTCTGCCTAACGCCCATCTAATTTCGACCATTTCCTATGGGATTTTTTATGCCCATGTCACATTCATGGGCGATCGTTTATGGTTGCCGTCTGTCGTTTAATCACACAATGTGAGTCGTTTGAAACTATATGCGGGTAAACTTCGGTGTGACGCTGGATGTTATGTGGGACACATTCTGAGTTCAACTCAATTTAACTTCAGTTCAGATTGACTCAAACATTTTCATGTGAAATTGGAGGTATACCACTCATAGCACTGACTTCATTTCCTCTAAGCTGTTCCTCTAATGGACTAAAACAGAATGTTGATAAGTGCGGTTCGGTGGAACAGTTTATTAATATTATGTAAACATAAGTCCACATATCAGTGGTAGTCTTGTGACTCTATTTCCCAAAAGCTGTGAACATCTCCAGTTAAGCTCATGTTTTTACATGTGGACACTCACTCACAATCTGATAAGTAAACTTTGAGCCCATTTGACTTCATATCCTTAACCTATAAGAAAATGACATTCAAGATAGCGGCCCTGCCTTCCCGGAGAAGCTGCAATTTATCACATTTTACAAACCATCTTATTTAGGTATTTATTTATTAAAATCTCCCTTACAACTATCTTTGCAGGTGTATCTACTCAATGAGACAGTGAGGTCAGTTTACAAATCTATAAGAACCTACTAACTTATTTACTATTAATTAAATAATAAACACAGAACTAAAACAAAAAATGAATAGAAATATTAACACAATAGCTACCTTATATACATAATACTCAATACAAAATAAATGACCTATACTAATCTATAGGCATACTATAACATAAAATAAATAACTGTGTACTTGCGAATTCACTCAAATGACACGTGAACACATCAGTTCCTGGCATCAGCTTCCTTTACAAGTGGCGCGTAAAGTTGTTTCCAACGCGCTCCAATATCACGGCGTCATGTGGAGCCCAAAATGAGCGATGGAGGATCTATAAACAACACGAGCGTGCTATAAAGTATAAACCTTCTAATTTCCCTGCTGTACTTTATGATTCACTTACTGAGTGTAGGCAGTCGTCAAACGTTATGTGCGCATACGCGCGAGTTTATTGTGCGTGCATTGTTTCGTCTTCTCCTCGTAAAACAGAAGAAGACATTGAAATGGCGGCCGGCTCCCCGCGCCGATTGGAGGCTGCGGTATCAATATTAATCTGAGTTGTGTTTTGAATTTAACTAAACAGCATTCTGAATAATAACATGTGCTTTTGGATGGATAAAACGGCAACTGCAATATCTTTAATTTGAAGGGTACAATTTGGGTACAATGACAAACTTTCATCGATATAGCTTACTTTTGACAGCTTTTTTCCAAACTTCAGGTCAGACGTTAAACAATTTTAAAGTACACATCATTGCCTCTTAAAATATTTCGAAAGTTCAAAAGTGTTTCGTATCATTATTTAGGAATGTTGGATTACAATACATTGTTGAGGGGAAAGTTAATGGATCATAAATTTCACAAGTGCGGCGAATAAAGTTTTTATATGTTATTATTTTTAACGATCTCCGTAATGATCGCAAATCTTAAAACTTTACTTTATGAATCATTAATTTAGATCGTAAGCACATTCCAAGAGTCTGAATGAATGCTTGTTTTAAAATATTAACCTTGTGGCTGCTGTTATGAATGGAAGTATTTCGGTTGGTTATCTTCACCGCCCACACTCAACAACACAAGAACTTCACTAAAGTTAGTTCTGTATTGTTTAAGATACTATCTTACTACTCTACAAGAATATAACTTCAGAACTTAAAGACAAACAGAATCGTCTGAAAGTCGCTGGCATCAAGGCCGTCTAAAAACTACAGAAAATAAATACTTAGACTGCCTAAATATTTATTATCTGATACCTTGTTTACTTATGTAGGTAAAGAAGTTGTCAGATGAGTTCGAGAGCAGTCCCGGGGCATTTACAAGCGTGCCTAGTAAATAGTAGTATAGATGATCATGTGCCGACGTCTCGTGTAATGGGGTCGTGTAATACCACAGATGGCATGTGAGTGTATCTACCAACACATTTGCTTTACGTTAAGGAAACACGAAACGTCAGGTTCATAAGGTGTGCCCTTCCTCCCTTCTCCGCAACGCGAACGTCCACAAGGGTGTGTCCCACTGAACGAAAACACCCTTAAACCTTTCTGTGATCACTTTTGACGTTTGCCCTATAAGACATAATCATGAATATGTCATAGTACACTGACATTTAAATCTAGCTTAGTTACGTCAAAACCTCGATATTTTCAGAGAAGATTACTGTGGAATGAACACGGACTGAAATGTTAGTGGGGGGAGGGCGAACACGTCCGAGTAAATACCTACGAATGAATTCGAGGTCTATCACACTAATATTATAAAGGCGAAAGTTTGTGAGTGTGTGTGTGTGTTTATATGTTTGTTACTTCTTCACGCTCAAACGGCTGGACTAATTTTGATGAAATTTGGTATAGAGATAGCTTGAGTCCCGGAAAAGGACATAGGGTACTTTTTATCCCGATATTCCCACAGGATCGAGACTTATGCGGGTAAAACCGCGGGGCGCATCTAGTTGTTTCATAATAAAGAAGAGGATGTTTCACAAAATAGTTAGAAGGTAGGCACAGTCTAAACTTTACAGTCGATCTAGCTTTCACGTCATGAGTCTAGGCACTAAAGGGAACAATTAAACCAATCAGAAAATATGATCTAGTCGGTAATCAGAACCAGTTCTTAATCAAAACGTTTTGCAACGCAATATTTATTACTCACCTATGGTACAGAGAAGTAAGTTTTATAAAAGTGACTTCTGAGATAGTTATGGTTCGCTAGATCTTAGTGATCTCTCTGTATATTCTTATTGCATGTCGGTTCGTCCTACGCGCTACATGCCGACTACGCGTGACCTTGACGGCGTAATATTTGAGGCACGTTTCGCCGTTGTGTACACGAACATCCCCCGAGGTTCGCTTTCATTCTGCGTCCCGAGTCCCGCGGGGCCCGGGATCGCCTCTCTGGATGTTCATTCATAATTACAGCACATATCACGTCGTGAGTACTAGGCCGCATAGCCCGCGGCACACGGCTCTATGAGTAAAAGGTTTTTATTTAATTTTTTTTTCCTTTGTCTGACGGTATTACAGTTATAATTAAATGATGAATTTTTAGTAAGAGAATAAGTATTACAGTAATGAATGTTGTGATACTATCTACTGGGTATCCAATACAATGTTAACTTTAATTATAACCTAGCTATGAGTTAATTGTAATAATATTTGCTGCGGCCTAACAGGGTCGTGTGCTCTTAAGTTTTAGCCTAATTATAGACTGTACCTAACTGTACATTTTGCAAATAAATAAATATCATGCAACCCACGCTTTTTTTTATTTCATTATGATAAAAAACTAACAGTTATTTTGTACGTACTAACAATTTATTTTTCTAAAAATGTCAAAGTATTTATTTTATTTCAGTACAAAAGTAAATAAAACATGCCTTCGACAAAAAATTGGATATATAAAAAACAAGCATCAAATAGTCAGCATTCATTCGGACAGCAAACATATTTATGGTTGTGTTCCTACAATAAATATATTTTGTAGTGACATTGTAAATATGTGGATCGGAACGGAGACTGACTGTGGTAACATAACATATCTTATACCTAACTGAAAGAGGGCATCATATAAATAATTGATTACCCTCAATGAGCACCGACATAGAACATAATAGAATAATATTATTTTATGTCCAGACTGGCTGTGTTGACTTATGGCCTGTAAATTACTGAGTTTGAGTGCAAACCCTAAAGACTCTGTAGATGTAGTCAATACGTACTTCGCAAGCATAGGGAAAATACTAGCAGATCAAATCCCAAATTCCGTGTCTCCCACGTCACAAAACGTGAATATCCCGTGTTACTCAATGGGTATTTTTGAGGTGTCTGAACAGGAACTAGAAACTGTTATACTAAGCCTAAAAAACAATTGTGCGGTCGGTTGGGATGGCATATCTGCATCCTTATTAAAATCGGCCCGCCACTTCTTAATACCAGGTATAATACATATATTTAACCTTGCTATAACTACTGGTACCTTTCCTAAAGTTTTTAAGAAGGCCATTGTTCACCCAATTTTTAAGAGTGGCGATAGAGACTGTGTCGGAAACTATAGACCAATTTCAGTACTTACTACTATTTCTAAGGTATTCGAAAAACTACTAAATAAACAATTAACCAATTATCTAACTAAATATAATATAATTTCTAAAAACCAATACGGGTTTATCAAAGGTAAGTCAACTGAAGACGCTGTAATAGATTTAACAACTACTGTGATTCAATCTTTAGATAATAAACTAAAAACCATAGCAGTATTTCTGGACCTGTCGAAAGCTTTCGACACGGTTTCAATTCCCATCCTTCTAAAAAAGTTGGAAGCAGTAGGCGTTAGGGGCACGGTCCTAGAAATGTTTCGTAGTTACCTCACCGACCGCAGTCAGTATGTCAGAGTTGGAAATTACACCAGCAATGAAGAATTTCTCACATATGGAGTCCCACAAGGCAGTGTGCTGGGGGGACCCAGCACACTGCCTTGTGGGAGGTCGTTGATGTATACCAAAAATAAGGTGGGAACCTTATTTTTGGTATACATCAACGACCTGTGTCAACTGGCAATTAACAATTGCAGAATTATTACATATGCGGATGACACAGCGTTGATTGTGCATGCCAAAGACTGGCAGCTAGCCTATAAGGAAACTGAAAAGGCACTGTCGACCGTAATATCCTGGCTAAACGACAACCTATTAACCCTAAACGCACTTAAAACAAAATTTATAACTTTTTCTGGTTCTTCTGCGTCTCAACCATCGGACTCCCTAAAAATTATTGCCCACACCTGTCGTCACTCTAGTCCCAATTGTGACTGCCTACCTCTCATACGCACAACCGACATAAGGTATCTGGGAGTGCAAATCGACTCCCGTCTTAGCTGGGACAAGCATATAGGAAATATAGTTTCCCGTACAAGAAAACTTCTCTACATTTTCAAAAAATTAAGATCTTCTGCTGACCTAGAGACATTAAAGTTGGTTTATTTTTCCCTAGCACAGTCGATACTAATGTACTGTATACCGGCGTGGGGTGGCACGTTTGCTACTGGTATGCTGCGAGTAGAGAGAGCGCAAAGAGCGGTTCTAAAAGTGCTTTTAAAGAAGCCTATTAGGTACCCGACTGAAGCTCTGTACCAACAATGCTCTGTACTCACAGTAAGACAGCTCTATGTGCTTCAGACCGTCCTGCGTAAGCATGCTACAATCCCATATAAGCCGAACAACAAGCGCAGGAAGGACATAGTGTGCGAAATTCAGACGCATAGAACTGCTCTCGCCAGTAAAAATTTTTATATAAATAGTTCTCGTCTCTACAATCGTATTAATAAAATAGTATACATACATAACTTAACAAAAAACAAGTGCAAAAAAGAATTACAAATCCTCTTACTAAAGTTAAATTACCGGGAGACTGAAGATCTTCTCAAACCAATCCAATAGACGTATTTGAAAAAAAAAACAGACGCATACATACACTCACACATATACTCAATCACACACCCTCATATACACTCACACATGCACTCACTCACACACTCACATATACAATCACACCTACAGAATCACTCACCTGTGCACTCTCGTGCACGCACACGCACAAAATAAAACATAAGTAAATAAGTAGCTTAATTTTAATTTTAATTTTCTGTTTATTTTATTACCTCATTATATTTTTTTAAGAGTTCACCTATATTACACGTTCGAATTTTAATTTTATTATGTAACCTGTCTTGGAAGGCGCTGGTGTTTGTGATACAATGATTTTCTTTCATTAGTACAGGCACCAACGATACACTTTTTTCTGTAATGCTCATTTTTACTTGGAACATTGTTTTTGTGAACCTTAAATGTGTTTTTCTGAAATAAAAAAATTATTATTATTATTATTTATGTACATATTAATTTACATTTTTAAATATTTCTTAAAATATAAAAAATACGTATAAAAAACATTTAAAAATATAAAAAATAGTATTCCGCCGGTGTCGGGAGCAGGGTCCAAGCTACCGGTGGTTAGGGCTCCAGAGACAGGAACCTCCTCACAATACGAGCCGTATCAAGGAGTACTGCCTTCTGAATCAGGCCCTTGATCCAACCGCCTAACGAGAGCCTCGACAGATGTTGGTCGAGGCTTTGGGCCATAAGCCCATTGGCCGATACGACAATCGGCACAATGATAGCCGAGCTCACATTCCACATGTCAACAACCTCGTGTGCTAAGTCAAGATATTTAATTTGTTTCTCTTTCTCAGCTTTCACGAGGTTCCCGTCATGTGGAATGGTAACATCGACAATCATTGTGCGGCGCGCTAATCGATCTATCACCACTATATCAGGCTTATTGGCAACAATAGTCCTGTCAGTAATGATAGACCGATCCCAGTACAGCGTGGCATGGTCATTTTCAAGAACTGGGTCGGGCACATACTTGTAATACGGTACCTCAGAATCCACAAGTTTATATTTCAAAGCAAGTTGCTGGTGGATAATCCTGGCTACTTGGTTATGCCTGTGCAAGTACTCGCCGTTAGCCAGACGAGAACAACCAGAGATAATATGTATTAATAATATAATATATATTATTATTATAATTGATACAAGTACTTACCGTAATTGTCTGGGTTAGTTAGTTTATGGATCAGTTAGAACAAATACTCCGGGGTCAATATTTCTTGCTGATCCTCAACAAAATAATGCCGGCTAAGAAACGATACAAAACACAATTAAAGAACTCAACTGTTTCGTCATTAGCTAGCAAGCTAAACGAGACGAGCCTTTGAAAATGTCAATACTCCTAATCGTTTAGAGGTAGTCAGCCCATTAGTTTTCCACGAACTGATTGACATGAGCACATTATTACTATGTATCTTTATACGAGTACAACGAAATTGGTTCAGTACCAGGCCATTAAAATATAACATCGAGATTTACAAAAAGTAAATTCAAAATCAAAATTTTATCCAAATTAGGCTGAGAATCAGCATTTTGTGAACGAAGAATTTCAATGATTACATAAGACGGTCCCCCAGAACGCCCGCCATTCACCACTTCCAGTGTTTTAGCCGGAAAGAAGTGGCGCAACAAACTCCCCAGCATTGCTGTAGAGCATTCTCTTTCACCGCATGCCTGCCTGTGTGACAGTTTCTTTCTAATGTCGTTCACTATCTTCCTGCTCTTTACATTCAACATTTATATTCATCACTCATGTAGTCACATGCGTGAATGAAAGAGTGATGAATTTTCTTAGCAATGCCCGATGTGCCATTATGTTCGCTCGGGTGCTGTAAATAGTTAGTATATCCTACGTAAATAATGACACAGAGTAGACAAGTGTGACAGAGGGTGCTTACTGGAAAGTGTCACGTTTTAGATATCGCCTACACACGTCATAGGTACACACATATACACTATACATCGTGTCACTCAGGTATTCTCATATTTTATTCTTGGACAAATATTAGGATCGAGACGAGATGTCTGTTGACAGTAAGTTTTCAAAAGATACGTTGAGTTTGCAAACGCTAAAAAGATTTGCAGAATCTCGTATTTTTTTTTCAAGTGTTGCAACTGTGTTTTCGAGACAAGTTTACCAAATAAGTCGATGTGTAAGATAACAGTAGGATACTATGTAACTAGTAATCTATGAACAATATACTGATCTTTTATTTGCAGACACATATGCAGAACACAGGCAGTGATCGTAACCCTTAAATGTCCTTCCCGATACCGATACCTTAATTACCTTAACCTTCGTACCGTACCTCCATCGATAGCTCGCGAAGTACATCGACCTACATGAATTTTATAACTTCAGTGTTACCTAATTAAGTTTTTTCTCAGTTAAAAACCTTCCGCTGCGGTTGTTCTCAGAACCGATACTTGTTTGAAATCCAACAAAGCCGCAAACACGCCATCGCTAAACTGTACTGATAAATATAGATGAATATATTAAGCTCCGAAAATAGACGCTTTGAAGAAAGTTACTTCACATTGTTACCCGTTCGATGTACCAATGCCTCGGCACGTGACGTCACGGAGCAGGAAGCTGACGATGAATTGGGGCATTGGAGCGTTACCATGTGTGAATTACTTTGAATGAACGAACATACTGGATGGATTGAATCTTTGATTTGTCTTCCTTTAAATCCCAATTTGAAGGGATGGTGCTTTGTATCGAGTCGGGTATTGGCTTTGCCCCGGTCATAATGGTTGCCATAGTAACAAATTATGAGGAATTTGATAACGAGATGCTTTGTTTCGGAAACCTCCAGTCAGTCCCACAAGCCACCTAAATATTTATAAATCCAACTCTACACAAACGACTATTCTACTCTCTATTACTACTGCCTCAATACGTTATTTAGATCCAATTAATTTATACTTTCTTCCAGTTGATTTCGCGCCAACATTAGGCGCTTGGTGGCCAATCTTCAGTTTATTAAAGTGAAATCGCGAGATTAAAACTTCCGCGGTTAAAGAGGCTTATTCGTGTTTAATTAAAAATTCTTTGGGTCCTTCCTCTCCCCACAGACTCGCGGGTATTGAGAGAGCTCGCTGTTTGTTTGGGTAGTAATAAAATATCGTAAAGTTAATATATTTATCTCAGCTTTAACTTTAGTCTTAGTTTTGGATAATCGTGTTTGAGTCCAGACCAGAAAGCAATCCAGCAATCTGATATTGGCGTTTCCATATGGTTATTGCCTGCAGGCTATGTGACACACAAATATAATATCACGCAGATTTTCTTTATCTCAGGCGCAAAACTATAATACAACAAATGGATGTCGTCAGAATAACGTGTCGTGTGGCAGAAACCACGCTTCAATAGTTTGTAGCAATATAAATGTTGTCGCCATGTTGCCATTGCCACATTGAACCTTATGTTCTTGATCAAAAAGATGACTTCTGTATGAACGTCTAGCAAAGCAATATTTCTAAAAAATATCGGTAGGGTATGAAAACTGAGCAAATTGAAACGTGTTGTGATAGGTATAAGTCTGGTGGCTGGTGGAGAGTGTAATATTAAGCCAATTAAAAGTTGGTCGCCGTGTGGCGCCATTTCTCGCGGTTCACTGCACGGTTGCCATGACGACCAAGTGCCGGTGGAATCAGATAACCTAGGTATGGAATTAGTTAGGTGATTCGGGGATTATTCTGATTTATTTGAAAAGGGTTGAAAACGTATTTGTGCCAAGATTAAAATTGATTGATTGATTGGATTTATAGTTGATTGGAAACACATAAATTGGTGTTAATATTCAATTAAAGTTGTATTTTATTTACTGTGGAGCTACATAGAGTTTATGGACAAAAGAACATAACTTTATTAAATTGTTAACTTAATAACTAAAACACAATCTCCAAATCTTTTGTGCAGATCGAATTAATTCAATCTTCTTCGTAATTTAACTTTCACAGACTTTGTTTAGTCAGTCATTCGCTCCATTTGATTCAATAAGCCTCAATGATGAATAGAGACCGTACAGACAAACACGTCTTTATAAGCATACGAACTCGACAAAGGACATAAATATTACATAGCGAAGTAGATACTTATCGTTAAAAAATTGAATAAAAACAACTCCGTAGGATATGAGGAAATGGTTTTAATTCAGCATTCAAGATTTGACCAATTCATACTAACTAACAAGTTAATGTATAGTAGTAAGTAGTAAGTATAAAAGCTTGCAAAATAATATTTATAACGACAGATTATAGACAAAATGGTCTGAGATTTTTCGTATCTACATTTTATTCTAGGAAATAAAATCAATTCTAAATCAAAGAATGCCTGAAATTAATTCTTTAGAACCTGCAAAATTACTTAAGGGAATTCTGATGAAAATATTTTCGTTAGTATTTTGCTGATAAAAAATTGAATGTTTAATTGATATTGGATTCCTTGGAGAGCATCCTTCAAAGAAGTCTGTTTTACAATCCTTTAGCTTCGCGCGCCCGCCGGGTATTGTCGTCGCATAGAAGCTTTCTTCCGATTAAGATACTCATAACGTCATACCACTTACTTACCGACCGTTATTACATAAAACAACGGAGGTTGCTTCTAGGCAAGCGTGTATCATATCTTACCATCAGGTGAGTAAGGCCCTTTGTACACACACGTTTTTAAAACTACAGTTTATGCGCCGTGTGTAGGCATGGTCGTCAGTGTTGTATGGATCATTGGGGAAGCTTGTTGACGGACACGTTTTTTCTACGGCGTACCGTAAAACAACTGTACCGTTTACAGAGAGACTAAGCGGCTAAAGGCGAGCCGTCAAGGATATAAAAAATACAAGCTTACCGTTGCCAAAATCTGTGCGTAGGTTTCCTAGTTTACACTGGCCCTTTAACCCTTTGAAAGTGTTTATGCCTTGAGGATATTTTCAAAACCCTTTGAAAATATCCGCAATCATAACCTTTTGAAATCCCTAGATCTAGACTCCTAGATCTAGGGATTTCTAAAGGTTATGATTGATAAAAGCCAATATTGTACAGTATTTTTAGAATCAAACGTCTCCTGTGTTACATGTCTCTAAAACACAATCACTGCTCCATTTCCAGGCTAGACCAAACAGTGGTACAAGACAGACAGACTTAACAGACAAACAGCCTTGACATTTCAAATTAGAGCATTTAGTGGGAGGTACCTTATACCTACCTAGATATTACAGGAAAAGACACACATTAGGTTCTGTGTACATAACACCTCGTACTATCAGTGATGACGCACTTTGCAGTGATGTGTGTCTTGGCTGACAAGTTGACGTTGAGGTTTTGAAACGATAAATGAATCAGGAAATTACATTAAATCTATTGATTTTACCAGAAGACAAGTTGTATGATATTGCTGTCATCAAATTATGTCAATATACGAGATCTATGACTACCTACAAGTACTTGTCAACTATGTCATGTAAAATTTTTAATTAGCACAAAATAAGTGCCGTAACGTAATAATTACATTGTACTAGCACTTTGCCCGCGACTTCGTTCGCGTGTATTTCGTACTTTCCTCTAAAATTTTCGAAAATGTATGTTTATGATCTTTATCTCTTTATCTTTAAATAAGTATTCCGGCCAAATTTTTAAGTTTATAGATCAGATTTGTCAAATAAACTGTATCCCCGCTTTTCACCGCACAGGGCTGGAATTTTGAAAAAATCGTTTGGGATGTGTTCATTACTTGACTCGAAGATTTATTTATATACCAATTTTCGAGTTAATCTAGCTAAGCTGTAAAATCATCCCCTGTAAAATTAACTACCCGATTTCACCCCGTTAGGGGTAGATTTTCTAAAAACCCTAACAAACCTTATTCTTTATTTTTGGTACTGAGTTTCGAGTTAATCGGACCACGTGTTAAAATTCTTCTATACAAATTTTGACACACCCCAGTCCTCCTCTTGGGGGTAGTTTAGAAAAACAAAAAATGCCAAACTTCATTACTTAGATAAGTATTCGTGCCAAGTTTCAAGTTTATTAACTCAAGAAATAAGATTTTTCATACAAACAAAATCCACCCTTTTCACCCCCTTAAAGGTTGAATTTCCAAAATCCCCTTCTTTGCTCACCTACATTATAAAAGGAAGCTGTGCAAAATTTCACATTCCCAGTCCCAGTAGTTTCTGCTGTGCGTTGATATGTCAATCAGTCAGTTTCTCCTTTTAGTGAGTGCAGTACTTATTTGTTCGTAATTATCTTTTGTGAAGAGATCTTAAAACCTCCGATCTAACTAGACAGATAACAACGTTACGAATCACTTAAATGTTCTTCTGTGTCGTCACTTGCCAATACACCTTACTTATTAAAAAATGTTTTTGTAAAATACACAATAAACTGTTATGTAGCTTTGATTAAGCTTGCGCGAGTTTTGCTGGGATATCTACTTGATGAAGCTGTGTGTACGTCACTAGTATATCAAGACGAGAAACAGAGCTCTTACAGGTACTGCGTATTTACCCGCTCGTTACCGATATCTTACAAACAATACATTCGACACGTGCAGCCAGAGCCGCAGCAACAGCTATGCCAAGCAACTTATTAATGGAACCGACACAAATAATAACATGAGTTGCATTATTATTGTGTTGCAAGCATTGCTTGTATTGACGGACAATTTTATTGCTCATATAAAGTGGACCGCGAGCGCTTTGCAAAGGTTACTTTTATCGTTAAATTAAAGTGCAAGGTTCGAAACATAAAAGATCTGATGCTCATTGCTTATGCAAGACATGAATCATGCTTGGTATACAACAGGTACCTACACGTATAATATTACAGTAAGATGTATCACAGTATCAACTCTTACTTTGCCGTGATATCAAAAGACCGCTTACAATACCAGAATAAATTAAAATTAGAAAAAGTACCTTCAAAGTTATATAATAGCTACCCTATCAGCTAATTAAAAAAAAAAATTGAAACAAAACGTCCACAAACCTCATCCGAAGTGCCGGACTTTGACAAACGGGAGTGTCACTTTAACCGACAAGTGTCAACAGCGTTTACATTAGCGGAGTTTTTATTGGAGCCACTTGAGTGCGCGACTGTACTTCTTCGTCTGAGCAAACACTTCTGTCGGCGAGAGTCCCTCCCTCATTGTCTGCGCTAATATTTTCAAATTGTGCTAAAACCGTGGCCGCGTGTTTTTGTGGGGCTGTACAATAGCTTTTACAATGGACCCTCTCGGACGTGACGCGGTGAAGACGTCCTTGGTTGCTTGCGCTTTAGAGGGACCGAGATGTTCGATAAAAATACGGTATTGTAAAAATATCAAAAATGACGGGTACAAAATAAGTATTTCTGTGACATTGTTTTGTATTTGTTAAAGACATTTTTTTGTAATTTTAAAATAAAACTTCTTTTAAACTCTTTGAGAAAAGGTCTTTGCCCTACAGTGTACTACAACATTAATATTGAAATTGAAAATATTTATTACAGACCAGCATACTAATTTAAATACAAGTCCATATTACATTGAAAGTTCTGATGTAACATTTTCATACAAGAACTTTTATTTACTCCGAAGATCTAATTAATGTCTAGCTGATGGCTTGATGTCGGTTTTGGTAATTTATAAGAAGAATAATTAATTTTCCGCTTCGTCTTAAAGATTAAAACATTCAAAGTCATGTTCGTTATAATTTCACAAGATTTTCAGAAAAAAAAAATATGTTGATGAAACGTTTTAATAAAATCTCTTAAGAATTAGTAATTTAATGGATTGCCTAAGGCCTCGAGGAAAATCGGTTCAAATTAGTCTGGTTGCCTCTTGTTATTCACAAAGACCAGTCAGTGTTGAGCTGGCGATCACACACAACCGGAATAATACTCGAATGATTGATGTTACTGAGCAGCTGGGAAAAGATAATTAATCAAATAAACAAAAATATTATATTATTTTATTATATTCGTCGAACATAGGCACTTTGTTCGACGACACTACTTTCCGCCTCGCTGCTTCCCTGCGACTAGGAGCTCCTTGCCGTTCTCCTCATCGCTGCAACTGTGGCGAAGATGTCAACAGCCTCGGACACCACGGCCTGTCCTGCAGCCGAGTGCGGGTCGCTTAGCGCGCCACGCGAACATTAACGATATCATCCGACGAGCTCTCGTCGCCGTCGGTGTTCCAGCTGTATTAGAACCCAATGGCTTAGCACGCGACGATGGCAAGAGAATGGACGGTATGTCTTTATTTCCGTGGAAGGCGGGGCCTTTAGTGTGGGACGCAACGTGCGTCGATACTCTTGCGGCAGCCCATCTTCCTGGCTCGGCGTGCTGTGCTGGCGCTGCTGCTGCGGTTGCGGAAAACCTCAAGCAGCGAAAACCTTATCGGAAATTATGTTTTCGAGCCGTTTGGGGTTGAAGCCCTCGGGCCGTGGAGTCCGAGTGCTCATTGCTTGTTATATGAAATCTCTAAACGGCTGGTTGACACTTTCCGTGACTAAACGGCTGGCTTTTACCTTGGCCAGAGGCTAAGCATTGCCATACAACGTGGTAATACCGCCAGTCTCTTGGGTACATTACCAGTCGACAGCTATGCGGAGGAATATTTCGACGCAATATTTTAATTTTTTTAGTTAGATTAGATTATTATATTTTTACTTTAATAATTTGTAGTTTATTTAGGATTAGAAGTTTGTACATATTAGATAATAAATAGAGAAATATGTCCTTAGAGAGTTGTATTGATGATTTTTATGAGAATAATTTTATAAATAAACTCATAATAAACAACGAACTCGCACCTAGCTTATTTATGAAGTACCTACATATTCAATTTAACAAAAGACTCTTTGTTATAAATAATTAATAAATCTGTTAATGTTTCGTGTGTGAGGTTATATTTCATGTGCTGTATCATTAATCTAGTGCTTAACAACATACGAGTGCCATTTTATAGTAGGTAATTGTATTACTTTTTAATTGATTCGTAGCACACATGCGTAGTGGCGTAGCGCTACGCGGTCGCTACGGCTGGCTGGTATACACCAATACAATACCACTTAGGACGGCTTCCATTTGTCATCACAATATCGTGTCGCATAACACAATTAAATTAAATTTTAATTACCCTAAATTACGTTAATGGCGAAATCCTAAAATATAAGAGCAAATAACCATAACATTAGTGTAATTCGGCGCCATATAATAATAATAATAATTTAATTCAGATAATTAAAATCCATAACTTGTTAGTATTAATTAGCAACAATATTAGCTTACAATTATGTTAGTATTTATCTTTATGTAGACTACTTATATAAAACCATATGATTAAGGGAACGAGCGATTATTTTTTGTGCCTATTTGAAATAAATGCTTTGACTTTGACTTTGACTTTGACTTTGACTTTATGTTGATTAAAGTTTGTCGTAATAGCAGTACCGGCTAATGTGTGGGGTGTTCGAAGAAGTCCATTGTTCCGCATCATTGAGAAGTGATGTGAGTCCAACGTTGAATAACGTTGAGGCGTATATTATTAGACACTGGAAGATTTTAACAATAGGTCAAAAGAAGTTTATGCTACGGATCTGATGATACTTGATCTATTAAGGTTTGGCATTCACTGACAAATAGCTTCACTATTGAAAACAGATGATTATTTCGTACCTATATCGTGAAACAATATAATTTAATACGGAGAGCGGATAAACACTGAATGATATAAAAAAGTGTTTATTACACAATGCACAAATGAAACTAAAAATGCTGACATATTGATTTTAAGATTTCTCATCACTTTGATCATTCAAACGTTCTTAAACGTTCCCCACTCCGCGAGACGACGGCACATATCCGCGGCCGAGTTTTATGTCAAATCAATAGGAAGCTATCTACGAGAATGGCGGGTCTCGTCCTAACGTCCACACATACCGACTGATCAGCTGTCATAAACTCACGTCATAGAGATCGACTTACGTATCGTAACGGTGGAGTTTCTTGCCCATTCTTCTCCATACGAAAACTACCTTTTGGAATGGGCGACTAGAATCAATTCTATTTTAAGATAATTTTTGACGTTCAAAAGTGCCTTTTTTGTGCCTATTTGAAATAAATGCTTTGACTTTGACTTGCATGCTACATTACTATCGACTGTTGTGTTGTTTTTGGTCAAAAATACACCAAGTAAAAGTGTTTATTTTTACATAAGAATGTCAGGCCGAGTTCAAAACACAAAATCACTGAGCTTAACGATTTGCGCACATTACCCATTGCAGAATGATTGGGTCGGACTGCAGTGCCCAGTAACCGATAGATACTTATTTAAGTTACTCTCGTATCTTTGATAGTACCAAAACGTAGAATAAGGCATGTCGTTCACGACCCTACTAACCAGTAACCAACAAACTCAAATCTCCTCTCCAGCCAGAAGGTAAAAAACCCTAATATTTAAATGGCGGACCCTACACGACGCACAGGGGCGTGTGGCTAAGCTTGTGGGTTTGAATTCATCGATATACTAACGAACGCACCAACTTAGCCTACTGCCACCTACTTACATCCTGTCTTCACAGATACGCAACACATTAACGTTCCCTCATCCGAAATGTGGTTTACTTCCGTATCGACACAAATCTCATCAGGGGGCAGACAGAACAACAGGCTAATGTATTTTATTATTAATTGACGCACCAGCGTGCCGTTACCGATGTTCTTAGGAAATGTACAAACGAAGTTATTGTGTCTCTCTGATGACATAATGTTAATAAATGTATGTGCAGCCGTGTGTGACTCGATTTGCAGAAATATACTTAGTATTCGTGTAAGATAATCTTGAATACAATATTAATGTTAGCGTTCATCAAAAATCGTTCGCTATTTTAGAGCAAAATAATGTATAATGCAGAAAACGCAGAATAACTTGATAGATGATGCTTTTAGTAGGTAAAGTCTCTCTCATTTCATAACACTTTGAGCTCACAAAATGGCGGATATGATCCGTAGATACATTTCTCCAAACTTAAAATTATGTAGTCTACAATTTTACCATTCACATAGAAGGATAATCATTACAAAGCAGGTAACTAGCCTATATTACTACACTAGCATAAGGTTCACTATTAGTTAATACTGTATGTCAGTAAACAGAGCTCTCGCTGTAGTCTCAGTAACAAGTTGCTGCTCTATTTGCTACTGATAACGGCTGATAACAGCGCGCTGCTGATCCGCACCCCTGTTAACCTAATTACGTATTGGAGCTAGTATTAATTAATTAATGAATTGAGATACATTCCTTCACACATTTTTAGAAAGAATTCGCTTTATTAATGAAGGCACTAACTAGGCGACGACTTGGCCTCAAACACAACTTTTTTTGTAGTAGGTAAGTTTATTAACACCGAAAAAACGTAGGTCTCATAATTGAGGGGCTTCATAATTTTGTATGTAGGCAGCCAATTCTATAAGTGTAGGAATAAAAAGTTATCGTCGGAATCAGATGACTCTGCAAAGTTCGAATGCAATTTATTGACATCACCAACCCTAGTTATCTGCGCCGGTAGCAACCGGCGCGGGCGCGGCGAACGGGTGACTGTGCATTTATAAACACACTTACTCTCCGTAGTGTTTATTGAGCACCTACTTATTATCCCTTTCTTGGAAGAGCATGAGATAGGCTGTCAATAAGTAGAACAAACTGTACTTAATCCAGGACTATTCATTATTAATCCAGAATCCTGTTTCTGGCTCGAAAATGTACGCAAACGAGAGCCAAACCCCCGACACACAGCCTCGGCGCTTGCAGCTCAGGCAGCTTTATGCAATTAATTGGATTTACGGGTCGCAGCACAAATCTGAGAGACGAAATTTATTTTTCAGTATTCCCCCCAGCTTACATCCTTAATTGCTGGTTTTAGTACAAAATAAATCTATTTCAAAGTATGCTTAAGTCTACGTAATTAATGTTTTAATTTTTAAACTAAAACATTAATTACATAGACTTAAAAAGACTGAAAAAGTCTGGAAAAACGTTAATTATTATAAAAGCTTTTAATTAATTGTATTGTCGCATGTCAGAAGATGTAGGACGTTGAAAGTCAAACCTAATATTTCGCTCGGCTTTGCATCCCGCGGCGCTGAAATCCTACAAGTCTACAGATTAGAGCACAGAATACAATCCTAATTCCCCGACATTGTACGTGCTCGCTGAGTTATGGAGGAACAACAGAAGTTCCGCTGTTTACGATGAATAAAAAAACTGTTACAATATCGTTAAAGCGCTTTTTGTTGAGGCGTGAAACTTGTATGAAGGTAATTATTATTAGGTATACAGGGTGAAATTGAAAATATGCGACAAATCGAAATGAGAGATTGTACACATTATGAACAACTTTTACTATGGGACCAAACCTGAAATCATGAAAAAAATCAGCTGTTCCCTACATTTAAGTTCGCATAACTCGTCAAAATGTATGGAACAGCTGATTTTTTTTTCGCCATTTCAGGTTTCGTTCCATAGTAAAAGTTGTTCATAATGATGAGTACAATCTCCCATTTCGATTTATCGCATGATTTTTAACGTTTTTCTACAACTTTCTTTATCAATCTTTGTTGATGAATCAGTTCGATGCCAAATGCTACCTTATGCGCCTGCACTGATTGCTTTTAGGAAAAATCTTTGGTAGCAACAACTGATTGTGCTATAGTCCAAAGTGGAACTTCTGCATCCATTAATTCCTCGCTCCGCGGTCACGAAGCGACGACGTGGCAAACAATACATCCCCGCAACACGCCCGCCATTGTTTCACTCGTAATTAAAAAGTTCGGAAGCAAGTTCACCGTCCACACCTCTCTGAAGGACAAGGAAATAAAAACAAAAATGATTTTGTAAAGTTTCAGCGGCCGACACCGAGTGTTACCAGAGTCGCGGCTTCTGTGCTGTTTGTCATTCAAACCATTTGCTAAAACAATGTGATAGACATGCTAAATAATGCTGTTATCGCGCTTTAAGTATAAAAGTTTGTGATTATAACGACAAAGTATGAGAGATGTGATTTGAATAACAATAGTTCAATCTACATAATTCTTCGAGTATTAATGCGAAATTCGAAACAGTTATATTTCATATTCGGCAATAATTCACAGTTGTTTCACAATCATTTACATTTGTCTTTAGAAAACAAAGACAACTCAATGTCAATGTATTGAGAACAATGTTTAACTACGTTTTTTATTAAAAATATTTTATCAACTTTTGGCAGTAATTGAATAAATTCTTCTAAATAATACAGTTCAGAAAATGCGGCAGGCCCAGAAAGCGATGGCGGGATGAGCTGGACTATTTCTTAAAGGATTAGCCCGGGAAAAGTGGAAAGACCTTGGTGGTCTTTTGCCCTGCAGTGGGACAACGCAGGCATATAATAATAATAAATAAAAAATACAGTTCGTACAAAACTATTCATCAAGCAACGAGACGACTTTCCATCAATCAGGCAATAGGGCCGCGCGGCGACCCCTTCGAGAGTTCGTCTGTGTCATCACCAAGAAATCCGTTCGCGTTACTTCCCGGTTCCTTCCGATAAAACAGGCGAATAAACCCGATCCAATAAGGATCGCCGCAGACCGCACTCTTTATAAACTTTAGGGTCTGCACTCACTGATACTTCCACCCGGGTGGGTTATATGGTCTTCCATTTCTTACGCAGAATTGTTGCGTAGATATAGCCGTATATATCAATGTCATACAGGAGGATGTATTGTATCAGCACATTGATTTACCATCGTAGTTACGGGTTATTTCTCTGTCACATTCTATCTCTATGGTGGCACGTGCTATATGCACTGCGACGTGACAGTAGACGTACACAGTGGATGAAGGGGATCAGCGATGGTGGATGGAGAGTTTTTCATGGTGGATGAGTGAGAGGATAGTTGACAGAATTATCACACTATCACACTAATATTATAAAGGCGAAAGTTTGTGAGTGTGTGTGTGTGTTTATATGTTTGTTACTTCTTGCAGTCGTGCTTGCGACCATGAGACCAACGGGGCAAGCAATAAATTTTAATTTGTAATAGGTAAGTGTCGAAAGCCTAAGAGTGACTAGCAACTAGCGAGGGTTGTGAGCGATATGCTATTGCTGTTCCATTCCCGGCTCCGAATATGTAGCTTAGTTGTAGGGTTAACAGAAATACTATATAGTAACTGAGAAACACACACATTTCTAGTACAATAAATTCCACTCTGAAGGTTGAGATACCTTGTGTGTATTGGAGAGTAAGAATATTCTCGATTTGGAATATCTGTGTCAGTCAAGTACTCGATATCTTAGGAATTCCGAGGTTTTACAGCTTGTTTAAATCTTCAACGTTTGGTTTTCCTGAGCAACTGGGTTGCTGAGGTCAGATGGCTGAGGTCCAGTGTAAACACTGACATTAATTTAGTCAGAGTGGAAGCTGCACTCAAAGTAATTGCTGAAGACTAACAAGATTAAGGACGGATTGGAAACGGAGATTGGAAACTTGATATTAATTGAAGTACCCAAAAACATGTTGTAAAAGGTAACATGTTGTTCAACTAAATGAGAAGAAAACATGCATTAAACGCACACTAAGTAGACAAGCATATTATAAGTCGGATGATTATATTGTAGATAAAATGCTTAGTTTAATACTGGTCCTGCTCCACATGCACTTAGGCTCACTAGTTAAAACTCGATGCTTCCCTTTTTTTTAGTATTTCTGACATTACGAACTCAAGTTTAATTTTATTTTATTCAATCAAGTTTTAATTGTTGAAAACTTCAATAATAAATATCTCTTCCTGTTTGGAATTGAAATTTTATTCCGTTGATCTTGAAAAAAATAGTAATTCAATCATATTTTTTTTGATATGGAAGCCCATCAATGTGTGTGGAGTTTCACTACCTAATTTGATTTGACCCTGTGTATTACGCTCCAACATCAAACCTCCCAACACGACCATGTGTCATGTCCTACGTGCTCGTATCAGCCAAAGCTCGCACTACGCGGCACACTGCCTGTAACACAAACACGCGATAAAAGCAGCACATCGCTCGCAACACAAATATTTATCAATCGAACACTAATGTGCTTTTTATTCGCGTCTGTCTATATTACTAGGGCGCGATAGACCTATTATAGCATGATGATTATGTGAAAACTATCATACTCAAAGCATTTATTTCAAATAAATCAATTATAGGCACTTTTGAATTGTCAAGTGGCCGGTCAGTCAGAAAGATGAAGCTAGCATTCCAAAGCGTAGTAAGTCCCTATGGAGAACGGACAAGAAACTCCACGGACACTCTTTTAAATCATAAAATAGTTACGAAATATTGGTTACATCATTCATGTTGAAATTATACATGTGATGTGAGAACGATGCAGAGAGACGTGCACGTTAAAAGCGTCCGTACTAAAAAAGATAAAAACAATTTATTCAGAAATGAAAATAAATTAAAGTAGCGGCTTAGAGATGACCAGTCCCTACTGACGGCGCCCGTTCACGAACATGACGTATGGATCAGCATCATTCAGCTCAACCATTTTAAAGGGAACTTAATGATCCAACACACGCCACCACAAGCGAGACATTTGAGTGAGCATGACATACTCTCAGCCGCCAGAGCACATTTCAATTGTCAATGAAAGACGTACCCAGTAAATGGTAGCTTCATAGTTTAGGTACCTACATGGTGCTCACACGTGTGCTTTGCAATTATACAATACTAAGAGATTGAATTTATACAATATAAATATAGTTTCATCAATCTTCAGCTACTCCAACTATATTTTCGAATGCTAATTAATTAGTTTATGGCCCTTGTGGGGCAGGACCAGCGTTAAATCAAGCATTTTTGTCAGCGATGTAAAATATATATATAGTTGTTTAAACTGATTTGAGTGTTGATGTTGCTTTTAAACGTGTTGATAAATGATATAGTAGCTGTCCATAAATCATTAAGGACGACATTTACGAAAAAAGCAACTCTCACCGCAAACCGCGTTAAGGAACTTCGTTCCAAAAAACTCGCCGAATGCTTAGCCTTCTCCTTTTTTGTTAAAGTTGGTTAAATAAAAGGGTTTATTAAAGGAAACGCTTTTCATGTAGCAACATTTATGGCTAAAGGAAGTTACTGAAAGAACAACAATATATCTACTAAAAGAATGAGTAAAACTGTAAGTTACTAAAAAAACTACACTTTTATGCCAAAGTCTTTACTTGTTCAATTTTATTAAACGCAAACAACTACTTTAAGCCAAAAGATATTTTTTAGAATGACAAGCGCATCTTTTGTTACCCGTCCTACCCCAAAGATTATACCTACAATTTTCAACGAAAAATACACTTTCTTTGTTTTACTTAAAAATTATTCCTACACCTAGTACAAGTACATAGAACGCTTTCCTTCCGTTCCTAAATTAGCGGTGGAATTACAAACAAAAGGACATCGTAACTAAGTTTGTCTCATAATTTAATGACCTCACTTTATAGGTAACTTGTAAACGATTTAATATGACGTCACTTGTAAGCTCTTGAACATTATCGTTCAAACAATTTAGAAGCTTGACCACTGTCCTCACAAGTTTTACTGCTTATCAAAACAAAGCTACGTAGTTATTTGAAGTAACTTTTGTTTTCAAAACTCATCAGGGAATAATCCAATCTACCCACGGATATATCTATATAAATCTACCGGTATTCCTCCACATGATCTACGGCATAACACACTAATTAAGCATGTGTGGTTTTATTGGATTGGTAATCCAACATATTCCTTTACGTTACATTGATTAAACAGAAACATACGTTAGGATTTTCACAAGAAAAATCAGTTTTCTCATTTCACATGATAGAACATGAGTCATACAAGAAGCATAACTGCACAACCACAACATAAATAAAACCAAAGCATTCTACACAAACATATCACTTTATTACGTCATTATTTATGAGTTTTAATGAATCGCAAGCATACGAGGGGGTCATGGAAGCGTGGGATGTGATTACATGCAGTGTGCGGGCGCTACGCAGCGCCTGTGACGTCATAATGACAGGCGAGCATGTCCAGCTATGTGTGAGGGACAAGTAAGGATGTACCACTGAAAGCCCACAAATTGTAATAGCTACAAAGTAAAAGTTCATGAAAGACGAGATTGTGGGGTTTCGATGACGTAACTAAGGCAGTTGGAATGAACACACGAAAGCAAGTTTTAAGCTTTCAATTTCTTTAATAATTATACCTACCTTAAAGGAAAATCGCCTCACGACCACTTTTTAAATTAAATTGTCATGTCAGAATTTCTGAGGCTATTAATAGTTTTATAAAGGAAGTAGCTCAGTAGAAAAAAGTGTCCTTTCTGATTTTATGCAGAAAATACGCGTAAATATTTTTTATTAATCCACCCACCCAGTTGCTAGATTCAAAGAGAAACTCTCGCTGTCGTTATTTTTCTTTTTCAAAGCTTTCAGTTGACGTTATATGCCTATCTACTTTGAAATAAGCCTTCTTTCGTATATATCTATGAATAACGTAGAAATTAAGTCTAATTTTAGCTTATAATTGTATAATTGTCTAAAGAAAGGAACGAGTACCTGCTGGTCACTACCCAGTTTCCTGACTGACACGTTTCGAAACGTACTCATATCCGCTCCGATGTCGCGAAATCGCCTAAAGATCGGTAATAATAGAAAAAGTAATTGTGTCTCATTAGTGACAGCTGAGCTCTTACGATACAGATCCTATTTATCTACCAAGTACTTATATACTTTCATGTAACCTTCGGTAAGTAATCAAGTTACAAATAACCTTATCGCTCAAAGTAATTACATGACGATTATAATCAAAGGAAATCTCACAGATTACCCATCTCAATCACGAACAAGTGAAGTGAAGCTAGGTGTCTCCACGATCCGCTGTGGATCCTCAGATAAACAAAGCCGAGCTATTAGCAACGTTTAGCTCAACACGGCTCGTAATGGAAGAGTTAATTTATTCCAACAAGCAGTAGTTTGTAACTCAGCCGGAATTTAATTCGGTCGCGACGACCGAGCGATTTCCATGACGATGCCTACCGTGTGGACGAGGCTAAAGCGATGAGCGAGTGAAGTCTACGAAGACGTCTTCATTTTGACGAAGCATTTCTTCCGAAAAAAAATTAGTTAAGCAAAGGTTTTCTTTATTCAATAATTTCCTGTTCATCATTATCATCATTTCAGCCGAAAGACGTCCTGCTGGACATAAGCCTCCCCTAAGCACCTCCACTCTCTACACGGCTATCTGTTCTGCGAGCAATGTGCCCTGCCCACTGCCACTTGCGTTTGACAATTCTTCGGACTATGTCGGTTACCTTGGTTCTCCTGCGGATCAAATCTCCTCATTTCTGACTCGATCACGCAGGGAAACTCCAAGCATAGCCCTCTCCGTTGCTCTTTGGGTGACTTTTAGCCTTCTAATAAGGCCCATTATGAGCGACCAAGTTTCAGTGCCATATATGTCATCACTGGCAATACGCAATGGTCAAATACTTTCGTTTTGAGACACTGCCAATTCCCAACAAACATTCCATTCTGACAATTTCCCGTTACTGATTATATAAGGTGTAAAAAAATTAACTGCAAGAACTTTAAGAGGTGCTTTAGACCATCGAACTGAACAACTTTCACTATGGGACCAACTCCGAAATCACGAAAAAAAAATCAGCTGTTTCATACAAAATTTCAGTACCTACTCGGCCAAAATGTATGAAACAGCTCATTTTTTTTTTCGTGATTTCAGAGTTGGTCCCATAGTGAAAGTTGTTCAGTTCGATGGTCTAAAGCACCTCTTAAAGTTCTTGCAGTTAATTTTTTTACACCTTATATAAATTGCCTAAGTTACTTTTTCGTTACTTCATAAAAAAAATTAACAACCATAAATTAGCATGGTTTCTAACAAATCATGTGATGCCAAAAAGTAAAAAAAAAGTATTTAAAATGTCTACGAAGATATTGTCATCATAAGCATATCTCTAAAGCACCGTCGCTCCCACCTTCCACCAACCGTCCCTAAATTACAACCAGAGGGTGTAATGCGCCCGCTCTGTCGACACCCGACGACGCGCGACGTGGCGTCGGCGACGCGGCGTCCGTAACGCGACGACTTGCACACAGCAGCGGGTACAGCTACGGGTAGTTACTGGTAACGGTAGCTGTACAGTATACATAGCTCTATTCTTATAATTATTCGAGGAATAATTTTTAAATTTGGACAGTTATTCCATACAAAAACGGAGGGGCCCGTGGCTAAATAATAACAGCCGCACAGGTCGATCGATCTGGTTAAGCTACGCTTGCCGCGGTTGGTCTGTGGACGGATGACCATCTTTACATACCGAGACCCCTCCGTGCCTTGGAAAGCACGTTAAGCCATTGGTCTCGGCTGTCATTCGTGGATCTTTGACAGTCGTTACGGGTAGTCAAAAGTCCGAAAGTCTGACAATAGTCTTACCAAGTGGTATCGTATTACCCAGTAACTGGGTAGTTGAGGTCAGATAGGCCGTCGCTCCATGTAAAATACTGGTATGCAGCTGCATCCGGTTAGACTGGAAGCCGATCCCAACATAGTTGGGACAAGGCTAAGCAGATGATGATTTCATACAAAAACTGTCAAACGTCAATTTTATTCCTCGAATAAAAATTATCTGGCGATGGAAAAATCAGCCCTTTAGCTATAAAAATATGTTCTTAACTGAGCCTCTTTGTCGTGAGTATCTTGAACCAGCCTCTGGCGTGTCTCGTAATAACACAATCTCTTCGAGGCTCACAATCTCGGCACACGATCTAACATTCCTACCTTTGAATCCTAATTCTGTTGCTCGGTACTCACTGCGAATGGGATCATTTGGGTCTATCTGCAGAGTAATGTCTCGCTTCAATTATACTTAAGTCTTTTATTTCCTACCGCTCTGTGTTTAGAGAGAATGATAGCAGACGAGGTTGAACAACTTATCGTGTGTTGCGAATTGTGGCTTTTAGGTAACTTATGTTTATTCTTGCAAATAAATATATCATTCACTCATTCAAACATTAGTTACGGTTTTAGAATAGAATGTTCTTTATTATCTACACCATAAATATTACAGATATAAATGTAGAAATTTTATCGCTAAAAGCGATCTAGCTATAGATAGCGATTTTGTAGTCAGGTATATATTTTTTGTAGTTTCTAATGTCAAAAACTAAACCGTCTTTTCGAATACATATTGCGGCTCTTGAGCAATGTTTAATTGCGAGTCTATTTGTAAGCTGTGGGAGGACAGCTTACAAATAGACGCCAAAGCATCAAAGTCCGGTAGTAAAAATAAAATTTGAAAACAAAAAATATACCTAATGTAAGCATCCCTCAACAGCGGAAGGTACAAACAATAGTAAGTTGTATAAGAAGACACGTGTAGGAAGAAGAATAAACAAGCGACCATCTTCACGAGAGCAATTTAATTACTATTTCAGTTCAGACTCTAATATCTGTTGTGTAAAAGCATAGGGAACTCGCCGCTGCAGCGTGGCCGAGCGAGAGAGACATCGCTGCATCGGTCCGCGATCGCCCGTGAATGTTCAAATAAACGACAGTACGTTTACAGCAAGCGAGAGTTTCACTTGTCCCGTATCCCGTATCTTACAATATCCAAACGTAAATTAGAGATCTTTTCGATTCTTTTTCCTGCTGGAAAATGAGGCAATATCTTAACCCATGAAAACCATGGATTCTTGACGCAAGACTGGGAAGGGTAGGATACGCCCAGCTACTGAACAAGATTAATTTTAAAATAATACAAGGTAGAAAAAGTACGAAAAAGACAAAATACAAGTTCTTTACAACACATTATCGTTCTTTTTCTAAATTCACTTTCGAACACGTGTCATATTTTTCGTACTATAATTATTATCATAACATGCATGCATAATATACGTACCATGTGGGGACAACAATCTGATTTTTGAAGTGAAAACTTCTTTAGCGGCGTTGAACACTTTTTGTAATGGGTAAAAAATGTTAAACTCGCGTCAGGGCATCGCGTCAGGACACGTGACCGTCAGGAGAGATTTCCCCCCCCCCCCCCATCTCTTTCTACGGCGGCGCCAACCGAATTGAACCAAGTGAGACACGACAAAGATGGCCGAAGAAAATGACATTTGACGTACAAATGTTTGAAAAGTCAGTTTCACAGAGTACTTTTTGGTTTCCATGACGACCATGACGTTGTCGCGTCAAAACTGTTGAAACTGTAGACAATAAATTAGTTTTTCATACGTAATAATGTCTATGGACACAAATATTCGGTTCGTAGACAGATATTCTCGTATGCCGATTTAATGTGTTGGCCAATTTGTTGGATGACTTCATTATAATGGCAACATTTAGAAGTTGTAGGACATTCTAGTTATAGAACGTTTATGAAGCGTTTATGAATACAAAATTTTATCGAATGTTTTAAAGGCCTATTGAGCATTTTAACTAATGAATGGTTTAAACCTTCAATAGGCTTTTTTTATGAATAAGACCGAAAGTGTTTAAAATATGGAAATTGAACAAAGTGCATCTATTAATGAAAAAAGTGACGCAGAAATATTGAAAAAAAATGAGTAATATTAATTAAATTAATAATTGATTTATTTCAACTTTAATATTCAAGTTTTCACTTCTGCCGGCACTCCCGGAGTGCAACCCGTCTTTTTTTTTTACGAGTAAGTCATAATGTGGCATCCCAGTTGCTGAAGTGGAAAAATGTCAACTGACTTTTGGAGGGCGTTGTGTGTTTTGATTGAGTTTTACGAAGTTTAATTTGTTGTCGTATTGACATCGCCACCGTGTGTTCGATAAGCAAAGCATATCGAATTGCAGTCATCAATATGCCAAGCGCCAATGACAATTTCCCTTTTGATCGCTGCAGCTCGATGCTAGTATAATATAAGTAGATTACCTATTCAGCAGTGAACGATTATGTATTGAAGTGTCAATAACTAAACATGGCCATCAAATAATGAAGAAATAATTAGTAACTGGTTGTTTTCGACTAAATAATTTAAATAGCTTTTGGGACAAATAATATCACATAACTATGTATGTATAACATGACTGTTGGAATGCTATTACTTATTAACACCTCCGCCTCTACGAGGGATAAGACAGCGACGTGACAATGAAACTAAATTATCTTCCTCCCGTCCTGTACGACTCACAAGTACTCATCTAAAGCAATAACTTACCGAGGGACGTGTCTCCATGGTTTAGGAGCTGTTCAATAGTAATTAATGCGAACAGTGGGCACTCCAATCACGGTCGAGGAGCCGCAGACTCTTACTACACTCCCAACTAATTCTATTTGCTGCCATTGTCTGACAGTGGAGGCGAGGAACAAGCGTGTCCCCTCCATCCCCCCCCCCCCTTCAGCCCGGAGCTAGTCCCTCTAACAATGATCCGGGATGGCTTTATATCCACTGTTAACATAAAGGGTTTGAAGACACGACATAACCTAGTAAGGTACGTGGTAAAGGCGTAGCAGTGATATAAGTAAAGTGAACTTTTAACCATGTTTATGTACGTGCTACTGCTGTTGTCTCTCCGAATATTTCGAAGCTAGAGGAAGGTGTGTATCGAAGTTCCGAGAACCCCCACCCTGTGGTTTGAGCAGGTGTAACCAATCTCTTTGATTTATCTATAGGTATGTCGAATATATCATGGAGAGAATTTCTACAGAAAAAAAAAATAAAGTGGCACGCGCTAGAGTTTCAATCACGTCAGTTTAAGTCTCGATCCACCTGAGATTTAAACTGAATGAAACTCATAAAAGTAATTAAGTGCCTAGATAATTTCTAAGTGATGGTCTCACAGGGCTATTAACTTAAAAGTTGAGTGTTAAGTCGCCTGATTCCGCGAAGAAAATGTCCTCAATTCGTGCTAAAGTCCAAAACTCGTCCTTGAGACATCCCGAAACATTCCAATATTTGTTCAAACTCCTAATTATGTTGTTTGAATTCCAAATCAGTGAGATTCTAACGAATCGTTAATTTCACTTGATTTGAATCAAGGGTTTCATTAAGCCTTTAAATATGCTCTTAATTAATTACTTTAATTAATGTTATTGAGCATGTAAAGTCAAGATAAGAAACTTCGATGCTGCACTGAAAGTTGCGTCACTAATTTAATAAAATAATCATTTTCAGTGTAATTTATTTGGATCCAATCTGTATGGTCGTTGGATCCAATTAAGATCGTTATTAAGTTGGAGGCGTATAACAGGGCGCTTGTTAAGAATAAAGTCACAGTTCATGTAAGGACCCGGCTATAGTGGCAGCGAGCGCGGCAACGCTTCATGAGCGGCACAGACTCGAAAACCACGACATGAAAAGTTCATAGATTTTATGGGAAAGTCAAGGCCATTTTCCATTTTGTAAGGGTAAAAGGCTCATCTTCTACATATTTCATGAACTGTAAAGTTATCTTACGTCTGAGCGAAGTTAAACAGCAGTGAGCACCAAATAGCCCATCAAGTTATTTCCTATACACTGAACACGGGTATCACAACCATTCCGAAATGAGTGAGCCTAAGTCAACATCCCGAAGTAAAACTGGAAGTTATCGTCAAACGCCTGAACAAATAAGTAGTATGGAAAACTAAAAGTTTGGACTAGATGCTCGATCACGCCTCAACAAAGCAATGTATCACGATGTTTTCAAATCGTAACTTTCGCTTCTTCATCCAACCTGACTGGTTGAAGCTAGTAAATAACTGCTTAATCACTTTGCTCTTCTAGCTCCGCTAAGAACTTACTACTCACAACACAATTTAGATAATTGAAACCGAATCTTGTTGTCATTTGTAGATTAGTTTTCAAGTGTACCAACAGACAGCAGGGTACCTCATTTGTTTTATCGGATGCATCTGCGACGTACAGTCGCTGCTTGCGACGCGACGGTGCGTATCGTTTAAATGGACGTTTTAGTGTTATTGCTTTTGACGCAAAATTTAAAGAAATTGCCCCATCTGTACCGAGAGGGTGCACTCTTGTACTGCACCTGCACTCTAGTTGCGTATAATACTTGATCCCCAAAGGGAATGTAACAACATACGAATGTTCCCTTTCATTTTAACACTACAATAACATCCATTGCTTCATAATAATAATGTTTGAAAAGTTCGTTTGGTGGACAGCAAAATTTTTGATATGTTACAATAAATGGAATTGTCATTCAAAGTGCGTTACTCAATGAGGGTGCATGTGCATAAATAAGTGTATAATCTCTCTTATAAAAGCATCGTTGGTAAATGAAACATTATCAGCATCATCGGTAGATACCCACTGATAATACATCAGGTTATAGGTGTAAGTTCACACATATTTGATTTTCGATGTTAATAATAAAGCAGAAGATTTTGTTTGTTTAAACGCGCTAATCTCTGGAACTACCGGTTAGATTTGAATGTATGCTAAGTCTTGAGGAAGACTATAGGCTATGTAACATCACGCTATGACCCTTAGGAATCAGAGAGAACGCTAAGTGAAAAAGAATAGCGCGGGCAGGTGATGCAATGCGACGCGTTGTGTCGGGATACAAGACATGTCACGCGGACGAAGTCGCGGGAACTGGTAGTTGCAAAATATCATTTAGTTTTCCGCTTATTCAGTCTTATTCAGTAGTTTTATATTAAAAAGGAATCCTGGTTGTTATTTCTAGTAACAGAACCACTTTAGATTATGCTTCCCTTGAAATATTTCCTTGTCAGATATTTTCAGTCATGCCTTTATTCTCAGTTGAATTGAAACACAAAGCAAGGGCGAGTCAATTCACTGCAGTTATTTCATAATCATGTTCAAGAATTCCTTTCACTACAGAATAATTGTTCAGTTTTGTTAAGTTTTGTTTGTTGTTTCAGGAAACAGTAATAAGTTTATTTAATTGCTTTACAGAATCTCAACGTTTTCCTCTTGAAAAAATGAATTAAGTGTAATAAAGAAAATTCATTATACATCAATGAGTGAAAAGTGAATAGGGGGCGAGGTCAGAGGAAAACAACCAAATATAACAAGACAAAACTAGTTTATTTAAAATAAACCCATTAAACTATATCTTGGTTAAAATCACGTCTTCGCGTCTTTCTGTTTGTGTTTCAGAAGCCCCTGTTCATTCTGCCTAACTAACCAAACAATATCTTCGTCATCAGTCCAAGCATAATTACTCTATAGCATATATCATCTGTCTCACTTACACCTTCGAATTCAGCACTTTCACACAGCCATGCTTCCATCAACGTTCAATTCCTACAAGACGAGTCTTGTAAAACTTTTTAAAATCAGTAGCTTCTGCCCGTGACTTCGTCCGCGTGGATGTCGGATATTATTCCACGGGAACGTGCTGCCGGGACATAAAGTAGCCTGTATTCCCCAGGATACCATCTATCTCCTTGCCTTAATTTTATCGAAATCCGTTCAGTGGTTTAGGCGTGAAAAGCTAACATACAGACTTATTACTTTCGAATTTATAAAATTAGTATGGATTCAGCATTTGATAGCATTGTTATCAAATTCGCATAGACAACAATCTGGAAGGCGTCAGGTATCACTCTCCCATAAATACATGGAGTTTAACTCAAGACCGTCACAGCATCAGCCATCCGTAATCATGAATCGAACATCCAGAGGGACGGTATTTGTTTCAATTTTGTCACCGTGCAACACTGACGCACAGAAGTACTGCCCTGTCGCGGTCATTCACTTAGCAGACATGGATTCACGAGTGTCAAATACGTGTAGGTAATTCTGGATTGAGTTATTACTGACAGTTAAGTCCTTAAGCCAGAAACGCTAGTTAGTGAGTAATAAGATAGTAGTACGTAAGAGATTTGGTCAACTACAGGCTGCCCGGCTGGTGTGTCTGTCATCTGCCGGTTAGTCACTCTGAGGTTACTATATACTACCTACCTACTATAATACTATATATAATACCTAGGTACGTATTCCGGTTCCAAAGTTCATCCTATCACATAACCATACGCTGCTTATAACAAGATGTCCATGCGTAAGGTGCCGAGAAAGGCCGAGATAATGTCGTCCCGCGAAAATTTACAGCTGATAAAAAAGTCATAGTAATTGTATTGAGATGACCTTCTGTACTATACTTAGCGTTGACCCCGCGAGCCCCGCCCCGCTCCCCGCTGCCGCCTCCGCCGGCGCCTGCACCGCGACAGACGACACATTGAGATTCATTCCCTAACTACTGTTTTATGTCCTACATAATTTATGGAGACTTTCCAATCGTCTAACTATTTGGGCTGAGGAAAAGACTTTTTTATTTCTAAATACTGCAATCAATTGCGTAAAAGAGGAGAGACTACAATTTTTAGTTTACGGTCTACTGAAAACTAAAGTGGAGCTATTGGTGATAATCTTATAACATCTACCCAATAGACCTAAGTGACACAGAGTGAAACCGCGTTTTACTGATCCCTTAGATCCACTGCTAGACCTCATGTGTGCCTAATTTCTCCAACACCCAACTCCTACCAGATTAAAAACCAACCCCAGTTTTGAACCAACAACGCCGCTTGACTGAAAAAGGTAGGAATAGACGAACTATTACAAACAGAAGAACCCTCTCACTGGATAGATCAAAGGGAAATAACATTAGTACAAAACAAGATTATTTACTTAAGACTTAGGATATAAGCCGATAACTCCCTTATCAACTTTTAACAAGGGATCTCGATTACACTTAGATATTACTTGCTCTTTCTACAATGATGCGCGCGCAAAACATTTCCATCAACTTCGTTCATTATTCTGTATCACGTTATTAATTCACGCAATCATAACTCGGTGTTGACGCTCTGTGAGTGAAGATTGGCGCTTTCTTAGCAACTTGTTAAAGTTACAAGTACCTTGTTACGATTGTGAATAATATATCAAAGTACAAGCAGTCATGTAAAGACGGCAGCACATCAAGCTACCCGAAACTGTCAAATTTTCCCAATCGACTTTGAACCTTATGTTTTAGTAATAAACTTGAAAATCTTATATTAAAGAAATTTTTATACAGATTGTAGTACCTTGATGTGCTGGCGTCTGTGCATAAGTCAAGGATTTTAAGCATTTTAACTTTACTAGATGCATACAATATATCCACGTTGATTAATTTTCTTGTATTTTTCAGAACGTCTCATAAATGACTGTCTGCTTGAGTTTAGAACTTGGTCTTTTAAAGTCAGTCTGGAGGATATCACTGTCATTCCTTGTTGGGATCCTACAAGCATGCCACAACAGCATGAGAATAAAGTATTGCTTGAAAACTACTTAGTAGTAGCACAGAATACTTGTAGTAGTTCAAAACGTATTTGCTAACTGTGCGCAATGTAAATAATAATCCCTAACGACCAACCGGAACCAAGCAATCAATAAACAATACATTAAGATAAAAACTAAACAAACCCATTACACAACACTCGCCGTGAGTGTTATCTCTGAACGTTTCCGTCGCGTCACTGTCACCGGTACCGCACTCATAGAGTTAACTATCTGACAGACTACAATGCTATAATTGCTGCACTTAGCCTGTCTGTCTGTTTGTCACTTGTCATCAATCACTGCTGTTTCAACATGACGTGGAGAAGTGCATGCAAACACAGACCAACAATTTTATTTATCTCTGATGTAATGTCAAGACAAGTGACAAGTCCTGTTCTTCACAGATTTAACAAAAGTAACCACACACTTCAATTGATGCAAATGCCCTCATCCTTTTCTCCGGTTTTCATCTACTTATACAAATAAATAAAACTGAAGTGTCTGTTTGTAATGTTAAAATAACATTTTTTTTAATACATGCATATAAAAGTATCTATATTACGGTAAAGTCACCAGAATAAATAAGTAATCAGGGTCCAACCATAACAAAAAATATTTCTAACTGTCTGGATGTTTATTCCGACTAATCTCCGAAACAGCTGGACCGATTTTTGTTATTAGGAGCAACTTAGGCTACTTTTATTTTAGAAAAAGAATTGGGGTTCCGCACAAAAAAATTAAAACTCATGAATACTCGTATCCAATTTGTTTTCCGACATGAACGCGAACGAAGTCGTGGGCACAGCTAGTTATACATAAGTAATATAATTGTAGAAGAATCAGAAATCTCTTCAGAATATCAACATTAAATCTAAGAGTATCTAACACTTGTTATGTAGACAGTCCTCCTTAGTACCGAAAGTAAACCGGCACCTAACAAGTAGCCAGTTCGAGCTGTAAACACTACTTCATGGGAAACTTAATCGCGATCACTATTATAAGTATGTTCTCCGATAGCAGTCTGCCGTGTACGCGACTACGCGCCCACTTAGAGGTAATTACATCAGGAACGATTTAACTTACTTATTTGTAACCGACTATTGATCATCGCCTTCCTGCTAAGTGGCAGTTTCACAACTAGTTGCTAAACGATTGCCAATCGATTGTAACCGTCTGTGGATGTCTCAAGTTAGTGGCATTTATCTGCTCATTGTGCTAAATGTTAATATCCGTATTATTATCGCGGCATGAGATGGTAGGGTGTACATTTCATAACGGAAAATAACAGTGTCGTGAAGTGTAGTTTTAGTGTATTGTTTCCATGCACTACAACCGCAGCGCAGTAAAACTGTCAGTTTAACGTAAGGCACTACTTACTATTTTTCCGATCTGACGGGAAAGCCTTTAAACATTTGAAGCAAAATATTTCGTACCTATTATTTCCAAAAAGTTCACGTAAATTTAATTTTTCCGCGAACATTAGAATTTGCGTGAATGTTTTGTAAAAGATCTAGAAAGTAACCCCATTTCACTATTATAAGCAGCTTTTCAACGTCAGCATACTATTATACTCACTTAATTTACGTAACCCAGCCCCTGATTAAGCCTTCCCTTGCAGCCACAAGCTCCCTGACCCGGCTCCATCTCGCGGCGGCCATCTCAATAATAACAAGTGTTGCCAATCTCATTTAGCTGCGCCTAGCACATAGTCACGTTATACCCACGGCCAGATATTGCTCAGAAGACTAGAATTTATGGGTAAACTCAAGAAACTGCTTACTTTAATTGTCCGTAGGTATATAAAAATCACAACTGACATTCATTAGCAATTGTATGACAGGGTATAACACGGCAAATAGACACAGAGCTGTCCAAGAGGCTACATTCAGTAGACACGCAAAGAAGAGGACGTAGGGTTTCAATTTGTTTAATAATGATTTCCCTGACGTGACGGTACAATGCTTCATTTTATTTCCCTGATGGTACAACGCATCATTTTATTTCCTGCAACTGAGCCGGTAAAGACACTTCTACACATCCCCTTATCACAAACTACTTATTTGCTATATTGTTTCCCGCATCAGCTATCCTCTCACATATTACCATAATAAACGGATTTGCAAGCAGATTGGACCCCTTAGTCGTCATTTACGATTCCACAAAAAGAAAATGGGCTCTTCACAGGGAAGTAGGTACCTCTTGGAATCAGAGCTAACATAAAAAATTAAGATAAAGATTATTTATTAGTCCAAAACACGAGTATACACACATGGCATGCGAGATGTTACAATAAAAATGATCACAGTCATATTTTGCCTTAGCGACGTACAAATGTAAATAAGTACATAGGTATATAAACATAAACATCAAATAATTATAGGTGCACTTATCCATTTTTCAAACAATCCAAATTATAATTTAAAAAAATTAAATATCCTACTACACAGTGTCATCAACTCATCATAGATAATTTTGTTAATTTAATGTCAAAGTAGTAGGAATACACAACTTAGATTACTTATCATTCAAAAATTCGTCAGTGCTGTTATAGGCTTTCTCTACAAGAAGGTTTTTTAACCTACTTCTCAATGTTTCCGTTGTACATTCCCTCCAATATTTTGGCAACGTATTATAAGAATGGGCGCCATACAGAATATACTTTCACGCAGTAAGTCTGTCCTGGATCTAGGGATGCTAAGTTTGCTATTGTCGCGTCTATTTCTAATAAACTTTAGAAGAAAATAGGGGGAATAGGTGTGCGTTTGATTTGACAAACATAATGTACATATTGTTAATTGATGGAAGAGTTAAGATTTTATATTTTTTGAAATATAGTTTGCAGCTCTCAGTAACATGAAGCCCAACATCGTTCTAACACAGAATACTTAAAGTACTACGTACAGAAAGGACACTCCCTTCCCCGTACTAACATCAGTTACCGCACCTCACCCCGCACTTCGGCGTATTCGTCGCAGTTCTTTAACAAGAGCGCTCGCAAACCTAAGTACCTCACGCACACATTCATACGTATAAAAACGTCATTTTTAATGTAGTAGTAGTAGTAGGTAATTATTTTGCGAGCGTTATATGGAGTGTCCGGGGTGTCGTTCTAAGGCACCTTTTTGTATTTTCAAAATTACATTCTTCTTTGTTGGATTGCCCCAAAAAGTTTCCAGACTCTTTTGTATCTCTTATCACAAAGACTTTCATGATGAGCCGTCAAAAAACTACGTTCTAAATTAATAAACGTTACTTAGCACTTATCTACTACTCTGACTAAGCACTATTCCTATCACTGTCGCACAACTGACAAACCACAAGTGCAAGATTAAGACTAGAATATTTGTCTAAGTTTAAGCGAGTGCTAAGTAACGTTTGTCATTCTAGGCATGAGCCTCAACGACCTTTTGTATATGATCACACCTAAGCCAGTTAGTTTTCGATATCTTCATAATAATAATATTGGCTGGTAGATCGGAATGATACTTCTATCCCTCAATCTGTGCAGCCCTGCCACCGCCGGAGTGTCAAGGAGGGGCGGTGGGAGGGGGTAGTTCCCTCCGACGATAAATCTAAGCAAGGCGATGTCCCCACTGGCCGTGAAAACGCAGCGTAATTAGTTTGTGTTAGAATAACGGCCCTTGTAAGGCTACATACTCCCACATTGATATATGAGCATTACCCTCAAGTACAAAGAAAGTATGTGTATGTTCAAAGCCTTTGAACCTTCCATTTGTTAGGGTTAGCGGCTGTTCCGCGGAATCGATACTTATTGATTTGATGTAAGTATGTAGATTTCAGGTAGGTACCTGCTTACTTTGTTGAAATAAAGTTTTTAGGACTTTGAAAAATGTAGTTTTCTAGATCGCCAGGATATATTGAACACCGTTGTATATTCTTGAATTTTGCAAATTACCACACAGTTATCATTTCCACATCTCATTAGATAATAATTACAATGAACAGCTATTACACTTCCTGTGTTTACACAAAACAGTTTACCAGCCAGCATTGTTTTACTTTATTAGTACAACCGCACAAATATTGCTTTACACTGAACTAATTTACCAACACTGGTAGCTCCCTCCTGTGTGCTCTGTGTGTGCACAGATAACGCACACATGCACGCGTGCGCACGTGAAAACGCATATAATGCGAACAACACATTGACCGGGTGATCCGCATCAGTACCGGCTGAAGTGGAATTACGGTTAATGTGCAGATCAGATAGCGCCAATATTGAGAGGATATTTTATTAATTTGCAAACGTTGCCTGATTGTGTGTAGGCAGCGAGGGTTTAATAATTTGTTGTTATTAAATTGTCATAGAAAACACAACACCTTGTACATGAGCTTTCTAATCTAGATCAATGCTGAATGAATATCACAGCATATTTTGTGGGCCTCGAGCTTACAGTAAACTCTTCAACCAATACTTCAATCTTCAATGATCTTCTACCTACATCAATATAATTATCCAGTCAAACAAATATATTCCCACATTTAGTTCTTCTTCTTAAAGATAATATTGATGTTTAGAAATTATGTGTACACCTACTTATACGAGTAGCTTAAAATCAATCAAAAACAATAAAAATCAAAATGTTTTATTTTACATAAACCTACATGGGAATTTATGAAACTTCAGAAGCTAGGAGCACGGTTCCAATTGGTCGTTTCTTATGAAGAAGAGCCGGCAAGAAACTCTAAGGTTACTCTTTTAAAAATGATTGGCTTTTACAATGTTTTCAATGTAAGTACAGTAGGTATGGGAGGACAGCGTAGGCCTGTCAACAAGTACCAGGTACTTAATAAAAATAAAAATTGTCTACAGATTTAAAGTCCTACAAAGTCTTCACATTCAAAGAGTCTATCAAAAAGATAAATATAATATAAAACCCTATTAAAACGAAATGATATGATTGCCATTACAACCACTAAAAAAGCAAATTCATATACATGCTTTAATGAAATGTATATAATATTTCGGCAATTTTATGGAACCAATCCTCTAAGAGAAAGACGCTTTTGTAGTTTTATAAGGTTTTTTGTGTTAATAACAGTATATGGACTACATCTGAAATACATGTCTTATTACCTATTATTATTTGCCAAGAGGTACGTAAACATATGTTAACCCTTGACTGTACACTTGTGGCCTGATGGACGGGAACCCATCCAGCGCGCTAGAGCAAACAACGGTATCTATCTAATAGAACAGATTAGCTCGAGTGTACCACACTGCCAGTGCGTGAACCTGATTGCAGGTTAACATAGAAAATGAACTGATATTAATATTTAAGTACGTTGTTGAGTCTAATTTAATTTTTTCTATTGCGCTGGTTGGTCCTGTACAGTTATTTACACGTTTGCTACGTTATCTTGGTTGTGTTTATAGACACAAAATAACATAAACTATTGTAACATGTTCAGTTCTGTACAATCTGTAAGCCTTACAATAATTTACCTCTGTTACACAGTAAGTATTAGGAAGCATACACACTAGCGACATCGCGCGGTGCGCTAAAACGTCTCGCGTGTTTGCGCGGGTTGTTCAAACTTTAGAGCAACAGCAAATAAAGAAGTGATGATTTTAATAGCCATGCAATTTTATCTGGATAAAATGACGGCGAGTACCTAATGGGTTCATTAAAACAAGAAAACTAATAAGCGCGAGTTAATGTCAGTAGTTTAGTAATTAAGGATTCTGATCGTCACTTTTTTATCTTTTAATTGCTCCGAGTACAAAAACGAAAATGACCCACTTCACACCCTTATGTTAATTAGTTTATTGTAAGTAATAAAAGTGGTTTCGAGTTAAGTGCGTGGGAAGTAACATAAAACTAATATGACACTATTATAATATTCATACGAGTAGATATAGCTATAGCAATCCGTCGGTATGTCATAGTGTACTTACCTATGGTATTTACAATTCGCAATTCAGCAAGAATTCGTAGGACCAAGTAGAAAACGACGATAATACGAGTATATTACTTTATTACATTTAATACTCGTATAAACCTTTCCATTTCCTTCCTCATGACATGAAACATTTGTTATACAACTCATTACCTACTATAAATAAAAATAATTCGTCCGCTGACATCGCGATATTTGCAAGAATAAGCCATTACAAACACGCACATCCGTAAAAATGCGGACAATGCCGCGCGCTATTGCATGTCACATACCTACCACACCGCACCGCACCGCAACGCGGCGAATTTCGTCTAGTGTGTACTTACCTTTAAGTTAAGCTAAGTCACAGACGGTTGGCATATTTATGTAACAAAATAGTAACTTAGAGGAATGTAACAGGAAAACCTGTGTTTTTTATTTCATAATAAAACTAATCCATACTAATATACTAATATCCATAAGTACTAATATTATAAATTCGAAAGTAACTGTCTGTCTGTCTGTCTGTCTGTCTGTATGTTACCTTTTCACGCCTAAACCACTGAACGGATTTAGATGAAATTTGGTATAGAGATAGTTTGAGTCCCGGGAAATGACATAGGATAGTTTCTATCCCGATATTCCCGCGGGATCAAAACTTACGCGGGTGAAACCGCGGGGCGCTGCTGGTTGGTAGTAATTTAGCAAGCCACACAATTAGCTATGTTGTGACGAGGCCGATGGTGAGTATTGAGCATAGTGTGATCACTTGCACTAAGCTATTTATAAGTCGAATTGAATAAATCACACTTCACACTAATAATCCATTATAAAGGCAAAAGTCTGTGCGTGTGTGTGTGTTTGTTACTTCTTCACGCTCAAACGGCTGTACCAATTTTGATAAAACATGGAGGTAGCCGACACCCTGGATTAACATATAGGCTACTTTTTATCCCGATATTCCTACGGGATCGACATTTACGCGGATGAAACCGCGGGGCGCAACTAGTATTATAATAATCCGTTTACATAAAACGAAAAACAAATCTGTTTTGCAAAATATCTCAAGGATTACAACTATCAACGACATTTTTATCGTCCATTGCGTGTATTGAGAGTATTTCTTGTGTTCCGTCTTAGGAGTAGCTGTAATAATTCACACTTACCACTGAACACCCACGAGCTGCTGCTAACTGCGCGGTACTGCGCGGTACTGCGCGTTCCTGAGCACACAACAATCTGGAACAAAACAACGGTATTTGAATCAATTTGAAACTAAAAAATGAGAGAGATTGGACACATTCACGTTATTCGAGATAAATCTCAAGTAGGTACCTACTGTGCGTTGTTAGTCTTTCTTATTTATGTACATAGAGATACTCGTACTTGAGAAATAAGGACAAAAATATACAAATTCCAGCACACCTATTGTAACAGGAATAAGTACGCGCTCGGGTGCGCGGGGTAGTTACTTTATCGAGTACCTGCCGTAGATTTAGTTCACGCCATGGCGCCACTGGGATTATCCTGTTGTAATATAGCTACTTGGTTTTATATCTAGACCTAAAATTATTTTTATTGTATCGCTACGGCGTGCAAAACCTCCTACGCTACACGTCTGTCACGTTTTGTGCGACCATCCTGATAATAACTCCATCAAGAGTAACATCCAGTCTTTTCAGCTCTTGGTAACGCGCGCGAGTGCATCCTTGTAATCGTATTTTTAGAGCCATCTTCTCTCGCTTGCAGTTGTGCTTTGAACTTTATCCTTTCATAATCCATAGTAAGTTAGTGAGAGTGGCCCTTACTATAAAACGCCGCTATACGCTTGAAAAGTGGCCGTTACTGGACTGGAACTTGGTCCAACACAACGTATTGGAGCTCCAAATATGTCCACATTGAATTTATGTGATTCTTATGTACCTACATAGAAATCTTCCAGATTTAAGATGTAAGTACTTATATAAGATTATTAGTTACCTAGGTAAATACCCCAAAGTTCGGAGGAAAAAAGTCCACGCAAAGTCAAAACAAACAATCCAGAAGAATGAAAGCATCGTTCTTCTGGATTATTTGTTTTGACTTTAGTCACAGAATAACTAATAGTACTAACGTAGGTACTTTAGTTCACATGCCACCGCCAATGTGCGCATATTCCGTTTCAATTTCAATATATTCCATTTGAATCCGCAAGTAAAGAGATTGAGATGCTAATTTAAACGTTGTGTGCTACACTGATCATTGTTCACGATACGTATTGTTTTCGCAGCCAATGATACAATTTAACAAATTATCGTGTGAAAGGAAATCGCAGAATTGCCAATTTGTTCGAAGCGATGCGCGGGCGCCGGGCGTTACGAACGGAAATCGTATTCGAGTGCTTTGTTTACTCGATGAGACTTCTGTATTTTCATAGGAAAAAATGCATTCATTTCCTATAATTGTATTACAGTTTTTAATAAGAACAAGTATTATGTTTCTAACTTTGAAACGTAAACGAGTCTATAAAAACTTGAAGCATGCAGAAAATTGCAAAGTTACGGCTCTCTGACATGCAACTACGGAAATAACTCGCTTTTCTGCAATTGTTATTCATGGATTTATTTTATTTTTCTACGCTTATAGTAATAGCCGGCATTACCCTCATAACAGAGTTCGTAGTTACAATCATAAACGTACTCAGACTCTCGGCTATAAAAGCGGAAACAACTAAAACTTTCTAGAATGGGGAAATAAGTTGAACGTCCAACATTTTTCTCCGAAATATTCACCCTTGAGCTGGTTTTTATTAAGGAAAGTTTTATATTATAACTCAACATACCTACACATAAAAAAATACGCCTTAAGAACTGGCCAGAATGCTGGTAGGTAAACTTTCAAGCACACAGTGTTTCTGCCTCGGAGCGTCTGATTGCGCCTGGAGAACGCTTGAGTACGCCTGAATATCTGAGAACTGTGTGTGCCTAGTATTGTACTATCGCATTTCGCCGAGAGTTCCAGTGTGTATCGAATAGGTTCAATTTGACGACGACGACGGTCTGCGGGCGGCGCGCCTCGCAAATATTTGGAAGGGTTAACTCGATATAGTCTCACAGACGACGTCTAAGACAACAGAATGTAGCTAACTAACTTTATAGGACCTATTCTGGTAGGATTGAACTATGTGGGACTTTGGAAGTTTGCAACTAAACAATACCGCAATATAAAACTGTCTTTTAAACAAAAAGTTAATCATAGTACTGATATTGAAGAGTGTGTAGTGAGGATCATGCGACACTGACCCTGACGACCAACCATCAGTGAGTAGTGAAGAGGCACAGATAATGAATAAGAAACTCATTTTATAACAAATGTAAACGGAATCAGAAGAGGATAATTTCGGTAACTTTTAAACAGAAAGCAGCTTACAGGATTATAGGCTGCTTTCTGTTTAAAAGTTACCGAATTTGTCCTCTTCTAATTTATCCTACTCTAATTACCAACAAAGTAATTATCTAAAGAGACTCAAATGCTTTATGTACAAAATTATTTTCTATTTTATAAACGTTGGCGGAAATATTTTGAATTTACCTTTCGTAAAATATGTATGTAACGCGTTCTCTTTGTATTATAAATACCTAAATTAAGTAATTACGCTACTAAGATCCAAGCGATGGCTTATAACAAATAACCTTTTAATTCCTCCGAGGATACTTGTTACCAACAACGGAATATTTATTTAGGCATGAAATGAAGGTAGTACCTACACCAATAATAATAGCTGCCGGCGCGGCGCGGCCAGTATTGTCGTTTATATTGCCGTCGACAGACGATTGATTCCCAAATTAAAAGAGACCTCGTTTCTCGAACGTTCGACGACTGAACGAGATATCTCTATATCTCTTTCTCCGAATATTTGTCACAAGAACACGTTCATAAAGTAGCGAGTCGTGTTGTTTGTCGAATTTGTATTATTTTATGTTCCTTATCAAACCTTCGTATTGAATCTTAAAAACTTTAATATTATTGTTGTCATTCTTTGCCTGACGACTGACGTTTAGACACTAACCAAGAGAATTTCCAACTTTTCGCAGGTTTTTTTGTTCTGCGAGTGTTTAATTAAGTAAGTAGTTGGCTTAATTACGAGCCGACGAAATTACTGGTTCGCAAAAAATCATTTCGTTAGCGTGTAAAAATTCAAACAAAATCTTGCATCTATTCAGCAAAAAATAAAATATCTGTTGCAGAACTCGAATTTTAAAAGGCAATACATTTCCAGGTGTCCGGTGCAAGGCATGTTTAAAACTGTGCACTTGTATGGATATAACATAAACTTCGCGGCAGTATTTATGTATATTCACTCCGGGATGTAGTAAGCCGGCCCTGCTGTGTTTGTAGTTCATACGTTTAGAGACCTGGTTCCGGTTGGCGCGCGTCCAAGTCGTGACAACAACACACTAACTACCGAGTGAACTGTGGATATCGCGCAATGGTTCCTGCAATCTTTTAACTTATGATGCAACACAAATAATCGAGTACCGTTTCTAGCTTCCCGAGACAAAAAGACGAACAAATAATGGAAATAAGACAATCATTTTTGTCAGTTCCAAATCCCGTTTTCCGTGGTTTATTGCTTCCAAGTATTCTATATTCGTTCTATAGGTAGTGATGACTGACGGAAATAGCAAAACACTGAAACATTCTAAGAAACTCAGACAAACACAGGTGGTTTATTTCGCATAAACGTCTCAAACCGTCCACTGAGAGGAATGCGTGAGATTTATATGAGCGACTAGTGTAGGTATCATTGTTATGAATGTATCGCTGAGCACGCACGTGTGCGTCCCGTGCGAGGCTGTGCATCACGCGGGAGTCGGACGCGGCCCTGTGGACGAGGGCAAGTGCTCCGACCGTCCGAGTGCGTCTGTAGATATCGGAGACAGCTTACAAGTGCAGTGAGTCACATCGTTGTTGTTGGCTGCGCGGTTTGTTTGACTCCTTCTTAAGTAGGGTTTGACTCACGCGCTTATTTCGGAGTATTCCCTAACATGGCTTTTGCTAATTTTTCTTGAGTAAATACGTACTTTTTTAATCATCTGACTGGTAGATCGATGATTTGTAATTCTATCAACTCAGCCTATCGCAGTCCACGTCTCTCCCAGACTGCGCCACAACACCCTGTCCTCCGCCTTCCGCATCCAGTCTACCCCAGCCACCTTCTTTAGGATGATGGATGATGTTGGTTTGTAATTATGACTAAATTAATAAAAAAAACTTGATTATTTTGGAAGCAAACATTCAGTAGGAAAATTACACAATAATCTATGATGATATTCGTTTACCTTTTCAAAAGAAGTTCCCTTCCCACAATGACACTATTATCTACCTATTATATCTCAACCGTTACTTCTTTCTACTTACTTATAAATGTCCGTGTCCTAATAACTAAAACATGTAAGAAATCCAACTAAACCGATAAAATAATTTATGCTAACTATTCGAATGCCTTTCTTTATGCAAATCGGCGTGCTTTAAACTTAGCGGGCAGGGAAGGTAAAAGTCGTGGAAACTAGTTCAGGCGCAGTGGAACTGTCGGAGTGAGCTCGTCGAAGGCATTCGTTTTCAAACGTAAGAGTTTAGCGAGGGAGCGTGAGCAGTACCCAGTAGTACTTACTCGTACAGTCGAACCAGCTATTTGGTATACACGCATAAATATTCATCTTTCCACTACACTGTTAATTAATACAAAGTTAATTCTTGTTTTATGTATAACTAGCTGTGCCCTGCGGTTTCACCCGCGATAAAAGTATTATAGTCCTTTTTAACCGACTTCTAAAAAAGAAGGAGGTTGTCAATTCGAATGTTTGTATGTTTTTTTTTTTTTTTTGTGTTTGTTCGCGCATAACTCCGTCGCTTGGCAACCGATTTGAAAAATTCTTTTTTTGTTGGAAAGGGTATAGTTTCCAAATGGTCCCATGAAAATTTTATCGAAATCGGACAAGAAATCAACAAAAATCTAAAAATTTATCTGCATTGTCCACATTAACGATTTTTTTGTTTACTTTTTTGTGGGGTAGGTACAACTAAAAAGTGAAAAATAAAAACTTTTTTACAAAAAAAAAAAACAACCAACTTCAAAAAAAACACTACAAAGTGATAAATGACTTTAATTTCGGAAGTCGGTGTCAAAAAACGAAAATGCGAAACCAACGACACCGACTTCCGAAATTAAAGTTATTTATCACTTTGTAGTGTTTTTTTTGAAGTTGGTTGTTTTTTTTTGTAAAAAAGTTTTTTTATTGATTCCCTTTACATATCTCCACCCCCTTTTTACACCCTTAAGGGATAATTTCGGGGATAAAAACTATTCTATATCCTTCCCCACAACTCAAACTATCTCCATACCAAATTTAATCTAAATCGGTTCAGCGGTTATTGATTCCCCATACAAACTTCCACCCCCATTTTCACCCTCTTAAAGGATGATTTCTGGGATTAAAACTATCCTATGTCCTTCCCCGGGATGCATTCTATCTCTCTGCCAAATTTCATCTAAATCCGTTCAGTGGTTTAGGCGTGAAAAGGTGACATACAGACAGACAGACAGAGTTACTTTCGAAATTATAATATACTAGCTGCGCCCCGCGGTTTCACCCGCGTAAATGTCGATCCCGTGGGAATATCGGGATAAAAACTATCCTATGTCCTTTCCCGGGACTCAAACTATCTCTATACCAAATTTCATCGAAATCGGTCCAGCCGTTTTCATGTTATGTCGTGACAACGGAAAACGGGTTTCATTTTTATATATATAGATAAGTATGGATAATAACTTTAAAGATTATAGATAGATAGATGGATGGATAAACTAATAAGTGCACCAAAATAAATAGCACAACACACAAAGCCAAAATTAATGGCCGTCTACTTACGAGACGTGGATTCGAACCAGGGTAGGCGCTTTACTTTGTGTAAATAATTTCATTATCACTGCTCTAAAAACGGTGAAGCAGTGGGAAACATTACAGGCTGATTATGCTCCGCGCTTTTCGAATTAATCATTTGATATAAAAGAAGTGACAAGCTGCATAGGTACTTATATTGTAACTAATAAAAGTCATTTTAATTATTTTATAATTTTTAGTGCGTGATATGTTATTTAGTTTTTTTTTAAACTACATATTTTATTTTATTGCGTTGACTTAGAAGCTTAATTGTTTTTAGAGCTCCAAGGACCTGCAGACCTACGCATTTGATATTTATTTCAACTTAATAGGTACCTCCTCGCGTTCCCTAGAAAAAGTGTTTTGACAGACAAACAGTGATCAAGTGATCATAAGGGGCTCGTTTTTTTTTTTGAGGTACGAAAGCCTAAAACGAAAAACGTATTTTAAATAAATAAAGTGATACTATGACTATGACACACTTTAAACCAAAAAACGAACATACTTATTGCATAATTAAGGGCGTGATGAAAAAAATTTCTACACACGACATCCAAAATATTGTTTCAAAGTAGTTGCAACTTGCAAGTTAGCTGCCTGTATACCAAATAGCTTGTTCGACTGTACTTCAGAACGAACCGGGACCGATCCGGATGTGCGCTGAAACGAATCGACGACGGGATTTTCTGTGACTCTTTGCGCGTCGAGTTTCTTTCGTGAGGTATTAAATCGCGTAGGGGTGGATACGGATCTGAATTTAAACGCTTCAGATCTTTTGTGTTGACTATGTACGTAAAACCTACTATGGCAATTCGTTTAGGTAAGCACAATATTTACCTTAAAACGTTAAACCAAAATAACTCAGAAATAAAGTTCTCTAACAACACCGGACATGCTTTGCCAGGACCTCTCATACATTATTTGATTTCCATAATATAAATACACGTAGTAAAAATGAAATTGTGATACCTTAATTTAGATTAACTAAAACTACGAGTAGCAAGTCGTTTCTTGTAAACAGCATTCGTTTTTATAACAAGTTGCCAAAGCCGGTTACAGAACTTAGCGATGGAAAGTTCAAAACCCTCATCAAACGTGTCCTTAACAAAAAAACATATTATAAGATTAAACACTACGTTTAAGACAAGGTAGTTTGGCAATAATTCCTTCTGCACATGTGGCTTCCCTGGCACCTCACGTTAATGTCTATTAACTGCTCTCAAATTACGATGTTTATTTTTTACATATCTTTGACATAAACTTTTATTATTTGACATTATATACAGACAATTCTAATTTATCACCTCTTTATTTGTGGTTGTAATGGCAATCATATCAATTGGTTTTAATAGGCTTTTATATTTTATTTTTTATTTATCCTGTTGATAGATTCTTATTTTGTGAGGACTTTGAATAAAAATGTTGACAGGCCTACGCTGTCCTCCCATACCTACAGTAATTTGAAAACATTGTAAAAGCCAATTATTCTTAAAAGAGTAACCGTGGAGTTTTTTGCCGGCTATTCTCCATAGGAAACGACCAATTGAAACCGTGCACCTAGCTTCTGATGTTTTATAAGTGCTCATGTAGGTTTATGTGAAATAAAATATTTTGATTTTGTTCTTACAAGCCAGTTAGCTCACAATTTATCGGTTAAATCAGACCGAGAGGCTATTCTTTTTCAATTTATTATACATATAAAAGATGTGGACTATTATGTTTCAATTTCTGTCAGCATTGAGGTGCACCGGTGCTCCGTTATTTCTATATCTGAAGGCGCCGACAGTCGGTTAGAGACAGCCGTCTATCCGCTCGAAGATAAAGGAGTATTCCCGATTGAGCACCTATTTTCAGAGCACCTTTTTTTAGAGCACCAAAGGTATTCCCATTAGAGCACCAATCAATATTTTACCGTGGTGCTCAAAAGGGAACAATAAAAAATATTCAACTTTATTCCCTTTTGAGCACCTACAGTAGCTTCTAGTGATGGGGTGTATAATAAAACATATCGATAATTAGTAGTCGGTTAAAAATTGGCAGTTTCATTGCAGAATGATATCATTTAATAAAAACATACTTAATATCATCATTAACATAAAATTTTACTCAATCTTTTATTGTTAATATTGCAATAAGTTTCTTCAACTTTAATTTTATCTATCCCCAAACCAACCAACCAACTAATTGTAGGATGTAAATCCAACAAAAGAAATCGGTGTTTTCATAGAATAGATTAGAATGGCTTATGGCTAACTTATCACCAGATACAAACATACATACATACATACTCTCGAAAAACATAACCGTCCTTCTGGCGCAGTCGGGTGAAAAAACACTTTTTACTGCCAAAAATAGTAAATGATCACCAACATTAATTTTATTCTCATTTGCTCGCTCTTGCATCCTATGTCGACGGACTCGGGCTCCTATTTCTGTGTAAAGGGTTTAAAGTAACCTAACCAAACCTAACCTCGGAGTACCCAGCTAGAACTACTGTAATTTTAGACTTCATTTTTTGGTGTTCAATATATTTTTTTGGTGATCATTATATTTGACCCCGATTACAATATATATAAATATACTTATGAAGAGTATTTAAGGTCAGGTACGAGTAGAGCAAGTGAAGTAGGCATTTAATTACCCGGTCATATTCATTAGCAATATTCCAATCAAAATCACGAATAAGCATTGATGCTGCCAGTGTTTTCCGTTGACCTTTGGGACTGAGATTCGTCATTATCTTTTCGTTTACTCTTCAAGAGTAAGAACCTGTAACTCGCCATATTATGATCAAAATCGAACCGCTGCTTTTTTTAATTGCAGCTGAGACTGTAACAACTTTATACCTGAGGACCATCCTGCTACCTTGTCAGCGGTGCGAGCTTAGATTAAATCGAGATCGTCATGAATATAACAACGTCTTTGATTATGTTTGTGCATAAGTACAAGAGTTTGATAACGTAATATTTGAATTAGCCAGACCTCTAATCTATATTCTATTACATAATTCACTACGTGTTTACTAAGTACTGCAGCAAGTATCCATTTACAGTTATTTTACAACTGATGAAAAGAAATTCATTGTATTCATTGTATTGTGGTGTTATAAGAGGTAATCTATTTTTCAGGTAATATTTGCATTATTTGCAGTGTAGTTTTCATTTTAAATGTCATTAATAATTAAACATGGCAATTTATAGTTCGTTTTTTTATTCCCAGAGACTAATCTGACAAGTGTAATGTCAAACTTCTATACCAAAAAAAACGAAAACACAAAAGGATGTCAGATAGTCTCTGGAATTAAAAAAAAGGAACAATAAATTGCTGCGTTAAATTATTTATTAAAAAAATATCTATTCTTCATTTGTTTCTTCTCCATAAAGGTTTTATAACGTTTCTATTACCTCAATAGTTCAATATGCTTACCTGTAGGAAAAAAAAACAAAAAAATCCTTGTTATTTTCGACTTATATTTCGGTGAATAACTCCAAAACCTGACGCTTTAGGATATTATGTAACATAACATTTTTTGTTTGTATAAGTGTCCTCTATCTAAATATATAACTTTTTTTGTGCACCGCGATTATGAAAAAAAATCAAAATGGCGGCCGACCTTGGGCCACCCTCCATACAAAAATCTTCAAACCCCTTTTCGAATCTCTTTATAGCGTACGGAAAAGAACAATTTTAGTCCAATTCTTTAGTGTACACTATGTCCGGGTACGCCTTATAGTTTACAAAAACCGTGGTGGCGCGGCCAGGAAGTATACTTCCCAGCCGCGCCACCAAAACTTCATTATATTTCATTATTCTTTGAGGTACAATTTTTTTCACTACATGTACCCTAAAGTACATAAAGGGTACAATTTATCTAAAAACGTGTTACTTTAATTTTCCACTGTGGCGCGGCCAGGAAGTATCACACTTTTAAAATAGTAATTGGTATTTTTACAAGCTTTTATTTAACATTTCCATTTTTTCGCGGAGTTTGAGTTGCATCTGTAATTTAGATTAAATACACTGCTGTTTTAAGTTAGATCATATCTAGTGTGTATTGCAAATTTCATAATGGACAAAAACATCGAACAATGAGTTTGTCTTATATTTTGCAACGCCAATGGAATTTCGTGTTTGAAGTCACTGAAAATGTTACAGAAGGCTGACGGTGAATCGACTTTATCAAAACACGTGCTTATGAGTGGTATAAAGCGTTCAAAAGCGATCGAGATATGCTGGAAGATTTGTGTCGCCCTGATTTGCAACGTCTTGAACTGAAGTTAACACCGCAAAAGTGAAGGAAATAGTGACTGAAAATCCTCATTCAAGTTTGAGACGGATAGCCGCTGCACTTTCTGTGTCTCACGAGTCGAAGAAGAAGCTCTGTATTGCTTTTTAGAATTTGTCTAGGAGAAGGATAACTCCAAAATTCAATTTACACATTTTTACTTGACAAGCAACGATGGGCAAACACATGATTTGTCATGTCATCATTATACAATAACATGTTTGCCAAATAATTCACTTAAAAAAATAATTACTCGATAAACTTTTTTTTAATAACGTATTATTTGACAAACAGTTTTTTTTATTGTATCTCATAATACAACGTTTGGAATAAAAACGTTATATTGACTTATTATTACGCAATTCCCAAAAATGAAACTCATTAAATAGGTATTAAGTTAGATAGTCATTTAATTTAGTACCTAATGTAAATAGTTAGTTGTGTTAAATATTGTAAAAGTTAGCAATGCAAGGCATAAATAACGTTTGATAAAATGCATTGCTTGATAATTACTTACTTAATTTATTTGAGAAATTTTTCTAAGTGTCGCGAGCTCGGGACTTATTATAAATACTGTATTTACTAGTTTCATGTGGCTATAATTTAATAAGCATAGCGTTATTAATCTATTTTCGAGTTAAATGGTGATAATTTAAATTTTAGAAAAATATATATTTATTTTTAACATATTATTATTACTACTTCCAAAAGTTTCTATAACTGATATAACGTTCATATTTTTCGTTTCTAAAACAACTAAAAACTTTACTTGTATAATACATAAATATGTAAGTATTATTAAGAAATATTATTTAACTAAAAACAATAAGCGTAAAGACTATTGATGTTACGAGGAACCTGATTTCTTTTATTTATTTGTCTTAAGTGAGGTACCTAGAAAATAACATATAAAATCTTTACTTGTGTAATCCATATAATGTAAGTATTATTATTTAACTACTGATGTTACGAGGAATTTGATTTCTTTTATTTTATTTGTCTTAAGTAAGTCAGGTACCTAGAAAATAACATAAGGCTGATTGTGATATTAATAATAATTACTTAGTTTCCTAAAATTAATATGATAATAAAAGTACTGCCAATTTTTATCGATATGTATTATTATACACCCCATCACTAGAAGCAACCGCATCGTAGGTGCTCAAAAGGGAATAAAGTTGAATATTTTTTATTGTTCCCTTTTGAGCACCACGGTAAAATATTGATTGGTGCTCTAATGGGAATACCTTTGGTGCTCTAAAAAAAGGTGCTCTGAAAATAGGTGCTCAATCGGGAATACTCCAAGATAAAAACAGGCTGCCGTGGAAACATACGACTGTTGTAAACTGGGGGGAAGATCACGAAATGTGTAGTAAATAGGGTTTCAGTAAACTACACGTTTGATTACCTACTTACACAACAAACACATTGAAAATAAAATTGTTAGAACTTAACGAAGGCCATAACCAACACAAATAGAATTAAAAAAAAAGGTTTCAAAACAAGGCGAACGCAAGAACCTCGTTCACAGTTCAACTCGTTGTCGGTAGAATCGCTGGAAACGTCGGAAATCAAATATTTTTAACAATCGAAAACAGAAAGAAAAAAATAGGGAGAACGCATGTTTCAGGCTGGCTCGTCGCTAGCGTTGTCCCGTACGTTTCCATACTAAGTGAATTTGGAACGGGTCCCAAGCGGCGCGCCTCCAACACTTGCGCTGCATGTTATCGTCACAAGACATGTCCGTCCGTCTGCTTGCGCGCTAATGCGACTCCATGCATGCTGGCCAGCGAGAGATTTATGACCCAGCACACAATAAAAATGCTGTCGCGGACCAAACTGCGTGTAGATACAGATGTTAGTGGACACACAGGGTCTCTACTTATTGGCCGTTGGATTTGTAGAAAATAAAGTAAAATCAGAATAACTGCCGATTGCAAAAATGTTAATTTCAATAATAGAGATGATAATGCCAATGTTGATGCGAATATTTATTGAAACAAACACTATTATATTGGACTCATCGAATTCCATGAATCATGAATACTATGCAATATTTATTCACATTGAATGTTTGAACGTAAACATGTTTCGCTGAACATAAATAAACAAATTATGCTGTATTACCGCTTGCGAGGCTAAATAAATTAAACGCTGATTTACAATGAAAACACGATTGTTATAATTATATTGTATACAACGGGCTAGTTTGAAACAAAGGCAGTGACGATTCTATAAATAAACGAGTTGCCCCACTCATGTTGTCCTGTAAAATTTCAATAAAGTGTGACAACAAACCCATAGAAAAAGGACGCTCACGTGTTTTGCGAATTCGAAACTTTTCAAGAAGCTTTCCCAATTTGTATTTCCATAAATAACCCAATTCGGACTGCCAAACCTTTTAAAACAAAAAATTGCCTAATCGGTGCCGCTGTCCTCAAGTGTTGTACTTACCAACCAACAGCATTTCATCTTTATTACATAAACTATCTAAAAGCTTTGATACTAAAATTGCTGTTTGGCTGTCACTGGCTTGCCGGCACTAAGATATGAGCTTTTAACCACGAAACGAGAAGAGAAGCCGCACCAGATCCGCAGATATTAAAATTACACAAAGATGAATAGATTACTTGACAGAGGAAAATGGCGCGAACGTAAGATGGCCTACACCAATCCTAAGCTTATTAAAATAATTAAACAAAATGTCTTACTTACTTACATATTATTTAAAACGGAAATTACTTAAACAGAATCTTTTTATTTTAATTAAATATTTGCGACGACAATACCAGCTCCGACCGCCGGAAGCATATCAATTAATACGATTTCATCGGAAACAGTAGTACTGTGCGAGTGTACCTTCGCTGTCACAACGACTACAGAAGCAGTATTGGGGACATTGACTGAATTGGTTATAAAGCCTTCCAAGAACTACCTTCAATCACTAGGTTCCGCGTATACTGAATTCTGGCAATTTATATCAAAGTTGCTTTAATAGTATGTCGTTCTGGTTCTGGTTGAATAAATAAATCAGTTCTCTAGCAAAACGGTATTTAAACCAAAACCGCTGAGGCCCAGACGGATCAAAATGTAGATTGTTTTTTGTATCTCAGATGAAGAAGTAAAATACTCCCGGCCTATATCTCACGAAAATTCGCCCTAAATTAATAACCCAGCTTCACTAAAACGTCGCGAAATAAGATGATGAATAATTTGTAGGGAGGAGAGTTTTTGTGTTTCTCCAGTAACCTTAATTCGTTTGTGAGCGGCCACTAACGTCTTCATGATTGCGGAGCCGCCTCGCCTGCAAATGGGCTTCGACTTTAGTTTCCCTTTCTTGGTATTTTATTTAATTCCTTCCATTTATATTTTTAGAGCGAAGTTTGTCGTAATACTGCCAGTAAGATTAACGTAGATAATATTATACAGAATACCATAAGTGCAGTTTGATATAGGTGGTCTCAAATAGGCTACCTACCGACGTGAAAGACTTGTTAATCTCTTCAACAAGTTTAATTCACACACAGCGACACGTTAAAAGAAACTGAAAACTTTGTTTTGCCAAAATAAATTATTTCTACTCTATGTAAAAATCTTTCAAGCACGCAAATACACAATTACCTACTTAGCACGTAAATATACAATTACTATAAGAGAAGCGAAATCAAAGCAGGATGTTAGCACACCGAATCCTGTGAAATATGAAACCCTTGTTTAATACTTTGCTGCTGAATATTTAATGGCGGAAATCTGACGTAATTTATAATTAACGAGTACGTACTCGTAACGTGAACATAATGACGAAATAATTGGCACATTTAATAACTTGGAAGTCGGCGGAGGCTCTGACCACAACTCGGAGGACGAGGTTTGGATGTAATTATGTATACCTCCTGAAAGTAATAAGTAATTTAGCTGCTTTGTTTAATTAACGTAGAAAACGGATTATGCGAATACCAAGACTTACTCTAACCAAGTAATTACTTTAATGAGGCGTAGAATTTAATAATGTGTTTTAAGGATAATGGAATCCATGGTATGTGCTATGGAAGTCGGGAGTAGTGGATTGTTGATGGTTCCATCCATTTAATTATGATAATTGTGATTCAGATAAACAATACAGTGATGAGCTGAAAATGAAAGATCGTAAAGACAAACGATATTTATGAATATTGGGTTAATACGTTATGATAATAATATAAATATTGATCAGCTAACCACCCGCCCTGTAGCCCGACTGAGTCTGGAGTTTGATAGCGCGTGTTTTGTTCGCGCTACCCCATTTTTATTGCCCGACCGCCTTTACCGGCTTCTCCTTCCTCCCAGAAAGGAAATAAGTATTTCCAATTATTCCATATTGGTTTGCCTCCATGAAATAATAAAGATTTCACCGAATTTCGCTGAAGATTTCTTTTACAGATACGCGTAATTTAAAATGACCAACGTTATGCTATATTGCGGAGATACTAGAAATACTTTTTATTAATTTGAAGTTAACTGAATATTTTGATTAAGGTTTAGGGGTATGAGTGGGTTTTGCCGGCAATTGGCTAGCAACTCCATGAGAAAAGACAATTTATAAAATGAGAACGAAAGAATGAAAGGCTTGCGATAGTAAGAGGCTTCTTCCAAACGTGACAATGATTGGCACATTTTAGCATTCTATTGCACATCGGTACGTAGATACCACATTTACGAAATTTGTATAAACACCGCCTAATCTTTTTATTTTTAAGTTAACCCTCCCTGCTAAGCTAATTCCCCCCCCCCCCCCCCCCCCAAATCTTTCCAGGCATCTTTTTCTAGAGCCACCACGATCCAGCTAATCTAAAAAAAAATATTAACTATAAGTTCGTATCAGGCACGGGTATACTTTAGAAGGTCTTTAAAGATAACGATATCTAAGAATAATTGGTATGTCTCTACTAACATTTTTAATTGATAGTTAAAAATGAGCTTTAACTTTGCAGTAGATAAAGTTTCATGTTCCTAAGGTCTGATTTTCCAATAGTAAGATACTTAACAATTATCTGAAGAATAAATATGACAGTTTGATATATTTCCCATAAAAAAGCTGTCAAACTGCAATATAATTCCAAAGACAAAAGTTATTTATTTTAAAAATCAGTCCTAAGTGAGGTACAGTCACGTCTATAAGTATGTATACACTTGGCTTTATTCAAAGGCGATTTTCTCCTTTATTTTTGAATGAAATTTTATTTTATTACGAAAATAGTATTTTCGAACCCATAGGTTTATGTTAAGTGTCGTATTTCAACGTTGCATTCGTTATTTCACTATAAAATCGCAACTGAAAATTGCCAAGTGTTGACATATTGGTGCTCGTGACTGTACCTATAGTTTCAAAAATACCTATAGGTACTTAGAGTTGCAAAAGCATGACATGTCAGGTGCATGAAATTTCGTCATTCTCGTAAATACTCGAACTACCAAAGAACAAACGAATAGGTACATATACATGTAGCAACAATCACTTGATACCTATAAAACTTTACACCTTATACTTACTATAAGATTTAACAACTCCTTCCCGGAGCGTTGTCATGTGCGCGCCTAATGTTGCCATCAAGTGTAATTCCCTTTAATTGCACTTCCTACAGGTATTATAAGCATTAACGGTATTACAGGATTATGTTGTGTTACCAGTACTGTACATGTTTTGTGTTTTGAATACTGTTATGATAAGACTCATTAATATTATGCTTCAGAAGTTATGGTGGGATTTTATTTGCTTTTGAGTTATAGCACCATTTGTCAGTAGGTACGTTGATACCAGTGTACCTACGCAGTAATGCTGGAGATCTTTCCAAACATACGGAATTTATGTCCTGACAAACTCACAACTCAACTCACTCTCATATAAATATTTCGTAAAAATAATTACACAAAGTACATAATTATTACTCTTTATTTAATTAATTTATACAAATCTCCTGCAAAAAAAAAAAAAACACGAAAAAAAGAAGATGCGATGTGTGATGTTTAAAAAGATGTGAATTTTTTTAAAACGTACGTCTTTTAATTAAAGCACGTTTTGTCAAAATAATTTGTGACTTACGTAACCAAAAATGGTTCATTACATGTTATACGGCGGCCTCACTTTTTACCCGACTGCGCGACGCAAAGGAGTGGTAATGTGTTTATCAGCCTATGTATGTATGTATGTATGTAAGTATGTACATATGTATGTTTGTATGTTCCTTTGAAGCACTATACAGACCAAACGCCTGGGCCGATTTTTATGATTCACACGTCAATCGATTCCTCTTAGTCCGGCGAGTGTCACTAAAGACATGACGATAATGAAAATTCAATATGGCGACTACTAGACGCCATATTGTGAAAATGAAAAAAATGAAAGTCAAGAAACTATGTCAAATGGGGTATCGTTGGATAGGTCTTTCAAAAATATCAGTGGTTTGGAAAGACCGTTTTTTGATTAAGTAAACCGTTCGTGACTTATCAAGCTTTAAATTGCCAATTTTCGTTAGAATCAAGTGTCCCCCCCCTCTACCAACTAAACGCGGCAGTAGTACTACGAAGTTTAAAGGGAAACTATCACACTTAAGTGGGATTTACAACTCATAACTAAAAAGAATAAAATAAAAAAATTAAATTTAAAAAATCAAAAAACCCGACTGCGGTAAAAAACTTAAGTTAAAAAAAAACTGAAAAGCTAAAAACAAGCCCATTTTAAATTAAATAAAAGTTGGAAGCAGGCGGGACCCATACCATTTTTCTATTTTCAAACTCAAATGGGTCCCGCCTGCTTCCAACTTTTATTTAATTTAAAATGGGCTTGTTTTTAGCTTTTCAGTTTTTTTTTAACTTAAGTTTTTTACCGCAGTCGGGTTTTTTGATTTTTTAAATTTAATTTTTTTTAACTTAATTAAACTTTTTTTGGTTTTATCTAACGGTAAAAATATAAACTGTTTTTATTTACTTTATTAAGTAATTCAACATTATGGTGAGGAAATAGATGAATGTATCATTTAGGTTGTAGGTTTAAAGCATATAGTAAAATTAGTTAGATTAACAACAAAACATTAAGTGTTTGGTAGTTACTGTGGCTCTTGCACAACACTCACATCGCAGCCTAGTTTTAATTTCATTAGCGGAGTCCCGAAGGACTTCACCGTATGTATTTGATGACACTACTTTTACGAAGTGACATGTAATCAACTTAATTTAAAAATATACCTACGCTATCTAGTTTTAATTTATTTATTTGCATGCCATAAGCGCAGTAATTAACTATGGGATTTATAGTCTACATAACATCGCATACGTGACTGAAAATATTTAACAATTTTTTTTTAGTTTCTGCAAAACTATTGTTCTTTAAAAATACATAATGTCGTAATTGCTACCCTGTAGGTAGGCTATTTGCCAATTTCTCTATCTATGCAAGAGTTTAAATACATTAAAATAATATAAGTAGTAACACTTTTACAATACATTAAGATGTCTAGCTATCATCTCAATATTTATTAGACAGTGCTGCGCAATTTTGTTTCAGTACATCATGACTTGTAACATTGATACAGCACTCGTGAGATGAGGGGTCAGCGTAAGCCATCTACAATGTATCAAAGCGCGGCCATCTACAGACGGAATGACGAAACACACATACAAAAAGATTATACGAGTACCTTAATGTTGTCATCAGTGACAAAGAGTTCCGTATCTACCCTCATTACAGCTTTGTTGTTTGTGAAAAGTGATTTTAAAAATGTAAAATGCAAAATTGGAGTAGGAAAGCTGATGTTTATGAACGCACCTAAATGACGAAAAACACTTAAATATGTACATACTTTCAAACACTGTTTAAAAAATTATAAAATGTATGTCACATGTATCAGTAATAAATTCTGTTAAGTTATGTAAAAAGACATACCTAGCAATAATGCGACTAGAGAAGTTAATATCGCTCAGTAAGTTACCGACCATCTGTCACACCGTACGTGACACTGCGCAGTTCGAACACCCCCTGTACAGCCGAACACAACCCCTGAGACGAAACCGCAACATGTAGCGCATTCACAACGCCCGAGCGATCGGCTTCGAAAAAACACAAATACTCATTATTGCCTCCGTCGTGTTTGTAGCCTCCCATCGCATACAGCCCGACCAAATACCTTCGGAATTTCCGGTCGGTAATTTAGTCTGTGGTCTCATCGTCAGCAATTAGGGGATGACTTTCAGAACTGCTTGTTTCTCTTAGAGCAGGTAATGCAACCTCCCTTTATGCAGTACTAAAATAGAAAAGGTTCATTTTCTGATATTATTGCTTCAGGGATATCCTAAGTACCTAAGTCCATGAATGGTCTTTGGATAGAAACTTAGCTTCATGAGGACGAGTTCTTGCTTTAAAAATCAACTTGCTCAAGACAACAGCATCCCCTGCTCATAATTGTTTGTAACTCGCGGGCAGTGTGACGGCAGCTCATGTTTGTACGTAAGCATGTAGTACATGTGACGATGTCCGTGTATTTGTTCCCGCAGTAATTACAGTGTGCGACCGCCGCGCGCCGCCGTGTGCCAGGATACAGATGTATTGACCACACTCCGCACCACACCACACCACGCCACCCAAATGACACACCACGGGGTAGTCACTGGGATAATCGCTGATATATTGCGAGTTGTGGTGTGAACAGATTGGGTGAATGAGGGTATACGAACTGTGTTGTTATCTTTTCCGTCAATGTTAGAGAGTAGGTATGCCAAACAGCTAAAAGTTGTTTAGTAAGTTAGTGTTATAATTTGTACCCACAACACAATTGGTATCGGCGGAGGTGTTAAACTGTACAGATCTACATATGTCGCGAACAGTTTTTGCGTTGTTGATCCTCGATAAAGCACGCATTCCTCAATATTAACGTGAATGAGGAGGGGAAATGTGCGCCACGTCAGCAATTCGTCTTTCCACAAAACTACGTAGTGCCAACATTACAGTCGGCCGAGCAAAGAGGGTCTAAAACATGCCGCAACGTATAGATCTATCTCTTACTAGAGGTCTTTAAGTCTCACGGTTTATCGTTGCAGGCGGGTCGAGCGCTATGAATACTGCACGAATAGCTACTGCTTGAAACTTTCATTACCCAACATTGAAACGGAAACGGGAAAATGGGACAGCTCTACGAAATCAGGGTTACTAAGAAAAGATACGGCAGTAAAGTCAGATCGCTCATAAAAGAGGTTTTAAGTGAAGTTTCTAGGTATCCTAAAACTGTGGACCGTCCGACACAAATTAAACATTTTTAACGAACAGCAATCACACCCGCGCGCGTCCGGAAATAGAAAGTTCAGCAAAAACATGCGCCTGTGGTAAATAAAACACTTTGGGTACAAACAATATAGTTGTGCAAATACCTATCGGATTTATTTTTAGGTAGGTGGACGAAAAAGAGATCATATTAACATTAAAACGAAGCAGCAAAAAAGTAATGCGTGGAAAATTGTAGCACAGATCAAATAATGTATCGATATTAGGGACCTAATGTACGTATTATGTAGAGTGAAAAGGGTGGGACTTTTCTTGCCATAATGTTCGGGTGGTATAATATGAGTAGTGATTGTGTGCATCCCCGAGGCGCTCGGCTCATCGTGGAGATAATATGATCACCTCATGGCGCGCTGCATTATTTTATTATGCTGGCATTCCTGCCAAGATGGCGTCGATGAGGAACTGTTAATTATACGAGAAATAAATTGGTTTATTAGTTCAGCATGACTGTGTTTGATAGTTATCTCTTGTGTATTATTGTGTGGTGCGTTGTTCTCAAACACTCTCAATTTTTATAATTAAAAGTGCGTTTACTAGTAAATATGCCATGTCTCACTACAATATTCTCGCTCGTTCAAATAGTAGCCCTTACCCAAAAGAAACTGGTATACATTTATCAGTGCCAGTGATAAATAATAGTATTCAGTAACAGTGATAGATACCAGTATCATAAGGCTTTATTTTTGAACAATATACGCCCAAGGGTCGTTTCATTGCTCCAAATAATGTTATATTTCGTCATAATGTCATTCAAAGTGATTGATAAGCTGACCCGTCCCATTCGTGTGTACGTAGCTTTCATTTATATTGTTTTATGACACTGCGTCAAATGTAAAGTGAGCTTATAAACCGATATTAAGTCGGTTTATCGATAACGCCTATTCGTTTTTGTTGTATAAATCACTCAAATTACATGTGTATACTCAGCCTTATGTGTGCGTGACAATTCTGACATGTCAATCGCGACATTATGTTTGGTTAGGATATCTAACAATAATTATTAACTAAACACGATTAGTCAGTAATTATCGCTCCAGTAAACCAGCAACTATGAATTAACTGTTAAACGTCCTACAAATTAATTAATCCAAGCGTCAATAATGAAAATAGTTAATTGATTACAGTAATTACTAATTTGTATCTGAGCCCAACACAAACATAGCCTACATATTGTTTCTTAATCCATATTATTTACATTTTACGAGGGCTTGTTTGTTTACCTTTACTAACGCTAAGGAAGATGTCACTAACTACTGTTGTAATCCACTTGTTGCTGTGCCTACCCCACAAGGACGACACCGTGAACAGCACACTTATTACACTGTACACAGAACTTTACCCACACAGAAGGTGCACTCTGTACATAGATTGGTGACAATTGAACTATGGTTTCCTGATTTTGATAAATCTGGTGCTTGCTGTAGTGGATTTGAGTATACAGCCTCACTTTGCCTTCGTATGACTGTGTGGGTTTCAAAAAACTAATCGTTTTCTGCTAGACATCGTTTTCTCTGGAAAAGAGATATTGTCTACAATAGACAACCGTTTATCTCCAGCCCTCAAGGTTTGTATTTATCTATTTATCTTTTCTTGGAACTTCAAGTACCTAAACAGCCTCCTTCGGTTGAAACATCGCATGAGGATTTCCGCTTGTTGTGACGTCACAGTTGCTATTGTACAGTGCTTGATTTTCTGCTTCCTTGATTTGTTACTTAGCGTGTCGAAAGCAATCTAGAAATATAGAAAATTAATGCTTTGGTCGACTGGACCCGCGGGTCTAGTTCGAGTGGGTCCAGTTGACCAAAGACTCGAGTGAGTTGGGCAAGAATTTAGAAGCTAATTTGGCGCCTTCATTACCGTCTATCAAATCCCGTAACGGGAAGATGACAGGACACGCTGGACACAACATTAAGTGTCCCATTGTATGTGAATCTCCACCTGATCAGGTTTTCCTTGCTTCGGCCGACCTGGTTCCGGAATCTATTCATAGATTTTCTGCTGATGCCATCGAATTTACGATTTCTGTCTGTCCTCTCGACAAATAAATGTGTGTTAACCTTTTGCCAGTGGGTCTTCTGTGTCTCATGACGTGTGTAAGCACAGGCATGCCACAGGTCGTGATTTGATCTATCGTGCAATTAGAGAGGGTCCCCTCTGCCGCGCATGTTGTGCGTGAGTCACATGTGCTCGCAAACATGCGGAAAAACCCTTTGTTTGTGGCACGCCCTTCATTACCGACATGCTATCGATAGGACGGGGTTGTTTTTGTACCTACAAGTGGAGTCCGACCGAAATGAAAACGAATTCCGGCCTGATTTAGATTTTCGACCAAAAACCTAAAACGAAAATAAAATAGGTACCTACTTATATTAATTAGTCTTTTGTTTTAATTTGTATATGTTAAAATAGGATTTTCTTTGGTAAAAGTAAAAGAGAGTGTACAATAGAGCACATCTTTTTAAGTTTATTTAACCGTTTAAAAACCGTTTTACCGTGAAATACAATACCTAACTATTAATAATAAACATAAAATTAGATTTTATTTTGCATTTTCATAGTTATATTATTATGCTTTATTTTTGTAGCTATCGATTGTCTTTGATTATCTAAATGTATTGAAAGTATTGATTTGCTGGTCCTTAGTTTTTTTTTCGGTAACGGCAGAAACAATTTTTGTTTTTGTCTGAAGACGTAAATAGCCGATAATTTCGATAGAAAATTGCCGAAAACCGATAATTAAATTCGGTCGGACTCTACCTGTTGGTAAGGTACGTGTATATGTAGATAGAGTGTGATGGTGACAAAATAACATTAGGTATGTTTATAATTAGTAGTTACGTTAATTATTATTAGCCTGGAGACCGACACAAAATAGATTTCGACCAGTATTATGTGGGTGACTCGTTATTTACTTACATTTTGATTTCATTCTCGATCAATATTTATTAATTAATCAGAATACTTTGACATGTAACGGATGATGATGGATAACGATAAACTGAGTGTCGGGTAATTAACAAGAAGGAACCTACCGAGATTAAGGTATTCATTTTTTGATAATTTGAGACAGGCAACCACCCTTTATCGACCATAAAGCGACTTATGAGTTCTAGGTCGTAGGTTCGAACCCCGTTAGGCGTTTTACTTTGTGTAAATTATTTCATCACCATTGCTCTCAAAACGGCGAAGGTAAACATCGTAAGGAAACCGGCATGTCCCAGAACCAAAAATTCGGACATCAACCAACCCGCACTAGGGCCGCGTGGTGAATTACGGCCCGTTCCGTCTGACAGAGAGGAGGCCTGCGTCCCAGCAGTGGGAACATTATAGACTGATTATGAACCGACCTACATGTAATATATTGCATTACTTACAATGACAATAATAATATAAAATATAACAGTTTTATTATATTGATCAAAATTTTTAACTCTTCGCACGTCGAGTGTCGAGTACACCATGTGTACCGATAGCAATAAAATTACTATTGTGCCTGCTAATTAGACGCGCGACGGGTAGACCCGATCCGTTTCCTATAGTACAGATATTTCATGGTTCAGAATAATATCAAAAGTGATGCGAACATTTTTATCGTTTGAAGATCGTTTCGCTGTCGCAGTTATTGCCACCGGGTGCTATGCGAGTTAATACAGGCCTGATGGTCTAGTGGTTAGTGACCCTGACTGCTATGCCGGAGGTCGTGGGTTCGATTCCCACCCAGGACAAATGTTAGTGTGATGAGCACGATCATTTGTTCTGTGTCTGGGTGTAATTTATCTATAATATGTATGTATTTAGAAATATATAAGTATGTTTATCAGTTGTCTAGTACCCATAACACAAGCACTGCTTAGCTTGGGACTAGATGGCGTCGTGTGAAAGTTGTGGAATATTATTATTATTATTATTATTATTATAATAGCATTCTCTCCATCTCAGGACAGATTAGAAACACAACCGTTCGGGTATATAGAATTAAGTAAAATATTTATAAGTAATAAATATTTTACTTACCTCATTCTTTCTACTTGAAACATAGGTATACATACTGAATGCGCCTGTTAGAATGCATAAAATGGTATCAAATATCCCATCAAATAGCATAACAATGTAACTGACAGCTGACATTGCTGTCAAAGTCACAGTTCTGTCGTGTTACAAAGAGCCGCCCGCCTTTTCCCCGGTACCATTTGTGCCGTACGCTAACGAGTTAAGTTAGTTATTTTTGGAGTTTTGTTCAATTAATTAGTTTTGAATGTCCTCTACCTGATTGTTCCAGAAGACTCCACGTAAACACACCTTAGGCGCATTAACCTTTAGCATCGTAGCACCTTTTTATTATGTAGAATGGTTTTCCGACATCCGCGGTAAGAAATATGCACAGATCTCTTGATTTTCACCACCTTCGGAGACATTGAAAATGAATTCATTAGGTAAGTTTTAAATTATTTTTATAAACAAACTCTCAAAAATTTGCGAAATGACAACACCCACAAGACCACGACCATCATCCCCATTGTCGAGAGATGGTTGAGTTCAAGATTTAAAAAATTCCTCACTCACAACCGCAGCTTCGGCCTGCTGGCCCTTAGCCGGCCTGCCTGAGCCGCTGCGGCTCGCTCGCAGCCTCCTGCTCCTCAGCTCGCGGGCCGCCTCGCCCCTACGCGCCTAGCGCCTTCCGCACGTTGCTCAAAATACGGCTACACAAAACGCACCTTAGCACCTAAACCGTAAGAGATAGAGGTCCTGTTTTTTTTCAAAATGTAGCCTTTTTATTACAAAAAACGAACAAAATACGATTTTTCTTTACATTTTGGCAAAAAAAAATTTTGACTTTTGCAAAAAAAATGATCACTATCTTGTAGCTCTTGCCAATACGCACTTTTTGAGACCTCAACTATTCACGTAGCCCTAAAACTCACGAAGCCCTAGCGAAATCACACTATTTAGTAAAAATGAGGGCCTAGGTATATCCGGAGCCAGTGAAAAAGCATTTTTAATGCTAAAATATACCTCGGTATTTGTTATGGAAAACTAAGATTGAAGTCTTGAACTAGATTATTGTACCCAGAGAAGCATATTAAAAGCAAACTACTTAACATAAAAGTTGGTGATTCTATCCGTGAATTAAATAAAGTTGTTCGTTCGTCGTCGTGCCCACAGTTACTTGATGCGCGCTCGACTCGAGCCCGGCCGTGCGTCGGGGCTAACTTCAGTTGCGTTTTAATTTTTGAAGTGAAAACTTCTTTAGCGGCGTTGAACACTTTTTGTAATGGGTAAAAAATGTTAAACTCGCGTCAGGGCAACGCGTCAGGACACGTGACCGTCAGGAGAGATTTCCCCCCCCCCCCCCCCCCGCCTTTCTTTCTACGGCGGCGCCAACCGAAGTGAACCAAGTTTAGTGACACACGACAATGGATGGATGGATGAATGGATGGATTGGATGGAGTGAAAGTGGAAGTGGAAGTGGAAGCGGAAGTGGAAGTGGAAGTCGAAGTCGAAGTCGGAGTCGAAGTCGAAGTCAAAGTCAAAGTCGAAGTCGGAGTCGAAGTCGAAGTCGAGTCGAAGTCGAAGTCAAAGTCGGAGTCGAAATCGAAGTCGGAGTCGAAGTCGGAGTCGAAGTCGAAGTCGGAGTCGAAGTCGAAGTCAAAGTCGAAGTAGAAGTGGAAGTCGGAGTCGAAGTCGAAGTCGAAGTCGAAGTCGGAGTCGAAGTCAAAGTCAAAGTCGAAGTCGAAGTCGGAGTCGAAGTCAAAGTTGGAGTCGAAGTCGAAGTCGAAGTAGAAGTCGAAGTCGGAGTCGAAGTCGAAGTCGGAGTCGAAGTTGAAGTCAAAGTCGAAGTAGAAGTGGAAGTCGGAGTCGAAGTCGGAGTCGAAGTCGAAGTCAAAGTCGAAGTAGAAGTCGAATTCGAAGTCGAAGTCGAAGTCGAAGTCGAAGTCGAAGTCGGAGTCGAAGTCAAAGTCAAAGTCAAAGTCGAAGTCGGAGTCGAAGTCAAAGTCGAAGTCAAAGTCGAAGTCGAAGTGGAAGTGGACGTGGACACACTGCTGTGTATTCGTAACATTCGTGTATATAAACCCCCTTATTCATAAAACTTAAACCTATTTTAGTTAAAATGGGGTTTGTCTCTTTCTTACACACAGAAATGTCAACGTGACAGATAAAGACAAACGTTCTATAAACTTATTTTAGCTAAAATAGAGATAAAATAGGATTATGAATAAGGGGGAAAATGTTTAAAATATGGAAATTGAACAAAGTGCATCTACATATTAATGAAAAAACCGGCCAAGTGCGAGTCGGACTCGCCCATGAAGGGTTCCGTAGCAGCAAGTAACATAATATAAAAGTTCTTGTAGTTCGTTGTAACTTTGTGAAAGGTAAATTGCGGTTTTCGATTTATGACGTATTAAAAAAAAACTACTTACTAGATCTCGTTCAAACCAATTTTCGGTGGAAGTTTACATGGTAATGTACTTATATATATTTTTTTAATTTTATCATTCTCTTATTTTAGAAGTTAGAGGGGGGGGGGACACACATTTTACCACTTTGGAAGTGTCTCTCGCCCAAACTATTCAGTTAAGAAAAAATTATATTAGAAACCTCAATATCATTTTTGAAGACCTATCCATAGATACCCCACACGTACAGGTTTGATGAAAAAAAATTTTTGGAGTTTCAGTTGTAAGTATGGGGAACCCCAAAATTTATTGTTTTTTTCTATTTTTGTGTGAAAATCTTACTGCGGTTCACAGAATACATCTACTTACCAAGTTTCAACAGTATAGTTCTTATAGTTTCGGAAAAAAGTGGTTGTGACATACGGACGGACGGACAGACAGACAGACAGACAGACAGACAGACAGACATGACGAATCCATAAGGGTTCCGTTTTTTGCCATTTGGCTACGGAACCCTAAAAAGGGACGCAGAAATAGTGAAAAAAAATGAGTTATATTAATTCAATTAATAATTGATTTATTTCAACGTTAGTATTCAAGTTTTTACTTCTGCCGGCACTCCCGGAGTGCAACCCGTCTTTTTTTTTTTTGTTGAAGGTGCTTCAAGAAATTTGAATGAATAACTAGAACTTTCATATGATCTTGAAGTAAGAGTGTTAACGGTGTAGTTGTTTTTCTTCTCCATAACTTCAGTCAGGCAGTATTACCTAACTATAAGGACGACTGTGTTTGCTGAATAATTGTGTAGGTACCAACACGGTGCGTGCCTGTGCCTACTCTTGTCTTCATACACGGAATTCAACATTTGAATATGATTCTCTATGTATCGAAGACTGAAGGTCGGGCGTTTTATAGAACTGTTTTATGTAATTTTGACGTTCGAAAAGTGAATTTGAATAAATTACTTTTGAATGATTTTACTATACAATAAAACGTTTATTACCGTTGGATCCCGTTTTTTGATCCCGTTTTTTAGGTATTACCGATGGATCCCGTTTGCTATTTCCGTTGAATCCCATATTATAACAACATGTGTACATTTCAGAAGAAAAGTGATTTACCTTTATCAAACACTAAAAAGAGATTATTTTTAGTGGGTTACCCGGAACCGAACTAGTTAGATTAGGTTAATTATTAAAAAAAAAAAACAATGTTAGGTTAGGTTAGGTTAAAACTGTGACCCCTACGCACGAGCCGAGCGAGCGAAGCGAGCGGTGCCGCGGCAGCGGCCGGCGAGTGCCAGAAACGACTAGATTATATAGAAAATGAGTTGTTTGTGAAATAAATAGTATATACGAAACGTTGGTTGTAAACTAAAAATTTGTCAATGGAGTTTTGGTGAAACATTAGTGAACCCCTCATTTTATTATAAACAATTTTGTTGTTGAAAGTACCCGCATTCATATTTTTTTAAGCATTCGGGATCCAACGGAAATACTTTTCGGGATTCAACGACAATAAAACGTAATTATCTTGCATTTTTTAAATTCGGGATCCAACGGAAATACATAATAATGTTTTGCGGGATCCAACGCCAAAAATATTAAAATGGGATTTAAAAACGGGATCCAACGGTAATAAATCCAATAAAATATAACGAGCTAACGAGACATACCTTTATAATTTACGTACATACATACGGTCGCTAGGGTCAAAGGGTCGCTTCTTGAAGTTGTGAAGGATTATTATTACCTAGGGCAAGTAATCTAGCTCGGAAGATACAAATTTGAGAAAGAAGCCGACAAAAGGATCCAGTTGGGTTCGGCAGCATTTGGAAAACTCCGTCAAGTCTTCTCGTCGCCTATCCCGCAGTGTTTGAAGACTGAGGTCTTCAACCAGTGCGCCCTGCCCGTCATGATATATGGTGCCGAAACGTGGACACTGACGGTCGGGCTGGTCCACAAATTAAAGGTCGCTCAGCGCGCTATGGAGTGAGCTATGCTCGGTTTCTCTTTGAAGGATAAAATCAGAAATGAAATTATCCGGTGAAGAACTGGAGTTACCAACATAGCTTGCACAGTAAGCAAACTGAAGTGGCAGTGCGCCGATGACCGGTGGAGCAGACGAGTCCTGGAGTGGAGACCGCGTATCGGCAAGCGTAGTGTGGGACGCCCCCCAACTAGATGGACAGATGACCTAAAGAAGATGGCTGGGACGGACTGGATGTGGAAGGCGGAGGAGAGGGTGTTGTGGCACAGCCTGGGAGAGGCCTATGTCCAGCAGTGAACTGCAATAGGCTGAGTTGAGATTTAGCAGCTGTATAGTAATATTTTCGTGTGTAACATTACAGTTATCTCTCAGACAACGTTCCGAGTAAGATAAATACTTTATTACAATCTCATGTACGTAAACATAACCAAATCCCGCAATGAAAGCTTACAATTATATTCTTAGCCATGGTTTGCAGGACATGGTTTATACTGTACGTGCACATCGAATTGATTTTTACTTTTACAAAAGTCTCACCGCACGCAGGTGTTACAACAATTCCATCTCAAATTTCCGTTAATTATTCCTTGAGTTGGTGAAATATAATTATGTTACTTAGCTGGAGTCTCTGCAAATTTTCTCCAATTTTATCTTCATCAATATAACAATCCGTTCTCACCAATAAAATAATCAACATCACCTAAAAATACCCGAATGTAACACCAACACAAACAAACAACTATAATTAAGTAAATCCATTTATAACTTCTCATATGTATGTACCTATGTATGTGAATAGTCTCGTAAACAAATGTTGAACAAAAGTGAGATCCTTCCCAAAATGTTATCAGTAACGAGCGCGAAATGGAAAGCATTATCACAAGTTTATTTTTAATTACACATTGATAATGTTATCTCTCGATAACCGGCTTTCCTAACAAAGGCATGGTGTCGCGAATATGTGTGCGATATACATATGTCGCACAGCCGCGGGGAGTGTCACACTAATCGGAGATAGTCACACTCGTGTGACTCGCAAGTAACTGTGGAAGAGCTCCGGTTCTGATGCGTGTCATGGTGGCTATTGAGTTAGATTCACGATGAATAATTTGCAATATTTATCTACTTTGAACTATTAAAAGTTTGTTTCTGAAAAGTTTACAAACTAAAATGTTATTTTGATTTATAATAGACAACACATTAAGCAGTGACATAACTTATTTACTTATTGGTACTTTAAATTAGCTACAAATATAAATATAAAATACTTACTTGAAAGTTTTTTTTAAGTTCAAACCTGTAGACTAACAACACTAGAAAGTTTTAGAGTTTAGTTTTTTAACGTTTACAATCCACAAACTACAATAACGTAACATTCACTGTACTTTAGTAGTCTGAACCACACGCGAGAGATGATTCGTATGTTCGGTCGAGTAAAGTTTCGCTGCAGCGCCACAAGGGAGGGACACGAGCAGTCGGGGCGAGCGCGACGCGCCAACTGACGTTGCTAACAGACTCGGCTCCACAATATGAATGGCTCGTAGCGCGTAGCGCGGGGCTCGTAGCGGCTACGAAGTCCCGTAGAACGCCTACGAACTTGTCAGTCCTAATTTCTGGACAGTAAAATGTTAATAATAATCCCCCTCCTATTATCCCCTCTCTCCCGATTACTTCGAGTCATGTAAAAAGTTTTTCTTTTGATGGAATTAATTTAATTAAGAAAATTTTCACGGCTCTACGACGACTAGATAAGCGTTTAACAAATTTAGATTTAATTGCCCTACAATCCTTAAATCTTTTGATTAAACGTTCGCTAATTCGCAAAAAAAAAAAAATAAGTACGAAAAGTCTTTAAGTATTATCTACACATCACAGCCTTCTTTTTTAGTGTTAAGCGGATCGAAATAAACTGTAGGGCAAAACAGAAACATGTTTTACATCACGTGGTTTATAAATAAATGGTTATAAGATATTATTATTGATTGGATTTGACCTTAGATTCAGGTTGTTAAAAAAAATAACCACACATAACCATAGCTTATAGGTACACATTGCAGACCGGCGAGGCTTTTAAAAGACGTGCTTGAAGTTCTTGACAGATATCAAAGAAACTTAGTTTCGGCTCTTCCTCAGACTCATATGTACTTACGCATACAGTGTTCACGTAACGTGATGCAGATCGTGTGTGAGCAGAGTGATTGTGTAGCGTGAGAGGTTATAGTTGCGGTACATGCAACCTGGGGACAGATCACGCCCGCCCGGCGGGACACTGCTCGAAACAGATATTTTATTTTTAAATATCAGCGCTTTTTACTGAGGTACACACAAGCTGCTCAATCCGTGGGCTCGAAACAATCGATCGCTGTCAACTCCCATTAGTCGTATACCACATTTGAAAGCATGAGTTTAGTCATGTTTTCATAAAGACACAGTCAAACCAAAATACTATCTACAGTACAAAGTGTTACTATAATAAGTTAAAAGCCAACTGATTGATACTTATATTGAAGTACTGCTGTTGGTGCTCCAAAAAACGCGTGCGGTCGGGGGACCCCCCCGCCCCGCCAGAAACGAAGTTTCTTACGCAATATTCGCACGCGCACACACTCGCTAATAATAGAAAGAGACAAAAAGAGAGAGAAAGTGTGAAGGGAGTTGTCGCCATCTTAGCTTTTCATTTTGACCTTACTGTTGGCTTCAGCACCCTCGAAAACCATTAAAACGACACCGATAACAAAAAAAAAAGTCGCTGCCGCAATTTTGGATTTTTATTTTTCCTCACTATTGGCTGTAGCACCCTCGAAAACTATGAAAACTATCTCAAGTATCTTCTAGAGCAAGTCAAACTCAATGCATTTTTATTTAAAATAAACCAATTACAGGCAATTTTGTCAAGTCGCATAGAGGGGGCATAACGCTTTTTCGTTACGTGACGATTTTTACGAGTTTACTCCTACCACAAGCTGTGTTAAAAAACCTCGCTCTAAAAAATAAATAAATAAGTCTTCCTTTAAGCTATAATTAAATAAATCGTCAGAACACGTCATTAATTACAATAGTGTCGTAATCTAACGTGCTCTGATTTTTTCAAATGACAACACTCATAACAGTAATATCAATGGGTCATGAAAATGCATGAATATTCCAATAATTTCGATTATTTCGTATGCAGTCGACGAATGTTTTAGTTCTTCCTTGTTGAAGGTGAATCAGACCGCTAATGGAATCGAGTTTTGTTAAAAGGCATCAAAGCATGCGTGTTTATTATTTATTCAATATCGGGATATGTTTGCGAATATTAATGTTCCGATATAACTCTCACAGGGCTATTAGCAACCATGTTGATGGAGGAAATTCAGGCCTTGTGCTGAAATTACAAGGTCGGTTTGTTGTTGACTGACTGAAGTCGAACTTTTGTGACAGCTTGTGGATAAATAACACTATTCTTTCATAAAATAACTACCTAGGTACTTACAGTTTTTAAACGAAGATATTTTTGTTCTATTAGCCTACTAAATAAGTAAGTAGGTACTCTTACGAACCTGGAATATTCAGGAAGTTTTACTATTATAAACAGTGACCCCTAAAGGCCTCTAGGTCTCTAGTTTACATTTCTACGTCTAAATAAAATGTAAAGACGTAACATCCGAACCAGTCAACCTATCAGAGTTCGGGCATAAACAAAGAGCACTATGCCGACAAACCGCGAGAAGAAACTAATAAGTACGCTCAGTTGGGAGTAGTCGCTAGCGCGGGACTCATTCGCGCGTGTCGAGGCGACGGTGGCGGCGCGGCGCGGCGCCGGCCGGAACTCACAAATGATCCCACTTTGTAAACAATACAGACCTTACTACACTTTGTAAGGAAAAAAGAAGGTTCACAACAAAGTTTCTCAAAATAAAAAGGATGCGGAAGGAATGAGAGTAGAACAGTAAGTACTAGTTAAATAAACAACTGTAACTATGTAATAGCATAAATCAAATGCAGAACTTTACATGACATGTAGATCTTTTGTTGAAAGTCAGAATCAGTACTTATATTTAGGAAGCGGCTGATGATCAAGATACCTACACATCATCAAAATATACCACACATAGAGAGCCAAGTGAATTGCTACTGAAGACCAAATGTATGTATCTGCTATGTTTAAAAAATAAATGTTTTCACTCATCCATACAACATATACATAAACATGATAGAAAGAAATAGAAAAGATTCAAAACAAAGACGATTGTGTCAGCTATGTGCGACAGTTTGAAAACAAAGGAACTTCTGTAGCTGGCTGTTTTATGGAAGACCCTTCACTAAACAGTAATACGTGTAACTAACAGCCCCTCAGGGAGTCCCACCGATATTACTTCACTAAACTTTAATACCAGCGACTAGTAACATAGACGCGAGCAAGAACATACCTAAGTTATATCCATTTTTCCAAGAAAGCTTTATGAATTGCAAAAAGTAAATTCGTTTTCCATCTCTTTAATACCGCGGTCCCGCATTCTTATGGTTTTGGGATGAATTCACTGAAATATAGTAATTTCATTAGTGTTGAGTGGTTCGCGAGCCTCCATTAAAACCAATAAAAAGTGAAAAGAGATCCTGCCGCGATATTTTGTGCTACCAAAGATCCGCACAAATTGAATAACTCGCCTTTTTCAAAATTATGTAGGATTTACCACTCAGTAGCCAGTCCTACATAATTTTGAAAAAGGCAAGTTATTCAATTTGTGTCTTTTGAGGACATATTTTGTAAAGCAGTATTTCTTTTCAAAATCCCTCAATTTGGTAAACACATTTTCCACATGTTTGTTTGATATTTTTCACTACTTTCAACTTATGCAGTCATTCCTAAATACGGCGTCGTGTGTCATATATTTGAAAACTTACGATCTGAAGGTCATTGTTAGATAGAAACAATAACTATTGAGAGCAAAAGTTTAGAAAATATTGTGACTTTTCATTGTACGGCTATAGGGGTCCCGTATCTAAATATTTAGGGGCTGAAATGCTGTACTATTTAGTACGTTGTATAAAAGTGTAAGTACGAACCCTTATTCTGAAGAGTTTTAATTATATTGAATTGCCCTAGTTAAATGTATCTTTTAATATTACGTCAGTAAAATGTCAAGTAGTTATTAGTAAGCAGTTACTAACTTTATCAAACCATTTAAATAGTATCACTTGAGACGACTCGAAATTTCCACAGTTCAGAAACTATGCAACTTGAGTCTCCCGCAGCTTGAGACTTACCTTCACTAATAAACTCATAGTTACAAACGGCCCGATGTCCGGACTACATCGCTGAGATGCCTCGAATGTTCCAGATAATCTTCTCTCTATAAATACTAACATGAGGTTTGGTTATTTTCTAGTTAGGTGCTCTCTCCGCGTGACAGCTAATCAGGGATTGCGTGTTATCATGTTGACAGATTGGCATTAGTGCCGATGTTGACACGGGATCAGACAGACGCCTCGTTTACACTATGTGTACTCAAACGGACAGGTTTCTTTGCGTAGAATGTTGTGCGTCAGATAACTCTGCCAGAATTTATGACTTACGAGTATATAACTCCGAGTTGAACGTCGATGACTTCAAACAACGCGTTTTGCACTCTCTCTTTTGTCGTGAGTCGTCATTCTCATGACAAACTAAAATGTTAACTGAATTGCACTGAGCATAGAGTGGACAATTAACATTCTGTATTTTAACCGACTTCAAAAAAGGAGGAGGTTTCAATTTGGATGTTTATTTGTTCGAAAGAGATTCCGAGATGGTCCCATTTAAATTTCGTGAAGATCTGATGATGAGTTTCGGAGACAGACTACGGAACTCTTCACTAAATGCCAGCAAATCAACCGCGATTCCTGCTATCGCTTATGTATGCATTGTTTACGCAATCACACAACATAACATCACGCCTGTACCCTCTAAAGGGGTACGCAGATAGGTTCAGTCTACCACGGTACACCCTCATTTCTGCCAAAGTATGTTCATGAAACTTAACCTGCTAATGGTTAATGCTAGTTAATAAAGTCATTTAGGTAATCGTTCACGACACCACTCAGGTGAAATAACAGCGGAGGTGGCCGCCATTTGTGTTCAGGGCCAAGGCTCCCATAAAAAAACACCGTAAATCTCATCAATCGAATATTTTTCTCAGAAAAATATCCCATAAATTACTTAAAATGACCATGATCATAAAAATATCGCCAAGATATAACAATAGATCAAGGTGACACATCTGCTTATAATTGATGTGGTCCCCGTCGGTCTCGGCTACTCAGTGGCCCTGAGGGCCTGAGGTAAACAGACTAAACATTTTTTCGCGCCATATTTACGTCAGCGGCGGTTGGCGGCAAAACTGACGGAAACTATAAATTAGTTTTATTTGATTCGGTCGCGTTCAATAACTCCCCAGTTATTGCAGCTATACGCCATTTAGCGGTCGTATGAGAGTGCGACCAATCGTTATGTTATTCACTCGTAAAAATGTTAACATTATTATTCATTGACATTGACACCTTTTTTTTAAGTTATACAAGCAATTGAATGTTTTGTTTCTAATGTATCATCACGCGTAGCACTAAAGGCCCGACTTCCTGATTACATGCAATAAACTGTTGGACTTAGGTAGATATGTTGTTTCTCCTCTGTTGTTTATTTTTATTTATTCAAACTCAAAGCATTTATTTCAATTAAACCAATTATTTATTTTATTGTTTATGTACACACAGTAAAATACAAAGGGATATGACATAATTATAATTTGAGTAGGTACAAAGGTATTGCTTATTTCTCAAGAAATTTCTTCCAACAGACCTGCGAAAGGAGAATTAAAAAATAAATGTAGACAATAGTGTGTGAGAACAAGAAGAGACAAACATGAATTTGTGAAGTCTAAAATTAAAATATTAAATATACATACCTACACATATAATGCAAAAAAATAACATAAGCCTACTTAAATAAATACATAATGCTAAAATATTTATATATGTATACCATACCAAATATACAGGGTCCCATTAAAATAGGTGGACAAATTTTAACACAGCACTCAGTACGTCTAACCAAAGATATCCAACAAAAAAAAAACACTGATTAAAGTTATTTTATTTTGACCTAAAATAATAAATTGCCGGCACATTAGTGTATTTTCGTTAGCTGATTATTTTTCTTGTAAAGTATCTAATGCGTTTTTCTTATATATTTTTTTACCATCGTCCTTATTTTGGTGGTCTGAATGATTTCTAAAAGTTTATCCACCTATTTTAATGGGACCTTATATATAGGGATATATTTGTATATATAAATACTAACAGTATAGAGGAAAGGTTTCTCTTTTAATCGTCATATTAGAGAAATAGTTTTTAAATCACGAATGCTAGGTGGAAGTGAGTTCCACAATCTTACAGCGTGGATAGAGCAAGAATAAGAATAGTGGCTTGTTTTATGAGGATGAGTTGTTGTGTCTACTTAGAAACGACGCCAGCATACAATCATTGTAATGATGGTATATTAAATGATATTTTTGTCGGCATGTCAGAAGTACTGTGAGACGGATTTATGAAAGTGTTGTTAACTTTTAAATCTTTACTTGATGATTTTATATTTTATGAGCAGGTGTATACATACAAACTCTTGTTTATTTTTTCATAGAATTGTACATATTATTATAGTTTATATGTTAGCTTGTATTATAGTGTTTATCTCAATAAAGTTAACTTTACAACTGTGTCTTTAATTTCTGTAATTGGTCTTAAATCGTTTTAAAAGAAATAAATAAATATGCAGGTACAGAAACCTGTAGATGTGATATACATAATATTATAGACTCATCAACATCCACAGCTTGCATCAGATAATTAGTCCAATTGTGTGCGTTAAGCAAATCATTATATTACCTAATAATATTAATAATCTTGTAGTATGCAACATGTTTAAACACCTTCCCATCGCTCCTTCTTTCTCAATGTGAATTCCATTCCACACAAAATCGGAAAAGTTTTTGAAATACAATTTGAAACAGATTTAGCGAACGATTGAGAATTAAATGAATTTAAACGTGTGCCGTACAAATGGTACTCGAACAAATAGAATTGTTTCACGGAGCTCTCGGGGCTCGCGGGGCTCGCGGGGCTCACGGGGCTCGTGACTGAGTTGAACCATTCTCACTTTAAGAAAACTTTCTTGATGTATGATAATATGTTTCAAGATTTATTTGTCTAGGGCTCCCCTCGGTTTGTAAAGAGACGAGCTAAGTGTATTGTCAGTACAGTACTATACTCGTTATTCCCCCATTCCGCCGTACCACTAATACAATGTATTGTCAGACGCGTGGCAACAATATAGTAAATAAATGTTCCCTTATTTTTGGCAAGAATGAACACCTTCTTACTTTCTTTCTTTCAAAATAACTCAATCTTCTTTCACAACAGTTTGGGATATAAACTTTGTTCAATGACAAAAGGCCAACACTTGCGTGACATTAGAATACGGCGAAAATTATACAGGATGATATTGAAAACATGCGACAAATCGAAATGGGAGATTGTACTCATCAATAAAACAACTTTTACTATGGGACCAAACCCGAAATCGCGTAAAAAAAAATCAGCTGTTCCCTACATTTATGTTCGCATAACTCGTCAAAATGTAGGGAACAGCTGATTTGTTTTCGTGATTTCAAGTTTGGTCCCATAATAAAAAAGTTGTTCATAATGATAAGTACAATCTCCCATTTGAATTTGTCGCATGTTTTCAATTTCAACCTGTATTTATGAGTTTATTGCACAAAAATCGATGGCAAAATTATTAACCTTATTGAGAATGTTCAAGCGTGATCCACGATCGTCACTCGAGCGCTAGCGTATGCCACACTGGTCCAACCCGCACAAGTTAGCGCCGACCAACTTGTCTAATCTATCAATGGAGGCAAACTAGAGTCGCGTCAAACGTATGCACCGACACGCGCAGACACATCACAGGTAAGGTGCAAAAGGTCCATTTGAAAAGGTTAAAAGGCACATCAAAGACCTATCTAAAAACGTCTTCATAAGTAAGTGGTGGTCACACGGGATCGCGTCGGCGTGATTCGGCACAGCCGGGCGGCAAAATCGAATATATTGTATATCCCGCCCGGCTGTGCCGAATCATTCCGACCCGAACAAGTGTACGAGTATACCACGCTACACAATCACTATCGACAAGAGTGAGATATACATAGGTAATTGTTCGGTGAGCTATTTCAGACGAATGTTAGCAGTCCACTGATGAAGAAACGTGGACACATAAGGCCTCGTTAATTTACATGCTGACTACCAACACGAAGAAATACAAAGAAAGATACATACATACAAAGAAAATTAATATAAATTATAATTAAAACTTTAAGAATTTTCAATATAGAAGATGGCGGGACGAGCTGGAGAAAACAAACGACCAGTGGTTCAGTTTAGCTCTGGGTCGAAAGAGTTGGAAGTCTTGGGGCCTGTCCCCTTAGCTTCCAACTCTTTCGATCCAGAGCGCAACTCTTTGCCCATGGTGATACAGGCTAACAATAACAATTTTTAAGAAGAAAATGCTGCTATGCTTACTGTAAACGAATATTTATATGATGGACTATAAAGTGCTATATTATCTAATAATTATTAGTACAGAAGTTATTTTCCTTTCAAAATTCATACATATTAGAAAAAAAAAAACCTTAATAACATTTAGATGTAGTAAGAATACATAAGTTGTTGTTGTTTTATGTCTTTTTTGTAATGTGCCTCTTGTTTGTGAAAAATAATCATGTTCCTAAGTTTTAAAGCGTTCTCTCTCCTACTATTTTGCTGTGCCCAGATGGGTCTATAATGATCTCATTATATTTTTGAGATAGCGCACTGTAATACGCATTGTGGAATGCAATAAATGATTGAGTATTAAGTACAACTTTACATCCCAGACCATTCCGAGGGCCCTTATAGGACGTTGTTATAACCGTACCTTCTGTTTCTTTTTACTGAAGCGAGCGATGGCTGAGTGCGGCGGGGGGGGGGGGGGGCGACACACGCGGAAATTGAAGACGCGTCACGTGGAGCGATACACGCTGAACTGCCGCCTTCGTGAACTTAGTCAGGAACAATGAGCTGGAACTGAGACATGGTAGCTTCACATCAAATCAAACTTTTATTTCCCAGAATAATATTCTAATTAGAAAAGTGAGATCTTAAAACATTAACGTCACTGCCTTTTACCTGCAAGCAAGAAAAAAGGAACGCTTAAGAAAGCACTGCATGCAATTTAGCAAACAGTAGTATGGTATGGTAGAAATGGGCATTATTTATTTATTTATAAAATATTTTTGAATTATAAAATAGCATCATAAAAGCAGGCAGCAGGAAGGTGTAGATAGAAGTGTCTAGTACTGTCACATTTCGGCAGTTATGTTTAAGTGCCATAACATACGGAGCGGGCCTACTCAACCGGGCACAAATCACGGGACTCAGGGCTGCAGTGGAACATTTCTGATGGAAAGCCCCTTCGCCCAACCTGCAGAGAGAACCCAGGATCATGTCAGTGACCGCACTTGCAGGGCATCATCTTGGAAACAGAAGTAAAACTTTGGAGTAAGTAAACTGGTACCACTTATTTTGCCCACATAAGTATATTCTTCTCCTGCACAACACAAAAGTGCTTCCTCAAAAGCATTTAATTGCCAATGTGCTTACTAATAGCTGTAGCTATAAAAAACAAGGACACGGACCATAGATCACTGACAATCCGCGTTACTTTAGATTGTAATCATTTTCAGCAACACTTTTTGCGAGCTTTATTGAGTAACTGTGGGCTAATGGCAGTGGTCGTGTTTATTAGTTTGCCATGTTGATGTAATTATCGCCAGACACGCTTTTACCTAGTATTGCGAGTAGCAACATTCATTACTATGTTTTCTATTAATAGATACCTAGGTACCTACTACACTACGACATACGTCAAGCCGTTTTTGTCAGGGGCGGTAGTCACAGTTTGACCTTCGAGATTACTTATATCCTTGCAGCACTATTAATCAATTTCGGCATATTGATGGCGAATATTTACTTTGGAAAACACGGAACACAGCTTACTCTTGACACATGACATAAACGTCAAGATAGCAGCAAACGATTATTTCCGACGTCGCGTCGGCCGCGTGCAGACTTATTTTGCGCGCGCTCTACGTACAGTGATGTGACGTATCATTGATAACTAATCATCATACTGACGCTTTAAAAATACTACAATATAATTGCTATCATTATTATTTTATAATTAGGTCAATATGTTTCCCTGTAGCCTAACACAGGTTTGACGGAATGACGATGCCGTCAGTGCCACGCCTGACAGCAACCTCCATCATTCCTTCCATAACTATGTGCTGGTACAAATTCACTTATGGTTTGCTCTTCAGGGTTGAATTTAAAGGTATTGTTGTAGATAATATAAACACATAGGGCAGTGGCTCAAATTGTTACCATGTAACCGTCCTAGCAATCACACGCATACTTCATTCCTACAACACCATCCGCTGCACGAGATGACACAGTTCAGAAGGTTATGAGACATATGTAGTTGTACACATACACACTGACGTGTCACATAATGCCACTGTAAGCATCGTGTACGCTCTCTCTCTCTGTAGTCGGTTCCTCATGTCTGAGGATCGTGGTCAGCTTCGGCTTTACGAATATCCCTGTGGTGACAGTTTATCAAGTCTTATAGATAGGATGAACTCCGACTTTTGACCTATCGAAAGGTAAACCCTTTTGACACAAGGGTAAGTGAATAGACGCTATTTATTAAAATATCCATAGATGGTCGACGCGGTCGTTATAAAAGCCGTAACACATATGTACAGGGTACTTATGTGCTTATTAGACAATCTTGTAATGCTAGTATTTAAAACACCAAACAGATGCATAACACAATAACAACACTTCTTACTATCTACATCAATAGAGCCTCTTCGACGACTAGTCGAGCACGTGTTTTTGTTATTTTTTATCAATTTATTCTGATTTACTTGTGTTCCTAAATAATAAACCTGCACAGTGTAGAAAACTGGCCGTGACCTTATGAGTTTGTATCCTAAAAAGCACTCGTAGTTTTCAACTAGAATTATAAAATAAGTGGCAACGTAAAAATACGTGCGTGCACTTAACCGGTCAAGCGGCGCGCGTCGCCGATCAGCGACGAAACAATAGAAAATCAATTGTGTCTCATTATCGGAGCTTGACAGATTAACCTAACACAAAACAAAGGAACGCGGCAAAGTCTCATTAACGTGTCTGTTCCGAAGACAAATTGTGCACACTCGGGCGGACTGCACAGACACCAAAGGAAATTCCTCTTAATATTATTTGCGTAAATACAAAGTTAGTCAAAACAAAGCACAAATCTTCCTACACACAGTACATCCAGACAATTTAAAAACAAAGGCTCCCAGACAGGGAGGGACGGAGTTTATATCCTCCGACTGTAGCGAGTAAATAACAACAAATCTTATCAAACTTCTAAACAACTACAAACAATGTTTGTAAAAAACTTTAGTGGCGGCACTAACGTTGCTCATGTTCGGCGGAGGTACAACCCTAGCACTCGAAAGTCGAAACACACGGAGTGCTTACTTTAGAGCGGACATGCTATGTCATTGTATGTACTAAATGTCGCAGATCGATTGTAGAATCCGCTGTTTTATTTATAAAAGACCCGTTATGTAATAAAACAACAACGGTCAGCGGTTTCCCATAATTACCTACTGAACTTTGAACACGCAGAATTGCATAAACGTTTTGCAGTTATCAATACAGCGGGTCAACGATGAGCGCTTTTGTAAAACAGCGTGAAATTAAACGTCAGATTGTAGATTTTACTTCTAATTTTTTTCGCTCGTGGCTCTGTGTGGTAGCAACAATAATGGCGTCCGAAACAAAAATAAATAAAACGAGTAACTAATACGAGTAAAAATTACCTTAAATCAAGTGAAAACAATGATTTTAAGGACAATCTTAATTAAAAGTTGTCAGAGCTTTATGAAAGACGCGCATTTTGACTGCAGATAAGCCATTCTTCATTACGTCTAAACGTCGGTAGCCGTTTTGTAAAACGTAGCGTAATGACAATCCAGCTGAACGTTGCACGGTGTTCAGTTGTTTTACATAACGGAGCAGTCTTGTAAACCAGCGGATTCTACAATGCATCTGCGACATACACACAACGACATATCACGCTATACATTTTCAGTTTTAGCTGACCTTGCATTGTATAGGCTTTTCGTACAATGAGAACTCAGCTAATACTGGAGCTTGACATGTCACCGTGCGTACATTGATATAATCTCCTAAATGGTACCTACTAATACTTGACATGTCACCGTGCGTACATTGATATAATCTCCTAAATGGTACCTACTACTACTTCGCTGGATTTTACATAAAATCAATTCAAATTTAACCTTTTGAACGCCAGAGTATAAAAGTATCGCTGTACCCCTGCCACTTTAACAAAACAACACACACACACACTTAGATCTACAAATTTCTCGATATTGGTGGTTTATTTATACCTATTAGTTTCATGCAATACAATATAGACGGAAGCTTAAACTTTTAAATAATATAAATAAAAACACCCAAAAGTAATGATTAAATTCTTTATTTCATAATATGGTGCGACCCGTGCGACGTGTATTTTGTCATATATTTGTGACGTTGGCGTTCAGGGTAAGATTTCGCTTGTCACATATATGTGACAATGGCGTTTAAAAAGTTAATATTCGTAAACTTGTTATAATTATTGGTTTTGATAGGTAAGTTAGTAGGTTAAGATAGCTTTCATGGAATATGCAAACGCATATCCAAAGCATATATGTAGTAATTGCAGAACACTTTTAACATAATTTAATGAAGTAGGCATCGGATCGTGTGTAAGCAAATCTGATTTAATCACCAACTTCATTTTTAAACAAAATCTAACGCGCCATGTCTACTGACATGGCGCGTTGGATTTTCCTCTGCTGCCAAATGTTTTCACTTTAACGTGTTGACATTATCGACTGTAGTCAATTAATAAAAAAGTTTTTACTCCTGAATAGCTTTACGATAACAATAACATTAACTAAATGTTATTACTAAGTAACTAGATTAGACGTACAATCAGCAACAAAAGCGTTTCTTATTACATTGCTCGCTCCACGCGCCATGTACTAGGGGGTTAGAGGATGAGAGAAGCAATGCAATTTAAATTTCAAGTAATTTTCTAGTGGAAATAGAGCTTTAGATAATTGATAGTAATTTGTACAGACAAGAACTAAGCGGACTAGCTTACTGTGGTTGTAAATTGTCTAGATTTAAATTGGCTAGTTAAAGCTGGGCAATCAACTGGGCGCGTTGCAGGACATTGGTAACAGGAATCTATCATAAGTATCAGTATCCGTAGGTGTCTATTTATTTATTTAAAAAGCACAGCCACATCACGTGCATTAAACTTATGCTAGAATAATCTTAATAACTAAAGGACTAATGTACAATCGGTTATACCAATTAGCTGACCCCCCTAAAAATTAAACGAATTTGAACCTTCTGCTTGTTAGCAGTAAGCTTATCGAACTAGAACAACTGGTTCAACGTCTACGATTAATAAAACAGTTATTCGAATTTGATATTTAACACGCAGTGTTAAGGTAGGTATGATCTTGAATATTGTTCTAACTTGTAATGTATTATTGCTAATTTCAACGATATTCACCATGTTCGTGTGGTCTAGTGGTAGCTGCAGTGAGCTGACAAAAGCGTGGTTGTGAGTTCGAAACCAATATATTTTCTGCTACGCGTTTTGTTTTATATATTTTTTTAAGTTATAAATAGTAAATTATAACTTTAGCAACAAAAAAAGCTGAACAGAAATAAAAAACGATAGTGATGGTAAAAACAATTTTATTTTATAAATAAAATTATTATAAGAATAAAGTAAATATAACATTTACCTGCTTACAAATAACGTTGTTAACTTCACAGAGTTTAATGTAGTGAATCAACATGTTATAATATTTAGAAATATATAGGTATATATTTCTATTTCATAACAATAACATCACCACATTAAATATCATTGAACTAAATAAAATTACATATATCAATTTGTTTTGTAAGTAGTTATGTTTAGTTATAAATAAGGTTTTGATAAAAACTAGGTATGCGAAATACTTCGTTAGAAATTATAACAATAGTTAATTTAACACACACACTAACACGTTAGTATTGTTTGTGGCCAACACTGGTCACTGAAGTCATTCAGTGGTGCTTTTCAATAGCGAAGTGGAGCACCATTTTTTTCTATTACTTGTTGCAAGCGGTTTCGCATACCGCGCACCATATTTCAACAACAATCACTTCCTCTCATGAATTCCCACATTGATTGAGTAGGCAGAAATGGGTGTTCAGTATGCCTTCTAACAATTGCTTGGTGACGTTCTCACACAGGAGTATACACTACAGGTTTTGGTCCAGGACGATCCTTTTGAATATTCCCTGTCTCTTCAAAACGTCTTAGCCACAATCTGACTGTATTTCTCTGAAACAACACAATAAGCATAATTTTAGTAACGAAGTAAGCATAATTTTTCGAATAAGTTTGCAAAAATACCTTTAGATAAACCACATTAGACCTATAAATGATCTCATAATGAAACAGTTAATTTTCTATTATTCTACATTCACCGGCGTTTAAGCCAACAACGAATTAAGGAAGCATAAAAAATAATACACTTACCGCTATATTAAGTTTCCTAGCAATCGCTTTAATACCAACATTCTCCTCATGCAAATATATTATTTTGTATTTCAAATAATCACTCAACTAAGACATGACGATTAAACTATCAAAACCGATAATAATATTTAATAAAAAGGAAAAAGGCGTGGATTTTCGCAACTTAGTAAAGCAATATAAAAATGTTCGCGCGTATTCACTGCTATTTGTGCATAGAATGTCTTGTTCAATTTATTCTTCTACCCCATATTCCTAATATCATTTCAATAGCAGTTTTTGTTGAATACGCATATTGACGTCGAACTACCCACTTATAGAAAAAGGTGAAACGTTTATCGTTTATCAACTTAATTGATATGCTTGTTCTTTACAATAATGCAAGAAATACTTAAAGAACAATTTATATATTGAAAACAAAATTAAACATTGAGACTGGATTTGAACTCGCATCTTGCACATCTCAGCCTTACGCATGAACCACGACACCAGGTTAACTTGGGTAAGGCAGATGAAATAAGGTATTAGTTGCAATGACACAAATTATCACAACACTAACCTAACCTTTAAGTCTTGCTGCATAAAAATGAAAATTGCGTAACAAATACCCATAATAGTAAATGACCTAACACCAACATCTTAAAGCTCAAGTTTGCGTATCAAAATTATTTATTGTTTCTGTTCATCGAGTAGTGTTAGTCCGATAAACTCATACATATTGAATAACCTTTAATGTTATGAGCAGAGGGTGCAAAATCGAGTAATTTTTAGGGGGGTCAGTCAATTGGTATAACCGATTGTACATGACAATAATTATACGGCGTACATAACATTGATTATACATTCTTGCTGCCTTGAAAAGTATATTAAGCTAAACTACAACTAATATAAAATAAAACAGACTAAAGTAATTAAGATGGGTAATAAACATGAACAAAAGGTTAAGAATAAAAACAAAATTAAAAAAATATTAATATGAAATTTGAAATTAAAAGCAACTTGGCAAGGATAGCGAGATTTTCTTTCTGAATACCGGCAGCTTATCGCTGAATATGTCAAGGTCAGATGTGTTTAATACAGTATTATTGTATTCGTTGCTCATTCGTATAATTGGGGATTGTAAACCGAGTTTAGGTTTTACTAAACGTGTATCATATACCTTTTTATTTTTTTTAGCCCTTGGATAATTCCACGGATAAGGCACCACTAAGAAAGGGTTTTTCGAAATTCCACCCCTAAGAGGGTGAATGGGGAGAGGCTGAGATTTCTCGCGGACGAAGTCGCGGGCAGAAGCTAGTTATAACATAGAGTGCAACAACACCATAGTAAACACTATACCGTGTCATTAGTTAGCTCGCAGCTAAAGCGACTAATTAAAAGGTCAGTGGCTGGATGGCGGAGTGGCGCGTGGCGGGCCGCGCGGCGCTCACGGACGAACATAACACAACGATTACACATCACATAAATATGCATGACACCTTATGTATGTGTAACGATGTGTGGAAATATTACGTTACACATGAAACTCGGGGATGTAACCAGAGTGACTACCATACAATAAGTGTACACTTTTTATGCTAACAATTTCAGTAAAGTGAAGAATTCCTAAAACTCCGACAACACACTTTGTAACGAATCGTCACAAGTGAGAGGAAATATACCATCACGCCTGTTTTCCTCCTAAGGGTAGGGCTTAGTAGGTACATCCACATTTCACCAGTTACATAATTATTGTGATAAGGGGCGAGCCTACTACCATCAACCGAGCCCAAATCCAGACTCCGGACTGCTCCTGAAAAAATACTAATGGAAAAAACTTATTTACAAAAAAAAAAACAACCTCCTTCCAAATAAGACACTACAAAGTTATTTTTCAGTTTGTAGTCTTACTTGGAAGTCGGTTAAGTTTTTATTTGTCACTTTAAAGTTGTACTTACCCCACACAAATTCGTATAACTACTTGCTATGTAAATATTATAACATCATCAATTTAAACTAAGTGACAAAAATACGTATTATTGAAGCTAACTCAAAAACTACCCAAGCACAGTTAATCTTTATATGGGACTACCCCTAAGGTATACCCTATTCATTAAAAAACTATTTTGTGAAATCGATTTAGAATTACGGAGATATCGCGTAACAAACATACAAGAAAAAATCAATGATGAAGTTTCGCAGAAGTAGTTGCACAAAGGCTGCGTTGACGTTCATTCATACTCGGGGTCACCAGTGTAGAGGTATGAGGAACAGGGCGTAAAGTTCATTTATCCTCCATAGAAAAGGGAGGATGCTCCGACCAGGCGGATGTTGTGTCTGATGAGCAACTGCCCGAAGATTGATGTCGGGACGTTGTGTGCCTATAACCGCGCGGTAAACTGCTTGCGCGACATAAGATTTTGCGTGACGTCAACGAGATGCGTAGTTCACATGTAGCGCTGTAGTTGCCGCCACGTTGTGTTGTGCACACGCATGTGGCGCTGTAGTTGCCGCCACTTTGTGTTGTGCACACACATGTGGCGCTGTAGTTGCCGCCACTTTGTGTTGTGCACACACATGTGGCGCTGTAGTTGCCGCCACGTTGTGTTGTGCACACGCATGTGGCGCTGTAGTTGCCGCCACGTTGTGTTGTGCACACACATGTGCCGCTGTAGTTGCCGCCACGTTGTGTTGTGCACACACATGTCCGATATTAAACTTATTCATGTATTGAGCGGTGATCTGTTCAACCACAATATTTGTAACTCTATTTCGTGTTTTGATCGAGACAATTATCAACTCTAATTTGTTTACCAGTTCCCTGCCTTAGACCATTGTGTGGCTAGCATATTCAAATAATCAGAGGTGTCACCACTTGTGTTTTCAGACAAAGTGTTTATGTCCCCTGGAAAGATAATAGTTTCACAGTGTGTTGAGGAGTAATTAGTTCAGTGACTATAACAAGATATTCATTACTATTCACACACAGGCACGCTTTACAAGCGGCAATAGATAGGGCCGCCACTGACCTCCAGGCTTCCTCGCATAAATCTCAGGGTTGTCCCTGAAATACTTTCACAACACAGTAGATATTCCACTCGCGCATAAATCTAAACGACGTCCATGGGCTCGCAAATACCCATAAGAATTATATTTTCCGGAATGTGAATAAATTATCACCGTGAACTTTCAGCTGTGTTCGTGGTCACGATTTCGATTCCGAAATAACTCTGCATACCCGTTTCGGGAAATACATGCGCTGTACTGTAATGATTCTTTATGCGAGGACTCTTCAGTAACTTTGTGTGGAATGAACTTGTGCACCGCTACTAACGGAACCAGTAGATGTGTCGCCGGTCACCGCACACAGTGCTACGCGAGGGCTACGCAACTGCGGACGTCTACGGTTTCGTAGCACAAAACCTTACACAGTAGTCAATAAACCGTGAACAAATAGTAAGATCATTTAATTAAAAATTCTTAACAAGAAGCAGATAACTTGATCGAGTTTAAACATACCCCCAACACCCCCTAACTTCCTCTCTCACCCCGCTGGCGTCGACGTAGGATGGGTTACAACTGCAAAATAGGTACTTACAGAGTATTTAGCTTCATACAACGAGCGCAAGCAGGCTCCACACAGACACGTAGATACGCGATCTTACACTGTTCGAACGTCAGTCACGTGTGGGAATGATATACGTAGACGCGTGTCTATGTGTGCGTGCGTTTTCGCTCGTTGTATGAAGCTGGCCTTCTGTACGTAGGAAGGTATCTATTCTGTGGACAAAATATGCAAATAGGAGCGATCAGCGTCTGTCGCTAATGAGTTCCCACCTCATCAATGTACCCTCGATCATAATAAAAGGTGTTAACTTACTATTGTTGGCGTTTCTTTATCGTGACTATATACCTTCTCGTGTAGCGCCCGCTGACGCCCCGTACGTTCCTCCAGTGACATCCGTATGGTATTCTTCTTTGCCCACAGATTCTTGGTGAGCAGCTGCCCCTGAGAGTAACTTTCTAATTATCAATTTGTAATTTATGTTATTTGCTAGTTCTGCTAAACAGGCACAAACAGTAACAAACACAGTACGGTGCAAGTCTTCCACTTCATCGGACTTATAAAATAAGGAAAAAAGGACTGTACGAGTAGTCAGCAGTATTTTCCTGTGTTGTACGAGTCGTGAGTTACCAACAAAATGTTCACTTAACAGTATGGAAACGTCAGGGGTTTACCTACACTTGCATAGCAGGTCAGGTCAGTGTTAGAGAACAATTGAAGCGTCATACGATGTGCACATCACCTGCCTGCAAATTATTATCATACGCCAGGGCCCTTGACACTCATTATAAAACTGTGATTACTGTGAAACCACTCCAGTACTTACTTAGTGGTCGCGCCGCCTCTTCGCTAACTAAACTAGTTTTCGACATTAATTGGGCTGTCCGCAAGTAAATAAACTCTATTTAGGCTTTTCAAATTAAAACATTAGTTAACTAGAGTTTCATTAGTTTCCAAGCGTTTATAGTATATTCCTAGAAATATCAGTGTAAAGATAAAATTTATTTCATCATCATCATCAGACGTCCACTGCTGGACATAGGCCTCCCCCAAGTACCTCCACTTCGACCGGTTTTGTGCTTCTCGCATCCAACGAGTACCTGTGGCCTGCACAAGGTCGTCGGTCCACCTTGTGGGAGGCGTTCCAACGCTACGTCTTCAGGTACGCGGTCAAATTTATTTATCTCATTACAATTGAACTAAACTCAAACTCAAACTCAAAGCATTTATTTCAATTAAACCATTTACAGGCACTTTTGAATTGTCAAGAAATCAGTCAGTCAGAAAAAGTGAAGCTAGTTGCCCATTCCAAAGCGTAGGTACCTATGGAGAAGAACGGGCAAGAAACTCCATGGACACTCTTTTAAATCAAAATAATGTGGTTACAAAGTCTTGGTTACATCATTCATGTTAAAAATTATACATGTGAGAACGATGCAGAACGTTAAAAGCGTCCATAATGAAAAGATGAGAAAAAACAACAATTCAAATAATAAATTAAAATAAGCCATGGCAGCAAAGAGATGACCAGTCCCTACTGACGGCGCCCGTTCACGAACATGACGCATGCATCAGCACCATTCAGCTCAACCATTTTGAAGGGAGCTAAATGATCCAACACATGCGCCACCATCAGCGAGACATTTGAGTGAGCATGACATACTCTCAGCCGCCAGAGCACATTCAAGTCAATGAAAGACGTACCCAGTAAATGGTAGCTTTATAGTGTGTACATAGTACTCACACATGTGTTATGCAATTATACAATACTAGGAGATTGAATTTATACAATGCAAAGATAGACTTACAATCTTCAGCAGCTCCAACAGTATTTTCAATTGTTAATCAATTAGTTGTGGTTGTGGAGCAGGACCAGCATTGAGCCAGGCATTTTTATCCGCGATGTAATCCCCTAACTTATAATATGCCTGCCTGCATAGTGTGCGTTTAATACAAGACTTGAATTTTGTCTCATTCAGTTGAAGAATGTGGGGAGGTATTTTATTATAACATTTTAAACAGTACCCCATAAAAGATGAGTCTACTTTAGCTAGTCTGAAACCTGGTTGAACTAATAGGTCCCTATTTCTAGTACTATAATTATGTCTCTCACCTCTTTTACTAAAAAGATGTAAATTTTTCCTTACATACATGATGTTTTCATAGATATATTGACAAGGTACCGTCATGATGTTAATTTCCTTAAACCGTTCTCTTAGAGAATCGCGCCTGCGAAGATTATATATGGCTCTGATGGCTCTTTTCTGCAGAATAAAAATAGAATCGATGTCTGCAGCCCGTCCCCAAAGTAAAATACCGTAAGACATGATACTATGAAAGTAACTAAAATAGACCAGTCTCGCGGTATCAACATCAGTAAACTGACGGATTTTTCTGACAGCATAAGCAGCTGAACTTAGCCGTCCTGCAAGAGATGTTAAATGAGGACCCCATTGTAGCCTTGAGTCGAGCGTGATCCCTAGGAAAACAGTTGTATCGACGAATTCTAGTTTCTCTTGATTCAATATTATCTACTTCAATATTACTACTATATATCGCCCGCGATATCACTAACATCCTAAGGAAACTACCACACGTCGTTACGTTACGTTATATTTATTATATAGTTAGTTAGTTTTAATCATGTTTGAGTAAGTTTAGTTTAAGTTATCAAGTTTGAGTAATTTACGCGGCCTACCCAAATGTCCTTTCTTTGGTATTGTTCGCCGAATCGTTGAGCTCCTCAAGTTCTGAGTTGAGCTGTACGATTTTTGACAAATGCGTGCACTGACTGGACAGGTCCGCTCAATCTGAGTGGATCTTTCCTCAAAAGACCATTTCAGACACCAAGCTACATGGTCTTCACAATGATCTGACTAAGATTTTGTCTGGGCTTTAAAAGAGACTGTGACCTCTGAGTTTGTTTCGGCCTTTCTGCTCAGAATAGTCAGATAGGAAACGCCGACCTCATCTAGTTTAAAAAAAAATGTTAGACGTGTAAAAGTGTTTGTACAAACCTACTTACAGAAAATAAATAATTTATCATTTATCGATATCACTAACATCCTAAGGAATCTACCACACGTCGTTACGTTACGTTATGACGTTTCTAGCAATTAATTTACTTTGACTTTGGACCAAAAGATTTTAATTCAGGACATATTCTACCGGTGTGCCAAATGTCATCCAAAGCGTGATCTTGACCTCGCTGCCACTGGTCTGAAGTAGGTACTTGGACTGGGCAGCGTCATACCTGTCTCGTTATCCACGCAAGAGGAACTTATATTGAATGGACTTAACCGGTCAAGCGGCGCGGTTCGCCGATCGGCGACGAAACAATAGAAAATCAACTGTGTCTCATTAGCGGAGCTTGACAGAGTTCCTCTTGCGTGGTTCTACGCACCCAGACACTCACTACCGAATTTTAAAATCTGTCAACATACGCTGTCTAATATATCTGTCGACCTACACTTGCACGGTGCTTCACAGCAAGTATCGTAAGTAGACATGGAGCACAACAACCAGTAAGTAGACCAGGTACATTTTTAATTTATCTTTAATTCAGACACACAGTCCATAAAATAGTTACAAAAAAGGCGTTACAAGGGTAACAACCCTAGTACACACTAAAATAAAAATAAAAACGTATAAGTAATTTGCGAACAAACAAAACATGTTACACAATAATTACTATTTCCTATTCCTATGCAGGTATACACCCCCCAGTACACAGTAAATGGACCATCAATTTAGCACGCTAACGTTCTGAGGACAATGTTGGTGCTACCACAGATCCTACTCATCCTCGATGCAATTCTTTTTCTGATGATGGCGAAGAAACAAGAACAGAACGTATATAGTCCATATTACTATTATTGCAGCTGGTTTAATAGCTACAAGAAGCAACAATATATCATGTGGAGAGCATTGTTATTACAACTGTAATTGAAGAGGAACATTGAGGCTCACTCGTGCGTCTGCCGTCAGTGCTTCCTCGTGACTTCACGTCCTCATCACAAAGTACGGTAGGGGCTCTAACCTGAAGGGTACCGTTCTAATCCGAGCTATGCGAATGTTTGGCATATACTTATTATATAGATGAACATATTTAGAAGAATAGATAAGAGAAACGGATGTCAGCTTGGAGAGCTGATGGTCCCCGTCATTATGTTAAAAATAAGTACCTTTTCAGTTGTAGGAATAATTACGAGATAGTTATGACTACATACGCCTTTCATTGGTCCTGGTACTGCAACATCGCGAAGCTCTTACAGTACAACAAACGGCGCTGCGGGTGCCATTCCCGGGGTGTTGGGTTAGGAGTATTTATAAAATTGCATTTGTCGATAAATTGAAAACATAATATGCCCTTAAAATATCGGTAACCGTTCTCCAAAAACACTGTACGACACCTTCCCATTACCGTCCGATTGCAAGAACAAGCCTCTACTCGTTCAGAGAACGTGAGAACATCGATCAGCACGCTTGCTCGATGCGTGTTGGTGATTCAGGCTCTTTTTTAAGTCAAGGTATCCTCACTGTGTTCTCCTTCACACTCACAGTAAGTTGGTTATTTCCAAGAAGAACTTAGAAATTACATAATCAGGAATTGATTTTTGAGTTTGATTAAAAGTAATGGATAAACAAATCATATAAATTCGACTTCTTGAACACAGTAACTAATTAATACAAAGATAACTTCCATTTTATTAACCGACTTCAAAAAAGGAGGTTCTGTATTCGACCCGTATGTATGTATGTATGTATGTTTGTATGTCCGCGATTATCTCAAAAATTAATGAACCGATTTCGATAATTATTTCACTAATGTGATCGACATACTTTCAGGAAGGTTTTAGTATATAATACATTAGGTAATTATTCTTATGTACGAAGTTATATGCATTAATGTACTGCATCTCCGGCATTTCTATGCGATTTTTTATGATTCTTCTAGTCGGTGTCTTTAATTCTTCAATGCACTAGTGTTAATTGAATTTGTGTGGGGTAGGTACAACTAAAAAGTAAAAAATAAAAACTTTTTTACAAAAAAAACAACCGACTTCAAAAAAAACACTACAAAATTAAAAATAACTTTAATTTCGGAAGTCGGTGTCAAAAAACGAAAATGCGGAACCAACGACACCGACTTCCGAAATTAAAGTTATTTTTAATTTTGTAGCGTTTTTTTTGAAGTCGGTTGTTTTTTTATTCGTCTTTTTTCGAAATCCGAAGTTCTGTGTGATATTTTCACGTTTCCGATATACACATTATACATACAATATTGCTACTATTAATAGGTACATACTGTTCGAGAGCAGACAGGAAGGCACTCGCCGGTAAGAGGAACTAAACTAATTTAAAACTATCCTTCACTCGTTCGATTCCCATCGCTCGATTGTTGATAACTATTGATTACGAACATTTCTAATTACTTATTGATTAGTAGTCAACCGTTATGAAGCCTGTTGGTTTGAATCTTGTTTACCGGACAATGTGGTGTCTTTTTCTTCGCGTCGGCGTCGCGTCGCCGGCACGACAGCTATTCAGATTGTGTTGGCCCATAACTTCGCCACTTCCACGGCGCGCGGCGCTGTCGGTGCAGCGCAGAGGTTGTGCTTGTGTATGCTAGTTACAATGCTCATTGCGAACATTGCTCTTACTTCGCATTTATATGTGGTGGTGTGTGTCTAAAGTGTGTCATCGTGATATGATAATTATTATAACTGAAGACTTATATGGGGAAGCTAAACCCAGCTAGGCTGTGGGCTACGGCTTGGTCCACCCATACCAAACGTGATCATGGTTCGACTCGTTTCCAAGCCAGTGTGAAGCTTTCTCAATAGCTGGTCAATGAGATTGCGACAGATGCTTTGTAAAGTCAGGGAAATTAATTGTTAAGCAAATTCACTACTAACATAAATATATTACGGAAAATTCTTTGACAGTTGTATAAAATGAATATTACACGGAAAATTAACGTCGGGTTTCAATTTAATAAGCAATTAATTTCCCTGACTGTACCTGAAAAGTGATACTCCAGCTCTACTATTGTGGATTTGTCAATGCTATATTTGCAGAGACTCCCCTGCCTAACCCTTAGTGGTAGTGAAATAAATGTATTGTCACATACAGTACAAAGTTTATCAATGGTTTCCAGGCGCATGTCGGGGCGCGACACCAGTGGGGGATTCGAGGGATCTACTATTTTCATAATATGACTATAACAATACCAACGCGTTGACATCCACTGTTTGCGACTTTGACACTTAAAAAGGTTCTCTCCAAACGACCGATAATAAACGGTAGACAATATTTACCCAAAATACACATCCCACCAACAAGAACACAAACGTTTATACGTTTTAATCTTAAACTTAATATATGTTAAGTTTTACAGAGTAGATCATCTTTTACAATATTGATTAGGTACGATGTAGGTAATAATGACGAAAGTGTTAATACAGGGCGCCCCCCTTAATAGCTTGTTTAGGAAAGGAATACTTACTTTCGTTACTACACTATTCTTAAACCAACGTTACTTTTATGTTAGTCATTTGGGAAAGTACACACCGTTCCAAGTCTGTAGATACTCGATAAGTTAACTTTATTCCAGCGGAAAGGAAAAATTGTGTGTGCGGTGTATTTGATCAATATACAAGTCGCGTCAGAGCAAACACTTCACATCGCTCTCTCTAATACGTCCCGAAGTGTGCGACGTTTAACTCCATACACTCAATGTTTGATATGGGTTATAAGACCATCTCGACTATGTCCTTGGAGGGTCAAACTAAACCGCACAGTATAAATAAGGACGTATTTTATATTAATTGCTCTTTATATCGGTACCTACATCCACAATTTATTTATATTGTTATGGTCCAGTAGGTGGCCACTTTTATCGGGACTCATAAACATCATAGTGTGTATTAAGTTGACGCGTGATGGGGATTCGATTGATCGACTGCTCTCAGAGGGAGGCAGTCCCAAGGAGGCGATCCTCGCAAATCCGTCGCTGCAGCTCGCAGCCACGTAGCGCCATAACTGACGCGACCAGCTTACTGATCACCGCACATTCATAGCAAATATCATTACTAGTCCATCCAATAAATCACCCATAAGGGGTTGTAGAGTGCGTGAGCAAGGCCCTAAGCAATTACTTCAGAAAATTGTTCAGGGTGCTTAGAGAGTTAACATACTAAAAGTCCTGACATCTAGGGGGTGAGGCGGAGTGGGGGGAGGGGGTTAAAGTTCCCATTTTTCAGTTTTTCGCTAATATCTTTAAAACGGTATGTTTTAGAGAAAAGAAGTTTTCTGGGCAATGAAAGCTTATAAAATTTCCTACAACTGTAGTCTTATACACTCTTTCAGATTACTACCCATTTTTACATATACATTCTAAAATAGTGAAAATTTTCGAAAAAACTACTTTTATGAATCTCTACCTGTTGCCTGCTACTTTGTTTGCGTTATTTCGGGATAAAAGTAGCCTAAAAATCCAAATCTTTAATCATAACGAATTTCATCCAAATCGGTTCAGCAGTTGAGTAATCAAAACTTGTATCTTTGATACATATTATCTTTTATCTTTTAATTCGTTTAGGCTGTGAGGGTCCTGACAATGGTTCTTTTTCCAAGGCTCCCTCATCCTCAGTAGATGGTACTTGCTGAAGAGGCTCTACGTCGTCTTCATCATCGTCAACGTCAACAGACACGCCGTTGAGGCAATTCCCTCGCCGCGGAACAGTTCAACATTGCTTTCCGACATCCACATTTTCTACTACCACAATCCTTCGTGCAGCGGCAAAATATTGTTTTTAGTAGTATCTCTGGTGCTGGCGAATCTTCGGTTGTTATTGGCACCAGGCTGTCCCCTTCATGTTTCCATCCCCACTCTTGAGGAGGCAGCTCATTTCCGAGCCACAGCTGCACTTGGTGGTAAGTGTGCCGCGAATGCTATTTAGCTGCGTTTTCAGTTGGTCCCACCAAGGGAGGTGAAATTTTATTACTTTTGGGTGGTTGCTTTGGTCATCCTTGTCAGTTACTTGGGTCAACTCGCAGGCATAGTGTAAAGCCGTATAGATGGTGTCATAGTTCGAAGGTGGCGCATTGATGATTGGAAGGGTAATCACGCTAGTTTTTTCACTGTAATCCCCTGTTGTTATGGTCGTCATGTACCCTTTCCATTCTGGCAGGGACATATCCTGGTGTTTGGCAACGAACCAAAGGACAGGAAATATGGAATGAAAAGTGACGACCCGCTTCTGCTCCATTACCACTGGTAGAAAACGAGATCTCAAAATGTTACCGCCTTCACCGCTTGGAGGTACTCCCAGCTTATGTTATCAATAAAATACCTAATTTATATACTATTAGCTCATATTTAACATTCGGTAATGCTTGTCACATCACACTAAATGAACTCCATTTTCATTTTCTTCGGAGCACGATACTCGAACACTGGTGAAAATTTGGAAAAAGTGTATAAGACAAGTGTAGATAAAAGTTTTGATATCCCAACGGCTGTACAGATTTGGATAAAATTTAGTAAATTGATATAGTAGGAGTTGATTTAAGATATAAGATACTTTTTATCCCCGAACAACGTGAAGGAAGTAGTATACAAAAGGTAGTGTTCAATTTAAGTAGTTTTTTTTCAATTTTCACTTTTATAGGTATATAAAATATAAAATAGGTAGGAATGTGAAAAAGTGTATAAGACAAAAGTTGTACATAATTTTATAAGCTTTCATTGCGTAGAAGACTTCTTATCTCCATGACGCACCGTTTAAAAGATATTAGCGAAAAACTGAGAAATGGGAACTTTAACCCCCTCCCCCCACTCCGCCTCACCCCCTAGATGTCAGGACTTTTAGTATGTTAACTCTCTAAACACCCTGAACAATTTTCTGAAGTAATTGCTTAGGGCCTTGCTCACGCACTCTACAATCTCTTTGTTGGATGGACTATACGCTGTCAAACAACAATAAACCATTATATTTATTACATCACAGCTATCACCCGTAGCTACACGTACACAGGACTGAAGCCAGCTGGCTTCAGTTCTGTGCTCCATCTCAAAGGAACTGTGCATTTTTTAAATATAGTTTATACCACGATCCGTACTCCATAAACTATCTATGCAAAAATCACGTCGGTCCGTTGAGGACAAAATAGGTATCAACAAACACACTTTAGCATTATAATAGGCATTATAATAATTATAATATTAGTAGGCATACAACACAAACAGGTAACGTTACACCACGAAAACTTTCCGTCATTCGATCATAAGCTGCGTATAAGAAAGTTGGATGCTTGGAGGGCTTCCATCCGGCGCGGCCGACGGGTACGGCAGTTCCCGGCGCCGGTCCGGCACGTGTCCGACCCGGCTGTATGTAGGTCAACGTCACCAAGTAATTACATGCCGAAAACCAAAGTTTAGGTAACAAGGCTCGCTGGATATTTGTTGTTTTCGACAAATTCCTTTGCTGTTGCTAACTAGAACAATCCCAAGAACTGATCTCCCTCCTATCACACAGTCCTCCTCAGGAACTGTCGATGCATTTGAAAGATTTATTACGGTCTGATCCACGGTCGACTGCACGGCAATGGTCAATGGCAAACAGTTTGACCTTGAAAGAGTCTTTAGCAGCTGCAGTATCAGTATGGCCGTGTGGTTGACCATACCAGTTGGATGACTGGCCTGTCACGTTTTATCGTATTCTGTTGACAACGTTTTAGAAAAGCAAAAGTACTTCTGTAGTAAATTTTCTCGTGTGTCACGACGTGACCAGCTCTGGGGAAGAGTTACTGATTGTGGTGTTTTGTCAACGGCCTGCACTAACCCAAATATCATAATAAATTGTGTTACCCTCCCTCCCTCCCTCCGCCCGTCCCGCCGCCTCGCACCCTGCCCGAGAGGTCGCTGAGGTTCCTGGATATCAACACTGACGCCATGCAAGAATACGTCATTATGTATTCGGCAATTATTGCTGCTTGTTATAATCGACAAAGAATAGTTTTGCTCCATTTATTATGCTTTCCTGGAAGGTTACCATTATTTTGTGTCAATACAGAAATGACGAATATCAAAATTTTATTATTATAAAAGAGAAAGTAACTCTGTCTATCTTTTCATGCCTTACGGCTGAACGGATCACAACGGAGCGCACAAGGAAACTATAACCTGGGTTAGGACATAGGATACTTTTCCTGGTGTACGTTCCAGTGGGATAATTTCCGACCTCTACGGGGGCGAAACCGCAAGCAAAAGCTAGTTTTATACAGAAGAAGTCCGGGCTGAAATATGATTGTATCCAATACACAATGAGTGAAGCTGGAATATACAAGCCACTAGTTAGAATGCAAGCCGCTACACGCCAATCTGTTACAGTCATGCAGGTCCAAAACTGGCAACAAACTGGTGTTGGCTTGCGTCCATAATTTTGATTACTTTGGTATTAAGTCATCAACTTCAGTTATCTGTAAAACAATCGCTTCTGCTTCGCTTTATGAGTTATGACCTGAGAAGAACACACGAATATAATTTACAGGTAGCTATGTTTTACATTTTTAGTTGTGACTTGTTTGAACCGCAGATAGGCAGATCTATCAAATCGCCGAGAATAGCAGAGCTTCTGGAAAATTACATTAAATAACGCGCAGTAAACCAGAAACACGCCGTAAAGTTACAATAGTCACAAATGTATATATAGTACAGAGCACTGGATCGCACATGGTTGCAGAAAAAAAACATGTGCACACAGAAGATCCAATGGAACAATATGTACCTAAACTTTGTCAAGAGCAAGCAGAGACGAAAAGTACCAGACACGCTGCAGACTGGGACTGTATTTTTTTTAATTATCAACATTGTGTATAGGTATGTACCATAGGTACATATATTTGGATAACGTTTCATAGATTCTCACAACGCGTTGGGCCGCGCTCAACTACTGATAATAATCAATCGATTAGGTTCATAATGATTGAATGTGATGATAAGTTGACTGACACCCGGCTTCTAATTTAAAACAAGTGTTCTCATATTTTACTGGTTGATTATAAATATGTGAACACGGGCCTTTTGTTTTTTCTTTGATATCCGGGATATTGATGTGAGATGCGCCGGCGGATGATCTTCAGCCATAAACAACGGCCGCTTGATTGATCTCCTAATGAAACTTTTAGTATTGTTAGTTCCGAGCACAACGTAAATCAGAAAAGTGTTGTACCTACAACTTTACAAATTACCTACCTGTGCACAGAAATGAAAAAACGCTCGCGGTTTTATTACAGAAACATACATTATAATGATTTTTTTGTGAATAATTTGCTGAACTATTCATTCATGGAGGTTATAGAGTTATTAAAGTAATCAAATACGGCGTTATCCATAATGTGTGCATTTTTCAAACTAACTATACTTTTTTTTGGTTATTTATCAAAGGAAATGCCGCAAGGCGCTCGATTCTCCAATCGATACACCAAAATAATTATTTAAATGTCAATTTCCCACTCGCCCCTTCGTAAGTAGCGAATCACTACACCAAAATAATAAAAAAACGGGGTGAGTGGAACATTTAAATCGAAAGGGGGCGAGCGGAGCCCAAACCATACAGACATTCATTTGAATAAAAGTCTCTAGTTTAAAATAGTAGTCTATGAATAAAAGTAGTTCGAGTGTATAATTAAAAGCTATATTGCAATGTGAATGTGTTAGCAATTACTGTACTAATTTTTATTACTGTTCATTCATTCAGGGTTGACCATAAATTACGGTCGCTTCCGTACACATGCATGGTTATATTACGTGCACTGATGATATCGTAATACCACAAAGTCTCATGATCTCGTGTTCCATATCCGGTAAACAGTTTTCCATCTGTCCAAATCACGTCAAACAAGTCCCACACCACACATACCAGTGAATGCAACAATTTGTTCCGTTTGTTTGTGTTGTTTCTGCACCACTCGGCAAGCGCGGCCCGCAGCCACCCAAGCTGCGGGCCGGAGGGACTGGCTGGCTGAGTCTGAGCGGAGCTTTGATTTGCCTCTGTAGTAAACAATCTCTTTTTGATTGACTGTATGGTGAAATGGGCCTTGATTACAACCCTGGAGGGTCAAAAACGATGCACGCCTTTGCATACAATTCGACTTATTGGAGTTGCCCTTTTCCGCGCTGCACAAAATAACTCGGAAGGTAATGTTTCATGAATCGTGATAATTACATGATACAAAAAAGAAAATTCTTTAATTACCTAGGAGAAGGATTCCCTAAAATCCAACGGTTTACGTACAACTGGCAAGTATCACGTAATTTTTTTTCGGCAAGAAACAATGTAATATTTCGAGAAAATTGTGTTGAATTGAGTCTTAACTAGACTTAGATAAAAATTATTGAATAAATTGTTTTTTTTTTTTTTTAATAAATCCAACGAAATGAAGTATAGATCAACAATAGATAAAAATACGCATTTTTTATTTTATTTGATAGGAATAACAAACAGCAATATATTACATAGTAGGCACACAGTATAAAACTTATAATAAAAGTAACAAATACAATACTCACAACGTTATCCACAGATTACTATAGGTACAGAATAGCTACTTAGCTGTTAGAAGAACAAATTAAAAAGCACTTATTAGCTAATTACCAGGGTTATGATCTCTTAAAATAGTCGTAATTTCACTCTTAAATATAGCTTTGCTGAGACACATAATATCAATAGAGCCAAATTGTTTATTATAGGTGTCAACCAGGCGATGTAACGGCGAGCGAGCGCCTGAGTTAGTTCGACAAAATGAAGTAGCAAATAGGTGTCTCGAACGAACTTCTCGACCGATTACAGTTCGAGGGATCAGGAAGCATAAACAGTTCACAAGATCAGTACAATCAAATTTATTGCGGCATATACCAAACAGAGTCAACATTTCAATTCAATTCAATTCAATTCAAATCTTTATTGCATTCACATGTGTATTATAAAAGATCTTAATAATGTTAAATGTTTCACATGGACCCTGTCGGGCACAACAATTTAGTATAATAAGAAGAGTAGCATGCTTTAATTAATAATTGGAATCAATACATAACATAACAATAAAAGGTCATTTAAAATACAATTCATAAAATAAAATAATAATAATATTGTCACAGATTAAATTGTTACAAGAAAATGAATAAATAATAATAAAAGTCGAATAAAAAAGGTAAATAAAACAAAAGTCACAATATATAAGGTATAAAAATAAATGTCTAAAAAATTAACAAATTCATAAAGTCATCCCATTAGGTCATCATTAAAAAAATCATTTAGTGTATAATAACAAGTAGGGTGCGACGGGATTGTAGGGTCATGTCATGAGGTTATATTTTTCAAGCAATAATTGATATGACATTTTGGTTTTACAACATCTGTATTGCATGGAACGTAGGTACTTACGTTGAACTAACTCAATGATCTCAACGTACTTTTTGTAATAAGGGTTCCAGATGGGTACTGCGTATTCAAGTTGTGGCCGTATTATTGCTTTGTATAGGTGCAAGTAGGTAGAAGGCCGATGAAATTCTCTAGACGCTCGCATTACAAAACCGAACATTTTGTAAGCTTTATTGACTATGTTGTCTACATGGGTATATTTTGAACAATATCACGTAAGATTAGAGGGAGGGGGAGGGAGTCAAGCCAAATCTCACGATATCTCACTCAGAGAGGACGGGGGTCCAAAAATCGCCAAAATCACCTCATGTAATTAATGGACGCCCCCTATCGTATTAATAATTAAGCAGGTAGTTCCATAATAAGGAATGTCTCCGATACATCTCCATCCATGATCGATGTCCATAATACATAAATAAACCGAAACAGAATCGGTGCGTGTGACGGAAGCAGCCATCAATACCGATGACTCGCGGAGGATTTCCAATTGACAGCCAATTACGAAACAACCGGGGTTCGGCCGGCAGACGGCACGTGGACGGCAGAGGGGAGGCAGGGGGATGGGGTCAACTGAAACCAATTCAGACAGATGCTTCAATTTTCGGGAGGCGATGACGTTAAAGCAACCAATACTGCCTTGATACGATAAAAAGCCGTAAGTCCCGTCCCGAAAACATTGCTCTCTAAAAAAAAACCATAATTTCCACGTTAAGCCCTTTCTTATTAGTAAAGCCAGATTGCATACTTGAAAAGCCGTAACTTTAGTTTTAGGCCTTTTTAACCGACGAAAAAAAACGGAGGAGGTTCTCAATTCGACGCGTATATATATATATTTTTTATGTATGATCACGCATAACTTTTTACAGAGCAGTCCGATTTTGATCATTCTTTTTTTATTGGAAAGGGTATATCCCGAAGTTGGTCCCATATAAATTTGGAAAAAAAAATCCAACCCTAAGGGTAGGAAAACAGGGGATGATTGATTGTTCACTCACTGATTGTAATGTATGACCCCGCATAACTTTTTACAGAGTAGTCCGATTTTGATCATTCTTTTTTTATTGGATAGAGCATACCTCGAAGTTGGTCCCATATAAATTTGGAAAAAAAATCCTACCCTAAGGGTCGGAAAATAGGGGTGATTTATTGTTCATTCACAGATTTTAATGCTGAGCTGTGTATTACAATTACTTAAATAAAAAGGTCTATCTATGTTGGCATATAAAGCCTGTTTTTTTAAGTATTTTATAATAAGACAAATAATAGTTAAAGTAGGATTATATACCAGTTAATATCTAAAGTAAGGTAGGCAGCTATTTTAAAAGTAATCAAAAATTAAGCATGTAGTAATTAGTAAATTATAGTCTCAAAAAATTATAAAATAAAAAATTTTTAACAAAAAAATTAAACCTCCGAAAAAACTGAAAAGCAATAAATAATAAACCTTTTATATTTAACTTTAATAAATAAGTTCTTAAACTAATGTAAGTATACCAAAGTAATTTTGAGTCGGCGCCAAACAATCAATGAACAAAGATCACTAAATTACCTTAAATTTAAAGAAATAACCAAATCAAATTAGGTAACAATGCAACGTGAAATCTCCAGCGATAAACATTAACATTCCAAACAAAAAAATGCGCTCTCCGCACGACCACTCGCAACTATATTAATTTCCTTGTTTGGCGCCGACTCAAAATTACTTAGGTATACTTACATTAGTTTAAAAACTTATTTATTAAAGTTAAATATAAAAGGTTTATTATTTTTTGCTTTTCAGTTTTTTCGGAGGTTTAATTTTTTTGTTAAAAAGTTTTTTCGTATTATCACATTTATCGATCGTGATTTCGATTTCCTACAATCAAAAGCCATAATAGTCGTTATGGCTTTTCATATTTGTATGTCATTACCCCGCAGTGGCTTAATACAAAGACGAAAAGCTGTAACAACTATAACGGCGAGGGACATTTTCGAATTTACTTTATTGTGTTTTATTTTGCCTCCTAAAAACATGTCCCTCCCAACATATTGTTTGTGTCACTGTCTTATGAAAATACTTTCCTGTTGCTTAAAGGCGTAATAATTAAATAAAAGCTTATACCTATTCTAGCATGAAAAGGCGTTATTTACCGTATTGTAAAAACTGAATTTCTGGCTTTCTACTTAGGGATTGCATAAATCATATTTATTTTTACAATGAAAAGGAAAAACAAGTTTAAAAAAAATATCTATTCAATAAATAAGTAAAACTAGGTATTATTAGAAACTATAAATATAAATTATTTAACGAATTATGAGAAGAGTTAAATCATGTGAAGTCCATCGACAGTGTTGTAGGTAAACTACACTTCAGGAAAAGTGTATTCTTTTATTCAAAATAGTAGTTATAAGTTTCGAAAGACACGTGGCGCCATCTATTATCATAATAACGTTCTTGTTGTTTTCCTCAGGAACAGCACTTTTTTTTTGGGATGAAAGGTACCCTATGTCCGTTTCTGTACACCTGACAACGTACATATATGCAAAATTTCAGGATGATCGGTTCAGTGGTTTAGGCGTGAAAAGGTGACAAACAAACAAACTTACTTTCGCATTAGTTAGGAAGTTAGGATTATGTATACATACTGTTGACATTACAATATACCGGCTGACTTTTTTACCAACTGGACAAAAACAGGGTATAAAATATGAACGAAGTAGAAGCCTATGGTACAGAAATATCTTGTATTTCACAAAAAAAAAAACGAATAAATCGACAAATAATATAAAAATTCAACTTAAAGGCACCCTTCCCTACGCGCGGAAATTATCAATGAATTCGTAGCGCCATATAACCCTTTGATAGAAGCGCCGTATGAGATGTAACCGCACGGCCGCGGCAGGACAGCTACAATCGGCTCAGCTGCCGGAACACAACCACAGTATAAATATTTCTACTGTGACACAACGCTTTTACCGGGCGCACACTACAGGCAGGTAAAGAAGGTTTACTTAACGAAGAATTTCTCTATTGGATAATGTTAAAATTAAAATATTAGACTCGCCTGATAAAGTACACATCACTTTGTTATTTACAGTTTTGTGTTTTATTTACAGCAGGTAACAAACTGTTAGGTACTAAAATGAGATGTGTCATACAAACGTTTAGGTACTATACCAATACCTACGGGCTATGGGCTCTCGCGTATTGAACGGACTAGTATCTCTGCGCGCCTACTGCATCTCCTCGTGTAGGTGTGGGCGATCCCATCAAGTCGTGAACAGATTAAAGCGCGTCAGGGTCACGCACAAATCTGCGTCGAACCGTAAGCCGCACCGGGCGCCGGCGCCGGTCGCAGGGTGAGCTGAATATCAATCGCTTTTTTCCACGACGATGTCGACAGGGGCTCACGTAAATCTATTTGATTAACTACTAAGATTAGGTAATGCTATAATTTCATAATTCATAGAAATTGAATTCTGTCTCGAAGTTGGTGTAATTGCGTTCTTTAGAATAAATAGAATATTATTTATGGTTGCTGCAGGTGGATTTATTGTAGAATTGCTTCTGCTAATATCGAATGCCAAACACAACTGTTGCCAGTATCGAATGAGAAGTAACTCATTCGATACTGGTGTTTTGGATCAAATGTTACACCTAGTCTTTGGTCATGGAAACATCCACGACTTTTAGAAAAAGTAGATCAAATTATTAATAAAAACATAATAACTGCCATCCTAAATGTGGCCCTGGACGACCGAGCGTGGCAGCAAGCCACACTGCCCATTCGCCTGGGTGGTCTCGGCGTCCGCAAAATTTCAAGTATAAGTTTACCAGCCTTGCTCTCCTCGGTCCACAGTACTTTATCAGGAACTTTATAACTTCCTCACTGCTCGATTTTGAGGTGTCGTGTTTGACCGACGACTTGTTGAACGCTTGGAAAATGGCTTGTCCCAATACGGATTTGCCCGACAGCCCGTCCTCCCAGAGACGATAGAACTTGCCGCTCTGCAGTATTATACGAAATATCCTGGTAAACACGTCACCTAATACTGTTGAACGTGCCCGTCTGCTGACTGTGGGAGAAAGAGAGTCGGGCTTATGGCTTCAGGCGCACCCGTCATCCACCATAGGCACTATCATGGATGACTCATTGTTTCGGCTTACTACGTGTCTCCACTTGGGCGCACCTTGTGTAGTGTCACTGCGGTAAAGCTGTCGACAGTCTTGGGCACCATGACCTGTTCTGCTCCAGCGCAAGCGCAGGTCGATATTATTCGTCGAGCCCTTGTCACCGCGGTCGTACCAGCGGTATTAGAATTAGAATCAAATGGCTTCATACGCGAAGAAGGTATTGGTAGGTGGGTAGTATTGGCTAATACCGGTATTTACCGGTATTAGCCAATACGGGGATACCGGTATTGGAAGCCCTAGTGGGTAGGTCTCTGGTGCGAGACGCAACGTGTCTCGATACCCTTGCACCATTGTCATATTCCTAGCACGGCGGGCTGCGCTGGAGCCGCTGCTGCGGCTGCTCAGACTCTCAAGTGGCGCAAATTGTAACTTTATGGGTAACTACAGCTTTGAGCCGTTTTGGGGTCGAATCTCACGGGCCCAAGTGCGTGCGCGTATCATTTTTAAGGAAATTTTTCGTCGACTTGTCGACATTTCACATAACCAAAGGGCTGGGTTGTTCTCTGGCCAAAGAATTGGCATTGCCATTCAACGTGGCAATGCTGCCGGTCTTCTGGTCACGTTTCCGGACGACAGAGATGCGAACGAGTACTTCGACGCCTAAGTGTGCTTTTGTTTTTGTATTTATTTACATACATAGTTACAAACAAGATGCAATCTCAGACTCTTGAGATGTTTACAGCCTCTTACTTCCTTAGTTCCGCGTACAGAATCCTATGAGGAGTGAAATACTTAATTATGAACAGTAAGTAAGAATCTCATTAAAAACTGGCTTCCCGACGCCTTCCCTCACCTTGCCTGAGCTTCTGTTGTTGTTAATACTTTTATTCTCATTTGGTATTATAATATTAAACAACCGAGTTGATACTGTTTCTGACATAATTTACTTACAAACGTTTCACTTCACAACAATGCGTATTGAAGATTTCCCTGTATAATGTCTAAATATTGATGAATGTCTTATAAATACTTTTAATGTAGCTAGGTAGGTAGGTATCTATCAGCGGTACTTCGTCTCGTCGTGAAAAAGTCTTCTTATTCCATCCAAACCCTTTCTTAGTGGACACCTACTGTTCACAAAGAACACACCCTCCAATTTTCATGTCTCTAGGATCAGCGGATTAGGCTGTGCGTTGATATATATCAGTCAGTCAGGACTTTGAATTTTATGTATATAGATAATATTGTATTGTCATATCTGCGAACTTGTCGCATGTCTCGTGGTTTCAGTAAGCAATGCTCGAGTTATTGAACCCAAAGTATTGAATTAGTACCAACTTACTTAAGAGAAATAATCTCATTAGTACCTACAATTTCTTAGGTTTTGTGAAACCATAGAAGCTTACTGAATAAATTACTAACAATTATTGCACACGCTATCTACATAATATCTAAGATCACTGAGATCCCGGAACCGGTCCCATGTATTTGAATAGGAAAAAAAAACGAGCGGTATAAAGATTTATGATCTTTTGACTGCTGACAAAAATAACAATTATTCACGTTTCAAAAGTACCTTTTTTATTGTAGGTACTTATTAAAACAAATAACCGAGCTTTATTTTTACTTGACAGGGATCATGCTGTAATAGTCACGGCATTAAATAATCTTTCTCAAATACTTGACTATATTTAGCCCATCGTTAAAACTCAAATAATTCACTCATGTGTTGTGGAACATCTTCAGAAGAAACGAATGGCTGCTTTCTATATAATGATTACTTATAAGACACTTTTTGATACTACACACATCAACGACACTCAGACACAGATCAAACAGAGTTGGTCCTCGTATCTGTGCTTGTTACAGTTCAACTGACATCTGATTGATACTCATAGTAGGGAGGTACTTATTGTAGACCTCGGCACGCCTCAGTTAATTGCAGCTACAAGGCGGGTAAGGCAATCAGTGACGCCTGCGCAGTAGACAGGTACAGGTAGTAGGCTGCCTTCCCACCAGAGCTGATGTGCTAAGTGAGGTGCGTAGCGAAGGATGTGAATGATATCAACCAACAATACATACGCAACCAATAATATAGTTTTAGTTAAGTTTGGATTTAATTTTGTCAAATTCATTAAATAATTAGGTATTGTTATCTGCTTACTTATTATTTTAATCTACAGGAATCTTTACAGGGTGTTACGGAAAGGGTATATCAATACAAACGGGTTGAAGAGTGTATCTGGTCTAGAATCTCTGTACAAAATTTCAGCTCAAAAGCATTAACTTTGGAAATGCTTAAATTTTTTTTATTTCGACATCACGGCGCTGCACTGGCGCGCGGCGGCGTGATGTGCGTGTACTAGGCGCACAGACACACTACAGATAATGGATAATGACCCTCGTAGTGCGGTGACACTTTTGTTATGATTTCAATTTAATAAACTATCGAAATAAAAAAATATAAAGCATTTTCAAAGTTACTGCTTTTGAGCTGAAATTTTGTACAGAGATTCTAGACCAGATACACTCTTCAACCCGTTTGTATTGATATACCCTTTCGGTAACACCCTGTATATTGAAGTGATTAGAAAATTAATAACCTAATTAAATCAAATAAAAACTTTTTAACAAAAAATTAAACCTCCGAAAAAACTGAAAAGCAAAAAATAATAAACTTTTTTTATTTAACCTTAATAAATAAGTTCTTAAACTAATGCAAGTATACCTATGTAATTTAGAGTCGGCGCCAAACAAGAAAATTAATATCGTTGCGAGTGGTCGTGCGGAGAGCGCATTTTTTGTTTGAAATGTTAATGTTTATCGCTATAGATTTCACGTTGCTTATTTCTTTAAAGGAGACTGTTAAAAAGTGGTCTATGAACCAATAGCGATACTGTTACGATATTTCTGTGGGGATACCTCAACTATACCCTTGTGCCAAGTGGCATCAGAATGACCCGGCAGTTTTGAGAAATATAATATTTTAGAATACATAATTTCATGATAACCTTAAAAAGTGGTATATGAACCATGGCAATAGCGATACTGTTACGACATTTCTGTGGGGATACCTCAACTATACCCTTGTGCAAAGTGGCAACAAAATCTGACCCGGCAGTTTTGAGAAATATAATATTTTAGAATACATAATTTCATGATAACATTTTTATTTTAAAAACGTTTTAAAGGGCATTTCTGACTTTACAATACTTAATTAATGTGTTTCTTTCCTAGATTTTAGTATTTGTTTCGATTTTAACCGACTCCAAATCCGTTGCGAAGTTTTAAAGATCTAAGCATACATAGGGCTAGACAGCGGGAAGCGACTTTGTTTTATACTATGTACCTAGTGATGTATGAAAAGTTTTTTTTACATACACCCTTTTTTCCGCTGCTACAAATAGAGTTCCTTCTTATTTTAAGACGTATCCTTCCTACATAAATATTTAAAAAATGCCTAAAAATCGGTAAGTACAAAAAAAAAGTTGAGGGGACAAGTGACTTTGCTTAGTAGAGAAACACATTAATAAAGTCAGAAATACCCGTTCAAACCTGACGGTGACAATGGGAACACTTGGTAAAGTATACCCTTTCAAACAAAAAAAGAATTTTCTAAATCAGTCAAGCCGTCTTCGAGAAATCGGTGAATATAAATATTAAAAATGTAAAAAAAACATTCCGACGAACTGAGAACCTCCTTCCTTTTTTGAAGTCGGTTAAAAACGAAAAAAAAAACTGAAATTCAGCACTATCGAGGTGGTAAGTGTCTTTGTTCAGCAGAAAACCACATTAATTAAGTAGTATAATGGCAGAAATACCCGTTAAAACGTTTTTAAAATATAAAAATGTAGCAAGAAATGTGAATTTTAAAATTATTATTTTTCTCAAAACTGCCGGGTTAGATTTTGATGCCCCTTTGCACAAGGGTATAGTTGAGGTATTCCCTCAGAATTACCTTAACAGTATCGCTATTGGATCATAGACCACTTCCCATACAAATTTTAACAGTCTCCTTTAAGGTAATTTAGTAATCTTTGTTCATTGATTGTTTGGCGCCGACTCAAAATTACTTAGGTATACTTGCATTAGTTTAAGAACTTATTTATTAAGGTTAAATAAAAAAAGTTTATTGTTTTTTGCTTTTCAGTTTTTTCGGAGGTTTAATTTTTTGTTAAAAAGTTTTTATTTTATAATTTTTTGAGGCTATAATTTACTAATTACTACATGCTTAATGTTTGATTACTTTTAAAATACCTACCTTACTTTAGACATTAACTGTTATAATCCTACTTTAACTATTATTTTTTGTGTAGGTAATATAATACTAAATAATATAATGTAATACTTTAAAAAAACAGGCTTTATATACCAACATAGATAGGCCTTTTATTATTTTAATTGTAATACACAGCTCAGCATTAAAATCTGTGAATGAACAAACTCAAACTCAAACTCAAACTCAAACTCAAACTCAAAGCATTTATTTCAATTAAACCAATTACAGGCACTTTTGAATTGTCAAGGGGTCGGTCAGTCAGAAAGATGAAGCTAGTTGCCCATTCCAAAGCGTAGGTACCTATGGAGAAGAACGGGCAAGAAACTCCATGGACACTCTTTTAAATCAAAATAATATGGTTACAAAGTCTTGGTTACATCATTCACGTTAAAAATTATACATGTGAGAACGATGCAGAACGTTAAAAGCGTCCATAACGAAAAGATGAGAAAAAACAACAATTCAAATATTAAATTAAAATAAAATAAGCCATGGCAGCAAAGAGATGACCAGTCCCTACTGACGGCGCCCGTTCACGAACATGACGGATGTATTAGCACCATTCAGCTCAACCATTTTGAAGGGAGCTAAATGATCCAACACATGCGCCGCCATCAGCGAGACATTTGAGTGAGCATGACATACTCTCAGCCGCCAGGGCACATTCAGTCAATGAAAGACGTACCCAGTAAATGGTAGCTTTATAGTATGTACATAGTACTCAACATGTGCTATGCAATTATACAATACTAGGAGATTGAATTTATACAATGCAAAGATAGACTTACAATCTTCAGCAGCTCCAACAGCATTTTTAAGTGTTAATCAAATAGTTGTGGTTGTGGAGCAGGACCAGCATTGAGCCAGGCATTTTTATCAGCGATGTAATCCCCTAACTTATAATATGCCTGTCTGCATAGTGTGCGTTTAATACAAGACTTGAATTTTGTCTCATTCAGTTGAAGAATGTGGGGAGGTATTTTATTATAACATTTTAAACAGTACCCCATAAAAGATGAGTCTACTTTAGCTAGTCTAAATCCTGGTTGAACTAATAGGTCCCTATTTCTAGTACTATAATTATGTCTTTCACCTCTTTTACTAAAAAGATGTAAATTTTTCCTTACATACATGATATTTTCGTAGATATATTGACAAGGTACCGTCATGATGTTAATTTCTTTAAACCGTTCCCTTAGAGAATCGCGCCTGCGGAGATTATAAATGGCTCTGATAGCTCTTTTCTGCAGAATAAAAATAGAATCGATGTCTGCAGCCCGTCCCCAAAGCAAAATACCGTAAGACATGATACTATGGAAGTAACTAAAATAGACCAGTCTCGCGGTATCTACATCAGTAAATTGACGGATTTTTCTCACAGCATAAGCTGCTGAACTTAGCCGTCCTGCAAGAGATGTTAAATGCGGACCCCATTGTAGCCTTGAGTCGAGCGTGATCCCTAGGAAAACAGTTCTATCGACGAATTCAAGTTTCTCTTGATTCAATATTATCTCACAATCACTACCTTTGACATTCGGTAAAGAAAATCTTATGCACTTAGTTTTTTTCCCATTTAATACTAAATTATTAGCAGTGAACCAATTTTGGACCTGCAGTAGGGCGTTATTTACGTCGTCAAAATTTGTAGCACGTCTATTTACCTTAAAAATTAAGGAAGTGTCATCAGCAAATAACACCATTTGTGGTTGATTTTTTAATAAATGGAGTAGATCATTTATATACACTAAAAAGAGGAAAGGACCCAAAATCGAGCCCTGTGGCACACCCATTTTTACAGTTAAACCGTGTGAATTGACACCATTTATTTGAACTTGCTGTTGTCTATCATTTAAGTAAGAACTAACTAAACTGAGCGCAAGTTTTCCAAGTCCGTAATGCTCAAGTTTCAAAAGCAAGGTTTCGTGATCGACGCAATCAAATGCCTTGGAGAGGTCACAAAAGATTCCTATGGCGTCTTGGGCCTCTTCCCACGCGTTAAAAATGTGTTTTAATAAGGTTACACCGGCGTCGGTCGTACAACGTCCTTTGGTAAAACCATACTGTTGATCGTGAAGGATTTTGTTCGTGTTAAAATGATTGAGCATTTGATTAAGCATTATCTTTTCAAACACCTTGCTGAAAACCGGCAACACGGATACGGGTCTATAATTATTAGTGTCTTTACTGTCCCCGGATTTGTAAAGTGGTATTACCTTACTGTATTTCATTAAATCGGGGAAGACTCCTTGATCAACACACGAATTAAATACTAAGGCTAAGTAAGGCGCAATAGTCTCACAATAAATCACCCCTATTTTCCCACCCTTAGGGTAGGATTTTTTTTTCCAAATTTACATGGGACCAACTTCGAAGTATGTCCTATCCAACAAAAGAAGAATTATCAAAATCGGACTACTCTGTAAAAAGTTAAGCGTGGTCATACATTACAATCAGTGAGTGAACAATCAATCATCCCCTGTTTTCTAACCCTTAGGGTTGGAATTTTTTTTCCAAATTTATATGGGACCAACTTCAGAGTATACCCTTTCTAATAAAAAAAGAATTATCAAAATCAGACTGCTCTGTAAAAAGTTATGCGTGATCATACATTAAAAAAAAAAAAAAAAATGTACGCGTCGAATTGAGAACCTCCTCCGTTTTTTTTCGTCGGTTAATTAGCTTGAGTGCGACTAATCATTTGGCTGTTATGAAATTATAATCAATTAAAATAAGAAGCACTTGTCTACCTACACCGATATGATAGTGACATGCCCCGCTCCCCGCGCGACGTCGTCTAGATTGTCACAATGTACCAGTACATATTTTTTCGGCGCACCACGGGGCGCCTCGCCACTTACATGATCCGTACACAAAAAAAAATTATGGAGCGGTAGTAATTGTTTATTCGAGTGGACAGACTAGGTACATTACACAGCTTGTTTCGTAACTTTGATTTTTTTTAAATTTTGGCTTTTGAGCCATAACTTGCGTTTTGGTATCTTTGGAAAAATGTGTAGACGCAGCATAATAACCCAAATACCCTGATGTTGTATCGTAATTACGATATATGTTATCTGTAGTTGAGTCGTTAAAAAAATAAATGGCCGCGATGACGCATACGCAATTCGATATTCGCGCGATGTCATTGTTATAGTATTTCAAAACTTTGTAAGAACAATGGTATGTTTTATATGTCATTCGATTCAGTATGAATGGGGCTTTAGGTAAATAAAAAAATAAGGTCATCGCTTTAGATTTTGAAATAATATATATTTTTTTTGTTTTTTATTGGCGTAATGTAAAAAAAGAAATAAAATAAGCATACTTATATTGAAAAAAATCAAAATCACAAGCAGCGCGTGTCGCCCATTGGAGAAAATCAATTGTGTCTCATTAGCGGAGCTCGACAGATTAAATTGTTCGTGGTAACTTTCGGCCCTTCGGACATTCTTGAAACTGTTACTTTCTTCCGGCCCTCGTGGTTTTCGTTCGCTGTCACTCTCGTCCGCCGGTCAGTTGAGTGGATTGTGAGCACAACATGATGTGAGCATAACTAAGTAGGGATGTACTTTGTCTGTGGTCTCCCATCGATGCGTCACACCATAGAGGGAAAATTTTAATACGTATCCGGTATCACTATGACACTGCGACTGCTGCCAAAAGACGTGTATTTCAATATAGTATAATATAATTCAGCTTAATTCCAAAGCTTATGGTTTTCTAAGCTCTCTATCTGCATTAGTATGCAAACGTGAGCACTCGTTAATTTTAATAGAATCTGTCTGCAGCCATCGCGCGTCGAGGTTCGTGAGTGAATGGAGTTGAAGATTCGTTTGCATGATAGTTGTTTTTTTATTTGATCTAAGTACAACTGAGTATACAAGATGAACATTAATTTAATTAAAAATTCAATTCAATTTTCTAAAAATAATCATTTATACAGGATGTTAAAGAAATTGCGTGCCATAGCTTAGGGGTAGTTCAGTATCGATAAAGGAACCCAGCAAAAATATATAATTTTTTTAATTAAAAAAATGTCGAAGGTAAAAACATTAAAAAAAAAAATATTGCAAGATCAACCTTATTTAGTAGATACCTAGGTACTAACTTAAAACATCAATCGCTAAAACACTAATTTAGAATTAAAATTGTTTTATTTGTTTAAATGTTTTAACTTTAAGTGGAAATTGGAAGTACTCGTAAAGTAGGTACGGTAAGTAGGAAAGTTAGTAGGTAATTAATTAAAGCATTTAAACAAATTAAATCATTTTAATTCTAAACGATTGCTATTTTAAGTTAGTAGGTACTAAATTAGGTTGATCTTGCATTATTTTTTTATATTTTTATTTTGTTTTTTTTTTTCCTGGGTTCCTTTATCGGTACCGAACCTACCCCTAAGCACACAGTTTCTTTAACAACCTGTATAGTCTAGGTAAGTAATTCCTTATTCAGAAAGAGTTTCTATCTTACTTAGTTTATGTACTTTTAGTGATGTGTTGAGGTCATCTAATTCCATCGAAAAATAGTGATGTGGTGACTAGGGCATGCAATTATCCGGATAGTACCTATGGATATTTTGTAAGAAACGAAACTGTCAAAATTTCCCCACCAACCTTGTACCTTATGCTTTAGCGATAAAGTTGGAAATCTATTAAAGAAAGACAGATTGTAGTAGCTTGATGTGCTGGCGTCTGTACCCAAGTTGCAACATCCTAATCCGTGGGATATCGGAGCTATGGGCTGTCAAAGTATGCAAACAATCAACTGTTTGACTGGAGATTTTCACAGCTGTGGTGCCAAAATAGTCATTCTGTCGATTGTCTTATTTACAACAACGTCATAGACGCTACCAACGTTATTACACTAAGAATAATACCTATCGATGTATCTACAGTTGACAAAATAATAATAAAGTAACTTAAAATAATTGCAGTTCTCATTGATGGTATTGTATTGTCATTGACGGTAATATAAGGTATTCATTTATTTCAATCTTAGCTTGTCTGCAGATCTTGCATGTTGCACTTGTAACTTGCACTTGCGGGTTGGTGGATGCTTGTCTGTAGAGCAGTTGTGGCGCAGTGGTAGGTCGTAGGTTCGAACCCAGAAAGGCATCTTTACTTTGTGTAAATTAATTCATCACCACTGCTCTCAAAACGGTGAAGGAAAACATCGTGAGGAAACCGGCATGTCCTAGAGCTAAACATTCGAAGACATGTGCAGCATCCACCAATCCGCACTGGGCCCGTGTAGTGGATTACGACTCTTATAGAGAGAAAGCCTGCGTCCCAGCAGTGGGAACGTTATAGGCTGATTATGTTGTCTGCAGAACAGCAGTCGAGTTGCTAATAGTTGCGTTATTACATTATGGACTGATTTTTCCAACGCCAGATAATTTTATTTGACTAATAATTTTGATTTTTTGAGTTCTACATACAAAATCTCTCAGATGTCAATTTTACTCTACGAAAAAAAAATATCTTTCAATTGATAAATCAGCAGACTTACAGCGCAGTCCTTCGTTTGATTTCGTAGCGATCTGTGATCTACTCTTGAGTTTTTACTTCGACTTTGGACAATTGACATTGTGGCATTTCATACTGTATTCTGAGTGGCTGTTTAATATGGCAGAAAACAATCGGTGTGTGGTTTGCAATCGTTCAGTATTGCGAAGAAGACAGCGTCATATTTTGTCAGAGCATTTTTTGGAGTTGCATCGAGATTTCGTCGAATATATGTTGAATATTTTACAACCACAACAAGAAGTAAGTAACCATCATTTTATTATTTCATTATAATCCGGTCAAATGTTATCTGTTTACAGCAAGTAGCGGTCATTAAAATAAGCCTGAGGCTATTAGCAACTTGGGAACTTACAACAGAATTACTCAGCCAGACAAAACGTCCGCGTCAAAGGAAGAAGACTGAATTATAGTAAAATTTCCTGTGATGTTTGTTTCAGATTATCTTTGATGGCTCAACATCTATTTGTCATCCTTGCTGGCAACGCATGGATTTATACATCGCAGAAGTACCTCCAGTCCTGGTACCGCCAGATTCAGCGCCAGCTGACCCAAATTCTCTATCTAAAATCATCACGTCATCAGTTTCAAGAAACCATTGTAATGGACCCTCTTCCATGTCACCAGTGTGATTATCCAATATCTGTTGTAATACGTTATCATCCGACGTTTTCTAAAATGTAGCCATCTCCACATACGATCATAAATGGCTTTATGAGATTGGCGTACTTATGTAGACTGTAGCTCATGCTCATGCTCATTTTATTCTTAAAACAAAAAGTTATCTGGCGATGGAAAAATCAGTCCTTAATATCATTATTTATTAATAAGGATTTGTAGTTATGATTTATTAAAAAAAAAACTTAACTGAAACATTTTTTTTATGTACACATTAAGCCCAGTCAGACCACACATAAGTTTTTTCACTTCTCATGCTCTAAAAGTTCGTCTTTATGTTGTGCTTAGGCGACATAAAATCGCTTTTTATGTTCTAGTGCATAAAGTTTTTTTTTTTCTGAGTCTAAGGTAATCAGGCCCAACAGCCACACGCACAATAAAACTTCGCAGATTAAAGTCGTAATTGGACGTAGTTATGCAAAAATGTTTCATTCCACAGTAAACTGAATTTGAGATAAAAGCATTTACGCGTTTCAATGGTATTCTTTTTTATTCTAACTAGTAAAGGTCAATACTAAAGGTTTTATTGTTGACTTATATTGTGTTTAGATAATCATATGTTTAATTTTAGACTATTCACTTTACAATAAGAAAAAAAAATATTATTGGTCTTGGAACATTTTAACATAATTAATATTTACATGAACATAGCTTCAAATTAATTTTGCACAAACGTTCCAGGTACTTTTTATCCATCTGTACCTTTTATGATCCTAATTTTACATCTAAATTTTATTTTTTAATAAATATGTAAAACCTGAACAACAAATAAAAGAACAATAATTGCTTATGATTTTTTTATTACTAGGTCACAATTTAAAAAAACAGTATAAAATCTTGTGCTATTGGGGAGGCCTACGTCCAGCAGTGGACTGCTATGCTGCTGATGATGATAAAATCTTCATACGTCATACTCATCATCCTCTTGCATTTCGAAATCTGGTTCCCCACCAAACCCATCGACATCATCTATGATTCCCTCCGTACTCTTTAGGTTTTTATGTCAACAACCTCGTGTGCTAAGTCAAGACATTTAATTTGTTTCTCAGCTTTCACGAGGTTCCCGTCATGTAGAATGGTAACATCGACAATCATTGTGCGGCGCGCTAATCGATCTATCACCACTATATCAGGCTATAGTCCTGTCAGTAATGATAGGCCGATCCCAGTACAACGTGACATGGTCATTTTCAAGAACTGGGTCGGGGACATACTTGTAATACGGTACCTCAGAATCCACAAGTTTATATTTCAAAGCAAGTTGCTGGTGAATAATCCTGGCTACTTGGTTATGCCTGTGCAAGTACTCGCCGTTAGCCAGACGAGAACAACCAGAGATAATATGTCTGATAGACTCACCCGGACGATGGCATGCCCGACACACGTCAACTGTCCCGTCCTTCATAATATGTCTCCGGTAGTTATTCGTCAAGATAACTTCGTCCATAATTGCACAGACGAAACCTTCGGTTTTCCCCGAAAAGATCACCAAAACGTAACCAGGTTACGGACGCTAAGAAATATAGACCGGGCTCATGGAGAGCCCGATAGAAGCGCCCGTGAAGCTCCTTGCTTTGCCATACCTTCTTGCGGTCATCGGTAGTAAGTACTACAGGTTCAGGTTTGCGCCAGTTCTCTTTAGCCATGGAGAGCGGGGTGAACCCCTTGTCCACTGCGACCACATCACGGTGCATACCCACTTCAGCTTTTAAAAAATATTCCCTGAGACTGCTCACCTCGCGGTTGTGGAGGGTCTTTGCATTTAAAAAGTCTCGACCCCCACACTTCCGCGGGATATACAGTCTCATCACCGATGATCGTCGGTGATGCATCCGATTTGCAGTCAGCAGTGTGTGGACCCTTCTATCCAGGGCGTCGAGTTCGGTTTGAGTCCATTTGAGTATGCCGAAAGAGTACATCAAAACCGGCATGACCCAACCATTGAAGGCGTGCACCTTATTTCCGCCCGAAAGAAGACTGATTAATACCTTCCTCAGGCGACAAAAGAAGCGTTCCTTCAACGATTGCTTCATGTCAGCATCGTTGATGCCTAACGCTTCCGACATACCCAAATACTTATAGCTTTCGGATGAGGAGAGGGATCTAAGGTTTATGGAATCCGAGAGTTGAATTCCCTCGGAATCCATAATCTCCCCTCGCTTTACATGCATGACTGCACATTTGTCCATACCAAATGCCATCCTGATGGCGCTACTGAAAGTTTCAGTTACCTTCAGTAGCTCCATCAGACGCGATTTGTTGGGGGCAAAAAGTTTCAAATCGTCCATGTAGAGGAGGTGAGATATGACCTGACCACCTCTCCTCAACCGATAGCCTAGACCTGAATCCTCCAGTAGTGTGCTTAGAGGATTCAGGGCTAAGCAGAACCAAAGTAGACTCAAGCTGTCGCCCTGAAATATTCCCCGTTTAATCCATACAGGTTCATCATTCCCCTGGATCTGCCGACATCCTGGATAGCGAAGGACCGTCTTCCATTGCTCCATACACGACTCAAGGAAGGTGCGTAGAGTTGCATCTATCTTGTACAACTCCAGCACCCTCATAAGCCATGTATGTGGCACCGAGTCGTAGGCTTTCTTATAATCTATCCAACATGTCGACATATCCTTGCGGGATCGACGAACCTTTTTGCTAATGGCCATGTCTATGAGGAGCAGCCCCTTAGTGCCGCGGGAACCATTCCTACATCCATTTTGAGAGGCAGACATAATCGAGTTACTCTCAATGTGCGTATTAATTTGCGTTCTCAAAATGGATGTAAGAAGTTTATAAACTGTCGACAAACACGTGATCGGTCTATAATTCTTGGGTTCCGCGGGACTACGGTACCTAATTTATGGAGCAGGTGGGTAACGCCTGTTGTTAGAAACTGCGGTAGCGACCCAGACTCTAAAGATGACTGGAACTGAGATGCCAGGCAAGTGTGTGAACTAATTAGCCATTTCAACCAAAAGTTGTGCAGTCCGTCCGGTCCTGGCGATTTCCAATTCGGTAACGGACGGACCGCTCTGGCAACGTCTAATGGCGTAATTAGTACCGTTTCCATCTCTGGTACAGTCTCACACACTCGCTCGACGTCCCGTATCCAGCCAGCCTCAGTGTGACAGACGGGCACCGACCAGATGTTGCGCCAAAATGCACTCGTGGCGGCATCATCCGGGCGGCATACATCTGTCACAATTTTTTCAGGTCGCTGCCAAGCTCTATACACCCACCTTTCATCGCTCTGGAACATGCGATTCTGCGTGTATCGATCAATATGCCGCTTATACCGCCGAATTCGGCTCGCCCATGCAAATTTTCTGCTTTAGGAAGTCGATGCGCTCTGTGACACGGGATATGTATTCTCGAGGGCTGATTCCAGTCCCCGAGAATGCCCGTCTCACAAAGTGCATCGCTCGCGGTCGTGTATTGCCCTCCCTGAAGCAGTATAGTTTGCCGATGAATACCTTGGTCCCATCGATACGACGCTCGATCCTGTGCTGCCAGGCTGGTACGGCTGGTTTTGGTCGAGTAGCTCCGTCACAACTTGGAAACTTGACGTTAGCTAAACGACATGTCGCCACAGCCGCACAATACAGGATCGAGTGAGTATCAACGAGATCCTCGCTGCTCTCGAAGAAATTCTTGAGCTGCGAATCCAAGGCACACACCAGCGCCCTATTTTTTTTTGTGCATGGGTAATCGTGGTAATCGGGGTCTAAGCTCGGTCGGAGTGAATCTATACTCGAGAAACGCATCCTCCAGTGCGCTCCTCAGTCGGTCGTTGCACTGGCTACTTACTGTGTCAACCCTATCATCTTCTTCTCCAGCATGATTGAACCGCGGCGGGATGGCATCAACAGTTGACGCTTCTGCCGCGGTTTGTGCCGGAGTCGAGACGATATAATTAATATATTATTATTGTCATTAGTATTCTTTTCTTTTGTCTATGATATTAAAAGTTTCAAGTAATATTTTTTTTGTAAATAACTTCAAAGAAAATAAACTTTTTCTTTACGTGTTATAAATATTTATTTTTAGTGGTCGTGTATGCAAACAGTTAAGGATGAAGCTAATTAAAGCGTGTTAAAAATGAACCCTTTAAAGTTGAAACATTTTGTTTTCGAAACAGGTTTTTTATTTAGGTATATAATAGTACAAAATTCATGAAACCTTTTAAGTTTTCAAATTATGTTATTTAGGTCTGAAACATAACGTACCACAAGTTTTGGATCGTTTATGCCTCGCTTTTGTAATTTTGCAAAAACGTTCCAAATATATATGGAACATTTTTTACAAAATAAAATGGTTTAACATGGTTTTGCTAAAACGCTACAAGGTTGTTGTGGCGTTTTAACAAAATAAATATACTGTTTCGTAAAACATTAAATGTTTCTGTCCTCATAGTACGTTCTAGTTAATTTACACAAGTTATTATTTGATAAAGGTTGTGGGTTGGAACGTAAGTGAAAAAAATATTTTCTGATATAAGACTTAAAACTTGACACCTTTTTGCTAATCTGACGCTAAGTGTCATAAAAGGTAGTTTGATCACATTATCTCGATTTCGAGTGACTTGTGGGTTGGAACGTTTCTGCATAACTACGTCCAATTTATTTCATTTTTCTTCTTTAATTTATACCACTTCCGTGTTTTATATCGTTAACTAGCTTCTGCCCGCGACTTCGTCCGCGTTTAATTCGTACTTTCCTCTAAAAATTTTGAAAATGTATGTAGGTATGATCTTTATCATTTATTTAGATAAATAAGTATTCGGGCCAATTTTTTAGTTTATAAATCAAAGGAATCAGATTTTTCAAATAAACTGTATCCTCGCTCTTCACGCCCACAGGAGTGGAATTTTGAAAAATGTTCGTGATGTGTTCATAACTTGACTCAAAGACCCATACCCATTTTCGAGTTAATGGATGCAAGTAGTAATATCCATCCCTTAAACTTTATTACTTACCATTTCCCACCTTGGTAGGAGTCGATTTTTGAAAAACCCTAAAACACATACTTGTTTTATTTTTTGTTTTAGTAGTACCGAGTTTCGAGTTATCCGACAGCAGGTTACATAATTTTCTAACCTATCAACTTTGTCACCCTCTAAATCCTGTGTAAGGGGTTTTTTTCAAACTAAAAGTGACAATCTTTATTATTTACTGACCCAAATATTGCCAAGTTTCATGTTTATCAAATAAATAAGATTTTTCATATAAACTGTATCACCGCTTTTCACCCCCACAGGGGTGGAATTTCGTAAAATCGTTTGGGATGTGTTCATTACTTGACTCAAAGATAATTCGTACCAATTTTCGAGTTAATCAAACCACGCAGTAAATTCCTCCCATGTAAAATTAACTACCCCTTTTCACCCCGTTAAGGGTAGATTGTCGTAAAACTCTGATACACGTTATTCTTTATTTATGGTCTTAAGTATAAATACCGAGTATCGAGTAAATTGGACCATGCGTTAAAATTCTTCCATACAAATTTTGACGCCCCCAATCCCCCTTTAGGAGGTAGTTTAGAAAAACAAAAATTACCAAACTTCATAATTTACTTATACAGGGTGTTACGGAAAGGGTATATCAATACAAACGGGTTAAAGAGTGTATCTGGTCTAGAATCTCTGTACAAAATTTCAGCTCAAAAGCAGTAACTTTGAAAATGCTATAGTATATTAAATTCAATGCTATAGTATATTAAAAAATAGTTTATTAAATTGAAATCATAACAAACGTGTCACCGCACTACGAGGGTCATTATCCATTATCTGTAGTGTGTCTGTGCGCCTAGTACACGCACGTCACGCCGCCGCGCGCCAGTGTAGCGCCGTGATGTCGAAATAAAAAAATATTAAGCATTTTCAAAGTTAATGCTTTTGAGCTGAAATTTTGTACAGAGATTCTAGACCAGATACACTCTTCAACCCGTTTGTATTGATATACCCTTTCCGTAACACCCTGTATAAGGATTAGTGCCAAGTGTCATGTTTATTAACTAAATGAATAAGATTTTTCATATACACTGTATTCTCGCTTGTCACCCCCATAGGGGTGGAATTTAAAAAAATTGTTTGAGATGTGTTCATTACTTGACTCAAAGATTATTTATACGAATTGTTGAGTTAATCAAGCCACGCATTAAAATCCTTCCCTGTATAATTAACTACCCCTTTTTACCCCGTTAGGGGTAGATTTTTGGGAAACCCTGATACCTACACGTTATTCTTTGTGTTTGGTCTATAAATACTGTGTTTCGAGGTAATCGGACCACGCGTTAAAATTCTTCCATACAAATCTTGACGCCCCCAATCCCCCTGTAAGGGGTAGTTTATAAAGACAAAAAATGCCAAACTTTATAATTTGCTTTTATGAGTATTCGTGCCAAGTTTCATGTTCATTAACCAAATGAATAAGATTTTTCATATACACTGTATTCCCGCTTTTCACCCAAATAGGGGTGGTTTTTCGAAAAATTGTTTGGGATGTGTTCATTACTTGACTCAAAGATTATTTATACGAATTGTTGAGTTAATCAAGCCACGCATTAAAATCCTTCCCTGTATAATTAACTACCCCTATTCACCCCGTTAGGGGAAAGTTTTTGGAGAAACCCTGATACACGTCATTCTTTGTTTTTGATCTTAAGTATATATACTGAGTTTCGAGGTAATCGGACCACGCGTTAAAATTTTTCCATACAAAGTTTGACGCCCCCAACCCCCCTCTAGGGGGTAGTTTATAAAAACAAAAAATGCCAAACTTCATAATTTACTTAGATTAATATTCGTGCCAAATTTCAAGTTTATTAACCAAGTGAATAAGATTTTTCATATAAACAGTATTCCCGCTTTTCACCCCCATAGGGGTCGAATTATGAAAAAGTCGTTTAAGATGTGTTCATAACTTGACTTAAAGATTATTTATGCCAATTTTTGAGCTAATCAAGTCACGCAGTAAAATCCTCCCCTGTAAAATTAAGTACCCCTTTTCACACAGTTAGGGGTAGATTTTCGAAAAACCCTGACACACGTTATTCTTTATTTTTAGTCCTTAGTATAAATACTGAGTTTCGAGTTACTCGGATAGCGCGTTAAAATTCTTTCATACTAATTTTGACACCCCCATTACCTCTTTAGGGGGTACTTTAGAAAAACGTAAAATGCCAAACTTCGTTTTTTACTTAGATAGGTATTCGTGCAAACTTTCAAGGTTATGAAACTCAAGGAATAAGTATTTTCACACAAACCAAAATCCCCCCTTTTCACCCCCTTAAAGGTTGAATTTCCAAAAACCCCTTCTTATTGGATACCTACTCTTCACAAAGAACACACCCTCCAAAATTCATGTCCCTAGGACCTGCGGTTTAGGCTGTCCGTTGATATCTCAGTCAGGTCGTTCATACCACTTTGGGGGTGAAATTATCAAAAACGCTGAGACACGTATAAATTAATTTTCAATCGTCAGCCTAAACACAAAATTTGAAGATCCTAACTTTTAATCTGACGGACTTTCATACACAACTTCATCCCCCTTTTTAGCCCTTTGGGGGTGGAATTTTCAAAAACGCTGAGACACGTATAAATTTATTTTCAATAATCAGCCTTAAAACAAAGTTTGAAGATCCTAACTTTAAAACTGAGGGACTGTCATACAAACTTTCATCCCCTATTTGACTGCCTTAGGGGTTGAATTTCGAAAAATCCTTCCTTATTCCTTGTCTACATTATAAAGGAAACCACTGTGTAAAATTTCAGCTTTCTAGGTCTAAGGGTTTGGGCTGGGCGTTGATGAGTCAGTCAGTCAGTCAGTCAGTCAGTCAGTCAGGCCTTTTGTTTTTATTTATATAGATTTAATAAAATCAGGTAAAATAGTTGTCATTTATTATATAAAAACGCAAAGAAACGTTTTTATGACTTGGCAGTATGAAGCACCCAAGTCGAATGACAAATATTGAAAATTAAAAAAAAAACTTTTAAAAAGTTTCGTGGCGGGAATTAGCTATGCTTTGCAACATTTTTGATTAATTATGTACTGCATACTTTATGCCTGTTTCATTTACTCGCAATCGAAGTGAAAAGCAGAGTGCATAACTCAGGCATAAACGAGCCATTTTACCCCTCGACTTAACTATCCACCCTCGACTGCGGCTCAGGTGGATATAAACGTCTCGGGATAAAATAGCATCTTTTATGCATTAGTTATACAATCTACTATTGTCGACTCTGGGTTTTTTTTAGCCATCTCCTTTATGAAATCGTTCATTCGTTTAGAAGTAACGAGAAAACAAAGAAACGGACATACACACAACATGCTTACATACAGGACAAACACATAACCCTCATTTTAGGCTTCTCTGCAATCGGGTTAAAAACCCTTGATTTTTTTTTCTCATGTTATCGTTTTCCTATTGATAATTGCAACGCAACGTATTTCTTCTATCAGCATTAACTACAATTATTTTTAGTTACTTTATTATTATTTTGTCAACAGCTGTACATCGATATTATTCTTAGTTTAATAACGTTAGTAGCATCTATGACGTCGTTGGTACATAATACAATCGACAACATGACTATTTTGGCACCACAGCTGTGAGAATCCCAAGTCAAAAAATTAATTCTTTGCATACTTTGACAGGCCATAGCTCCGATATCCCACGGATTAGGATGTTGCAACTTGTGTACGTTTATTTAGATAGTTCGAGAGAATTCTTGTGCACACAGTTTGGCCGTATCGATTGCACTTAGATTTTTGGGTGAACTATGACACCATCTCCTTTCTTTGATTACAGCAACACATTTTGATTTTTATTATTACACCTAATACGAGAACAAACACCTTAGATATATACTTAATACTTTTTATATCCATACTATCCATACTATAATATTATAAATTCAAAAGTACTGTCTGTCTGTATGTTACCTTTTCACGCCTAAACTACTGAACCGATTTAGATGAAATTTGGTATAGAGATAGTTTGAGTCCCGGGAAAGGACACAGGATAGTTTTTATCCCGATTTTCCCTTGGGATCGAAACCTATGCGGGTGAAACTGCGGGGCGCAGCTAGTCTTAAATATCGCTGCTTAAATTCAAAACGGCCACAAGTCGAAAAAATTACAAATCCTTTTTAAAAAGCAAAAATCGTTTCAATTCTGCCTATAAGTATTTTGATATTCGAAAAAGACACCCAGTATTTTCGCATTAAAAATGGAGCTAATCGCACAATAGCCCTTTTTGCATTTTGACACTTAGGTGGCTAACTTCAGATTAAATATGCTTTATAAAGGATTTGTAAATTTTTCGACTTGTGGCCATTTTGAATTTAAGCAGTGATATATTCAGATGTCAATGTACCTACTATATAAGTACCTACGCTTTTATAATAAACTTCCAAGCCACTTTCAAGATCTAAGCCTTAATAAATTCAAATCATTCATTAAACGTAATTTGTATGTAGGTACTAGAAAGCCTTTTATACCGTTAAAGATTTTATTAAGGACAAAAAGTCTTGGGATTGAGCTGCTTCCAATGTTTACATACTGAATGTTTGTTTTTTATATACACATTGACAATAATGTATCCTAACTATATATCCCACTTCCTACTTCCTACTATCCTACTTTCCTATTCCTACTATAATTATCACACTAATATTATATAGGCGAAAGTATGTGAGGATTTTTGTTACTCTTTCACAAAAAAAACTACTGAACGGATTTTGATGAAACCTTACAGTAATTTTGCTTATACATTAGAATAACACATAGGATACTACTTTTTATCCCGATATTCCTACGGGATCGACTATTATGCGGGTGAAATGCGAAAATAAGTTTGTTTGTTTGGTACCTTTCATGCCTAAACCACTGAACCAATCATCCTGAAATTTTGCATATACGTTATCAGGTGTACAGAAACGGACATACCCACCTTTCATCCCGAAAAAAAATGCTGTTCCCGAAGAAAACAACAATAACGTGATTATGGTAATAGATGGCGCCACGTGTCTATTGAACTTTGACACAATATTTAACCTCTCACACGTTTGCCCGCCTACCTGTCGAAACACCCCACGCGTCGGAGTAGTTGAATGGGCGCAGTAATTTCATTGTTTTAACAATGACAATAGAATAATGACATTGTTGTGTACACACGTGTACCGTTGACATTTCGAGCTCTTTTTCTTATGTACATATGGTGTACCGTTGAGACTTGAGGGTTTAATTCTGAGGCGGCATGAAGTTCGCCGGGTCAGCTAGTTTTATATAATTTGCTTACTTTTTTAAAGCAGATGTATTACTAGCAGTGCCCCGCGGTTTCACCCGCATAAGTTTCGTGGGAATATCGGGATAAAAACTATGCTATGTTCTTTCCCGAGACTCAAACTATCTCTATACCTACCAAATTTCATCTAAATCGGTTCAGCGGTTTAAGCGTGAAGAGGTAACAGACAGACAGACAGACACACTTTCGCATCTATAATATTGAGTATGGATGTATGGTTTTGGTTTTTAATGATTGTGAATGTGAAGACTAGGTATGTGGGTCATTTTTTTTTTTTGTTGTTTTTTTTTTCTGGCAGTTTGAGTAATTTATGCGGCCTACCCAAGTGTTCATTCTTTGGTATTATTCGTTGAATCGTTGAGCTCCGTAAGTTTTAAGTTGAGCTGCACGATTACTGACAAATGCGTGCACTGACTGGAGTCTGGACAGGTCCACTCAATCTGTGTGGTTCTTTCCCCAAAAGACCATTTTTCAGACATCAATCTACATGGTATCCACATGATCTGTCCAAGTTTATGTCTGGACTTTAAAAGAGACTGTGACCTCTGAGTTTGTTTCGGCCTTTCTTCTCAGAGTAGTCAGATAGGAAACACCTCATCTAGTTTTTAAAATATAATGATTGACGTGTAAAGTGTTTGTACAAACCTACTTACAGACATAAATCATTTATCATTTATATGTAAGGTATCTAAATATAGATAAGTATTTTAATAATTGTTTAAATAACATAATAATTGTTTAATTAACCTTACCAGATAATCATTATGTATCTGATAATCCGTTTAACCTATAACTAATAGCGATATAAAAAAATTGTATCTTATTTTAAATTATAAAATAATTTAAAATAAGAAACAATTTGGAATGCACAGAGCAAAAGTTACAAGTAGGTATTGCTTTTTTTAGATGTCATGTCCCTCGGTCATATAACCCTTTGCCAAATATAATAGAAATTGTACCTATATTGCAATACGTAGGTTTGCAAAATAAACAATCATAACAAAGAAAGAAAGAGTTAAAAACAATAATTTTCGAGTAATTCCTACTGTTGAACTCAGCGCCATCTGCTTAAGTTTACATGAAACATCTTCAGAGCGAGTGGCAAGTCGAGAGCGCTCACTAAACAAATGAGTGTGGTAAGCATACCGAATTACCGAGCGTTGTACTTGATGGAATAATTCATAGGTGGCGGTAGTATAGCTGATGTTGAAAAAGTTTTGTTGCATTGACCAAAATTATGAAATAAAATGGCATTGCTTGTAGACCTTGTTTGTTAGTGAAAATGCCAATAACGTGAAGAATTTTTATTTTTATTTCATTTGTTGATCTTAGTTTTCCCTTAATTATTAAAATCTTGTACCATTGTAATGGTGCCCAAGACACAGGCTGTGCCTAGTTTGGGCCAACAATACCTCGATATTGTAATTTTAAAATATGGGATAAACGATTTTACTTTACTTTAATTTTAACGCAAAACTGCCTTATTGATATAGAGTCATTACAAACGTGACAGTAGTCTAAAGTTTTGTTCCCGGGTTGCACAAAGTGTTTATCATTTTGTCCTTGGAACCATGCTGAGTAAACGGCTCACACCACACCTTAACTCACCATTTGCATCTTCATTACCGACAGCATTTCGCCACTCACTACTGAATATTATAAGGCTCCTTGATTTCGTGCAATGCTTCCCTGGTATATGCAAGTCTCACCCACGGTCCTTCACCCATCTGGCTGTTAGTCTGACCTGATAGCACTTCTACTGTCCGTCAGAAACCACGACTTTTAGGATTTAAAAGTAACCGGTAAAAATAGGAATTTATTCCATTCATACTTCTTTGAATTCAGATGTGCTGTGTAGAGCAGCAGCACCAGTAGTCTTGAACTCTTGACCAATTGCCGCCTCTTGACAACCAAGAGAAGAAAGGGAGTAGCTTTGTATCGTCGTGATTGTAATGCGGTGACAGCTTCATTATAGCATTGTCTAAAGGTCATAACCGGTGCGACACGACACACATTTTGGTTGAATGTAAATAAGTAAGCAAATCAGGTCGTCCATATTTATTAGGTTGCTCATTATTCAGTACAGTTTGCATTATAAATTAACCTACTAAGTGGACGGCGCGCTAACTGCCATTATCTGAGGCCTGATGAGCTTCACTGCGGGTGTCGTTATAGTGTGACTGGTGTCACTGCACCTCACAGCTCCGAGCAGAAGGACCACATGCAACAACGAACTTGAATGAACAATACCCATTACGGCATAGGTCACGTAGCAGTCTTGAATCTCTGCAGTAGCGCATCACACGTGGTTCACTATATTAGTTCAGGTTGTCGTGTTTGCTTGCCACAGAGAGTGGATCTTCTGTGTCCGTCTGTAACGTGTGGTGTTGTGTGTCGCGCTATCAGTCCGCGAGATGTCACAGTTCAGGGGCTATCGCACGATTTATTATCTGTGGCGATAGCGCGGCGACACTGCAACACTCACACATGTACCTACGTGAGTGTTGTCAACCACACTCGTCATTACAGATTGTGTTTTTGTATCAAAAACAATTTGTTTATGAAATATAACATTTTATGATTTTGAGCGCTGTCCTGGCTTCTTCATCTTGCTTACTATCGGTCTACAATAGAGTTATGATTACTACAAAGCATGTGTGTGAAGTACGAGTATCTCAACTTAGGTTAATGTAGGAGGTACTTCAACTGGTGCCACCGCCACCGTGCACCGGCTTGGCGGCTTCCCCAACCAACAGCGCTCACACTGAAATATGTAAAGTCAACTTAGAAAATATTATTTCCCTATTAAGCCTACTTATATTCAAAAACCAAAAGAACGTGTATTGGTGTGCAACGAACTAAGGAATCATGCTCTACCTGCGATGATCCCTCTGGTTGGCCTTGGCTAGTCTTATAACCACGACGTGCGTCCTCGCACAGGTCGTGAGTAACCTCGTGCGCTCGTGCGCGAGAGAGATCAACGGGCAGCAGCTCGTACCTATTGGCCATTGACAACAAACTGCAATCACCAATCCAGTGTTTATTATATCAAAATCGTTGATCGTTCATTGAGTATTGGTAGATAGTTCCGTATTGAATAGTGCAGATTCATGGATAGATTACGTTCAAAGAGCCGAATAGGAACAAGGTATAGTGCTTGTGAAGCCCACGTGGCACAGTCATAACTTCTAGTTTCTGCAGTTTACTAGCTGCCAGAGTATTAGAACATTGTTAGGCTAGCAATGTGCTGTCAGGGTAAGGTAAGACTCGCCAGCTGCAATGTGCAGTCAGGGTACGGTAAGACTCGCCAGCTGCAATGTGCAGTCAGGGTAAGGTAAGACTTGCCAGCTGCAATGTGCAGTCAGGGTACGGTAAGACTCGCCAGCTGCAACGTGCAGTCAGGGTAAGGTAAGACTTGCCAGCTGCAATGTGCAGTCAGGGTACGGTAAGACTCGCCAGCTGCAATGTGCAGTCAGGGTAAGGTAAGACTTGCCAGCTGCAATGTGCAGTGAGGGTACGGTAAGACTCGCCAGCTGCAACGTGCAGTCAGGATAAGGTAAGACTTGCCAGCTGCAATGTGCAGTCAGGGTACGGTAAGACTCGCCAGCTGCAATGTGCAGTCAGGGTAAGGTAAGACTTGCCAGCTGCAACGTGCAGTCAGGGTACGGTAAGACTCGCCAGCTGCAATGTGCAGTCAGGGTAAGGTAAGCCTTGCCAGCTGCAATGTGCAGTCAGGGTACGGTAAGACTCGCCAGCTGCAATATGCAGTCAGGGTAAGGTAAGACTTGCCAGCTGCAACGTGCAGTCAGGGTACGGTAAGACTCGCCAGCTGCAATGTGCAGTCAGGGTAAGGTAAGACTGCCAGCTGCAATGTGCAGTCAGGGTAAGGTAAGACTTGCCAGCTGCAATGTGCAGTGAGGGTACGGTAAGACTCGCCAGCTGCAACGTGCAGTCAGGGTAAGGTAAGACTTGCCAGCTGCAATGTGCAGTCAGGGTACGGTAAGACTCGCCAGCTGCAATGTGCAGTCAGGGTAAGGTAAGACTTGCCAGCTGCAGCGTGCAGTCAGGGTACGGTAAGACTCGCCAGCTGCAATGTGCAGTCAGGGTAAGGTAAGCCTTGCCAGCTGCAATGTGCAGTCAGGGTACGGTAAGACTCGCCAGCTGCAATGTGCAGTCAGGGTAAGGTAAGACTTGCCAGCTGCAACGTGCAGTCAGGGTACGGTAAGACTCGCCAGCTGCAATGTGCAGTCAGGGTAAGGTAAGACTGCCAGCTGCAACGTGCAGTCAGGGTACGGTAAGACTCGCCAGCTGCAACGTGCAGTCAGGGTAAGGTAAGACTCGCCAGCTGCAATGTGCAGTCAGGGTAAGGTAAGACTCGTCAGCTGCAATGTGCAGTCAGGGTAAGGTAAGACTTGCCAGCTGCAATGTGCAGTCAGGGTACGGTAAGACTCGCCAGCTGCAACGTGCAGTCAGGGTACGGTAAGACTCGCCAGCTGCAATATGCAGTCAGGGTAAGGTAAGACTTGCCAGCTGCAACGTGCAGTCAGGGTACGGTAAGACTCGCCAGCTGCAATGTGCAGTCAGGGTAAGGTAAGACTTGCCAGCTGCAATGTGCAGTCAGGGTACGGTAAGACTCGCCAGCTGCAACGTGCAGTCAGGGTACGGTAAGACTCGCCAGCTGCAACGTGCAGTCAGGGTAAGGTAAGACTCGCCAGCTGCAATGTGCAGTCAGGGTAAGGTAAGACTCGTCAGCTGCAATGTGCAGTCAGGGTAAGGTAAGACTTGCCAGCTGCAATGTGCAGTCAGGGTAAGGTAAGACTCGCCAGCTGCAACGTGCTCGCTATATTGTCATCTCCAGCAAAGATATTCGAAAATGTTCTTCATAAACTTATATACTCCCAAGTTGAAAAATATTTAAGTAACAGCCAGCACGGTTTTAGACGCAAGAGGTCTGTTGATACCAACCTGCTGACAATTTCAGAGTACATATCAAAACATCTTGATAAGAAGCGACAGGTAGATGTACTTTATTTTGATTTTTGTAAAGCTTTCGACAGAGTCAATAACGATATCTTGCTTCGGAAACTCAGCGCTATTGGATTCTGCCCAAACTTACTTCGACTTTTAGCTGACTATCTCCGTGACCGTCAGCAATTTGTAAGGCTGGGTATCTACGTATCTCGTCTTTACCATACACGCTCTGGTGTAAGTCAAGGGTCAATACTCGGACCTCTTCTATTTCTACTCATGGTAAGTGACTTACCATCCGTTGCAAAATTTGCAGAGTGTCTCCTTTACGCAGATGACCTCAAACTTTATAGTGCTGTCAACACCGTATCGGATTGCGAAGCTATGCAAAATGATATAAATGCTATACATGAATGGGGGGTTCAGAATAAAATGGAGTTCAATTCATCCAAATGCTATGTAATGACCTTTGGTCGAATGCGACACCCAATTAATTTCGAATACAAAATAAATGGAACTAAAATTACTAGATCAACCAACATGAAGGACTTGGGTGTCACATTTGACCAAAAGCTTACTTTCCACGATCATATTTCTACAGTTGCCAAAGAATCTTTTAAAAGGCTAGGGTTTGTTCTCCGGAATGCCCGTGATTTTCGCAACGAGCATGTAATAAGGCTCTTATACAGCACACTTGTACGAACCAAGCTAGAAGCTAGTTCTTCTGTATGGAATCCGCACGAAGCAAAGTATGCACTTCTTCTTGAAAAAGTGCAAAAAGCATTCCTGCGTTTTCTTTACAAAAGAACTCTCGGTTGCTATCCCTACCTCTATCCTACCAAGTTTCTCTTAGGATGTCTGGGATATCATATGCTGGAGACCAGAAGGGCATGTAACCAGGTAGGCGTTATGCTCAAAATATGCAAGGGTATGACGGATGCTTCTGACATCCTTAATGAGCTGATTCGACTTTATATACCGAACAATTATCTCTGTGGCAGAAAACATCGACTGCTAGCCGTGCCTTCGTGTCGGACTGTGGCCCGTGCTGCGTCCCCCGTACCTCGCGTATTGACCGCACTAAATAAGCTCGTGGAGGCCAACCCGGACTGCGATCTTTTCGATAATAAATTCGCCAATTTAATGGTTATGTGCCTCAATTATTGTGAAAATAATAGAATTTAATTGTTGTTATTAGTTTGTTTTATGTTAGTACTTATTAATACTTTGATTTATGTAATTGGTTTCATAAGCCGTGTAAATCAAATCAAATAAATAAACGTGCAGTCAGGGTACGGTAAGACTCGCCAGCTGCAACGTGCAGTCAGGGTAAGGTAAGACTCGCCAGCTGCAACAGGAAGCCACGGCCAGCCTCTTGTGGACAGCAGCAGCCACACATTAAATCAATACTCCGCGGTATCTAAGGACGGTGTTGTAACATTTCTCATCTCTACTCTCTCTCTACATTTCATCTCTACATTTACTCTTGTCAAGCTGCAACCATATTTTACTTTACCTAATATTGATCGTAAAGTTAAGAAGTTGTTTTAACGATTATGAGAAGGTAGGTAATTGGATTGGCAGTAACCTTAGCTAAGTATTAAAGAATTATCTACCTGCGTGAAGCTGCAGCAAAACCATTTATCATGAAAGCTTTTTCTATAGTACTCACTGCAAATGTATGGTGGCAATACTAGGGCCGTACAGTATTATATTATCTGTGGTACCTACAGTATTATATTATCTGTGGCAGGGCTCTATACAGAGTAGGATACGGCCGGCCGCAAACGTCCGGTTTCCTGATTCGGAATTCAGATTCGGAGACCCCGAATGCACGCATTTCATACAAAATGTTCTCTCCAGCGCACACGTTCTTAAATTTTCCGTTCTGAAACCCTGACGGAAAATTTAAGTACGTGTGCGCTGGAGAGAACATTTTGTATGAAATGCGTGCATTCGGGGTCTCCGAATCTGAATTCCGAAACTGAATTCCGAATCAGAAAACCGGACGTATGCGGCCTGCCTAGAGCGCGTCACCGTGTCGGAAGCGGTCATTCGATAACAACTTGACTGTGTATACAGCCACCTCCGATGAGTGGCCGTCTGGGAACCGTATAGCCTACCTACTGATGACTTGACACGCAGAATCACATAATATTGAGTATCTACATCAAAGATTTGATGCATGGATTTCGAGTACCCAACTTTACTAAGGTACCTGAAGTAGTTTTATCTGCGCGTCGCTTCGTGAGGTAAAAATATCTACTGCATTGGGAAGTCAAAAAGAAGAAAAATAAAATTAGAAAAGCGTTGTAAGTATAAACAAAACCCAACACTATGTTGCCGTAATCAAGTAAAACAGCATGATATCGAGTGGGTCATAAACCCACAAGCTGCGGGACTGGCTGCAGTCAGGTCTGGTTTACGACGCGGTACAGCGCGGTGCCGCCATGTACGGACGGGCTAGTTCAGCAGTCTCGTAAACTGTGCAATATTTAATACTTTAATAGCTCTACCCACCATCAAGTGTCGCACAGACATGTACGAAGCAGATAACAAGCGACGTGCTATCACAGTACCAACGAAGAAGACGCAGCGGAGCCCCACAAGCGCAACTTAGCTCTCGTTTATGATCTAGTACGGAACCTGATAGAATATTAAGACAAGCAGAAACATTAAAGCCATTTGTTATCAGCAATAATGATCGATCTCTTAATATTCCCTTCTAATACCTAGTTGAATAAACTTGAATTGCCAATACTCATAGATTCCCATCGAAATAGCTCATCATAATAATAAACACAAACATGCTAATGTACCCATAGACTCACAGAGATGTAGTCCCAACATTTGATGAATGAGTTGTCGACAAAATATTTCGATTAACATTAACATTGTTGTAACACGATACATCAATCGTGTTACAACTGAAAACAATGCTGCCGTGTAAGATACTTGCAATTGACGTCCCATAGTGCGGCGGCGCGCCCGCCGCCGGCCGGGGTCCCTGGGCCCGGGGCATGCGGGCGGCGCAGACGGGCAACGTTGACTTGTTCGCACCATTCACACGGCGCCGCTCATTACCGCCCGCGACGCGCCGCCCCGAGGTAATCAACACAATAGATACTAATCGCCACTTAATTGATCATAATGAAATCGGTGATCAATGTCGTCAGGGATAAGAATACTTTTGCTATTACCTAGCGTGGCTGAAGTGTTGTTCTCTTATCTTTAGCTAAGCACTCTGCCAGCGACTTCATCTGCTTGGACTTCGTACTCTTCCCTACAAACTTTCATAAGTACTCAGACAAACTAAACTTCCCCTAAAAGGGGATGTTGCGATTTGATCGATAGATACTGCTTCTGAGGATTCTAATCTAAGGCCAAACCTTTTATGAATGACCTGCACAATGTACAACAAACATTTACAATTCCCAGGTACATACATAATGAATAAGAATCTGTTACGAATAATGCGCAAAAACCTTTACGTAATAATTTTGTTTTTATTAAATCTAAAAATATCCAAAAAAAAATAGTACTCTAGGTAATCTGCATGTTTATACGCTGCTAAGATTTACATAATTGTGTAATTACAAGCTAACAACGCGCCAACATGTTCGAGTGAGTTGTCTTATGTTGCAGAGGTTACGACCAACTGTTGGAGGATAATTCCGACTTCATCCGGAGCTAATCGAGTTCTAACATATTGCTGCGCATTAACAGCTGAGTATGGGAGTTCGAACTGAGCGTAAATTCTTCAATGTGAATGTTGAGAAGTGTAGGTGTCGGACTCACCGGCAGACAACGCCGGGCGGCGCACCATCACCATGGCCGCTCTAGGCACACCACGCCGCTCTACCGAGAGTCGAACACGTGATACTAACTGCGGCTAAAGAACTAAATTACCCACAGATATAGATACACCTAGATAACGCAAGAGCAACTACTTCGCGTGCCAAAAATCGCACCAGCTTACGTTCGAAAATCATAAGCCGCCACTTTCGCGCTCAGTCCTGCGTACTGCTGGCTGGGTGAGCGTGAGCGAGAGAGCGCGAGCTTGTGACGTCATAGTAGGTAGTCAAAATGTGGCACGCTTAGTTTTCATACAGTTCGTAATACTTGCGTTATCTAGGTTAGTTAGGTTAGGTTGCGTTAGCACCCCTCCGGTGGGTTCCCGCATTGTCGAGGCAGGGGGGCTCAGTAGCCGTGGCTTGGACACCCACGGTGAAGCGAAGTGGAACCCGAGGAGGGGCCGCTCGTCAGGGCTTTTGCCGGTAAGCCGACGACGTAGCGGCCAACAAGTAGGTTGCGGTGCCGCTTGAGCGACATCGCAGCTGAGGCGGGCCGCGATGTCGTATCGGAGGCATCGCGGCTGAGGGTTGGAGGCCGCGGTGGGAGAGGAGTGCCGGTATTGCGGTGCGCCGCTCTCCCTACCTTCCGCGGCCTTGACGGGGTCGCCACCGTCCGATGGCGGAAGCGGTGGGGCCGCAGAGGAAGAGGAGTGTTGGTATGACGTTGGCCGCTCTTCCTATCCTCTGCGGCCGAAAATTGGCAGGCGGCGGGGCCAATGACCTGACCCGTCGCAGGCGGACCAAGGGTGCCCAGACACGGGGTCGTCTGGCGCCCATGTGCTGGTTTGGTCCCTGGGGTGGTCACGGCGTGCTATGTGTTCTAGTGCGCCGGAGATGGGGAATACTCCCCAGAGGAGGGTCCGGTGACGGACAGCCGCGGCGGGTTCACGGATGAGTGCTAACGCGTGCCCGTGTTCCCGCCGTAAGCGGCAGAGGAGGACACCGTGGAGTTTTAGTGGGTTTGAGCCCCACATAACTGCACTATCTCCCCGTGGTAGTGCAGAATGCATGAGCATTTCTCCACGTTAAAAAAAAAAAAAAGGTTGCGTTAGCAGACAACAAGTGAGGCGTGTGAGGCTGCGAGTGCGCTCTCTGCGCGTCGCCTGTCGCGCGGCCCGCGCCGCCCGCGCCACTCGCGCCGAATACTTCGGGTTAGCGTCAGCACCTGCTTGCCCACCAGCCCGACCGGCTAGCGTCAGCACCTGCTTGCCCAACAGCCCGACCGGCTAGCGTCAGCACCTGCTTGCCCAACAGCCCGACCGGCTAGTGTCAGCACCTGCTTGCCCAACAGCCCGACCGGCTAGCGTCAGCACCTGCTTGCCCAACAGCCCGACCGGCTAGCGTCAGCACCTGCTTGCCCAACAGCCCGACCGGCTAGTGTCAGCACCTGCTTGCCCACTAGCCCGACCGACTAGCGTCAGCACCTGCTTGCCCAACAGCCCGACCGGCTAGCGTCAGCACATGCTTGCCCAACAGCCCGACCGGCTAGCGTCAGCACCTGCTTGCCCAACAGCCCGACCGGCTAGTGTCAGCACCTGCTTGCCCACTAGCCCGACCGACTAGCGTCAGCACCTGCTTGCCCACCAGCCCGACCGGCTAGCGTTAGCACCTACTTGCCCACCAGCCCGACCAGCTAGCGTCAGCGCCTGCTTGTCCACCAGCCCGACCGGCTAGCGTCAGCACCTACTCGCCCACCAGCCCGACCGGCTCGCTGAACGAGTTATTCACACACTTTCAAGTCACGGTATTTAATATACCTACCGCTACCTACCTGTTGATTCGCTTCCGTGCTACTGACACTTAAATTACGGAAAGTTTTGTCCATTTCGTTAGAAAATCGTACAAGTGTTGGTAGTTTCGGCATTGCACCCATATCATAATGCGACAAGGATAACTCAATTGTTGCAGATCATTGTTTCTGATTGTGTGTCCGCCTCGGGCACGTAGCGAGATAAGGAATCACGAGGGTATGTTTAGTATGTTATCATCGACTGGACACTCCAGTTCTTCCTGCTAGTGCTCCACCCTGGCTTAACATCCAGTAATGCTGAGCAGTGGCCACTCCGGTTACTGTCTGCTTCTCCAATGATCAGTGCGAGTTCCTAAACGGTTGGATCATTTCTCTAAGCACTCTTCTTCATTGTAGTTTCTGGCTTACTAGAGTTGCAGTTGTTTGGAAATAGGCTGGAGGGCATTTCCAGAAGAAAGCAAAGCTGCACTAGGAGTAGGTCCGGTCCTAGGTAATTCTTATCAGCAATTAATTAAACAAATGATTGATATGATATTGATTACATAACCGCTCACTAATTGCTGGTCAGTGAGCAGCGAGATACTTCACAAACATAACTCTCGGCGCATGTCGTGCGCGTGCGCGACTGCCTACATCTGTGGATCAGCTATTTACTACTCATCGGAAACCGATTTACTAGTTAATAAGTATTAAGTAGTAACGAAAATATGACCTTCGTGAATATCACTATCTCCGTGTAAGTTGCTACTTCTGAACTAAGCTTTAAAAGGATTAGTGTAATGCAGTGTATTAGTTGCATCTGTCAGCTCCTTATCACTTCCTGAGAAGATATAGATTAGCAAAACAATTAATTGTTAATGTTATCTACACGAGGCGACAGAGCAAGGTCTTCTTGCCACCTTCGCGACTACCTGCTCAGAAAGCCATATTAACTTTAATAAGTAATGCCGAGGGACGCCCTACACCACACATCACAGCTACCACGCTAGAACAGACTAGGCGGGTCACGTCAGCTGTAGGCAAAAACAGCAACTCCCCTAAATTAGAGAAATATCATTTATACGGTAGATCGTTGACTATTTGTAACTTGTCTGACCCTGTTTTCAATAACAATCGGTTTGGTATATTTGCGTGCTTATACATAACCATGTACAAATACTGGTTGTGTAGCTATTCTTATTAAACCTATAAGAATAGCGACACAATCGGCAATCTGCTGTAGCTATCTCTAGCTAGGTATAGTTGATTGGGACATAACACATAACGTCACGCCTCGTTTGGGGTTCGGCAGAAGTGTACCTATAGTATTGGGACATAATAATTGTCCAATCAGTCCCACACGAGAGGGGTGGCGTGTGCACCACGGTCTAGCACGGTGCAGCACGGTGCAGCACGGTGCAGCACGGTGCAGCACGGTGCGGCACGGTGCGGCATGGTGCCTAGCGCACGATGGGATCAGCCCGCGCTGCCCGCCGCGCGCCGCGCGCCCGGACAAACATCGCGATAACCAAGTTTATCGGAGCCCCATAAAAACGTATCGGCGCCTTATCTGCTGTCACCACTACAGAAATAGAGCAACGAATATTTATACTTAATCACTATAATCGGAAAATAACGAAGAGACACGCCGATAACACTGCGACCTCTCAATGTGTCCGGCGACCACACAACTTAGAACCGACCTTAAGTTTGTCACGTTAAGGTATGTAATTCGTCGTGTGGTATGGGGCTGTGATAAGACATGCCCCCTGACCCGCGCTTCTCGAAGCGGCCGTATCTCAAGAACGTTCTATCGGGGTCGCGCACACTGCTCCCGCATCACATGCCGCATGCTCGCCGGACGACCAGGAAAATTATACACTTATTATTATGTACATAATTTATATTAATTAGCAAATACATCTAGATACGGACCCACATTGGGAATGAGCTCGTGGGCCCCTAAACTATTCTCTACACACTAGTTCTTCTAAGATCTTTTTGTGGGCTGACGTTTGTAAATGAAGCTTTCAGATCAGCGCAGACACATTATGAGATGCTGCGTCTGATGATAATGTGGAGTGGAGCAATCCCGCGCTGTCATCTCCGCTACTACACAACACTAGTCCCGGGCTCCAAGCATGCTATAATTAGCCCAATGAGCCGGCTAGCTAATGCATTACACGTAAGAACAGTTTTCATGAATTTTCATAAACTTCGTAAATTAAAAACCTACAATTTTACAGTTCGTAGTCACGCGATGCTACACGTTGTTCGCTGCGCCGACAGAACATTCACCACGTGGCTGCAGGCATGTGTACACGACCATGCTTATGCTTCCACTCAGTATGTACTCAGCCATCACTATCTGCAGGGTTATTACACATCAGAACAATACAGAAAATTTACTTTAAAAGGTCAACTTTAACTTTATCAACCAGTTGTTACTCGTACCTAGCTTTAAATTACCAAATTCTAGTGAAGTGATCAAAATTTTGCCTTTCCTGAAACACTACGACTTCTAAGAGGGTCATCATTCAGGGTTTCTGATTAAATTCGCCGGTTGAGGATCTATAGAGCGCACAGCTAAACGTCGATCAGTAGTTTTCTGAAAACTACTGCTTACAGTGTGCACTGTGCATACATAACATAAAAGATTTTGCATCGAAATGAAAGCTCTAATTTTTATTTCTCCAAAAATTAAATATTTACATAATATAAATTAAATATAAACTATAATAATATGTACAATGATATGAAAATGAATAATGAAAGTAGGTAACGTCAAATGTGACGTCAGCACGTAGGGCACCGGGCAGGCGAGTGGCGGGCACAAGGAACTCTTCGGGAAGTAAGTATGGCTTTGTTTGCCGATTGTGAGCGAAGCCGGGGGCACAAACAGTGGCGAGCCCGCGAAACCGAATATTTGCATCGCGCGTTGTAATACATTAGTAGGACATTACAACCAGACACAGCAGGCCTGCTTCCAACATATCGAACATCAATGATGGCGGACTCGGATCCCATGTGAAGCTTTGTGCTCTGACTGCACTCGTAGCTTGGCTTGCTAGAAAAAGTCTCATCTCATTTTTGACCGGATCTCCAGTAAGGTAGGCCGCACGCCAGTGGTTATAAAACTAGTATAACCTGGCCTCTTATTCTATTGAAACTTCGTACTACGCTAGGCCAGTTCAAGGTCAAAGGGTTACCACTGACGTGCTGCTTATTGTACTAGATCAAATAATGATGTCATTTGAATTGAGAATGCAGAATGACGTAGGTATGTAGAGACTGTAAAAAGTGCTCCGTCTATATATTTTTTATTTGTTTCATTTGGCCTGAAAGCGGCCCGGGGGGCAGGGGGCAGGGGGTCGACACGTGTGCACTTGGCCAAACATACTGGATGTGTGACAGAGCTGACATACTCACACACCATTACTCCACTTTGCCGAGCAAACACCGGTCGCGACACGCAGGGACTCGGCCCGAGCTGAAGTCGCGTCAGCACGAGGCGATCGAAGGAATGTCTCTTCAATAGAGGAGGTGACACACACGTGTGACGTGCCTTTCAAGTTCGAACATTCAAGACGTCCAGCGGTAGTGTACCAAATAATAAGCTTATAACAATTAACTTGAATCTGAGATAGTTGAAAAATCATTTCTCTTTTCTAGTAGTCGCCATAGTGATTCTGGGTTTCAGGAGCTACAGTGATTGGGAATAGTGGGGAGGGGTGGTCCTAAAACCAAACAACTAAGTGGACGGCGAATTCTTCCACCCAAATTCACGTAATCACTACTAGAGCTATCGGATAATTGACTTTCCGTTGTATGACTGTCTCGTAGCATTAAATACTTATTTTGATAAAAAGGTGCATATATGATACAATGCCGTATTTTCAGGATGTGACAATCGCGAATCTCTTTTTTTTAGCAAAAGTAAGTAGGATAATGAATGATTCCATGGGCACTTTCTATATGAACATGCGTGGTTAGGTACAGATGAGCGATGCGACGTGGACACAGTACATGGGTACATTATAGCTCACGTGTCCATTCAAATGAGACAGCTTGGCCGACGCCATTGACTCACAAATGCGTCGCCTCCGCTCGCGAGCTCCGACCGCGGCCGACTTCGACGCGGCACACGTCCATCAAAACACCGCAATATTTGCCGAATTAAAGTCAAATTGTAAGCTATCGTGAATGCTGCTAGTTTTGGTATTGGCTCCAAGAAATTATGGAATGAGTCCTGTAGGGGATCCCTACACTTAATGATGATGCTGGGGCGATTCTATGGGGATGATGATGAAATAAAACCGACCACAGCGAATGTCCGTTGAACACTGATTTATTGAATTAATGTACTTATACAAATTACCTTTGCTAGGTACAAAATGCTGAGCGCACAGAATGCACGGCGCGTGAGTCTTAAACTAATGTGCGGTTCCGTACATCCTGCCCGCCCGAATGGGAAAACTGACATGATTGATTGACTGATAACAAGTAAAATAGTAGAATGACATTGAATAGTAAAATGATAATTGTATAGATAGCTAATGATACAAATGTGATAAAAGTAACTATAACGACTATTCTAAAATACACCACGTCTTTAATCATCGCGGTCTTGTAAGTGCACTGAACGTAGAAACGTGGGCGAGGTAGCCCTGTCTACACCACTGATTGTGAACACTTCACTACACTTTTGCACTGATTCCGCTAAACGCGATGCCACTGGCGCCGTGTCTGCCGGCGCGACCAGCAGTCCCCGTTGCCGCGCGTCTGTAGGCCCCGCTCCGAGAGCCTCTTGGCCCTGGGGGGCCGGCGACGCTGATGTCCTGCCCGTTCTTCGTTGTCTGCTGATGAGGTACACGACGACGCCACTCAAGATGATGACCGAAGCTACACTGATGTATAATACAGTGTAGTGATGAATGTCGTGAATGCTCAGATCTGTAGACGACTGTTCCTTAACCTCGTCAATCTGAGCCCTTAATTGATTCCAAATGAGATGATGGTCTTCGGCCTCACTGAAGTTCTCTGGTGCAGACGTTTTCATGATTTTATTTAGTACGGACATCTCTGGGACTTCGATGTGATGATGAATATTTACATGATTGATGAAATTGTTATGAGCATAAATTCTAAAGGTCTCTCCTTTCAATGTGCAACCTTGACCTAGGGTAATAATCCCGTTGCCGACAAGGTTCACCATTGTGATTGCGTTGGCGCAAATAATGCGAGTTTGGCATTCCGAGCAACATGTATACAACCAGCTGTTCGGCCTGTGTAATTTGATCCATTGCTCGTCACATGACGATTTTACGGAGTGGCATAGTTGTTTTTCATTGAATATTTTGATTTCGCAGATAGACTGCCTCATGTTTATGTTGTAGATGGGCATGTTAAATGAGCATAACAAGATATCGTTGGGAACATGCGTGCATGATTGTAGGTCTGCTTCTGATAAAAGAAATGCTGTATCTTTGCGCAGATTGTAGGCTACAAGCGGTACTGATGGAATGAGATGATAATATGGTTGTCCTCTCTTTTGCGAGATAGGTATGATTTTGTTCAACTCAAACAATTCGTTGCTTAGGAGTGGAACCTTGATTTCAATGATTAAGTAGTTAGAGAAGACTCTGGCTGACACCTTTAGTAAACGGTATATATCCTTGACATTCCTCAAGTCCACGGGTATCGTAAGTTTACCATTTAGTTGACTGGAGATAGTGCTCAGCTGATGAGATAGCTGCTCCGGTGTCAGCAAATGACTGTCAATGCGCCCGTGTGAGATATCTGTTACGGTACCGATTAGTGTTTGCTGAATCCAACGAATATTTGAGAGAATTATTGATGCTGCCAGTGCCGATGAGGTGATATAAAGGCTATCCTCATTTGCAAAACGTACTTTATTGACCTCAGTTGATATATTTTGAAGTCGTTGTTTGATAAAGGAAAATTGTTTATTCATGATGTCCTCGTTACGGCGTACGATGTTAAACTCTGATTCTAAGATGCTTGTTTGATTTCTTATAAGTTTCTGTAGATGTTCCTCATTATGACTGATCTGCTCGATGTCATCCTTATATTTTTCAGCAAACCTTTCGTCTAGTACACCGAATAACGAGTTGGCAATATAACCCACGCCGTTTACCAGGCCTCGTTTCAGCCTCTTCGGACTTTGATATTTGAGTAACATATCATAATGTTCAATTTCGCTTATTTCGTGCTCTAATTGATAGGTGATACTCTGATATTGTTTACTTGCATGGATGTTGCATAATGACTTGATATGACTGACGTAGCTCTTGATGTCGGCTAAGCCTTTCCAGTAGGTCGTCATGTTGTAGTAGACAACTAGACGCCATTCGTCCTGAATGTACTGAAGGTTGGATATTCTATCGAAGTAAATGGCTTGATTCTGTTCTAATGACGTCAGATTATATGAATCATGATTAGGTATGATTTGCGCGGAAGTAGATGATAATAAAATGATAAATAGTAATAAGAAGCTAGTGAATAGGTTCTTCAATGAGACGTTGCTGCGAGGAAGTCGCTTACTCTTGCTTCGCTCGTCTGATTTGTTTTGATGGTTGACATTTTGATCATGTATTGTATCCTCGTTTACTGGTAACAACACAAGTCTGGTGACAGGACGTTGAATGATATTATTTTTGGTTTTTAAGCTGACTACCCTGACAAAGCCATCCCTTCCGGGATGAACTGCTTGAATACGTCCTAGCGCCCACTTGCCGGGTGGCAAGTTTTCGTCCTTGATAAGAACGACGTCATCGATTTCGAAGTTTCTATTTGGCTTACGCCATTTTGATCTAGCCTGCAGTTGCTGTAGATATTCGCTTGACCACCTTTTCCAAAGCTGTTTGTTCATTGATTGAATGAGTTGCCACCTTGTTGACTGGTTTATGTGATCTGGATCAGTCTGTGGTCTAGATAAAATCGGGCCGCCAACCAAGAAGTGACCTGGCGTGAGAACGTCGTCTTCAGGGCTCTCTGTCAACTGACACAGTGGCCTTGAGTTCAGACATGCCTCGATTTGATATAGGAGTGTAGTAAACTCCTCGTAAGTTAGTTTCTGATCTCCGATGATGCGCTTTAGATGATATTTGAGGCTTTTCACCGCAGCCTCCCAAAGCCCACCTGCACTTGGCCATGCAGGAGCGTTGAAGTGCCACCTTATGTTCATGTCATTGATGTTATTGAAGAAGTCGGTGTTGATTGTGGCTATGATGTCTTGGTACTCCTTCTTTATGATACGATTGGCACCTACGAAATTCGTGCCATTATCACTGTAAATGTGACTTGGTGTTCCACGTCGGGCCGAGAACCTACGAAAGGCTGCTAGAAATGCTGAAGTACTTAGATCAGAAACTAGTTCCAAATGAACAGCCTTGGTAGATAAACAAACAAACACAGCGATATAGCCCTTGACGGTTTTGATTCCACGTCCCTTGTTGGCCTTCAACTCGACGTGACCAGTAAAATCGACACCGGTGTGAGAGAAAGGTCGTGACGGGGTGACTCGTGGCTGTGGAAGATCGGCCATGATTTGTTGATATTGTGTTTGACTAAAACGCTGACACTTAACGCATGATCTCAGCTTCCTTTTGACGGTGCGGATTCCACAGATGATCCAATACCTGTCTCTGATGTATGAGAGGGTCAGTCGCGGGCCTCCGTGTAACGTGGTAATATGAGCCTGATCAATGATTAAATCAGTGAGACGACTATGGCTTGATAATATGATAGGGTGCTTTGACGAGTCGTTGATGCGTGCGTTTTTCAGCCGTCCACCCACTCTAAGGATACCTTGCTCATCCATGAATGGATTAAGACATGATATTCTGCTTCTAGAATGCACATGCCCCTTTTGATTGATAAACAATATATCTTCATGAAATTGTTTTAATTGGTCATCTTTAATAATGATATTCAGTGCATTGTCCATTTCTGATGACGTGAGTACAGCTGTTTTTGACGTGTGTTTGCCTCGTGATTGCATAATGAAACGTGATATCCAAGCGACGATTTTTACAATGCGGGATAAGGAACTGTAGTTCTGTAAAAGCTCATGTATCAATGAAATATGATTTTGATATAAAGCCGTGTTTACACTAAGCTTCTTGGTCTCCACATCTGGTGATTGATACGAGGTGATGGGAAGGGTACTTTGTTCGAAATTGGTTATCCATTTCGGACCCTGCCACCACAACGGATGGCTTGATAACTTCCGTGACGTCAGACCCCGAGTAGCACAGTCTGCTGCATTCTCTTCGGACCTCACATGATGCCAACTTGATGATGGAATGATACTAATGATTTTGTTAATTCTGTTAGCTACGAATTGTTTCCACTTCTTCACGTCGCCTTGTATCCACCCCAAAACTATCATGGAGTCAGTCCAGGCATAAAGCTCCACATCTTGATTTGATAATGATTCCATGACCTTCTTGATAAGTTGGGATAGTAGTAGCGCACCGCATAGCTCTAGTCGTGGTAATGATACCCTTTTTGCCAGAGGTGCCAACTTTGTTTTTGCTACAGCGAGCGTTGATGTGCTCTCGCCCTTATTGCCTTTAGCTACTACATACACAACACATGCGTATGCTTTGTCGGATGCGTCACAAAATCCATGGATTTGATATGATTGATTTGTGTTGCCGAGATAACGTGGAATGATAAATTGATCTATGATGTTAAAATCATTCTTAATCTGAATCCAGTCATCTTGAATCGGTTGCGGAACTTCTTCGTCCCATGATAAATGTAATGACCATGCATTTTGAAATAGCAGTTTTGCTCTGATTGATAGTGGTGACAGCCAGCCTAAGGGGTCAAATAACTTTGAAATTTCCGAAAGCAGCTGTCTCTTTGTTACACGTTTATCATGATAATGTAATTGATTTTGAAAGCTAAAGCTATCCGTTGATGAGTTCCATCTTAATCCAAGTGTTTTTCTTGTTTCCGAGCACTTGAAATCTAAGGGGTTGTTGAGTTGGTCAGGTGACAGATCTACCAGTAGGTCCGTTACGTTACTGGACCATTTCCGGAGGTTCATACCAGCTCCCTTCAGCATCTCAATGAGTTGATGCTGAAGCTCTTTGGCTTGATGAATGGTATTTGCTCCACTAAACAGATCGTCCATATAGAATGATTGAATTAGGGCAGACGCAGCTAGAGGATACTTGTCAGCATCGTCTGTTGCCAGCTGTTTTAGCGTTCGCATCGCTAAGTAAGGGGCGGCCTTAGTACCGTACGTTACGGTAGTAAGATGATATTCATTGAGTTCTTCTTGAGGTGATTGCCGCCAGATGATTGATTGAAGATGATGATCGGATTGCCTGATGAAGATTTGGCGAAACATTTTCTCTATGTCCGCCGTGATGACATAACTGTATGTTCTCCAGGTTAAGATGAGCGTCATGAGGTCCTTTTGAAGATTTGGTCCGCAGCACATGAGGTCATTTAGGCTTTTTCCTGATGATGATTTCGCCGACGCATTGAAAACGACTCTAAGTTTTGTTGTGGTTGAATCTAATTTCATTACGCCATGATGTGGTAAAAAGAAGGCACGTTTTGATTCGTCGTCACTATTAGCACTACACATGTGACCCAGTTGTTGATATTCAGACATAAATGATTTATAATTTTCTGCAAATGATTCGTTATTGCCCATTTTTCTTTCCAACTGTTTGAATTGTGCAACAGCCTTTGACTTTGATGATCCCAGCTGATCTTCATATTCGGATTTCATGGGTATGCCAACTTCGTATCTACCAGTGTCCAAACGGCGAGTAGTTTGCTGATAAAACTCTTCACAGCACTGCTCTTCACTGGTAGAGGATGGCGGTGATGTTTCAACGTCCTCTATTTCCCAATATTTTGATAGATCTGATAAGTCATTTGTTGCGATATGACAGTTAAATGTGCGAACATTACCAGACAGGATCCATCCGAGTGCGGTCTGTTGCGCAATCGGAGCCTGCGCTGGACCTTTGATGAGACCGTCCATGATGATTTGAGAATATATACTCACACCCAAGAGAATATCTATTGGCTTAGACACGTTGTACTCTGGATCTGCTAATTGGAGATGCTGAATATGAGGCCATGATTGTTTTTTGAATGGTGCACTAGGCAAGCAATTAGCGACCTTGGACAGTACCAGTGCTTCTGTAGTAAAATGATAGTCACCGTAGATAGATTGACAGTCGATTGATACCCGTCCTTTGCTTTGCCTAGCACCAGCACCTATCCCTGATACTGATGCGTTGTATCGTTGACGCTGCAACCCTAATCGCTGAACAGCGTTTTCCGATATTAATGATATTTGTGATCCCTGGTCTAGAAGTGCCCTAAGGGTCACGTAGCTGCCGTCAGAACACTTGACATTGATTGACAGCGTGGTCAACAATAGCTCTTCGTCATCCCCTGCGACATGATTAGCGTTAGGGTTTTTGTTTGATGATTTTGATGACGAAGCGGTCATTGGAGGTGGTGATGATGATGATGAAGCTGCTTGAGGAGCTGATTTTGATGATGAAACCCACGCTTCATGGAGTATTGTATGATGGTCACCTTGACAGGTTTTGCAACGTTTAGTCGAGATGCATTGATTGTCATCGTGACTAAATAAGCAATTTCGACAAATATTTGACTTCAATACCAATTTCAATTGTGCTTCTGATGTCATTTTCATAAATTTTTTGCACGATAGCAAATTGTGTGCATGATTTGTATTGCATACGGTGCATTTCGAAGTTTGCGTAATGATGGCCTGATAATTTTTGTTAGTGGAACCTTTATGATTGTTTTGCTTATTATACGATTGATTTGGGTTCCGTTTGCTTGATAATGAGGGTTCCTTAGTGTTTTTGATGGGCTCCAGAGCAATAAATTTACTCTCAAGGAAAGACATTAACTCGTCCAGCTTTGGGAGCTCACGAGGATTCCTGCGTGATTCCTTGTATGCAGCGTATGTTTCTGGATCCAGTTTTTTGCACAGTAAGTGAACCAGCAACGGATCCCATGTATTCGTATCGATACCGAGATTGTGCATCGCGTGAATACATTCGGTTGAGGTATCAAACAACCTTTTGATGTCTAATGATGTTTGCCTTTGGATGTTGGGCTGGTTTAGGAAGATTTCGATGTGATTAGTGAACAGAAGTTGAGTGTTATTATACCGGTGTAACAAGATATCCCACGCGGTATCGTAGTTGTCCGATGATATATGGAGATGGTAAATGAGACGCTCTGCCTCCCCCTTAAGTTTTCCCTTAAGGTGCTGCATCTTCTGAGCTTTCGTGATCGAATTGTTGTTATGAATTGTCTCGGTGAACAAGTCATAAAATGTTGGCCATTGCGTGTAATTCCCACTAAATGACGGTATGTCAATGTGCGGGGTTGATCTCTCTAAATGAGTTGTTGAGGAAATTTTCTTATTCAGATCTCTTTTGATGTTTTTGTAGGCCAATTCATGATTATTGAATTCCTCCTCGTATGATAAGTCACCTCCAGCTAGGATATGATCGATTTGCAGATGTTGCGCATCGATCATTGCCCACTTTGCTTGGATGTTTTTGAGGTCATCCTCAAGTTCCCATTTGTCTGATATCTGATCAATTTTAATACCTTTGACCAGCCGAGTGAACGCCCTAAAGTTCGCGCGTTGGAGTGATATAAGTTCGTCTAACTTGCCATCAGGTTGAGTTGATTTGTTTGATTTGCCGTAAGACGAAAAGAGATTTCGCACAGCTTGATAGTGATCTTTGCCCCTTTGATACGTGTTGTCGTGGAAATAGTCGACTGCCACATCTTTATGCTCTGATAATCTCTTATGGTTTTGTTCGAATTCTCCCCAGAGGTTGTCTATCGTGTCTAAACGTTTCCTGAGGTATTCCGTAGTTTTGCGGGATTCCGAATCCTTGCTGAAGTTGATCTTGATGGTAGCAAAATTGGTGATGATTTCCAATTGACGGGCAATAAGGTCTTCCATGACGTAAGCAGTTAAAAGGAACAGTCTTACTTGCAAATATGATGATCCACGTGATGACGATGCTGATTGCGGACGCTGAACCCTCGCGCCGCCTGATGATGAGCTCCACGGAGCCTGATGATGATGATGTCACGCCGTGATCTGCTTACCACGACCGTGCTTTCGACCTAAGCTAAGTTGCTCAAGTCTAGGATGAATGAATGAAAAACGAGTTTCTCACTAAAAGAGTCCTCTGGTTCGATCCCAGAACCACGTTCGCGAGTGATTGCCACTGAGCCGTGCGCGCGCTTGCTCAAAGTCCCGCGACGAGGTCCTGCTACTAAGCTCGAAGGACCAAAATAAATGTAGGGGATCCCTACACTTAATGATGATGCTGGGGCGATTCTATGGGGATGATGATGAAATAAAACCGACCACAGCGAATGTCCGTTGAACACTGATTTATTGAATTAATGTACTTATACAAATTACCTTTGCTAGGTACAAAATGCTGAGCGCACAGAATGCACGGCGCGTGAGTCTTAAACTAATGTGCGGTTCCGTACAAGTCCACTGGTGAAAAAGCCCGACAGCCAATGACCACCCGAAACATTGGCAGAGAGATTGCTGAGCTGTAGGTAATAGAGAGGACCCTTTTCCCATCCTCTTGAAATTATAACGTAAGTCATAGTATCTAAAATACCCTTGTGCGGTGAGTAGGAAAACTAAACGGAATATTGTGAACAACACAAGTCGTAAAATTGAACGAAAGCCCTTGAGCTCATCGTTATCGGCACCCCTTGGACCGCTGACCTACTCACTGATAAGCCGAGCGCGAGCGTTAGCAACTGTCATAACAATACAGCGACTTTATCAACTGTCCCACACGACCCAAACTTCATTAGTACACCATGTATCTACTGATGCTTCCCTCGTTTATGATTATAATAGCTTTACTTAGACTGCTCAGTTGGATCATGAGACTCGTAAGTGCGACTTCTACCGTACACCTTAGGTTCACGGGCGTGATGTTGTGAATAGCTGTGGGTACACGCGCACGTTGCCAGGCGCGGGCGTGCGGGCGCGCGGGCGCGGCTGTGCTCACAGGAACACATCGCCAAGAGCGCCAGATGTCTGGCCGTCACAGGAAGTATAGCTTATTGAGATCTAGAATCCGACACATGTATACCCATCTTGAAACCCATAGTGACCACATTACAGTAAGCAACTAAGCGAACATTACCGAATACGTAATAGTAATGCAAATCCCTTTTACAAAAAATTAAGCAGAAAAGTGATATCGCGAAGAAAACGAATTCAATTTGCGTGTATTAGTGTCAGTCGGCTATCCCATAGTCAAACAATAAGCGCTGTTTGTTCTGTCGTGCCGCGCCCACTCGCCCGGTGCCCACCACACCAGCCCACTCGCCACCACTCGCCACCACTCGCCACCACTCGCCACCACTCGCCACCACTCGTCACCACTCGTCACCGCCGGTTCTCGATGACCGAATTCTCTGCTAGCTGCAACAAATTCATAATGTTCACACGTTGGTAGGATATTCCACTAAGAGTGAGGGTGGCAGTCAACGCTCGATACGCTGCGCGCTGGCTGGGAGCTTGTACTCAAACTTCTTAATGTGTTGCAAGAAGTTGATATGATTAAATTCAATAAACCCATAGGTAACAATATATTATATCGTGTGAATGCGGTGTCAATATGTCAGTAGGTACCATTCGGTTCCGTTAGGAGTAACACTTGAATGAGCCAAAGTGCGAAGGTTATCATCAGATTATTAAATATACTTTTTAGCAACTGTTCGTAATAATTTTGCTACCAAAAAAAGTGAGATAATTGTCTCTAAGCGGCGCACGCGCAGGCGTAACATGCGCGACACATGTGACACCTTACTCGCTCCTACTATACTGTGTCTCGTACTACACAAGAGATCATTTAACTATTGTAATACTGTATCACTACTACGAGTAGCAGACGCTTGTACTGCTGTCGCTCTCACTGCGACCTCGCTCGTGCGCGAACTCGACGAGTTTTTTCTTCCTTGGGACGCTCACGGCATGCGGCACGCTCACAAAAACATATCTATCAGGCTTGAGCTGTTTCACAGTGTAAAGATATTTTAAGTAGCTCACTAGAATTACCGCGAGACACGACAGAAAAAATACAATCAAATTAATATTCGATCGTTCTCTATCCTTCGCGACCGAATCAATTTTATTGCACAAGTTTAGATTGTTTTTATTCATGCCAAGACATTATTTTAAACACTCTACTACAGCAATTAAGGGAAAAAAATGTACTTAGTTATCAATTTTTAATGCTAAACTTAATGTGATCATTATGAAAACAAAACGATGCCAGTAAGCGGTAAATATGTATATATTAATAATATAGGTATTCTTTATTTCGGACTACTCACAATCCATATGGTATTAGTAACCTAAAAACTATGTTAGTAAACTTTTACAAACTAAAACCACTAAAGATGATGTGGCCCCACAGCCCCACACACTGGCACGTGCCTTCGTACCCCGTGCCTTATAAAGGGACGGTCCACTTTGTCTAATAATGTTTTCAGAGTTCGGTAAAGAGTTCCCTTGAGCGGGCAGTCGGGCACGGTCCTGGCTTCAGCATCAGGTCACCTTTTCATTGTCTATCAAAGGAATAGGCACTGTCGTCGGAACAGAACAAGTAAACAATTTCCAAATTGTCCAAACTGAACTTGCAAGAGTACATCTTAAATTCTGAACATACTTCATAGTCTGTGATCAGAGTAAAGCTAACTAAACGCTTGTGCAGCAGTTGTGTAAGTTGTGGTAAGTAAGCGAGTCGGATTTCATGCAGTGTGAACAAGTCATGCAGTGTGAACAATTCACAAACTGCCACTCTATCTTATTTCATGCAGTGTGAACAAGTCATGCAGTGTGAACAAGTCATGCAGTATGAACAAGTCATGCAGTGTGAACCAGTCATGCAGTGTGAACAAGTCACAAACCGCCACTCTATCTTATTTCATGCAGTGTGAACAAGTCATGCAGTGTGAACAAGTCATGCAGTATGAACAAGTCATGCAGTGTGAACAAGTCATGCAGTGTGAACAAGTCATGCAGTATGAACAAGTCATGCAGTGCGAACAAGTCATGCAGTATGAACAAGTCATGCAGTGTGAACAAGTCATGCAGTATGAACAAGTCATGCAGTATGAACAAGTCATGCAGTGTGAACAAGTCATGCAGTATGAACAAGTCATGCAGTATGAACAAGTCATGCAGTGTGAACAAGTCATGCAGTGTGAACAAGTCACAAACCGCCACTCTCTTATTTCATGCAGTGTGAACAAGTCACAAACCGCCACTTTATCTTATTTGTGTGTTTAGTTGACAACACATATGAAATCGGCCGCAGATCACAATCGAGTGGTTAACTCTAACACGCGTTGTTTAGTTAGCAGCGCATGGCGCAGATGTGCCACAGTGCGGGTGGGAACAGTAGGTTCACTGTATACACCAGTCATAAATAGGTACCAACGTAAACCAAGGTCGCTTTAGTGACAGCAGTGCTTCGACACAACATGCAGCAGTCATGTTAGAACTAAGACGTCCTGTTTATCTGCATAATATATTATAATAGACTTTAATGCCAAGATATTTCCGAACATGTTTCTTAATTGCGCCTGCTGCACTTTGCCCCAGTACACAAGTGGACGGACTTCCCCACTGTAAACACCTAACTCCTTCTCGATGAGCTCGCAGGCGTCGCTACTACCTACTATTAACTATTAATTCTCTTTCGCAAATTAAACAAGTTCTACAACATTATTTAAATAAACAAGCGAGTTTCATAATACTAATTCTGGGGTACCCCAACAACAAATCCGCAGAAGAAATCGGCCTTCAGAAGTTAAACGTCTAATCTAAATAGAGGTTCTACATATTTTAGACATTTAACTTCAGAACGACGATTACTCTTATTTGAACGTTCCAAATCTAGTCTCCATCCCATGCTGTCTGTAGATGTAAATAATAAGGTAAAAATAAGGTAACGCACCTATTTTAGAGAGTATTGAAAAGTTTCAGAAAGAAGAGCATTTTAAGAGAAAGGATTAAGCCAAAAAACCAAAGGAATTAAACTTTATAGCAACACTAAAAAAAATTACAGTAAAGAGATGCTGACAGCAACTATTTAAGCATACACAGTATGCCTTGGCGACATCAATTAACAAACATTTTAAGTGTCTATCCATAACTATGGTTAACTCAAAGCGTGCTCGTTGCATCCATGTTGCCTCAGTATTAATGCCGGGGCCGCAGAGGGCGATGGCCGTCAGAGTCGTCCGGGGGTATCGCACGATCTCCTACGAGGCGGCCTGCGTACTGGCTGGATCCCCGCCCTGGGACCTGGAGGCGAAAGTACTCGCGTCGTTGTACCGGTGGCGCGAGGAAGCGCGGGCGCGAGGCGAGTGGCTGATGCAGCGCCATATGGAGCTGCGTCGGTCACAGCTTCGCGAGGTCCTGGTGGCGGAATGGCGGGACAGGCTTTCACGCCCTACCGCCGGCCTCGTCACTATCGAGGCGGTCCGGCCAGTACTCGAACACTGGCTCGGAAGGAGGCACGGCTCCCTGTCGTTTCGGGTGACGCAGGTGCTCTCGGGGCATGGTTGCTTCGGGAAGTACCTGTGTCGCATAAACAGGGAGCCGGACGCCCGGTGTCACCACTGCGTCGACTGCCGGGAGGACACGGCATGGCATACGCTGGCAGAGTGTGCCGCTTGGGAGGAGCCGCGCCGTGCCCTCATCTCAGAAGTAGGCGGTGACCTGTCGCTGCCGGCCGTGGTCGAGTCGATGGTCGGCAGCGAAGAGTCCTGGGACGCGGTGGTTTCCTTCTGCGAAGTCGTCGTCTCGCAGAAGGAGGCTGCGGAAAGGGAGAGGGAGATCTCGTCCACTCACCCGGCCCGCAGCAGGCGCACCGGGCGTCGGCGGAGGGCGGACAACGCGCTCTTCCAGCCCCCCTAAATGGGTCCAGGGGCGACGGACTCGGGGACGTCCGTAGCCCCCCATACACTAGGACCCGAGGTGGCGGCGCGTAGTGTTCCACGCGCGCCCCTTTTTTAGACGTCGCGGGGGGAGTCAAACACCTCACTCCCCCCCCCTGACCTGAGGAGGCCTGCAGCGGCGGGCCGGCACCAGCCGGGGGTTGCGGAAGGATCGTACGTTCCCGCGACCCCTGGCGTAGGTGTGAGATGGAACACCGGGGTGGTTTTTAGTCAGTAAGAGTCTGACAGACCCCGCCGCCCGCCCCAGAGCGGCGGACATCCATGAGGATTTTCCACCCCGGAAAAAAAAAAAAAAAAAAAAAAAAAAAAGTATTAATGCCGGGCGTGACATTAGTGTAATGTGTTGGAGTTAAACGCAACAGTGCAAGCTATTCACTTTCGCAGCGAACAATCCGGCGCAAGCAATTAATCAAGCGTCGAGCGGCTCGCGCGCAGCCACGCAGTGACGTCATCACATGGCTCCTGCACGAAGCAACACACAGAAGAACTACTACTATACAAGACGATTAATTTATTATGGAAGCAGTCAGACTGTGAGTGGTTTCACAAGAGTTCAGCAATAGGTATTCGACACATTTGCGCTAGCCAGTAACTTTATGACAATTCTTTCTTATTGCTATATGGATCTGCTATTGACCTCGGTCACGCCTGGTGGAAAGCGATGGATGAGGTCAATGATAGAATGAGCGTACCCAGAAGATACCTGTTCACTCTTGCTTTGAGGGCAGTTAAATGTGGGAGGGAACAAGTTCGACACTGGCTGTGCGCATAATAAACGTGGAGGCGAAGCGCTGAGTACGACTCGTCGGGACATCAACCAAGGGTGGATGGTACGCTGCAGTAACGTATATCTGGTTGTCCGGTGGTAAAAGGGCGATGGTGGTATCAGGTCGTAGAACTCCTGCGCACACTCTCCGAAGTACAGTCTGTAGAAGGCCGACAGGCAAGCAACATTACGCCGATGAGCTAGGCTGCGAAGCGTAGCTATCAACGTCTCGTTTTATTGTTGTACCAGTACAACAATAAAGCAGTACTTACCACGAGGCCAGCCTCGTGGTAAACTGGCGCTGCAGCAGCAGACCACTGCAGGCGACATTTTGGCATGCAGTCTGTCGACGTGAAGCAGTCGTCGCTTGGAACATCAACTTGTAACCACTTGACACGTGTCTACGAATTACCCGGCGATTTCAAAAATGTTTGTGTAATGATGCAAACCAGATGATGACACAACGGACTTGTTTCTTATCATTGCATTAAAAGTGGGACTACTGTTCTGTCCTGTCGTGTGCTCTTAACGTACTTCAGTAGCGGACATCTGCAGATTTCTTCATCAAACATATTCAATGCATATGGCGCGTTATGTAACCAAAACGACTTTGTTTCTCGTTCGGCGATAACTTTACATACCTACCACTGGGACACATTGACGCTTGCGGATGGCGCATGCGTGGCAGCGTGGCGCATGGCATGCGGAAAATACGTCGCCGCCTACCCCTTCCGGTGCAGCAGACGTGACGAATATAAATATTGTTTTAGTTGACTTTTATCACTCACAGTATTTTGAACTGTTAGTCAATGAACTGAGTGCTGGCTGCAAGCCGGATGACGGTCTTAAAATGAATTTTAAATCTTAAAAACTACGAATTATAGTTATCACCTACGCCAATTTGTCAGCTCCACAGCTCTTGATACCCACAATAAAGCCATAATGTCGCCACCTCTCCACACTCGACACTCTGTCACTGTGTCGCGATACAATGTGGGTGACATCATTAGTGAGGGCTGGTCACCAATTATCATAAACGTGGTGAAGGGTGCGAAGCCGCGCGGGCCGCTCCGCGCCGGGCCCCGCGGGACCCGTGGCCCACCCCACCTGTGGCGCGCGGCCGGCGACCTGTGGCGCGATGGCGCGCCTTCCTCGTCCACTTACACGGCATCCCCTTCCGACTACTTCACACAGTTCACACACGCGTCACAACCTCTATCGTCCAGAATACTTGAGAACGGAGACTTGGCTTCGGATTCATGTCTTACATTTTGCCATCGAACTTTTGCCTGAATGTAGAGCTTGAACTCTAGTTCACCAGTTCTACGACGTACCTACCTTAACATTTTATTGATATTATGAAAGTTTTAAAAGTGCGTTTACTCGACCGCGTCACTGAACTGTTAAACAAAGTTAATGATTTCTGCCAAGTGTATCGACTGTGTACACATTACATAATTATTAGATAGATAATTAATTTCGTCTTTCGGCTGAAATTAATGAGTAAATGGTTATACTTATGTTTATTTATGTAAGATGTCGGTAGTGTCTACACACTCACATAGTGTGTGTGGTAGTGGACACACATAGGTATTAAGTAATTAAAGTTTCCATGAAAACTATGAGTAGTTATAGTTAGCTACCTACAATATCAATATCAGTATAATGTAGTCGTATGTCCGCAGAGCGCACACGATGGCATGGCGTCGCGTTACATCACGTGATCCTTTCACGCACTCAGCGAAACTCCAGTAAAAGGGGCGAGTCGCATCGAGCACCGCGCCGTGACCGCGCCGTGACCGCGCCGTGACCGCGCCGTGACCGCGCCGTGACCGCGCCGTGACCGCGCCGTGACCGCGCCGTGACCGCGCGGCGACACAGGATTCGCTGACTTTAACATCATATCGGGTTCAGCTCACCTAGTAACAGTAACCACCGCATACTGCGTTAGCAGGTTCTTTACTAAACACGTATACCTATTTATATTAGTTAGTACTTAGCTAACTACGCGTCTTTTAAGGCGCTTTCAATTTAGATATCAACATTGAATGTAAAGAATAGATGGAATAAGGAACGGACCTGACCGGCCGTTTTAAGTGTACAACCTGCTGCTCATAGTCGGGGTGGGTGCGAGGAATAGGAGTACCTACGTGGAGCGTGTATCGCGTGTACGTGGAGCACCCAAACACATCTGAACATGCAAGAAGAGGATCCATCCACCTTAATGTCGCACGTCTGCCGGAGACAGACTGCGACGCGATGCTGGCGTAGCTTTGTAACCGAGAAGAGTTCATATAGGAATATTTAGGGAATGTCGTTGTTTCCTGCACAGAGAAGCGACATGCATGCATCGCGGTTATTAAAAGTCCCACAGTTGTAGTTATTATGATGATTAGTGTGCGGGGCGCGGCGCACGCGGCTCTAACGAATGGCGCACATTAGCCACCCTCTGCCGGCTCGGCCGAGCCCCCGAGCCCCCCAGCCCCCCAGCCCCCCAGCCCCCGAGTGTTTGGAGGTCAATAGCATCGAACGCGGACACGCGCCCTTTACACCCATCACCTTATGACATCCATTACTTTTTAATGCTTTATCAGGTGTGTAGTTCTGTGTTTTGGCCAATAATCGTCTTAACTAGGTTCATTTGCACTCAAACGACCAGTCAGCATAAATCCAGCATTAGGTACATGTGAGTCCTTCACGCGAACAGTATCAGGCTGATATCGCTCCAGCACAAGCGCGCGCTGCCGCTGTGACGTCACGTTTCTTTGACCCCTCACCAGCGGAAGTACTTGTGTGTTTCAGTCGGTTACGATATTGTTCTCCTTCCTAAAATTCTGCATGTATACTGTGTCCTACTCTTGCTAAAGATTCCGTCGGAATGTTTATAATTATTATAAATTATGTTAATAAAGTTAATTTGACGGTGGCCATCGTGTGGTCAAATCAACTTTCTATCAAAACTATAAACAAGGTACTTAAAACGGCTTTTGCTTGAGGAACATATACAATGTGATGCGAACCGCAAACTGGTGACATTTGCCTCAATAGTCGTAGGTAACTACTTAAATTAATAAAAAAGGAAATAGGTAGGTACATCTTTCTTCAGGCTGTAAATGTATCATATCGATAACGAGGTAAAGTACGAGTACCTCGAACTGAAATATACAGGGTGAAATTGAAAACATGCGACAAACCGAAATTGGAGATTGCTTTCATCATTATGAACAACTTATACCAAGGGACCAAAGCTGCAATCGCGAAAAAAATCAGCTGTTCCCTACATTTTGACGGGTTATGCGAACATAAATGTAGGGAACAGCTAATTTTTTTTTTCGCGATCTGGTTCGGTTCCGTGGTAAAAGTTGTTTATAATGATGAGTACAATCTCCCATTTCGATTTGTCGCATGTTTTCAATTTCATCCTGTATAAAATTACTTGATCTTACTTACTTAATATACCTAGTTAATATAATATAACATAATATTAATATTTAATTTAATAACCTACTAATCACACTAATATTGTACTAATAGTACACAACACGACATGTATTAGGTACTACTACTTACTATTCTGAGTTTGGTCAAGGTTTTGGTAGTATATTTAATCAGTGCCCTCTGCAGCAGAAGGACATATTATTTTAAGCAAAATCCCAGATTAGCAGAAGGACAGATTTACATAAAGGCAGAAGGTTCACAACAAAAAAATATGTGAATAATAATTATTTGCCCGGTGCCAGTATCAGCCAATTTAATAAGTAATATTAAACTCTCAAAAATAAACCCCAGTTTAACTGTTAAATATTATTATTATATGGAGATAGTTTAACTGTGAGAAAAAAGGACATAATTGAATGTGTCCATTCGATGTTACATTTCAATCAGACCAATAATTGTAAAATTATCTATGCCTTGCCTTATTCTCAATACCTACTTGTCTGAAGATCAAAATAGGCACATTTATAATTTAAATATGTTAATCTGTAATCATTTTTTATTACTGATTAACTGACAAATTATACAAACTATTTGCCGCGTAGTTGTAGGAGACTAAATCAATTACTAAACTTTAACAATTTACACGGTGACACCAGTGTGTAGTGTACCATTGTATGTACCATCGATTACTGTTAGTAGTGGTACTAACACTAGTAACGTAGTTTAAACTATATTATCTAGGTGCGACGATGGGTGAGCCGCATATGTTGAATGTACATCAAAACATGCAGGGTCTGTCCAGCAAAGATGGAGAACTTTCGTGATGTCGCCAAGCGCTTAGTCGACTCTCGTGATCAAAGGGCTGGCCTATTTCTTGGCCAAAGAATTAGCATCGCCGTACAACGTGGCAATGCTGCCAGCCTCATGGGCACTGCTTCCGTTGACAGCGATGCGGACGAATTTTTTGATGCTCTATGATTCTGCTTCTCTTTTCATATGCATATTATTATTTTAAGTGTTAGCTTCTATGAACCTGTAAGACAATTTTTTATTTCATTTTTGTACCTTTCGCCTAAATGTAGTCGCTTGTTTAGCTTCGAACGTGTAACGCCTCGTGATGTAGTTAATATTTTTTAACCGACGAAAAAACGGAGGAGGTTATCAATTCGACGCGTATATTTTTTGTTTTTTTTTTTTTTTATGTATGATCACGCATAACTTTTTACAGAGCAGTCCGATTTTGATAATTCTTTTTCTATTGGAAAGGATATACCCCGAAGTTGGTCCCATATAAATTTGGAAAAAAAAATCCAACCCTAAGGGTAGGAAAACAGGGGATGACTGATTGTTCACTCACTGATTGTAATGTATGAGCACGCATAACTTTTTACAGAGTAGTCCGATTTTGATAATTCTTTTTTTATTGGATAGGACATACCTCGAAGTTGGTTCCATGTAAATTTGGAAAAAAAAATCCTACCCTAAGGGTGGGAAAATAGGGGTGATTTATTGTTCATTCACAGATTTTAATGCTGAGCTTTATAAAGCCTGTTTTTTTAAGTATTTTATTATACAAAAAATAATACTTAATTAAATTAGGATTATATAACAGTTAATATCTAAAGTAAGGTAGGTAGCTATTTTAAAAATAATAAAAAATTAAGCATGTAGTAATTAGTAAATTATAGCCTCAAAAAATTATAAAATAAAAACTTTTTAACAAAAAAATTAAACCTCCGAAAAAACTGAAAAGCAAAAAATAAAAACCTTTTTTATTTTACCTTAGTAAATAAGTTCTTAAACTAATGCAAGTATACCTAAGTAATTTTGAGTCGGCGCCAAACAAGCAACTTAATATCGTTGCAAGTGGTCGTGCGGAGAGCGCATTTTTTGTTTGGAATGTTATATTTATCGCTGGAGATTTCACGTTGCATTATTAATTTGATTTGGTTATTTCTTTAAATTTAAGGTAATTTAGTGATCTTTGTTCATTGATTGTTTGGCGCCGACTCAAAATTACTTAGGTATACTTGCATTAGTTTAAGAACTTATTTATTAAGGTAAAATAAAAAAGGTTTTTATTTTTTGCTTTTCAGTTTTTTCGGAGGTTTAATTTTTTTGTTAAAAAGTTTTTATAACACATTTAAGTCTAAGAATACTGGTGATTACTGGGGCGTCTCCATGCCTCCTTTATGATGAACAATATGGCTTTAGAAAAGGTTTTTCGACTACAGATGCGGGTGTTGCTCTGCTAAAAACACATATTGAATGTATGGGAGAACTCGTAAAATGCTATTGGAGTTTTCTGTGATCTCTTCAAAGCCTTTGATTGCATGCACCGTGACGCAGTTTTGCGTAAACAACGTCATTACGGACGTGGTGTTTAAAACGAAGCTCTCATCTATCTAGAAATCTAGGATAGCGTCCTAGATAAAGAGGTGCTTGAAACTGTAGACTTGGCAAGTTTTCTGGGCATAACAGTAGATGTCAAACTTCAGTGTGGATCACATACACGTATCAAGCCTATAGCGGGAAGGCTCACATCAGCCGGCTGGAGGTTTTTATTTAGGTAGGTATTAAGTTCTGTTTACGTTTTTATTCTTTATTTCTGCTTGAGTATAGTTTGGCATGTGCAAGCTGACATAAATGGTGAATAATTTAATTTAATGTTTTGTGTTTCGTAATTTTAATTACTTACTATTGTATAGAATGAATTTCTTCTAACTAAACAGAGCTGTGCTGCTGGGGCTGGGGAGTTCGTTGCCCCACTTCTTATTCGCAACTAAACGCATGCGTTTTGGGGACTAACTTATGTAATTTAGTCGTTCAAAAAGTATTGACTCTCAGCCTTGTTTGAATGAATGACTTTTGATTTTTGGTTAGACCTTATTTTAACGGTTGTTTTACGTGTTGTTTGAAAATCGACACTTTGAACCCCGGCCTCCTATACATGTATTGTGTATATTTCCAATTCTAATTTATACACTACGGAATGGCGCTATTTTAAAGCATTGGTCTATTTCGTAGCAACAGCGTGCCTATGTAAATGATAAAGTAATATTAACCTCTTTGGACGACATCTGTATGTATTAGATTTAGAATAATACATTTAAAATAAACAGACACGTTTTGTGAAATCGGCAAGTTCACGGCCGAACTACATCATAAATTGTTCCACGGTCGAATGTGGAATGAGAACCACTACCTACTAGTTTATAATGTCAGCATTAATACCATTTTAATCAATAAAAAAAGCAGAAAATACGTTTTTAAGCATTGATATTTGAAACCAGTGCACTTTGCCCATCAATACCGATAGATCAAATCAAATGATGAGCTCACAGATCACAGCATCAGGCTGTGCGATATTTTATCTTATGTTCTTGATTCTTTGTGGATTCATTACCTTCTGTTCTGTTTACCCTTTGGTTTTTACTGTTTCCGGGTCTTGAACGTAAGCTACTTAACTTATAGAAATATTCTACAGAACCTAATAAAAATAAACAGTGAGAGACGTGTACAGGATGTCATAAAGTCACCTTCACCCAGCACCACACGACCAGCGTGACGTCACCCGCGAATGTCATCGCGTCACACCCCTGTAGCGCACATCAGCACCCCTGCACGTGTGGACGCCAGACTCCTGTTCCTTACTACGTGCAGTTCGACAGCAGTATTATATTGTAGTGACGACCTCATTAGTTCACTAACCGTCCGCGGACATAAGTTCCGCTGCTATGCGCTAACTCAACAATACCTACAAAAAATGTGAGCATTACAGATCACACGGCACTCGGTTGTTTTCAAAGCTCGCTCGATGCGCTGATTCTGTTTCTGTGTTGTCAAACAGAATCATCCTACGAATTAGTAACTAGTAAAATAATAAAATCATGTGAACAAAACTAGTGCTGAAAACATTGTGCAAGTGTGAACCATGTAGCAATTAATAAAATACCATGACAATTTGAGATCTGGCAACTAAGTATAATCTAAAACAATTCTATTTAGTGTAGTGTAGCTTGAAGAACAATGCATGGATGAGTTTATGTAACTACCTAGGTACCTATATGCAGCACAGTGAATCATAGGGAAGAATAGAGTAACACTAACAAAGTGATATACATTATTTTGTTTAACGACGGCTCTCGTAAACGTCAACCTGCTCCATTCAGTTTTACGAGTAGCACGAGCTAGATGGTGAGCGCTCCTGAGTGACGAGCAGCTGAGTGACTCCGTGATGCACAGTATTGTAACTCAATTTTTAAAATGACATTAAAGCTAGTACTTTTGCTATCGTATATCGGTCAAAATATACTCGGCAGACTCACCAAAAACTTCATAATATCCTGCATGCAACATGCAGCCCAGCTCAACTGGCGTTATCCAATAATCGATGCACTGGTAATGAAGCGGATTGTGATTGTGAGTGAGTTACGCAATTGATGCAGGTCTCTTTCCAGAACAATCACTTGTGGTGCGAGATGGATAGTGGTGGCCGTAGTGGGCTGGGGCTGATGACTCGTGACGTCACGGCGGGTGGCTGACGTCAGTCGTTGGGGGCTCGTGACAGCCGCACTCATCTAATTGTGTGATAGCAGGAGACGCCGCTAATTCATTTGCGCGCTCCGTTAATTAGGCGGCCGGGCCCGCGGTCACACCCCGGCGCGCGGCGAACGGCTCGCTAACATTACTTCTAACTTTCGATAAAGCACCGAACATTTAAGTAATTGTTAATTCTCGTTTTTAATCGTAATTAGTAATACCTAAATATGTTTTTTTTGCTTTTCCTGAAGTGAAGTGGCCAACGTTGTCCAATTACTTTACTGGGAATGGGCACGCCGAATCACCTAGTGCATCTATTGAGAAAGTTATACGAAACAGGCACAGCTTCCGTTCGAACCGATGAAATCTTGTCAAACAGTTTCCATCCTAGTGCAGGTATCCGTCAAGGTTGCATAATATCGCCGCTCCTCTTCAATGTTTACAACGAACTCATCATGCGCATCTCTGGAGGATTGGACAGACGGTGTCTCAATCGATTGCAAATCTGCGATACGCTGATGATACCACGCTATTTGCGACTAGCGCAAGTCATCTAGAGGAATTACTTCGTAGGACGTAGACTATGAGCCTCGACTTTGGACTACAGATTAATCGCATAAAAACTAAGGTGAAGATCGTGGACCGCGGTAACAATAACTCGCTCGAAGTCTCTAAAATTGCGAACTGCGACGTAGTCCAGTCCTACATTTATCTTGGAGAGTTAATCTCAAACGGGGGTAGATGCATAGATGAAATTAAGAGACGTATGGCGATAACTAAAGCATCGATGGACATGCTGAAAAAAGTCTGGCGGAACAGAGATCTTACAAAAGCCACCAAGATCCGGCTTGTTCAATCACTGGTTTTCCCTATGTTCCTATACGCTGCTGAGACGTGGACGCTGCGAGGCATCGAGAAGATAGACGTTCTGGAAATTTAGTGCTGGAGAAGAATGCTTGGGGTATCGTGAGTTCTGCACCAACACCTCTCATACGCCAAGAACTCAACATCAAAAAGTGTTTATCTGTTCTGGTCCAAACGCACATCCTCAAATATTTCGGACATGTCTCGAGGCGTGAGTATAGAGCGCCTTGTCGTGCAGGGTAGAGTGGAGGGCACTACAGCACGCGGACGCGCACCCATGTCACGGACTGACCAAATGAAATCCGCAGTGGGCAACCCCTTGTATGAGTGCACAAAAAATAGCACAAATCGAAGTAGTGGCGAGAAATCGTGAGGCGAATTACATCAGCCCCTAGACAAGAAACTACATGAGAATAATTACGAGGGAACAGATTCATAATACACATTACATAGCCTTATAAAATCATAACCCTCCTTTGGATTTGTCGCAGTTGGGTAAAATTACGTCCACTTTTTGAAGCTAACTCAAAAACTACTCATCAGAAGTTGACCAAATTTATTTGGAACTACGTCTAAGCTAAGGTACGCCCCCTTTTCAATAAAAGAACGTCAGCGCCATCTCTTGACCAATAGTGGAACTAATGTAACTTTTTTTTTATGATTTCAGAAAAAGTGTGCTATTTAGAGACATCGTTTTATTTTTCCTGTAATCTTTAGATAAACTTCTATCACATAGAATAATTTCAGATTTTTCTCTATGCAAACTTCGGAGAGGGGGGGGAACGGTATTTTTTTTTTACATCAAAAGTTGAAAAGCATGCGGCCTAAAAAAAGAAAAAAATGTATGAGAATGTGCAAACTGCGCTCTTTCATAATTTATGATACCCCACATGCCGTAGTAGCCCCACTTCCAACTAAGACCCCCTTTCAGACCCTGTTTTTTCTCATTTGCAAAATAGTTGGGCAAACGTCGTTTAAAGCTATTCCAAATTTCAAGTTGATAGCATTAGTAGTTCTTGAGATATCTAGCTGTGACAGACGGACAGACAGACAGACTGACTGACTGAGTCACACCGTAAGGGGCGGTTTCGCACTACGTCCGATCCGAATCCGATTCGAATCTGAGAAATAGTCCATAGTCCTATTTGTTCGGATCTAGTGCGCAACCCCTCATAGTCCTCATACAAATATAATATTATAAATAATACAATGGTCACTTCGGACTGGCGCGGCGGCGGCGTTTCTCGGATTCGGATCAGATGTAGTGCGAAACCGCTCTAAGGGTTCCTTTTTACCATTTTGATACGGAACCCTTAAAAAATAATCATCGGAATCGGTCGACGTGGTAAAGAATTCTCGCAGAACATACAAAAAAAAACCGAGTGTGCTTATGACCACACGACTGAAGTGAAACTTCAAACGTATTTGGCTATGAGAGGAAGAGAGAAAGAAAATGTGCGCGCGCACTGCTTTCTCTTGCTTATATCCCCCACTCAACTCCCGTTCGCCTCGCCCGTAGCCCGTAGACATGGGTCGTACTTGCAAAATCGAGTACCAGGGCTTCCAAGTACGTCCACCTTAAGAAACCAGGGCCTAAAACCAGGACTCGAGATACTTTCAAGTATTTTCTATCTGCATCGAAAATTGATCCATAACTTCATACAAATAAGAAGTACAATCGCGTAATCAAAGAAAAGCCCTGTTGGAAGTAAAAAGTACTTGCATAGGAAATTGACCCGTGAATTCCTATAAATAAGGAGCACAATCGCGTTTACAAATAAATACTTTTACAAACCATTAAAGTAAAAGTACTTGCATACGAAATTGTTCCGTAGACTCTTACCACACCTCGGACACTCCATACAACGCTCGCAAAATAATTACCTATTACTACTACATAAACAAATGACGTTTGTATACGTGCAAATGTGTGCGTGAAATCTAGTAGCGTAAAAAAAATGGCGCGGAAAGCAATTTGTGTCGGGGAACCGAACGACGACGGCGGCGGCGCTGCCCGAACGTGTGCATTATTATGAAGTGACCATGTAGTTCAATTGTTTATTTATATAGTCGGGTTCGTAATGAAATAAAAACACTAAAATAGTTTAGTTTAAATGACTTATCTGTAAATAATCGGTTATTGAATCGCATGTTATTAAAAATGCGAAATCTTACAAACAGTTTATGTAAATACGAATTCGGAAAAGCATCACAATGGCGCCGATTCCCTTGTTCACAAACTAAACTAAATTTAATTTCAGTGCATCTTTTTCTTTCTATTTCATTAAGAAAAGGACAGGAGATAAATATTAGTTTAGTCCTGTCAAATTAGTCCGTGCCTGACGTAAATTGACGTATTTTTAATAGCCAATTTTTTAATCACATCTAAATTGTCTATGGAGTATATTAATTTGACAGGACTAAACTAATATTTATCTCCTGTCCTTTTCTTAATGAAATAGAAAGAAAAAGATGCACTGAACTTAAATTTAGTTTAGTTTGTGAACAAGAGAATCGGCGCCATTATCCAACCATCGTGATTAAAACTCAAATAAAACTTTTAAATCGCATAATTGTGTGTTCGTGTCAGCAATACAGCGCTGCGGTTCGCGAGCGCCCTTGCTAAAGAGTCGGCGACGAATACCTCGAAGTGCGGGGTGAGGTGCGGTATCTGATTTGAGGGCGAGGAAGGGAGTGTCCTTTCTGTACGTAGTACTATTAAGTATTCTGTGCTCTTACTGATAAGGAGCATGATCGCATTTGCGAAAACAAACGCGGTTGTTGAACTATTTGAGTATATACGTACTCGAGCGCTGAGGCACGACGGAGCGAGATACTTTCCAGTATTTTCTATCTGCATAGAAAATTGATCCATAACTTCATACAGATAAGAAGTACAATCGCGTATTCAAAAGCCCCGTTGGAAGTAAAACTACTTGCATAGGAAATTGATCAATGACTTCCTATAAATAAGGAGCAAAATCGCGTTTACAAATAAATACTTGCAAACCATTAAAGTAAAAAATACTTGCATACGAAATTGTTCCGTAGACTCTTACTGATAAGGAGAATGATCGCATTTGGGAAAACTAACGCGGTTGAGTACCTACGTATTTGAGCGAGTAGCCGTATAAGATACGTTTACGTCACGCGTTCGCCAGCTTACTCTCCAAGTCAAGTGTGCGTAAAGAAGTTTCACTTCAATAATTTTGACACAACAAAAATCGAATTTGACAATCGCGACTCGTCGACACGTGGTACTTATTTGCCCTACCCCGTGAATTGTTTTTTAGAGCCGCAGGCGCGGAGGGGGCTGCCTTGGCGTGTTTTTTAAGGAATTTTTCACTTTTTGTATGGAAAATATGAAAAATGATTACCTACATGTTGAGTTTTAGGAGTTTATGGGTGTTATAAAGGGGGTCGAAATTTTCATTATTTTTGCGATAGGACGCACCATTTTCGAGATATAAACAAAAGAAAAAAAAGATGCAGACAGTACTGTTTTTGCACCTGAAGTCGAGGTGTTGGTGTGAATTTTTATTCATGACAACTAATTTTATTCCACACCTTTTTAATCACGATTAAAAATAGTCACATTTAGTTCGATTTAGTTAGACAATCAAAATTTTTGGTTGAGTACCTACGTATTTGAGCGAGTAGCCGTATAAGATACTTTATAGTCTTGCAAGTATTTTGGTGTGCGTACTTGGAAGCAAATACCTGGTGTAAAAACCCGGTCGCATAAATACGTACCTTCCCTACTCGCCCGATCACACGTTTTCGTAACGCATTCGCCAGTTTACTCCCCAAGTCAAGCGCGCCTAAAGAAGTTTCACTTCAAAAATCCGACGTATTGAGAGTCTCCACCTTTTTTTGTAGTCGGTTAAAATTAAGCATTCGTGTTATAAATTATGTCAACGACGTAACGAAACAACGAATTCAGACGAACAGTGGCGGAAAGTGGCGGCAGCGGGTGACCACGACACCATTCTCATTCTCACAGACAGTGCGGTACCTCGAGCGGGCAGCTCGACACCCGCGCGGTACATACAGAAGTACAACTCCTTCCTTTCGAGTCGATGGCAGATTGGCAGTACAACACATTGTATATACATATTGTTTGTATTTAAAATGAAAGAACGCCAACTCGTGAGTAGGGCCTTGGGAAACGTTCTCTGTTTGTATTACGTGAAAAGGAAGGGATCCTCGCAGTGAGGAGCGCACCTTCTGTGCGTAGTGTGTTATTGCACAGTGAGCTCTGCCACGTGGACACGGGAACATCTTATAGGTGTGCACTCATCGCGGCGCGCGGCGATGCGTACGATTACGTGTGCGATAGCACCCGATTATTGTAGTAAGTAGCAATTAAGCCGAAATATCTCGTTCTAATCAATTGTTATCAGCGGTCAATGTTACGCCCGCCGTACCTATCGCACTATGGAGATCGCATATAAGATTGTGTTATAATGTGTAGAGCAGCGTGGAGTGTGGAGCGACACTTTCCCTCCCGCGGCGCGGGCGCAGCGACGCTGATATGAAATTCGAATTAGTGAAAATACAGTTAGAGGCGCCAAGTATGCAGCCGCCGCCCGCGCCGCCCCGCGCCTGCGCTGTGTCGATATGCGCCGCCGCTGCCACGCTGACACGCTCATTCATAAAATATTACATTGTTTTCCTTGAATATTATTTATAGAATTATTTGCGCACCGATAACGAGCTCATATTTGAAATAATGTGGCTAAGTGGCGTTAGCTCGTAGGGCGGAGTGCGGCCGGGCTCCCACGTGAGCCCACGTGTCGCAGCGGTGTTGTGTCGCTGTGCGGCGTGCGGCGTGCGGCGCACGTGTGGCGCGGCGAGCGCGCGCGGTTGTTTCGTTGTCCCTGCAGTCCATGCACCGACTACAAGCGCCCGAGTACTGAGACTGTCTCATGTCTGGACATACTCGCGGCATGTCTTGATGAGCGGGCCTTGCGAATACCATATATGAATGATGCCTGAGCGCCTGGAGACAAATGTACTTAGAGTTAAAGCCTAGTATGTCTGCTGTTCTCCTCAATAGCGTCGCCCATCGATGTAAATATTCCAACTGAAATAGTTTGGTAGCGCTAAAGTTTCCGAGTGATCGGCGGCCTCGCGCGGGTTATCGCGCGACCTCTTATCACCCGCACGCACACTCGCGCACACGCACGCACACCGCGAGCACGTCGCGCGCCGCGCGTGTGTGCGTATGAAATGGGTCGCGTATGTCGCCAGATGTAATTAGAGCAAGAAACTGTTTATTGTTTCCCGCCCGATGGCCAATATTCATATATCTATCTATTCATAATTCAAAGAATACCTAATGCTTGAATTATGAACTTCAATAGGTACAAGGGTTTCTGAAGGGAAAGTAGTCATTAATCTAATGGTTGTACTTAATACTTAATTATTATGTTTGGTTATGTGTGTTTGTTTTTATTAGTTGTAAGTCCTCCATGTACTAAAATAAATAAAATAAATCATGTATGCGTGCCGCCGCGCACCGGCCGGCTTGTTGGTCCGGCGTCGGCCCGGGCGGCAGGCGGCAGCCGACTGAAGGCATGTCTACAATGTACTGGTGATGCTCTACTGTATACCATCATTACCGCTCAATCAGCGCTATATGCCTATTTATGTATTTGTGTACCTAGTTTTATCATTTTTTTATCTTTCTCTCAAACTCAACCAAAGCACCTGCCATCTAATCTCTTCACCACCCTTGGTAGACTGGTAGAGAATTCCTAAGGCATTAAGTCCGCCTTTGTACCTTTTTGTGTGCGAGAAGTTTAAATAAATAAATATGCATAGACGTACTAGGTAACTGTAATTTTACCTACCAATTAATTTAAAAAGATTAACCGTGGAGTTTCTTGCCGGCTCTTCTCAATAGGAAACGACCAATTGGAACCGTGCACCTAACTTCCATCCAGGCCCATTCCAGGCCCATCTCACTTCTGAGCCATGTCTACAAGCTGTTTTCGAGAGTCATCACGAACCGTCTCGCGCGCAGGTTTGACGACTTCCAGCCTCCCGAACAAGCCGGATTCCGTAAAGGCTTTAGCACCGTAGACCACATACATACGCTGCGACAGGTTATACAGAAGACCGAAGAGTATAACCTGCCTCTCTGCTTAGCGTTTGTGGACTACGAGAAAGCCTTTGATTCGATCGAGACATGGGCTGTACTGCAGTCTCTTCAACGGTGCCAGATCGACTATCGGTACATCGAGGTGCTGAAGTGTCTGTAGAAACCTATCCTTCTGCAGCGAGGTGTGAGACAGGGAGACGTTATCTCTCCGAAACTGTTCACCGCTGCTCTGGAGGATGTCTTCAAGGTTCTGGACTGGAAAGGAGCTGGCATTAACATCAATGGCGAGTACATAACTCACTTTCGGTTTGCCGACGATATAGTAGTCATGGCTGAGACTATGGAGGACCTCAGTACAATGCTCGATGACCTCAGTAGAGCCTCTGAAAGAGTGGGTCTGAAAATGAACATGGACAAAACGAAGGTCATGTCAAATGCCCATGTAACACCCACTCTCATGAAGATCGGAGACGCTACACTCGAAGTCGTGGACGAGTATATTTACCTAGGACAAACTGTCCAGTTAGGTAGGTCCAACTTCGAGAAAGAGGTCAATCGTCGAATCCGACTCAGCTGGGCAGCGTTCGGGAAGCTTCGCAATATCTTCTCGTCCCACATACCACAGTGTCTCAAGACGAAAGTCTTTGACCAGTGCGTGTTGCCAGTGATGACAGGCACTGAAACGTGGTCGCTCACAATGGGCCTTATTAGAAGGCTGAAAGTCACCCAAAGGGCAATGGAGAGGGCTATGCTTGGAGTTTCCCTGCGGGATCGAATCAGAAATGAAGAGATCCGCAGTAGAACCAAAGTAACCGTCATAGCCTGAAGAATTGCCAAACTTAAGTGGCAGTGGGCAGGGCACATTGCTCGCAGACCAGATGGCCGATGGGGCCGAATGGTTCTGGAGTGGCGACCGCGTACCGGAAGGCGTAGCGTTGGAAGGCCTCCCACAAGGTGGACCGACGACCTTGAGAAGGCCGCAGGAACTCGTTGGATGCGAGAAGCACAAAACCGGTCGAAGTGGAGGTGCTTGGGGGAGGCCTATGTCCAGCAGTGGACGTCTTTCGGCTGAAATGATGATGATGATGATGACCTAACTTCTGTCTGATGTTCCATAGGTGACCATGTCGGTATGTATGTGCAATAATATATTTTGAATTTAAATTTTTAGATCAGCGTTATCAGAAGAACCCCATAAAAGGCTCCAACTGCTACGGATTGCAGATGACGCGCGGTACAGACATGAACAATGGAGACCGACCCCGCGGACAACATGGCGCGCCTGCACGTCACTGCTCTCCTGCCGTGCGCGTATCCACTGCTCTCCTGCCGTGCGCGTATCCACTGCTCTTCTGCCGTGCGCGTATCCACTGCTCTCCTGCCGTGCGCGTATCCACTGCTCTCCTGCCGTGCGCGTATCCACTGCTCTCCTGCCGTGCGCGTATCCACTGCTCTCCTGCCGTGCGCGTATCCACTGCTCTCCTGCCGTGCGCGTATTCACTGCTCACCGGAACATCCGCGTACTTGCTCACTACCGTCACGTCGCTACTGCTAATTAACAGGTTTGCAAATATTACGCACTTCTCCTCATAGCGTGAGCTTGTCACTTACGTGAACTACCAGTCGGACTAGTAGGTACATTGTAGTCAATTATAGACAAATATTGAACCTAATCATTAGTATATTTTGACCATCAGACTTACAACCAGAGTAAAGGAAGCGTCACAAACGCATAAGCCAATTAAAAGCAGACAATGTAGAGATGCGTTCTGTAATAGACCACAGTAGGAATTAGTATAGTTCCGTGTCCGAAGTGTACCAGACAGTAGACAGCCGCTGACACGCAGTGAACCAGTTGATACGCTGCCTGGGACTGAGAGTACCAAACTGTTACACGCAATGAACCAGTCGATACGCTGCCTGAGACTGAGAGTACCAAACTGTTACACGCAATGAACCAGTCGATACGCTGCCTGAGAGTACCAAACTGTTACACGCAATGAACCAGTCGATACGCTGCGTGAGAGTACCAAACTGTTACACGCAATGAACCAGTCGATACGCTGCGTGAGAGTACCAAACTGTTACACGCAATGAACCAGTCGATACGCTGCCTGAGAGTACCAAACTGTTACACGCAATGAACCAGTCGATACGCTGCCTGAGAGTACCAAACTGTTACACGCAATGAACCAGTCGATACGCTGCCTGAGACTGAGAGTACCAAACTGTTACACGCAATGAACCAGTCGATACGCTGCCTGAGAGTACCAAACTGTTACACGCAATGAACCAGTCGATACGCTGCCCGAGAGTACCAAACTGTTACACGCAATGAACCAGTCGATACGCTGCCCGAGAGTACCAAACTGTTACACGCAATGAACCAGTCGATACGCTGCCTGAGAGTACCAAACTGTTACACGCAATGAACCAGTCGATACGCTGCCCGAGAGTACCAAACTGTTACACGCAATGAACCAGTCGATACGCTGCCTGAGAATAGCAAACTGATTGCTGCAAATGCCAGCACGATACTCTGTTTATAGTTTCGCTAGTTATACATTTTTCCCCTGCTGCCAAAACAGCTTGTAAGGCGATGCGGGTAACCGCGGGATTCGTTATGTATAATAAGCAGTAGCCAGCAGGTGACCGCAACTGGCTGCAGCTGACCTTGGAGGCGCGCTGTTCACTTTCAGTGGAAACTTCGCTATTACGGAAATAATGTTCAGCTGAAAACGTAGGCGAGGCAGCTTCGTGAATGATGAGCTGGTGGACGTAGGGTGCGGGGCGCGGAGGGCGACTCAGGTGGAATAATTGTCACAATAAACAGTCGGTAATGGAGTGGCGGCGCGCCCAACGAGTTAATTAGTGAAATGACACCCCTCCCCGTCCCGCGCCCCGCAGGCGCGGCAGCCGGCTGCCACCCCCGGCCACTCCCCTGCGCGGCCCACTCGCCTATTAAATTATGTCCAAGTGCTTATGATTTTTTGGCAACGAATTTTCAATATCGAGCTCAGTAGGTACTAGGTAGGTCCTTTCCTGCCTATACCCTAGTAACGTGACACCTACACTACATTCATTTAGCATGAAAGGTTCCAAAAACCAGCTCTGCTGGGAATTCACTGTCATAATTGGTATAGTTTTAGAAACTGAACATGGATGAGTTGCTTAGCGGACACTTGCCGCTCGCTGGCGTCTCCTTTCAAGTTTTGCAACAACACAGTTCTCTATTTATTCTATGTATAAAGAAATACAAACTGTAGCAGTCAGTGCGTATTGGAGTCGTCTTGGAAGTCTACATTCAGCAATAAGAGCTCATGTGCGATTCTCATCCACACCTACCTACAGGTTGTTACTTTAACATCTTGCTTGATTAACAACCGGGCTCTGAAATTCTCAGATAGGCCGCCGTCCGATTTTTAATGAATACGAATATGCTCAGATATTAGCTAGTGCAGTAGGTACCTACTCAGATGAGCACTAGTACCTAATGGGATAGCAGTTATTGCGATCAGCGGCGCCGACAGTATAACCGATATCACGACAATACGGCTTATTCCCAGGCGCTCCATAATTTTACTCCCGGCGGCTCCAAATTAAAAAACCAATATAATAATAATAAATAAAATCTTTCACATGAGCTTCAAAAATTTTAATGTACAAATTGCACAAAAAAAATATACATTTACAACAAAATTAGTTTAAGATAAATAAAAGATTCAATAAACAAACCGGCGTATGCGACAATGGCGCCGATTCCCTTGTCACAAATGTCTCTAAACTAGACTAAAAACCGGCCAAGTGCGAGTCGGACTCGCACACGAAGGGTTCCGTACCACCGTACAATATTTAACACTACATATACATATAAAAAAAGGTTCACTAATGTTTCACCAAAACTCCATTGACAAATTTTTAGTTTACAACCAACGTTTCGTATACTATTTATTTCATAAACAACTCATTCCGCAAATGTTTTATTTTATAAACACTCGCTTTACAAACATTTATTTGGCAAATGCTTCACTTTACAAATGTTAAGGATGATAGTTAATCATTTATACATTTTTCATTTCATATTTAGATTCTTTTGGAAAAATAACGTTTATACAAAATATAATTTTATAATATACTAGCGACTGCATTAAAAACTGCATTAAAATCCGTTGCGTACCTAGTTTAAAAGATCTAAGCTTACAGACAACGGGAGTGACTTTGTTTTATACTATGTAAAGATTTTCTAAACCAGTCACAAAGTGATCATGACGGTATTCTCCATTTTGGTCAAATAATTTTCAGGCAAGTATTTTTTTCTATTTAATCTAGTCGTTTCTGGCACGCGCCGGCCGCTGCCGTGGCAACGCTCGCTTCGCTCGCTCGGCTCGTGCTTAGGGGGTCACAGTTTTAACCTAACCTAACTTTTTTTTAATAATTAACCTAATCTAACTAGTTCGGTTCTGGGTAGCCCACGAAAAATAATCTCTTTTTTTCTATTAGCGCAAGTCGATGAAAGAATGAGTTTCATTTTTAGGAAATTGCGTAATGATAAGTTAATATGTAAAACGTTTTTATTCCAAACGTTTTTTTATGAGATAAAATGAATAAAAAATGAATTGCTTGTTAAATAACACGTTATTAAACAAAAGTTTATAATCTGGTGATTATTTTGTAAAGTGAATTATTTGGCAAACTTGTTGTTGTATAATGATGAAATGACAAATCATGTTTTTGCCAATCGTTGTTTGTCAACTAAAAATTTGTAAATTAATTTTTGGTCAACTGACAGGGCACCATAAAAAAAATCACGTTACTTGTATGGGAGCCCCCCTTAATTTATTTTAATTTAATTTAGTTATTTATTTTTAAAGTGAACATACAACTAAGTACCTATTTTGTAAATATTTCAAGCATCTACCTGTTGCCGTTATTAATATCGAGCAAAAAACGCCAAAAAAATCATGTCTGTTGTATGGGAGCCCCCTTAAATATTTATTTTATTCTGTTTTTAGTATTTGTTGTTATAGCGGCAACATCAAAATTTAGTTTATTCCTGTCAAACGAGGATTTCCCATTCTGAAATTGACTAAAGTGAGACAACTTAACGATATAGGTACCTACAGCCGGTCTATTCTGTAAAATCTCACCGTCAAAACTTAGGTGCAGTGAGCTTAAAGTGAACTGTCATTCCACCAAATGCTAGCAAGTGACACTATTGACAGCTCACTTCACATAAGTTTTCACGGTAAGAGTTTTACAGAATAGCACCGCAGGTTACATTTTTAACCAGTGCCCAAACTGTAACCGTGAATTCAGCACACGATTCAAGAAAATTCTACGCGTAAGCGCAGAAATTTTTATTCAGTTATCAAAAAAAAAACAACTGTTTCATAGAAAAGTGCAATACCGACGCGGTCAAAATGTATGGCTGAGTTAATTTTTTTTTTTAATTAGGTACTGACGAAAAATTTCAGCACATGGGGGTTCAAAATCACGTACTGAATACATGGTAACAGTTTGCGCACTGGTTCACTGTATATTTTAGTTTGACAGCACTGAGATGACACTGAGTTATTAATCTATTGAAAATGGCAATTTTGCTATTCTGAATTTGACGTTTTTCCCCTAAAATTTTGATTGTCCAACTAAATCTGACTATTTTTAATCGCGATTAAAAAGGTGTGGAATATATAATAATAATTAGTAGGCATGCTAAAATTCACACCAACACAGTACCTACTGTGCAAAAACAGTACTAGGTATATCTTTTTTTTATTTTCTTTTGCTTATGTCTCGAAAATGGTGTATCCTATCGCAAAAAAAATGAATTTTCGACCCCCTTTATAAAACTATTTACCACGAAATTATAACATTAATGTTACAGCTTGCGCCATCCACGAAGACGCGCCCCACTCTTCTTCCTAATCGCTTACAGTACAAATGTGCAACATTCCGCTAGTGCTTTAATTTTGTCGATACACAGCAATTACTTATTAGTGGGTAATTAGTGTCTATCAAAAAACTAAAACACTAGCGATTAGTAAGAAGAGTGGGGCGCGTCTTCGTGGATGGCACTATTCTATAGCAATTTGTGTTTTGTTGACCTTACGATCAATGCCTTACGCAATTTGGTTTGGAGCCGCTGGGAACAATTTTATTATTTTAACTAATAAAATTATGGAGATCTTGGAAATCAATGTATGGAGAGAAATTGTACATCTGCTCTCGACACACAAACACTCTAGTCTCGCGAGCCCGGCCTGCCAGCCGCCTGCTGGACGCGGCACTGATTGCTCTCTTGGGGTAAGCACGCCGTCGCAGCTCTATACCGTTGAAGAGGCTAGGTACTACACAACAGAAGGTTTTGAAAGATTTATAAGAACTTTTTTATTTATCAATGCGTAAGAAAACAAATTAAATCCTATTTTCCTCATAGATTCATTAGAGCACTGATCGTTATGCATGCTTAGTTAACTTCAGAACTAACAACAATTACAATAATTAGTTAAACTTCATCAGGAGCCGTGAGTCCTATGTATTTTGAGTAAAGTGGAAGAGACAGACGGAGATAGTTTAAATGCAACGAGTCTCAGTGAATTAGTTGTGAATGAATGCCCAGCAACAGATAATTTGGTTACTAAATTGTGACCACTTCCGTGTCATGCTCAGCTCTATGTACCCTCATACCTCATCACCTGCCTAGCCTTTTCCTAACTATGTCGGGTTCGGCTTCCAGTCTAACCAGATGCAGATGAATATCAGTATGTTACAAGGAGCGACTGCATATCTATCCACAGCCCAGTTACGGGTAAATACAACTCGATACCCCGTGATAAGACTGGTTGTTGGACCTTCGAGCTTGTGACGACCCGTCAAGACTGTCGAAGATCCACGAATGACGGCCGACACGGAGGCACGGAGGAGTCTCGGTAGGTATGTAAAGATGGTAACCCATCCATGGACCTACCGCGTAAGCCCTGCTTTAGCTGATATCGACCCGCGCGGCTGTTATTACTTAGCTGCGTACCCACATACCTACAATGAAGAAAACAGTTTATTTGAATATTAACAAAACTCGTTTTCTTCCTTGTTTGTACTCAAGCGACTCTTTCCTTTTTCTCCTTGTATTGCCGCTATTGTCTTCTGTCCTACAGAATAATGTCTGTCCATTCGTATGGTGGAAGCATTCAGAGCCTGGACAGAGCAGAGACTTGGCAAGTTACAACGAAGTTAAAGGAAACCAACACAAATAATATTCTCTATACCTACTTATCGATTATCGAAACTGGTGCGTTTGTGTTTGTGATTCATTCAGTACATGAACTATCAGTGTGCTCTCTAATTACCGTTATCAGTGGCGGTGCACACACAACAATGTATCACAGCCCTGTCGCCGCCGCTGGCGCGCTGGCCAGCCAAAATGTACCGCACCGACATACAGGACACGTGGTTATCAGCTATTCAATCTTTCTAATAGCATTCTCCAGACTGCCCGAGTTACACTATTCAAGTTTGCCAGTAAAGAGCAGTACGAGTCTTTGGTCAACTGGACCCACTCGAACTGGACCCGCGGGTCCAGTCGACCAAATCAAATTTTGAATTGGTCGACTGGACCCACTGCCTGATTTCATCACACAGTACACAACAGTACACAGTACACAGTACAGTCAAGGAGTACAGCTGAATCTTTTATTTCTATGACTTAAAATATACATAATATTATTAAACTACAGCACGTCTGCTCCTCCTTGAATACTGACCAGTGTGAGCACTGCGGAGGGGCTCGTGGTTAGTTAAAAGCCGCACGCGGGCACAGCGCAGCGGGTCCCGCGTGCGGGCGCAGTGCAGCGGGTGCTGATCCATGCGTCATGTACGTGAACGGGCGCCGTCGGTTGAAACTGGTCATCTCTTAACTGCCAAGGCTTATTTTTAATCTTATTTCTTGTATTGTTTCTTCATTTGTGTGTTTTTTTACATTGTTCTCACATATAGAAGCAACAAGAATAATGTACCCAGGATTTTGTAATATCTTGATTTAAAAGAGTGTCCATGGAGTTTCTTGCCCGTTCTTCTCCATAGAGATCTACGCTTTGGAATGGGCAACTAGCTTTAACTTTCTGACTAACTGATCGACTACTTAATTTTGACAATCCAAAAGTGCCTGTAATGGTTTAATTGAAATAAATGCTTTTACTTTGACTTTGCACGGGATCGATCGATCAGGGTTGCCATCCATTTCATACTGAGACTTCTCCGTGCCACAGAAAGCATTTTCTGATGGTTTCGGCTATCATTCGTCATGCTGCACATCTCTTAACATGCTGGGCATCTCGACGTGCTGGGCATCTCGAGCTGCAGTAGTAGTACCTACTACAGATAAATGGAGACCAACTGTCAGAGTTGACGCGAGTGATTGATTGAAAGTAACTATTTATTCTGCATCAGTATCAGCAATGCTATTCTGTACAAACCTCACCGTGAAGCTGCACGGAACCTCGAGCTTTTTGGTCTTTTCCTTTGGACCTTCAGAGATGAAACCACTTTGTACTGCATTGCTTTTTTAACCGACAAAAAAAAATCAGCAATGCTATTCTGTACAAACCTCACCGTGAAGCTGCACGGAACCTCGAGCTTTTTGGTCTTCTCCTTTGGACCTTCAGAGATGAAACCACTTTGTACTGCATTGCTTTTTTAACCGACAAAAAAAAAACGGAGGAGGTTCTACATTTGACGCGTATATATTTTTTTTTTATGTATGATCACGCATAACTTTTTACAGAACAGTCCGATTTTGATAATTCTTTTTTTATTAGAAAGGGTATACCCTGAAGTTAGTCCCATGTAAATTTGAAAAAAATTCCAACTCTAAGGGTAGGAAAACAGGGGATGATTGATTGTTCACTCACTGATTGTAATGTATGACCACGCTTAACTTTTTACAGAGTAGTCCGATTTTCATAACACTTTTTTTTATTGGATAGGGCATACCTCGAAGTTGGTCCCATGTAAATTTGGAAAAAAAAGTCCTACCCTAAGGGTGGGAAAATAGGGGTGATTTATTGTTCATTCACAGATTTTAATGCTGAGCTGTGTATTACAATTAAAATAAAAGGCCTATCTATGTTGGTATATAAAGCCTGTTTTTTTTAAGTATTACATTATATTATTTAGTATTATATTACACAAAAAGTAATAGTTAAAGTAGGATTATATAACAGTTAATGTCTAAAGTAAGGTAGTTTATTAAGCATGTAATAATTAGTAAATTATAGCCTCAAAAAATGATAAAATAAACACTTTTTAACAAAGTTATACCTCGGCCAAATAGTCTCCTTCCAGGCAAGACACGATAAAGAAGTTGCTCGACGCACCGACAACGCCTGGAAGAGCTATTGGTCGATGAAACAAATAATGAAGGGAACTCTCCCTCTCTCACTAAAGAGAAAACTCATGGACATGTGCATCCTTCCTACCCTCACCTATGGAGCGCAGACATGGTCACTTACTAATCGTCAAAAGTCCGCACTCGGGGTCTGTCAGCGAGCAATGGAGCGCAGTATCCTTGGAGTTAAACTTACTGATCGTATAAGGAACTCGATACTGCGTTCTAAAACTCAAATTGCCGATGTAGGTCACACGGCTGCCGTCGCATGCCGGAGGAGCTGTGGGCTAAAGTAACCACACAATGGGTCCCAAACAGCAGCAAACGGAAACGCGGCAGGCCCAGAATGAGATGGCGGGACGAACTCGACTCTTTCCACAAGGATTGGCGTGTAACAGCACTGGATAGGGATAAGTGGAAGGAGGGAAGGGAGGCCTTTGCCCTGCAGTGGGACAGAAATGGCTGATAATAAAAATAATAACGGCTGGCAACACCAACGTCAACAAGTCAATTTCATTCAAGCTTATAATTTTCAGATAAATTAAATTTTAGAAGCAGTTTTATTGTGTAACTCTACAACCAAAGTCCAAATACCTACTCGATTTTATTTATTTTCAATAGAAAAAGTACAATGAACCATAATAATCCAAACTTTTACCAAAAACTGCCGAACCGGAGGTGACATCTGTCATGACCAAAACCAAAGAAATAATACAAGAATGTTGACAAGATCAGCCGCAACACGCGCACGCATACCACCTCCGGACTCTTCGCTCAGCTCCGCCTCGCCGCCCGCACCGCCGGTACCCAGCCCCACTGTGAGCGCTGTGACGACACCGGCCGCGGCAGTTGCGTCGAGCTCGAGCGACGAGTATTTTTCCCCACCCACGACGCCACCACCTGTTCGTCGACGGGGAGGACGCCGGCCGCCGGACGGCTTAGGACCTCGAGGCCCATCGGCCTCTGATAGGGTCCCAGCTCCCGGCGGAAGTGTGCAGCGCATGAGATGGACACGATCCATCAATGAAAACGTCATGCGCTCATACTATGGGGCTACAGAGGGGGGAAACAATCTGACCGCGTATCGTGTTCGGATGCTCTCTCTTTTTCAGGTGCAGGTCAACGTTTCGGTACAACGACTATCGGATCAGGTGCGGGTCATCCAACGTAATCATATGTTGTATGACACTATACTTGATCGCCTGCGAAATGAAATACAGAGTAGCCATGTCATCGCCCCCCAGTCGCAGACTACTGTAATACTACCGCAGACTAATAGAAGTCATGCTGACGAGGGGAGTAGTGATAGGGCTACAAACGTAAGTACCCAGTGCAATGAAGAATTGAGGAGTGCTTTGGACGATGCGATTCAGGAATACCGCTTCATGTCGCCCCATCTTAGGCCACGCTTACCTCGTTTGCCCATGCATAACAAAATAGGGCGCTAGTGGCGGTCCTGGATTCGCAGTTGTCAAAATATTTTGATACCTGCGAAGACCTCACCGATACTCATTCGATTCTGTACTGTGCGGCTGTAGCGGCATGTCGTGTAGCTCACGTTAAATTTACCAATGACTCTAGAGCTACACGACCGAAACCAGCCGTACCAGCTTGGCAGTGCAGAATTGAACGCCGTATTGGTGGGGCCAGAACGCTCATCGGCAAACTAATCTGCTTCAGGGAGGGCAATACTCGCCCTAGAGTGATGCGCTATGTAAGGCGGGCATTCTCGGGGACTGATATCAGTCCTCAAGACTATATGTCCTGTGTCACAGAGCGCATCGACTTCCTGAAGCAGAAAGTATATGCATGGGCGAACCGTATCCGTCGGTATAAGCGGCGAGTAGAGCGATACACTCAGAATCGCACCTTCCAGAGTGATGAAAGGTGGGTTTATAGGGGTTGGGAACGACCGGACCAAGGTGTGGCTGACACGCACCTGCCGGATGATGATGCCATGTGTTCCTTCTGGCGCAGTATCTGGTCGGTGCCTGTCAGTCACACCGAAGGTGATTGGGCTCGAGAGGTCGAGCGAGCCTGCGATCCAATACCAGAAATGGGGGCTATAACCATCTGCCCTCAAGATGTAGCTCGTGCAGTCCGTCCACTGCCCAACTGGAAGTCTCCAGGGCCGGACGGGCTGCAGAACTTTTGGATAAAATGGTTTACAAGGTCGCACGCCCGCTTGGCATCTCAGTTCCAGATTGCTTTGGAATCTGGTTCGGTACCCCAGTTCCTAACGACAGGAATTACCCACCTGCTCCATAAATCAGGTAGCACCGCGGAACCCAAAAATTATAGGCCGATCACGTGTTTACCGACGCCGACGGTCTATAAAGTTCTTACATCCATTTTGAGAGCTAAAATTAACAAACATATAGACACCAACTCCATCATGTCTACCTCTCAGAATGGATGTAGGAATGGGTCCCGCGGTACTAAGGAGCTACTCCTCATTGATATGGCCATTAGCCAACAGGTTCGTCGCTCCCGTAAGGATCTGTCGACATGTTTGATAGATTATAAGAAGGCCTATGACTCGGTGCCACATACATGGCTCATAAGGGTGTTGGAGTTTTATAAAGTAGATACAACTCTGCGCACCTTCCTGATGTCGTGTATGGGGCAATGGAGGACGGTCCTTCGCTATCCAGGATGTCGAAATATTCAGAGGAATAGCGAACCGATAAGGATCCAGCGAGGCATATTTCAGGGTGATAGTTTGAGCCCGCTTTGGTTCTGCTTAGCCTTGAATCCTCTAAGCACACTGCTGGAGGATTCAGGTCTAGGCTATCGGCTGAGGAGAGGTGGTCAGGTTATATCCCACCTCCTTTACATGGATAACCTAAAACTCTTTGCCCACAACAATTCGCAACTGATGGAGCTACTGAAAGTAACTCAAACTTTCAGTAACGCCATTAGGATGAAATTTGGTGTGGACAAATGTGCGGTCATGCATGTAAAACGAGGGGAGATTGTGGAATCCGTGGGAACTCAACTCTCGGATTCCACAAACCTTAGAGCCCTCTCCGCATCCGAAACCTATAAGTATTTGGGTATGTCGGAAGCGTTAGGCATCAATGTTACTGACATGAAGCAATCGTTGAAGGAGCGCTTCTTTGGCCGCCTGAAAAAAGTACTTAATAGTCTTCTATCAGGCGGAAACAAGGTGCGCGCCTTCAACGGTTGGGTCATGCCGGTTTTGATGTACTCTTTTGGCATACTCAAATGGACTCAAACCGAACTCGACGCCCTGGATAGGAGGGTCCGTACACTGTTGACTGCAAATCGAATGCATCACCCACGGTCATCGGTAATGAGGTTGTATATCCCGCGAAAGTGTGGAGGTCGAGGGTTTTTAAGCGCTAAGACCCTCCACAATCGCGAGATATGCAATCTCAGGGAATACTTCCAAGAAACCGACGTGGGGATGCATCGAGATGTAGTCATAGTGGACAAGGGCCTCACCCCGCTCTCCTTGGCTAAAGAGAACTGGCGCAAACCAGTAGTGCTTGACACTAATGATCGCATGGAGGTATGGCAGAGTAAGGAGCTTCACGGACGCTTTTTCCGGGCCCTTCATGGACCCGATGTAGACCTACTAGCGTCCGTAACCTGGCTACGTTGCGGTGATCTCTTTGGAGAAACCGAAGGTTTTGTCTGTGCAATTATAGACGAAGTTGTGATGACGAACAATTACCGGAGATTTATTGTGAAAGACGGCACGGTTGACATCTGTCGGGCATGCCACCGGCCGGGAGAATCAATCAGGCATATTATCTCCGGGTGTTCTCGTCTAGCTAACGGAGAGTACTTACATAGACACAACCTTGTAGCCAGGATAATCCATCAGCAACTTGCTCTGAAATACAGCCTTGTGGAATCGGAGGTGCCGTACTACAGGTATGTGCCCGACCCAGTTCTCGAAAATGGAAATATCACATTGTACTGGGATCGATCCATCATCACTGACAGGACTATTGTTGCCAATAAGCCTGATATAGTGGTGATGGATCGATTAGAGCGGCGCGCAATGATTGTTGACATAACCGTCCCGCATGATGAGAACCTCGTGAAAGCCGAGAAAGATAAACAAATAAAGTATCTTGATTTGGCTCACGAGGTTGTCGACATGTGGGATGTTGACTCAGCAATCATTGTGCCGATAGTCGTCACAGCCAATGGATTGATTGCCAAGAGCCTCGACCAACACCTGAGGAGGCTCACGTTGGGCAGCTGGATCAAGGGCTTGATTCAGAAAGCGGTACTTCTGGACACGGCTCGCATTGTCAGGAGGTTCCTCTCTCTGGAGCCCTGACCGCCGGTAGCTTGGACCCTGTTCCCGATACCGGTGGGCTACTATTTTTTATATTTTTAAATGTTTTTATATATTCTTTATACTAATATTTAAAAATATAATTTATATGTATATAGTTAAATAAAGGAAATAATAATAAACAAAAAATTAAACCTCCGAAAAAACTGAAAAGCAAAAAATAATAAACTTTTTTTATTTAACCTTAATAAATAAGTTCTTAAACTAATGCAAGTATACCTAAGTAATTTTGAGTCGGCGCCAAACAATCAATGAACAAAGATTACTAAATTACCTTAAATTTAGAGAAATAAGCAACGTGAAATCTCCAGCGATAAACATTAACATTTCAAACAAAAAATGCGCTCTTCGCACGACCACTCGCAACGATATTAATTTGCTTGTTTGGCGCCAACTCTAAATTACTTAGGTATAGGTACTTGCATTAGTTTAAGAACTTATTTATTAAGGTTAAATAAAAAAAGTTTATTATTTTTTGCTTTTCAGTTTTTTCGGAGGTTTAATTTTTTGTTGTTTATCACAACAGTCTGTCGTTGAACCAGTCTTTAGTAAGCAGTTATGTGCACATCTACATACTGTGGACAAAGAGAGTAAACTTACTATGGAAACTTATAGGATCTTGCTACGATTTGCCGTTTTGCACATACGAGTACTTATTACTCCTTATTCGGTGATTTTCTGATTCGTGATTGAGTAAACGAAAAAATACTGTTTAAATGTAATTATGTTATATCGGTGAAGTTTATCGTGAACAAAACAGTGGTCGATTGTTAGCCGGCGGTGATCGCGCGCGCAGCGGAAGGGAATCGCCGCGGTGGAGATAAGATAGGTTCCGTCGTGTCGTCACGTGCAGCGCGACCGGCCTCCGACGCGCGCGGCCGGCGGCCTTCAAGTGCAGGTGGCAGGCGTCTAGCAGCACTGCACGTTGCAGCGTCGGCATAGCATCACTTCCACGTGCTTCGTGCCTGCTTCTCCGTCACTGAGCGACCTCTGCGCTTCGACTCACTACGCTGTAGAAGTTGCCTGAGCTTTGTCACCTTTACAATCTGTCGTTCTATCGACACTAAAAAGAAAGAGTTTTCGACGGACATACCTATATTGTGTTAAAGGTATGTGGTGGTAGTCGGTTAAGTGTGTCGAGGTGTGAGCACTGCGCGGGAGTCGAACCGGTCGCATCGGCGGCCGCGGCGGGTGCGCGGGGCGTGTAGCGTGAAACGTGCGGAGTGCGTGTGGCGGACTGGCGATGGCGGCGCAGCGCGTCATCGCGGACATACCGCCGCCGCCGTGCCGTGTGAACTGGCTGCAGGTGATTCGGAAAGCTTTCTTTTTGTATACGCTTAACTGTACAAATAAAATACTAGATCTGTTCGGAGCAGGTTTTAAAAGCTTTACGAAAACATTCCCCTAGGGTAGGCGCTAAAAATAGATTATCATACGCTTTAATAAAATGTATTGATGCCGAAACTAAGTTCCGTTAAGATGAGCATCTGTACCAGTTCTAAAGCCGCTCTCCAACTCCCACTGAGCAACATTATTCCAACTACTTACATAGTTAGCATATCTAGATACCAACAAGGTATATACCTATCTGATAGATAACTTTATCAGCTGTGTAATCTAAGCTTTCCTCATTATAATATTATTTTGTTCTGCTAATATACCTAAATTAAATATTAGCATAATTTTAAAGACTGCGCGGTGAGCTCGACGGTGCACGGTGGTCAACATTTCAGCACACATTGAACTTGTACGAGTGATTCTGACGGCGGCTCTGAACACTTGGGCATAGTCCAGCGACTGGGCACTGGGCACTGGGCACTGGATACCGGGCTTAGGGCCCAAGTTCGCCAGGAGGCTGCACGCCACAGCACAAGGTCAGAAGGCGCATATATTACCATTAACATACAAAGAGCTTCATAACTCTACCACAGAATAACTAATAGTACTAACGTAACTCTACATAACAGTCTCCACACTCTACAATAGATAGGTATATCAATAAGTAGTAGACACGCGACAGGACGACAGTTGCTCCGCCAACGCCGCCACTGCTGAACTTGATCACCCACAATACCTATTGTCGATATGTCTTTCAATTTAACATCAACGGAACATAAAATAAAGTGAAAGTAAGAGAATTAATATACATTATAATTATTATGTATGTAAACTATATTATTGTGCAACTATTTACATTAGGTAGGTATAACTACATTAAATAACTAACTACATACATAAATAGGTCCAAAAACAAAAAGGACATTAGTCGTCACAGTCCCTACTCCTCCACATCGCTGTCATCCGGAAACGACTTGAGTGTTACAAATGTGGGGGGGAAGGGGGTTACCGCATATCGTACGGACTGAACTTTCTGCACCAACACAGTGGTACTGGGACCCCCGACCGGGTACAGTTAGCCGCTCCAGTTCAATACTCTCGTCTCCTGATTGCGATCGATCTCGCATCGCTGCGGATTGCACCCGCGCCGCGCGCCCCGCGCCTCCCGCCGCCCCCGGCACAGCCGGGGTACAGCCCGGGGTGCGTCCGCGCTACAGGTGGCGCCCATTTTCGAAGTCAAAGTCAAAGCATTTATTTCAAATAGGCACATAAAAGGCACTTTTGAACGTCAAAAATTATCGTAAAATAGAATTGATTCTAGTCGCCCATTCCAAAAGGTAGTTTTCGTATGGAGAAGAACGGGCAAGAAACTCCACCGTTACTCTTTTAAAATGTTTAGGTACAATATTTTGCATGGGTACATTAATTATATAATAACATGTGAGGACGATGCACCTACAATAAAATTACTATACCACAATAGGTAAAAGAATTAAAAACGAAACCATGACATATAAATTAATTATCTGATAGATACATGGTGCTCACATATTTACAAACATGGTACAATCGAGTTCTTTAATATCTGAGCATGTTCATGAATTAAAAATATATAGGCAATGGTAAGTTTCATAAAACTCTAAACAGCTTCGCCGTACAATAAATTGTAAACAATCTGTGACATCATAAATATGTGACTACATTAAATCAATAATATTACTACAGATAAAGACTCTAAAAATTGTGCGCAATCCCTTGTTCATATTATTTAGCGCAAAGTTAGGTTCACAAATATCTATGCAATTATTTTTCTATGAAAAAGATCTTGAAACAAAATCAACTTGAAGTTGTCAGTTATGACATCCTTCAACGGCAATATTGCATTATTACTCGAACTTCTGCTCCGGCAAGCAAAAATAAATTTTATGGTAAAGGCCATTTAGTTGAATATTCAAAGCTGTATAGATATTTATGAATCCTAGGTTGCAACAAATATATTGAACACTAGAGTATTTAGATATTTATGTTCCGAAGAGTAGTCAGATATTTTTGACTGCACTACCGTAACATACTTATGAACAGTTTAAGTATATGAAAACATTTTATTGATGTCTAAGTTTGTATAGAACAATATGATCATTTTAATGCTTACAATATTTTGAAACATTGTCACTGCCAATATATTAATGAACTCGACTGTACAAGCAAAACGATTTTAATTAAAAAACAAAATACAAGTAATAAGTCAGGGTGTGAGTAATAAATGTAAAAAAAAAGAATAAAAAAATTTACAATTAAATTAGCAACCAGTTTGATTTTGTCTAGACTCTAGATTGTCCTATGGAGCAGGACCAGCATGTTTCCAAGCGTTCTTATCTTGGATATAATCTTCTAATTTATAGTATGCTTGCTTACAAAGTGTACGTTTAATGTGAGTTTTTTTTCATAGCTAAGTTCAACTTGGTTACAGTTGGCACAAGGTCGCATTCAAGACCCACTTCAATGTATCTATTTATAATCTGGTGTGTGTGCTACTGCCGTTCCTGGATAACTTCAGTGTTACAACCGCTTGACATAGCACGTGCACATCACACGATCCTTTTGCTGCTGCGAAAACAAAGAAAACTATGTTAAACAAGATCAAAGTATGTTTACTATTATGTTTTACCTCACGGAGACAAGGTTGGTTTTAATATTGTGTGTAGAATTGTAGATAATGGTTCCGGTGGTTTCTGTTAGGCGTGGTGGTTTTAAACTTCTACAGCTGTAGGTACCTACCTAATTATTGCAGAGATAGGGCATCAATTAAAGGCGGACACAGTGGCTAACTACAGACGCAGATATCCCGGCGCCGTGTTATCTACCAGCACAAACATGTCATTACCATCGGCTCTATAATGATTACCAAACATACCCACTTATCAATATTTGTTCAGTTGCGCGCATTCAAAATGATGTTCTTTGCAAGTGATTACATGGAGCAGCGGTGGGAGCTGGTCACGTCGCACGCCCCCCCCCCCCCCCCCCCCCCCCCGCACCCCCGCCCGTGCCCCCTGGCTCTCGTTACCAGACTTCGTGCTGGTTGCCCTGTAGCATCTCAAGTCCGTCCAAGAGATTCCTGACCAGAATCTACCAAGTGGAGAAGGACTAAAATAAAGCTATGAACTTAATGGATAAAAAACGCTAATAGTAAGCAGGTCACTTCGGACTGCCAGGATGCTCTAGGCTCCTGCACAATTGAGAATAAATACCTACGTAAATAGTTTCAGCCATATCTGTGTAAAAAATTTATTGATATCACACTGTCGAAAACTATGTAAGGAAACTACACGCCATAAGAACTTTTTCATTTCTCATACTCGGAAAGTAGTGTTTGTTTGATCCAAATAGCGGGTGGAAGACGCTGCTTCCCACCACAGGGCGGGAAAGACTCATAGTAATTACTTCCCTCTTTAGGGTGGGAATGAATTTTAAAAATAGAACTGTAGTCAGCTACGAAATTTTTTACACAAATTAAGAAAAATGCTGCAGTATTGTGAGTGTATAAACAGCCAGTGTGAATTAAAAAAAAAACCTATTAAGCGGGACAGCCCGCGGCGATGACGCGGTGTGTTCCAAAATAAAAAAAGTCAATTGTCTTATTTGGCGGGATACTAACCCTGTAAGCTGTACCCAAATTCAAAAACTTTGCATGTTATTGTTATCAATAAATATTTTAGAAAACTACTACTTTTTACTTTCCTTATATTCGAAATGAAAAGTTTAACACGGGTGAAAGTCATCAATTCCTTTCGACCCTTGCATAACAATCTACTATTACAATCTGCCTACGAATGGACTATTTTGTATGGGGTGTGTAATCACTAATTAGGTAAAGCGTAAGGTGGTATAAGTTGTGTACGTGTTTGATCAGCAGCGGCGACGCGCTGTGCCCTCGCCGCGTGCGTTGTGTACGCGTTTGATCAGCAGCGGCGACGCGCTGTGCCCTCGCCGCGTGCGTTGTGTACGCGTTTGATCAGCAGCGGCGACGCGCTGTGCCCTCGCCGCGTGCGTTGTGTACGCGTTTAATCAGCAGCGACGACGCGCTGTGCCCTCGCCGCGTGCGTTGTGTACGCGTTTGATCAGCAGCAGCGACGCGCTGTGCCCTCGCCGCGTGCGTTGTACGCGTTTGATCAGCAGCAGCGACGCGCTGTGCCCACGCCTCGTGCGTTGTGTACGCGTTTGATCAGCAGCGACGACGCGCTGTGCCCTCGCCTCGTGCGTTGTGTACGCGTTTGATCAGCAGCGGCGACGCGCTATGTCCTCGCTGCGTCCGTTGTGTACGCGTTTGATCAGCAGCGACGACGCGCTGTGTCCTCGCCGCGTCCGTTGTGTACGCGTTTGATCAGCAGCGACGACGCGCTGTGCCCTCGCCGCGTGCGTTGTGTACGCGTTTGATCAGCAGCGACGACGCGCTGTGCCCTCGCCGCGTGCGTTGTGTACGCGTTTGATCAGCAGCGACGACGCGCTGTGCCCTCGCCGCGTGCGTTGTGTACGCGTTTGATCAGCAGCGACGACGCGCTGTGTCCTTGCCGCGTGCGTTGTGTACGCGTTTGATCAGCAGCGGCGACGCGCTGTGCCCTCGCCGCGTGCGTTGTACGCGTTTGATCAGCAGCAGCGACGCGCTGTGCCCTCGCCGCGTGCGTTGTGTACGCGTTTGATCAGCAGCGGCGACGCGCTGTGCCCTCGCCGCGTGCGTTGTGTACGCGTTTGATCAGCAGCGACGACGCGCTGTGCCCTCGCCGCGTGCGTTGTACGCGTTTGATCAGCAGCAGCGACGCGCTGTGCCCACGCCTCGTGCGTTGTGTACGCGTTTGATCAGCAGCGACGACGCGCTGTGCCCTCGCCTCGTGCGTTGTGTACGCGTTTGATCAGCAGCGGCGACGCGCTATGTCCTCGCTGCGTCCGTTGTGTACGCGTTTGATCAGCAGCGACGACGCGCTGTGTCCTCGCCGCATCCGTTGTGTACGCGTTTGATCAGCAGCGACGACGCGCTGTGCCCTCGCCGCGTGCGTTGTGTACGCGTTTGATCAGCAGCGACGACGCGCTGTGCCCTCGCCGCGTGCGTTGTGTACGCGTTTGATCAGCAGCGACGACGCGCTGTGCCCTCGCCGCGTGCGTTGTGTACGCGTTTGATCAGCAGCGGCGACGCGCTGTGTCCTCGCCGCGTACGTTATGTACGCGTTTGATCAGCAGCGGCGACGCGCTGTGTCCTCGCCGCGTACGTTGTGTACGCGTTTGATCAGCAGCGACGACGCGCTGTGTCCTTGCCGCGTGCGTTGTGTACGCGTTTGATCAGCAGCGGCGACGCGCTGTGCCCTCGCCGCGTGCGTTGTACGCGTTTGATCAGCAGCAGCGACGCGCTGTGCCCTCGCCGCGTGCGTTGTGTACGCGTTTGATCAGCAGCGGCGACGCGCTGTGTCCTCGCCGCGTGCGTTGTACGCGTTTGATCAGCAGCAGCGACGCGCTGTGCCCTCGCCGCGTGCGTTGTGTACGCGTTTGATCAGCAGCGGTGACGCGCTGTGTCCTCACCGCGTGCGTTGTGTACGCGTTTGATCAGCAGCGACGACGCGCTGTGCCCTCGCCGCGTGCGTTGTGTACGCGTTTGATCAGCAGCGGCGACGCGCTGTGCCCTCGCCGCGTGCGTTGTGTACGCGTTTGATCAGCAGCGACGACGCGCTGTGCCCTCGCCGCGTGCGTTGATGTCTAATGTTGGCGCGGCCGCGTTTCTGGAACTACGTATTTTAAAAAATATTTTTGCACTTGATAGCCCAATTCTTGAGAAAGGCTATAGGCTATTTGACAACACGCTAGGAGCCTTAGGAGCCTAGCAAAAAGAAAATGTCTGAAAGAACCCAAAGAGAAAAAGAAGTAATAGCGCAGGCAGGCGATGCGATGCGACGGCATGGGTCGGCGAACAAGATATTTCACGCGGACGAAGCTGCACGCAGAAGCTAGTATCATTATAATAATATGTAGAGTGTGGAACATTCGCGTTGGTTGGCTGCCGACGGCGGCGGCGGCGGCGCACGCCGCTCTGTGACGCAACGATCGCACTGAGTGCTTCCATATTTATGATGATCCACTGAAGATGAACAAATAAATAATTAACACATTCATAGTTTGGTTCTCTTATTTAGAATCCGTAACTTCATCTTGTAAAGACCCAAATCAGGCAGTTGAACCTTTTACAGATATTTTTTTACTTTTTGCAGGCACTGTGTTATTATTTATTTATTGGATCTCCAACAGAGACTACACAATTACGTGCAAGTAAGCAAGAACCACGTCGTTCACTTATGATCTAGGTGCACTAACTTTAACAAGGACGAAGATATTAAAATAAATCAAAATACCTAATACAAAATATAATTAATATCTATTATTTTTTAAAGATGAATTAGACAAACGCAAATGATTGAAGTAGGTACGCTGTAGTTAGGTAGGTATGTGCAGGCGCACAGCGCACTGGTCAGACTCACTTTGCTCTAAACACGTTTTATTATCTCAGCGACTTGTATTACGTATCACGCATTCGAAACGATGATTGAAAGTACAAAACTAACTCCAACGACCGTTTGATTTTATTTAAAAAATTCAAATGAGACAGCGATTCGACTAAAGCAGTGTTTACGGAACGTTAATGGTGACATAAATTTGAATGTTAATGTGTGGCTCGGGGTCGCGGCCGGCACACGTCTTCCAGCTAGCGACACGGTGCCACACTGTGCCGCGAGTGTGCGCCTCGCGACTCGCGTCTCATTGGAGCCTCATTCATGCCGATTAACGGTTGCTAATATCTAACAACACCTCATTTATTTCGTTACTCCAGCGTGATCAGACCTGATGGCGCTGCTTCTGACACTCACCTAGCTAATATGATTAGATAGGTGTCATTTCTCGCGTTGCCGTTGTCACTAGGTAATCTTTGGCTCAGATCATTGACTGGTATTCAAATAATTAACAAATTGCATGCCTATCTATGCGCAGATAATTATTCTCTATAATATTCATAACGCTTCAGCACCACCACCTGTCAGTGTTACTGAAAATCCATAATATCTTATATTATATTATGTTAAATATTTTTAGTCAAAACATAAATATTAGGTGCAGTTAAGGCAGGTAGTGTGCCGCATTTGAGCAGTTCTAACTTGTTATGTCCCGGCGAAGAATCCCCGCAGTAGAAGCATGCAGTCACTACTATCATTATTTGTACATAGGTCATAGGTATTCATTTGTTTCGGCCTTCCTTCTCAAAGTACTTAGTCAGATAGGAAACGCCGACCTAATCTAGTTTTTATAATTTGATTGACGTGTAAAAGTGTTTGTGCAATTTAAACTTACTGAAAAAAAAAAATATCATTACAATAGGCTGCTGCTAGTGTTACTCGGGTTTCGTCAACAGCAGACTGGGCATTGACGCCGACGTTGGTCGCAGAACGCTAACCACATTTTGGGCCCGTATGTCAAGGATGATGCTTTATCCCCATTATAAACGCAGTGCTCGTGGGTAGATTAATAATATATACTAATATTTTCCTACTATATTTGCATACGCCATTATTATGTATGTAGATCAGTAGACCTATTTACCAGCAAACATAATGTCGTAGCACCTCTATCAATGTCCAGTCAGGGAAATTAATTATTAAGCAGCTTGGCACTCTATGTCACTTTGCCGTCTTCTTCTTAGCGTGTCAATTGCAATTTAGATTGTATTGGTCCAAGCTACGAATAATTATAGCCATTTGATACGACAGCTAGAATGAGTAGGTATGTTGCATTTGAATTAACATCCAATTTAAGTTGATAGTTCATAACATTATTTTCCCTGACCTTACCAACTGTACTGTTTTCAGTTGGTAGCTGCGCCACCATTTAAAGTTCAAAGTTAATCAATGTTAAACGATGATTCTTTTAACATTGTTTTCTTTGATTGTACTTATTTGTTTTTTGTTCCAAAATAAACGATTATTATTATTGTTATCTGAACTTGATCTCGCAGAAAACATAACGCATCATGTACGATCGTGGGCTTTTCCGCCTGATCACTTAAAAATGTTTTCGCCTAAATCCTGCGGCGGCGCCAAACCACGCCCCCTTAGTTTTCGCCTATTAGGAAAGCGATAACGCAATTGGTTGCAACCTGCATTGCGCAGCTTAGTGGCGCATCACGTGTACTCCTTTTGTGAATTTTACGGACGAACTATTTGACCTTGGCGCGCTTACTAGAGTAGAGAGCGCTTCTATTTTTTGAGTGCAAGCGAAAATAAACTTAGTGGTGGTCAGGCGGCAGTGTCCGCGATAGTACCTACTGCAAATTAATGTTTGTAACAGCTGTGGTGTAGATAGGCTATTTGGTAACTAAATAATGTTATGAGGGTTGCGGGCATTGCATCCATAAGCGTCGACACCACGTTTAGGTACTGCCCCACGACATACATTGCATCCATAAGCGTCGGCACCACGTTTAGGTACTGCCCGACGACATACATTGCATCCATAAGCGTCGGCACCACGTTAATGTACTGCCCTACGACATACATTGCATCCATAAGCGTCGGCACCACGTTAATGTACTGCCCTACGACATACATTGCATCCATAAGCGTCGGCACCACGTTAATGTACTGCCCTACGACATACATTGCATCCATAAGCGTCGGCACCACGTTTAGGTACTGCCCCACGACATACATTGCATCCATAAGCGTCGGCACCACGTTTAGGTACTGCCCGACGACATACATTGCATCCATAAGCGTCGGCACCACGTTAATGTACTGCCCTACGACATACATTGCATCCATAAGCGTCGGCACCACGTTAATGTACTGCCCTACGACATACATTGCATCCATAAGCGTCGGCACCACGTTAATGTACTGCCCTACGACATACATTGCATCCATAAGCGTCGGCACCACGTTTAGGTACTGCCCCACGACATACATTGCATCCATAAGCGTCAGCACCACGTTTAGGTACTGCCCCACGACATACATAAGCGTCGGCACCACGTTTAGGTACTGCCCCACGACATACATTGCATCCATAAGCGTCAGCACCACGTTTAGGTACTGCCCCACGACATACATAAGCGTCGGCACCACGTTTAGGTACTGCCCCACGACATACATTGCATCCATAAGCGTCAGCACCACGTTTAGGTACTGCCCCACGACATACATAAGCGTCGGCACCACGTTTAGGTACTGCCCCACGACATACATTGCATCCATAAGCGTCAGCACCACGTTTAGGTACTGCCCCACGACATACATAAGCGTCGGCACCACGTTTAGGTACTGCCCCACGACATACATTGCATCCATAAGCGTCAGCACCACGTTTAGGTACTGCCCCACGACATACATAAGCGTCGGCACCACGTTTAGGTACTGCCCCACGACATACATAAGCGTCGGCACCACGTTTAGGTACTGCCCCACGACATACATTGCATCCATAAGCGTCAGCACCACGTTTAGGTACTGCCCCACGACATACATTGCATCCATAAGCGTCGGCACCACGTTTAGGTACTGCCCGACGACATACATTGCATCCATAAGCGTCGGCACCACGTTTAGGTACTGCCCCACGACATACATTGCATCCATAAGCGTCAGCACCACGTTTAGGTACTGCCCCACGACATACATTGCATCCATAAGCGTCGACACCACGTTTAGGTACTGCGCTACGACATACAATTGATTTTGGGCTATAAGAACAGCACTCAATGGAATACTGCAAACGTTCGTGCCAGGGCTAAACTAGATGTTGGACCCACAGTCCAATATCAAATAGTTTCTATCAAATTGTCTTATTTCTAAAATTTTGGTAAGGAATTTACAATAGGTACCTACGGAGTGCCAAAATTTTGCAAGGCATTAAGTGGTCAAAGATTCCAGCATCGAGGTCTAAAAGACACAGCTCGTGTAGCTGTAGAGGACACTCGGCGTCAGGTGCGTCGCTGTCTGCACTGTGCACTCGCGCGAGTGGTGCACTATGGTGTGTCGTGTGTGTGCAACAACAGTCCTGACCGAGCGCAGTGTTACTAAGCATCTCCACAGCGTCCTCAGGGCCCAGTGGCAGCGCAGCGTCTGGTACCGACAACAATTCAAACTCAAGACAACAATAAAAGTGTCGCTCTGCACAGACCACGGCTAATCTAATTATCATAGGAATTGAATTGGATGTACATAGGTACTAGGGAGCTACTTTTTCTGTAGTAATGTTAAACTTGGAAGCTATGTAGTTGTGCTTCTGTGTGTATCGCACAGTGTGTTATGGTAATGTAGTGGGCGCGCCGCGAGCCGCGAGAGCCGCGGTCGCGCGGCACTCGGCAGCCATCAAATAATTTCTCGGCGCGACACTTGCTCGCTCAAGGCTGGCGCGGCCGCGGGCGGCGCGGGCGGCGGCGGCGCGGCGCGGAGCCTGCACCTGCGGACACACGCACACAGCCGCAATGTGCGCGTCTATTAATAGAAGCCGATGTACGACACTTGGTAACCGACTGGTTGTGCTTAGTCAGTGGCGCTTCTATTTGCAAGGAATTTGATTCCCGCTCGCTGTCCTGCTCCTCTGCATATTCCACTCCAAGGCCGCGCCTCGATATGTTCTAATACATTACTGCATGAACTTATGCAACTGTCTATTTCGTTTATTTATTTATGTACATATTAAAGTACATTTTTAAATATTTCTTAAAATATAAAAAATAAGTATAAAAAACATTTAAAAATATAAAAAATAGTATTCCGCCGGTGTCGGGAGCAGGGTCCAAGCTACCGGTGGTTAGGGCTCCAGAGACAGGAACCTCCTCACAATACGAGCCGTACTGCCTTCTGAATCAGGTCTTGATCCAACCGCCTAACGAGAGCCTCGACAGATGTTGATCGAGGCTTTGGGCCATAAGCCCATTGGCCGATACGACAATCGGCACAATGATAGTCCTTCATAATATGTCTCCGGTAGTTATTCGTCAAGATAACTTCGTCCATAATTGCACAGACGAAACCTTCGGTTTCTCCGAAAAGATCACCAAAACGTTACCAGGATACGGACGCTAAGAAATCTACATCGGGCTCATGAAGAGCCCGATAGAAGCGCCCGTGAAGCTCCTTGCTTTCCCATAACTTCTTGCGGTCATCGGTAGTAAGTACTACAGGTTTGCGCCAGTTCTCTTTAGCCATGGACAGCGGGGTGAGCCCTTTGTCCACTGCGACCACATCACGGTGCATACCCACTTCAGCTTTTAAAAAATATTCCCTGAGACTGCACACCTCGCGGTTGTGGAGGGTCTTTGCATTTAAAAAGCCTCGACCCCCACACTTCCGCGAGAGATACAGTCTCATCACCGATGATCGTGGGTGATGCATCCGATTTGCCAGTGTCACTCTCACAGTAAATATGCCAACTGTCTATTATTATTAACAAGGATCTGATAACTACTACTTGCAATATCGTAAGTAGGTACCCAAGTACCTACCTACCTCTTCTTGCACAAAACGGCAGCGGCGGCGGCGGCGGCGCTTCATGAAAATATGGTGTCGTTACAGCGTCGTAGTTCGTCTTTCATTCAAGTATTTTCTAGCCTACCCCAAGGCGGCAAGCAACTCCATTGTTTGAAAGTGAGAGCAACATGTTGATATTTTCTTTTTCTAATTTCAGATGTTGGAAAGTGTATGCAGTTTTTGCCCGACTGCGCCAGAAGGAGGGTTATGTTTTTCGAGAGTATGTATGTATGTTTGTATGTATAATTGTTTGGCACGCTCTGCGGCCTGAACGGCTCGATGGATTTTAGCTTAAGAGGTGTCGTTAGATTCGTATTTACTGTGAGAGTGACACTGAGTATTTCAAAATACAAAAAAAAAAAAATGGCGGATTTTTGGCGCCTTATTATGCCTTCTAAAAATTTTTTTTTCTCAAAACCTATCTCGTGTGGTATCAAAATAAAGGGTTTTAAAAAGTGATTACAAAAATATATACAACATATATGGTTAAAAGTAGTTCAAAGTGACAAATCGTAAAAAACACGTACCAAGAACTAAATCGTCTAATCGTCGCGCGTCGTCTTTCACATTTGTAAACTAAAAAGCTGGAAATAAAAAAAAGTAATTAAAAAAATTAAAAAACCCGACTGCAGCCTTATGCTAAAACTAACTGAAAAGCTAAAAACAAGCCCATTTAAAATTAAATAAAAGTTTGAAACAGGCGGGGCCCATACCAATTATTATAGTTTCGAACTCAAGTGGGTCCCGCCTGCTTCCAACTTTTATTTAATTTAAAATGGGCTTGTTTTTAGCTTTTCAGTTAGTTTTAGCATAAGGTTGCAGTCGGGTTTTTTAATTTTTTTAATTACTTTTTTTTTTTAACTGACGTAGCCTTTATCAAATTACCTACAAATTATTTCACTTAGATATTTTAATTTATTACCTACGTTTTTGCAATGATTCAGAATATTAATAAATCTGTGCCAGGTCAATCGTCAAACAGCTATCCCCTGATCAGACGCCGCATGCGCCCGCGCCGGCCAGGCCCAGGCTATAGGTACGGCAAAACTATTGAAACTGAAACAAGATGTGCGTTACTTAAATAATTTTAATCACACAAATTTAGCAGACGTTGATCACAAATTACCACTTTTTGCCGGCAGTCTCAAACAAATTAAAAACTATTTTACTCACTTTTTTCACAAATAAAATGTAGGTAAACCTACCTACTTGTGTGGCTACTGGTGTGATGTCGAAAGAACATCCACAACCACAACAGATTATCAAATAACATTGACAAGTACCTACTTGTGTAAGGAGCTCACGCACTATGTGGCTGCAGTGTTGGTCGCAGATGTTCCAACCATGTTGCAAACGCTCGTACAAAGTTTGGCCGCAACTGGTCGGACGGCCGCGGTCGGCGTGGCGCGGCGGCCGCGGCCGGGCGGTCCTACGGCCAAGTGCTCGAAGCGCATTTGTTTGGTCTGCTCTGTACGCGTACGGCCACACTGACCACGTTGTGCGCGACGCCCGCTACGGCATGCGGCAGTGGCAACGCAATGTCCTGTTCAGAACAGCTAACATAACACAAACATACATCCATACTTACTAATATACTTACTATGTACTTATTACTTACTTACTTATACCACTTATACTTTAAATTATAAATTCGAAAGTAACTCTGTCTGTCTGTCTATATGTTACCTTTTCACGCCTAAACCACTGAACGGATTTAGATGAAATTTGGCAGAGAGATAGATTGCATCCCGGAGAAGTACATACGATAGTTTTTATCCCGGAAATCATCCTTCAAGGGGTTGAAAAGGGGGGTGGAAGTTTGTCTGGGGAATCAATAACCGTTGAACCGATTTATATAAAATTTGGTATGGAGATAGTTTGAGTTGTGGGGAAGGATATAGAATAGGTTTTATCCCAGAAATAATCCCTTAAGGGTGTAAAAAGGGGGGGGTGGAGATTTGTAATAGGAATCAATAAAAAAGGACTATAATACTTTTGTCGCGGGTGAAACCGCGGGGCACAGCTAGTTTTATATAAATTCAATGCACCAATAAAATATAACATGTAGGTACTACCTAGGTGTTAACCCCAACAGTGCGCTGCGAACACCAATCAGCGTAATGACTTAAGAGACCTTTGCACTAGTAGTGAACCGATTCAACTATTCAATATAAAGTATTTAACTTACAAAACATAGCCACGTTTCCTTGATTTACCATTCTTCTACACGAATAACAAATTTGTCTATTACGTATTGGTCGGAACAACTTACAATCTAATAATGAGCTGTATTACTAAGAAATACAGGTGAGATCAGCGTGCCCGGCGCCGCTGCTTCAGCGAGCAGCTTTAGCGTACGGAGTCTCGTCACACACTCGATACCTATTACTGGTATTATTAAATAGCTCACGTCTAACATAAGTTATCAATGAATGTGCTTACTTTAGTAAAGTCAATATGTCCAGTACACAAATGTACATATATAGGTAAGTATTCGGCACAGGGAGGCAGGAACGTACATCATGGCGCACACTGTAGCTACGAACTTAGCAGTCGTTCGTCGGTTATAAAAAAGTGCAACACATACATGGTCAAAATGACGTGTGGACCAGCCATTTTTTTTTTTTTTTTGATAGCCGACGAAATAATTTCACACTACGCTTTTATTATAATATACCTACTTACCTAAAGAGGTAACCCAAGGAAGTTTCAAGTTTCAAAACCGACGTAAGAAGATCTTTCATACAAACTAGGTACATACATATTTTACCCCTTTCACCTCAAGTGGTTGATTGAAATATCGCAATGTAAAAATTTGACTATTCCTTCATGGATGTTACACAAATACTCACCATTCACGTTGATCGTTATTATGGTCTTATCCAAAGTAAAATATTAGAATTGATACTAGTCGTAAGAATAAGCAAGAATGTCGGAGAAGAATGGGCAAGAAACTCCACCGTTACTCCTTTAAAATGTTTTACAATGTTTTGTATACATTAATAATATGTATAATTATATATGTGAAGTATATGCACCCAGTTATTATTCGAATTAATTATAACGGGTTATAGGGATAATATCTGTAGGATCATTATATGTAACGGATAGAATAATAAGCTAAATACAATGACGAAACATTATAACTTAACATTATTTAGAGACTATACATTTATATACAGAAAAGCTATTTTTACAAGGTAAAGAAAGTATTGAGGTGGGAAATGATCATAGTGTGTCAAATTGTAGTTTAGTTAGTATGGAACTAGAAAGTACTATTGGCATAGAGAAATATAAGTACATTAGTTCAGTGAGAATCCGCAATAATAGAATGCCAGTCAGGGTCTTTCCGTTTGGTTCCGGAAGGAAGGTAAATAAATTTTAGTTCATTTTGGGACCTAGGATAATTCAGACTACCTACTCGTATATAAAAAAATGTAATATGGCCCGCGGATTCCTTTTGGCATGAAGTCTCTACGATGAGATTTAAAATAAACGCACATCTCCGACTAATAAGTAGTTATCTGTGACGTTACCGCACTAGTGCCGTAACATAAAGTAAAAAGCACGCGTGCTTAATACACTGCATTATGGACCTTTCACGCCTAAACCACTGAACCGATCATTCTGAAATTTTACATATACATTGTCAGGTGTACCTACAGAAACGGACATATATAGAAATGACATATAAATATACGTGGCACCATCTATTGTCATAATAACGTTATTGCTGTTTTCCTCGGGAACAGCACTTTTTCAGGATGAAAGGTACCCTATATCTGTTTCTGTACTCCTGACAATGTGTATGCAAATTTTCAGGATGAGCGGTTCAGTGGATTAAGCGTGATAAGGTAACAAACAAACTTACTTTTTTTCTCATGTAATTTAATTATAAGCTGTTGAGTTTCCAAATAAATAAATAAATTATTATATACTATTAGCAGCGCCCCGCGGTTTCAAGTCTCGATCCTGTGGAAATATCGGGATAAAAAGTATCCTATGTCCTTTCCCGGGACTCAAACTATCTCTATACCGAATTTAATCTAAATCGGTTCAGTGGTTTAGGCGTGAAAAGGTAACATACAGACAGACAGTTACTTTCGAATTTATAATATTATATAAAGTATATATAAGTATGGAGTATGGATAAAGTTAGGAAGTTAGGACTAGGATTGTGTTCAACGAATCACTAACTCTATCCAACGAATAAAATCAGTATGCTTACATGCTATTGCGCCTTAGTAAATTCTATTCAGTTTAAAAAGAGCTATCCAACGGTATATTACACATGGCTATTGGAGGGGGTACCAAAAGAAGCATCGTCCTTATAGCTACCGAAATCCGTTTTTTTATTATTATTTTGTTTTATCGTGTTTAGATATCAATACCTAACACGTCTGTGAAATTAACAAAAACCAGGCGACTGCGTGTCGGAGCACGCACAGTGAAGTCAAGAGTTCCGTAGTTGGGATTGGGATAGATTTATCCCAAAAACAAACTTAACTTTGTACTTAGTTGAAAAAATGTCCTACCATACGTCGATATAGGTACGTCATGCACGGTCAATTCTCCAACTGCAAATGTAAGTTTGTAACCGCAAAAAAAGCGGTAAAACTACAAATTGACGATTTTGGACTTTTACCTTTACTTGTGCCGTGAGACCTTGCTTCTTGCAAAATTTCATGATTCTAGATCAACGGGAAGTATCCAATTTGATTTATTTGCGAGTACCTACCAAATATGTCGCAGAAATGGCCGTGTTTTTTTTATATCTTTAAGTGACCTATTAATTTCAACTTGTTCTTTAGGAAAAGGGTCTTGACAGACAAACAGACAGACGAACGGACAACCAAGTAATCCTATAAGGGTTCCGTTTTTTTCCTTTTGAGGTACGTAACAATAAGGAACTGACTCTCTAAACAAATAAGTATTAAAAAAAAATGATTGACGAAAATCTTTGTATGGTCAACCCAAAAAAAATGTACCATATTAGGTATACATATTTAGGCGTCCGTCCGTTTGCATACTCTCGCCGTTACGTATAATGTCTAAGGCAAAATGTATACCTAACGCTTAGGCATTATGTAAAAGTCCTTGAAACCCAATTCAAAGTAAAAGTCAAATCATTTATTTAAAATGGCACATTAAAGGCACTTTTGAACGTCAAAAATTACAATAAAATAGAATTGATTCTAGTCGTCCCTTCCAAAATGTAAGTGTTCGTATGGAAAAGAATGGGCAAGAAACTCCACAGTTCTCAACTCTTTTAAAATATTTTACAAGGTTTTGTATACATTCATTATATATCTAATTATATGTGAAGACGATGCACCTGGAATTAAATTAGTCTACCACAAAAGGTAAAAAGAATGAAAAATGAAGCAATGACAGGTAAATCAATTATGTGATAGATACATGGTGCTCACATATTTACAAATATTGTAAAAGTGTGTGAGTTACTGTAGTCACAGAATGTAAAAATCAATGTTATAAAAATTTAAAAATATAAATTAAATTGATGATACGATCGCCATAGGCATAACGCCTAGGTGAATTGATAAGACTAGTTTTTGCTTTGTACCACCTGAGGCGCTGCTAAATAAAACAAAAATAGCGTCGAGTACGTCGTGAGTGTTTCCAAAAATAAAGATGAAAACAAGAGCGTGCCGCAAGAAACAACTTATTTTAAAGGCTTTGTTGTTGGCATTATTTACTATAAATAATTGAACAATTATTACAAATCTCAAACGGGATCTATAAAAAACCATGGACTAAAAAGGTTTTGGAGGTTATCTGGCTGGTAAATCATATTTTGACACTGAATTGCAAGTTGCAAAAATAAAAAAAAATTAAGTTTGGCGAGTTACCTTAGCGCATCCCATTAAGAGAGGGTAGTACTCATGAAAATACACTTTGATCGTGTTTGTATGGAACAACAGGTTTCTTTTTTAGTTGATCCCGTAGTAAGTTTAATACACTCCCTAAAAGTATGTCCCTTGTTTCTATTGCAGCTTCCTCAATTGTCGACACTATGTGCATGCGTGCGCTGGTTGCACGATGTTTTGACCTGTGTGTGTGCAACAAAATAATTTCCGAAGTTGGACAGAACCAATTGACTATTCTTCTGGCCACCGTGAGCAGTTTGGCTGGTATAATGTCGTGGTGGGACAGCAGCGGCTCAGTGAGCAGCGTTGACAGCGGCGGACGAGGGGGCTCGACACGAGGCGGCCGGTGCAGGCCGTACGGGCAGTGCACGACGGGCACCTGCCGGCCCTCGCTCGGTCTCAGCTCGGCGTCGCATGTTAATGCGGTTACATTCATTAGCAGAGCGCGGCGCGGCGGCTCGCTGTCGCGCGGCCAGTTTTAAAACAAGAATTAAACACCGAACGAGATCTGAAAGCAAGAAAAGTAACGGTACCGGACATAACCAGCCGGCCAGCGATCCACCGATACAGGCGCACAGCTCACATGCGTACGTATGAATATATAAAGTTTATCGCGGCGCCCACGGCCGGCCGGGGTCGCCGACCGCCCATCCACCAAATGGACATGAGACCGTGTGCACTGTTGTCATGTGTGCCCGCACCCTGTACCCCGCGTCCCTCACACTTCTCCTTCACCCCGCAATACACACATGCAGCAATGCAGATTTTTGATAAATTTCATTTATATAGAAACAACATACTTAGCTGTAAAAATTGTATAAGATACAGGTCATAAACCAATAAAAAATAGTAGATTGCTTGCCAAGGGAGTAAACAACTATTTTGAAGGCGAAAGTGTTTCTTTGAATCCAGAGCAGAGCGAAGGATTCCAGAGTAGAATCCCGAGCGTAGCGAGGCGCTCTGGATCAAAGTACGTCACTTGAGCTTAAAATAGTGTTGCTCCCGAGGTGGACACTCTACTTTTTATCATCCTCTATGAAAAAATAAGTAAGTGCAACTTATGAGTAAGAATAGTACGTTTATTTATTTCATTATCACTACTTGAGGAAGACATACTCATTTTTTATAAAACTAAGTAAAATCCTAATTTGAGTAAACAATTAAGAACGAAGGCAGAATGCTCTTCGCGCGTTTTTTATTTTTTCACAAACTTTTTTTTTTAATTTGGCTTGCGTGCCTTTTAGTTTATCATACAGCCTGTTACTTGTTCATACAATGTTCGTGATTGATCTCTTTGGTAAGTGGGACTTTTACTAACAATATCCACATTCCAAATTCAAATCAATTTAAGTCCCTAGGGATTAAAGAGCTATTTTAGTCCCTGTTTACGAAGAATACACTAGCTCTTTTTGAATAGATGTGATAAAAAATAATTGCTTCTTCATGTAGGCAGGTACACCGGCAGTAGGTAGGTAGGTACACTAAACATAACCATACGTACTTTAAACATAACGTCAGACGTATTCTGGAGATCTTGCCTCGGCCAGTCGGCCCCCTGCCACCTTGCTGACTGGCAAATCTTGTTAGAGAAAGAAGTAGATTAAGAAAGTCATTTCGGAATATCGGACTACTTGCACACAATTCTGGTTAATGTTTAAGCAACTTTACGATGACCAGGTAAGGATGTCATAAGTTCTGTAGAAATACTACCAGCGCCCTAATTGCGTACCTAACTGACTTACAATCACACTCCCATTCATTTTCAAGGGGATTCATAATTCATTGCTACTGAATGTTTTTTTTTTTAATTCGTCGGCTTGGCAACGTAAATAACGGAATGAATAGGTATTGCTGAATTGTCAACATAAAGGGATTGTGTAGAATCGTCGTGTCACAATCACGAAATGGTTTTGTCCCCTCGGCGCCGGCGACCGCTATCGAACATTATCGGAACATAATTATCCTAAACCGGGCAGTATCGCGCGATAACGTACCGATTACACAGCGATATGCGACCACGTCCGCCGCAGCTACCGAGCACCGAACGACAACACACGAATGCAGCAGTCCTAACTCAAATCACAGGTATGTGGGTGCAGTGATATGCACATTACTTCTGAAGGCTGATGTGTTAGTGGAAGGGAACACAGGTGCCGGCAGACAGTTCCACAGTTTGGCTGTGCGCATAATAAACGTGGAGGAGAAGCGCTGAGTACGACTGGTCGGGATTTCAACCAAGTGCGGATGGTACCCTGCAGTAGGTACCGACGTCTGGAAGTCTGGTGGTAAAAGGGAGATGGTGGAATCAAGTCGTATAGCTCCCAACATGTCTAACAAAGTGTCCATCTCTGAAAAATCTATAAAACGCACAAATATATATTTGGATTTCGTACTTTCCCCGACCGACTTCAACACTACCTCCATCGAGAGTTATTGATTATTAATTATTACGATTTATGGAATTGTGTAAAAGTGCAAATTGACACTAATCACTGACTTATTATAACGAAAGTCGCGATAAACTCAAAAACTAACGAACGCATATGATTTACACCAATGCACAACGGATGGAGTGATTCATTCATGATGAGTGGTTTAGGTATATAATTCAATAAGGTGTTGTGTAAATTGTCTGAAATATGACGATGATTGTTGAAGATGTCGGAAAAAACCATGCTGACTGGCAGCTTTACTGCCGTACGCCGCGTAAACCAAGTTATATGAAAAACCACGTAAGACCCGGTAGTACGTTCCCGTGTGATATTTTCCGACATCCACGCGAGCGAAGTCGCGGGCAAAAGCTAGTTCTTAAAAATCATAATCTATGACGTAAAACAAAGTTGGAGGTAAGTTGCTTAAAAGTCTGTTAGCCTAGATTGTAATCCATTATTAAGAACTTTAGTTCTTATTAATAAAGGATAAAAAAGCGTCCAACTACGAGTCGGACTCGTACACGAAGGATTTCTTACCACCGTACAATATTTTAACAGTACACACCGAAAAAAAAACACGTTTCTTGTAAGGATATCAAACGTAACAAATATATTAAAGATTCAGCCGGCAAATTGTTAACCACAGCCAAAGAAATTCATAAAAGGTGGCAGAAATACTGCAAAAAAGAGGAAAACCACGGGATCAGGCGAGATTCCAGCAGATATATGGAAAAACTGGGAAATACTGGTGTAGCATGGTTGACTAAACTTAAAACGAAATTCTTATAACCACCAAAGTACATGTGGAGAACCAGTAACCTGATACCTTTCTATAAGAATAAAGGGGATGTTCCTGACTGTGGAAATTATAGAGGAATCAAGCTAACCTCTCACGCCCTCAAGATATGAGAAAGTATCCTCGTAAAAAGGCTAACAAATATAACACCGAACCAATGCGGATTTACCAGCGGTGTGAGCACTACAGACGCAATTCACTCAGTGAAAATACTTTTGTAAAAATATAGTCTCGCAAACAAAACCTCCGCATGGTTTTCATCGACCTCAAAAAGGCGTTCGACCGAGTTCCGTGAGAGCTTATCTGGCAAGCACTGAGAGCACAACTAGTGCCGGAGTATTATATCGAGCTCCTTCAAGATCTGTACCTTAGTGTATCTAAAAGAGTGGTCAGCCCAGCAGGATTGTTCCAGCAAAGTAAAACATTTGAGGTCAGAGTAGGTGTTCATCAGGGCTCGACCGCAAGCCTTCTACTATTCAACCTGGTAATGGACTATATCACTTCAAACAAACAAAAACCAACACTATGGTCACTGCTATAAGCCGATGATGTGGTTTTTGTAGCCTAATCGAAGGCAAAAGTGCAATCGGTGACGGCATGGCAGAGTCCTTGGAGAGGAGAAGGTGGAGAGTCAGTAGACAGAAGGGTGAATATATGTATTGTAATTTTTCCGGAGCTAATGTGGGTGTTATACCAAGGCCATCCTGCGAAAATAGACCTCTAAACAGAATTAAAGAGTTCACGTATCTCGAATCTAATGTAGCTTCAAAAGCCTGTATAAAGAGAGACATACACAATAGAATCCAGGCAGCCTGATTGAAATAGAGATCGTTGCCTGGCATCCTATGCGAGTCCAGTATGCTGAGTCAAGGGCAACGTATACATAAGGACAGTAATGCCACCTCTTCTATATGGACCTGAGTGCTGGCCGATGAGGAAGACGGGTGAACAGAAATTCACACTACAGAAATAAAAATGCTACACTGGTCTGGTTGAGTTTCGTAAAAGGATAAAATAAGAAACGAATATATTTGTGGTACTTTTAAAATCGCTAAGATACACGAAAAACTTAGTGAAAACCGCTAGCGCTGGTACGGACATGTGAGGCGAGATGGTGACCATATGACTAAAAGAGTCATGGAAAAAGAGGCCGTGGATGACCACCGATAACTTGGCTACGAACAATAAAAAATTACATGATAGCGAGCAACAAAACTAAAGAGACAACCCACCGTACCGTAGTACGTTCGAATTGTGTTCTGCGCGACATCCAAGTGCGTGCGGAGCGGTGAGCTTCGACTATGAAATATTATTTATATAGGTAATGTGGTAGTGGCGATTGTGATAAATGGTCCAACAATGCGCGGCGCAGGTGCAGGCCGCCTGACCTTTGCAGCGAGCTTACCCCCCTGCCCCACAGTCGCTGCCCTCGCCCCGCTGCGCAAGCGTCCGAAGCCTCCGCCGCCCGTTATGAATCCTCTCGTATGCGAGAGTGACCGTTACCCGCAAACTGTATTTTTCAAAACCACGTTTTATATACACGACTAACTAATCATAAATTTATCTTGCTGGATATACACCCCACGAAATCGAATAACGAATGCCTACAACAAGCTACTGCGCTTGTTTCCATGCCGAGAAAAACTGACGTGATAGCTAAAAGGATGACATGCTCACAAAGACTCAAGTCTTTTTGTCACGGGGTAGGTACGCTGAAACTACAGTAGGTACGTCCTGACGAAGAGAGAAACTGCGAGAGAAGTTAGCAATTGGATAGTACGTACAATGGTTTAGTCTTCGAAACTATTGAACCGATTCCGAAAATTCTTTCACTATAATGGGAAGCTAATTGTCGAATGTCACAGGACACTCGGCTGTTAAAAAACAAGAAATTTCACGCGGACGAAAGCTAGTTACACAATATCCAGTATGCAAGATGTCAGAAAGTATAAAATTATAGGTAATAAAAATACAACTTACAGATGCAGATCTTGCCTGATTTAATCGAGCAGGATCATGGATCATCCCCTGGCCCCTGCTTCCCACGGTGCATTCTACTGATGTGGCGGCATTTTTTAAAATTTTATGAGATTTATCTAACTAATGTGTGTCGCGGACACATAAATATGGTATACAAGGTAAATTTCAAATAAATCAAATCCTTCGACTAGTTTCTTCAGAATCGAGAGTTTATAAGAAGTTGTCAAAATCGGTTACAAAACTTAGCATAATATTTCCATTGATTAACGTTATACCTACAATTTGACTTCAACTCTTCATTAGGGACATTTATGGATATGATATATTGTTATAGCCAATTATTTGTAAAAGAGTAACTTGGCACTTCTCAATAGGAAACGATCAATTGGAACCGTGGACTTAGAAGCTTCAGAGGCTGACGTTTCATAAGTGAGCATGTGTGTGTGTGTGTGTGTGTGTGAAATAAAATATTATGAATTTGAACCGAAACTGAACTAATTCTTTAGGGCATGTATTTAACACGGCGACATATTAATCTGAATTTGGGGTTCAAAAATAATTAAATCCGGTAACAAAAATAGTAGGTTGGTATCTACAGCGAAGGATAATTTTAAGTAGAAAGTAGCAGCTTTAATAATAATCAATTGTTGGCATTGTTTTAATTTAAACTGGCATCGAGTTTTTGTTTTGGTAACTTATTGTTAAGCGAACACTTATTTATTTATTTAAACTTTCGCACAAAAAGGTACAAAGGCGGACTTAATGCCTTAGGCATTCTCTACCAGTCAACCAAGGGTGGTGAAGACTTGACGGCGGATTTAAAGTAGAAAATAAGCAGTTTTAAATTATACAATGAGGTTGTTTATAAAGTTAACTACTTAATTGTCTTTAATAGGTAATAATAAGACGTCGTCGACGGAGCCCCGTTTCACGGGGTTATTTCTGTCTATAGGGTTTAAAGTAACCTGATGACGGGGGCTCGTTCGCTCGCTTTGCTCACTCACTTGAGCCCCCGTCATCCGCTTCGAACCTAACCTGTCTGAGTCGTGTTGCCATAATTCCCGAGCTCGCTTCGCTCGCTTTTGCATCCTAAGTTCTCAAGTTCAACCTTGTGTGTTTCTGGAAGTGAGTCTTCAGAGGTGCCCATAATACAATTTTTTGTTATCCCACTGTTAATATTAGTCGCCATGTCGTTATTTATAGGACCTCCCCTATGATTTCAATTGGCCCTGTTTAATATGTTCGCTACCTAAAGTAGCAGCCGCCGTTTTAATAATTCCTTGCATTTTGAAGCTCATTAATTAAGTATTGCTAAAATATTTAATCGCTACCTAGTTATTTTTTAGTAGCAAATGTTTAGTCGCCCTTTAAGTTGTTAGTCGCCTGAAAAATAATAAGCCATTCTTTAGTACCTACCTACAGGTTATTTTTACCGACTTCAAAAAAAGGAGGTTATCAACTCGACACGTACCTGTGTATGTAATATTATTGGAACTGCAATATACTCATATATGACAGTCTATTAGAGTTTCCAAACAAATATACAAAATTTCATAGATGTATGTATGTATGTTTGTCCACGCATGTCTCCGCAACTGTTGATCGGATCGTGACCAATTTTTTTTTGGGCTGTCTCAATTTTGTGCTGTAGAACAATTGTATGAGAAACAATAAAAACTTTTTTTTTTTTACTTCAACTTAGGTCATAGTGCAAGTTCAGCAAAATCGATTCAGTTATTTTCAAGATATGGACTAATACGTGTAAGTGTGACGGCCTGCCTTATTGATACGAGCTACGGGTGTAGTGTCAAAGGGAAAACAACTCAAAACCTTGGTCAAATTCTAGTACAATATTTACAATAAAACTATTATCTACTTATTACAAAAAAATATTCCAGTTTTTACTTAAAACTAAAAATTGCGAAATAAAAAAGTCATCATCATCATCATTTCAGCCGAAAGACGTCCACTGCTGGACATAGGCCTCCCCCAAGCACCTCCACTTCGACCGGTTTTGTGCTTCTCGCATCCAACGAGTTCCTGCGGCCTTCACAAGGTCGTCGGTCCACCTTGTGGGAGGCCTTCCAACGCTACGCCTTCCGGTACGCGGTCGCCACTCCAGAACCTTTCGGCCCCATCGGCCATCTGTTCTGCGAGCAATGTGCCCTGCCCACTGCCACTTAAGTTTGGCAATTCTTCGGGCTATGTCGGTTACCTTGGTTCTCCTGCGGATCTCTTCATTTCTGATTCGATCCCGCAGGGAAATTCCAAGCATAGCCCTCTCCATTGCCCTTTGGGTGACTTTCAGCCTTCTAATAAGGCCCATTGTGAGCGACCACGTTTCAGTGCCATATGTCATCACTGGCAACACGCACTGGTCAAAGACTTTCGTCTTGAGACACTGCGGTATGTGGGACGAGAAGATATTGCGTAGCTTCCCGAACGCTGCCCAGCCGAGTCGGATTCGGCGATTGACCTCTTTCTCGAAGTTGGACCTACCTAACTGGACAGTTTGTCCTAGGTAAATATACTCGTCCACGACTTCGAGTGTGGCGTCTCCGATCTTCATGAGAGTGGGTGTTACATGGGCATTTGACATGACCTTCGTTTTGTCCATGTTCATTTTCAGACCCACTCTTTCAGAGGCTCTACTGAGGTCATCGAGCATTGTACTGAGGTCCTCCATAGTCTCAGCCATGACTACTATATCGTCGGCAAACCGAAGGTGAGTTATGTACTCGCCATTGATGTTAATGCCAGCTCCTTTCCAGTCCAGAACCTTAAAGACATCCTCCAGAGCAGCGGTGAACAGTTTCGGAGAGATAACGTCTCCCTGTCTCACACCTCGCTGCAGAAGGATAGGTTTCGAGGTCTGGTCCTGGAGTCGAACTGACATAGTGGCGTTTTCGTACAGACACTTCAGCACCTCGATGTACCGATAGTCGATCTGGCACCGTTGAAGAGACTGCAGTACAGCCCATGTCTCGATCGAATCAAAGGCTTTCTCGTAGTCCACAAACGCTAAGCAGAGAGGCAGGTTATACTCTTCGGTCTTCTGTATAACCTGTCGCAGCGTATGTATGTGGTCTACGGTGCTAAAGCCTTTACGGAATCCGGCTTGTTCGGGAGGCTGGAAGTCGTCAAACCTGCGCGCGAGACGGTTCGTGATGACTCTCGAAAACAGCTTGTAGACATGGCTCAGAAGTGAGATGGGCCTATAATTCTTAAGAAGGGCATTGTCACCCTTCTTAAAGAAAAGTATCACCACACCTCTGTTCCATGCCTGTGGTGTTTTACCCTCGAGTATGACGGAATCAAACAGCCTCTGAAGGGCCTTAAGAACGGGTTTTCCGCCGGCCTTCAGGAGCTCGGCCGTAATTCCGTCATCACCCGGTGCCTTGTTGTTTTTAGTTGCTTCAGAGCCATCCTAATCTCGTACAGGCTGACGTCCGGGATGTCTTCGGTATAGTGTCGGGTCAATCTAGCTCTTGGGTCGTTTGCCAGATTCGTAATAAAAAAGTAATTTAAAAAAATTATATCAACATCAAAAAAAGAAATTAACACAACATTCTGAAATAACTTTAATTTCGGAAGTCAGTGGCAAAAAAACTAAAATACAGATTCCAAGACACCGACGTCCAAAATTAAAGCTATTTCAGAATTTTGTTTTAATTTCATTTAGAAGTCGATATATATTTTTTTAAATTTATTTTTAGAGTAAAATATTTTTGATAGAATAGACATATATATACTTACTACATAAGAACAAGGCCAAACCAAAATTACAAATATCTTCTACAATAATTTGAAAACAAATAATGACTTTACATTACAATTTATTATATTAAAATGTAGTTGATCAAAAAATAATTCTTCACTTTTTAGTTGTACCTACCCTGCACAAATTTTATTAACACTAGTGCATTGATGAATTGAAGACACCGACTAGAAGAATCGTCAAAATTCGCATAGAAATGCCGGAGATGCAGTACATTTATGCATATAACTTCGTACATAGGAATAATTACCAAATGCATTATATACTAAAACCTTCCTGAAAGTATGTAGATCACATTAATGAATTATCAAAATTGGTTCATCAATTTTTGAGAAAATCGCGGACATACAAACATACATACATAGATACACACATACATACATACGGGTCGAATACAGAACCTAACTTTTTGAAGTCGGTAAAAAAATGCTCAATATCGCCGCTGTCAACAGAGGCCTAGTGTACAAATTTGACAAAGTCTAATAATGAAAAAAAAGGAAAAACATAGGGACAATTCAGTTTATGAAATATATTTTAAATTGGTCCAATATTCGAAGAGGAAATAGGCAAGAGCCAAACCTCGAATTATGACTTTTTACTTAGGCTTTTTCAAGTCTCTCCGACCACATTTCCTCTTAACTCAGGCAACCGTTTTACGTTCATTAATACTAGCATCACATACCTCGTGAATTTACTCATATGATCAGGCTCCCTCAGAATATCCTCGGGATGCAGGGTCTCAGAATATCCGTGATATTCCGGGACCCTGCATCCCTCTTATCGAGTAGTTTCAGGTTTAATTAATCGACCATAAGGAACGCACGTGTTGCAAGAGCTGTATCCCACTTATGTAAAACATGTGCCCAATCAATGAGTATCGAGCGCACCGGCGCGCGGCGAGGCCATCAGCGGCAGCCTTCGCATGCCGGCTGAACAAACAGGCCCATCGAACAGAAACCAAGCATTTCACCGCGTTTTTGAGTATTCTACAAGAATATGATATTACGACGATAGAGCCACCTTCGGCTAGCGGAAGTTCTTCATAATAAGGTTAATGTTGTTAAGAAACTAACTACTATTATATAATAATAGCTTAGCGTCGGTTTCTCATCACATGACCGTGATTATCAAGTCTCAATACTTGCCGCTGTTCATTTTTGAGAATTCATTGTTGTCGTATTTAGTTAATTTATAACAACTTAGTTCACATGCTTCGCTAACTATGCAACGGATTGATTACGCCAAATAGCATTACGTACAAGTAACACGTAGGTACGTATGGCTGGACGGCTTCGGCTGCAGGCCGTGCAGCGCGCACACTGCCGTTGATGTCTTTTACAGGCGTCGGCGTCGCTTCTCCCGGGCGGCGCGCGTGCTGGCAGGCTCACTCACGATAACAACACATTACCTAACTAAAGACTAACGCACAAATCTTACATAATTATTTATATTGCAGAATATTTAGCGACAAAAAAAAACTTTCAATTAAATAAAATATATTTTCTTCGTGTTAGAAGAAAGTAGTCTTTTTTTTTGGTATAATTTATTAACCAACTTGGGTTACATAACTGTAAGTAAGAAAATACTAGAGTAATTGTCCATCAGTCTAGTAAATAATATTTTGTTGACTAGCTCTGCCCGCGACTTCGTCCGCGTGCTCGTTCCGCCGACCCACCCGTCGCTTCGCATCACCTGCCCGCGCTATCACTTCGTTTTCGCTTAGCATTTTTTGACTTTTTTCTTTTTACTCGGCACCTATGGATCATGGCGTGATGTTAAATACCATAGAAATGTAAAAACTTCTGTCATATATCTATGTTAAATACCTATTCCTACAGAATTGGGCTATCAAATGCAAAAATAATTTTTCAAATCCGACCTGAAGTTCCAGAGATTAGCGCATTAAAACAAACCTTCAGCTTTACTATTAGTAGGTATAGTACTGGTCAACACGAGTCTTATTTCCTTTATTATTTTTCTGTTATTGGGTATTTCTATGTCCCTGACTATGAAAAAAACACTGGGAGATGGCTAACAGCTTTACTTTTTTTAAATATTCAGTTTTATTATATTAACAAAAAATATAGAAAACTAGCTGCGCCCCACGGATTCACCCTCATAAGTTTCGATCCCGTGGGAATATCGGGATAAAAACTATCCTATGTCCTTTCCCGGAATGCAATCTATCTCTCTGCCAAATTTTATCGAAATCCTTTCAGTGGTTTAGGCGTGAAAAGGTAACATACAGACAGACAGAGAGACAGACAGACAGACAGATAGACAGACAGACAGTTTATTTTCACAACGCAGAAGTACCAATCGTCATGATGGTTTCGAGGTTCGAAGACAACAACAAAATATATTTCAGTGACCAATAAAAAACGCAAATCTAAGTAAAAACAGTACATGAGGTTAGTTAGCTGTAACTCAAAAACAAAAGCTGTTAGAGAAAAATTGTTGCCATATTTAAAAAATACGCGTCAATTTGAAATAGAAACCCAAAAAAAATCACAGGAAGCAAACAATTTTTTTTTTTTTTTTTTTGTTGACCCGTGAGAGATTTAGGGCCGATTTTTAACCGACTTCAAAAAAAGGAGCAGGTTCTTTCGGTTGAATATTTTTATGTTTGTTACCTCAGAACTCCGTTATTTATAAGCCGATTTGCAAAATTATTTTTTTAACGGACAAGGTATGCCTCAGGAGTAGTCCCATATAAGTTTTATTATCTTTGCTTTGGTAGTTTTTGAGTTAGCTTCAGTAATACGAATTTTTTCCACTTTGTTTTAATAACTTCCTGTCACTGATATTTACATAGCAAGTAGTGTTATATGAGTTTGTGTGGGGTAGGTGTGTGTAAACAGTGAAAAATAAAAACGTTTTTACAAAAGAAAAAAACCACTACAAAGTGAAAAATAACTTAATTTCGGAAGTCGGTGTCAATAAAAAATGAAAATGCGGAACCAACGATACCGACTTCCGAAATTAAATGTCATTTTTTACTTTTTTTTTGTAAAATAGTTTTTTAATTTTCAGATAGGTACTTAACATTTATCTGAGGGATAAAATTGCAGTTTGACAGCTTTTGTATAGAAAAAAATGTCAAATTGACATAATTATATATATTGATTTTCAGATGAAAGTTCTCACTAAGTTATCTGATAATTGAAAAATCTGCCCTTAGATGCACACGGAATAAAATAGGTAGATTTTTTTTCAGCTTATTTCTGAAGTTTTTCACTGATGAAGGGATCCAGCACATCCCAAAATCGAGTACGTGATGATTACGCGTATGCTGCCTGGGGGCAGACTGGTTGAACCAAAACAATGCTTTTAGCTATCGTAGTACCTAGACCTACTAAGTAATTGACTATCTTAATTTTATCGTAATGTATTCAATTCCATTAGGAAAACCTAGAATAATAATAAATATAGCACAAAAAACTTGATGTTGACATATACATAGATTACACCCGTGTCTAGTACCTACTATTATTTATATATTCTGTGCCCGTGTGTATCTCTAGCGGTTGAGGGCGGGTCACTAGTAGTTCAATAAAATGTATTTGTGAACGCCATTTTTGGCAGGATATGCTGAAACTAAATTATTGTGTGACATATATTGTAAACAACCCCGTTTCACCCGCGGAAATGTCGATCCCGTGGGAATATCGGGGTAAAAAGTAGCCTATATGTTAATTCAGGGTGTCAGCTACCTCTATACAAAATTTTATCTAAATTGGTCTAGCCGTTTGAGCGTGAAGAAGTAACAAACATATAAACACATACACACACACAAACTTTCGCCTTTATAATATTATATATATAGTGTGATTTGTTGCGTAAATATTTACCACTCTGGCAAATAAATATTTTTGATTTAATTTTGTTGGAGCCGTAATGCTAGTAAGTTGTGCAAGTATAATTGTATAATTATGTATTCCTGATAAAGTTATTATCATTCGTACATTCTACTGTAGGTGCTACGACACTCATACCTAATAACATTATTGAGTTGTGAACTTTAATAATGTGAACTCGACTCTGTCGTTTACATTTACTATCAGGGTAGCCGTCTACAGTTGATAATAAATTACGGGTCATTATACTTAGTGGTTGTTTATTATATCAATAAGTTATCGTGCAGTCTGCAGGACGCGTGAACCACGAATCACGAGTGGCCAGGAGTGGCCAGGAGTGGCCAGGAGTGGCCAGGAGTGGCCAGGAGTGGCCAGGAGTGGCCAGGAGTGGCAGGCCACCACAATCATAGTTCTGCCCCCGATAGAAAAAAAGACGCATCTAACATTTTTTCCAGATTTGAGTTCAAAGAGAATTAAAACCATTTGTATAGTCATTGTTTGAGTTACATACATTGCCGGAATCAGAAAAAAAAGGCGCATCTGTTGTATTTTTAATATTTTTCTAACTTCCTCCAGTAATTAATTTCCCAATCAACAGCAATTAATTTCCCGTTTCATTCATTAAAACATTTATTTCTGCGTTTTTACTTTTTGTTAGATACTTCTTTTTAACTATCGGGGGCAGAGTTGTGCCATTCAACATCAAAAACGACCAAACGCTCCTTGACTAATAATGAAATATCGCGGAGGACCTATCTCTATGCGGAGTATCATTGTATTGGAAACATGTTCTTGCAGCAATGTTTCCAATCCAAAATAAATTGATGGAAATCTACGGTAAAGGCAGGCTTGGTAGCAGGTTGTGTTTGATTATTGTTTAGTATCTACATAAAATATTACTACTACCAGTTATCTAGTTTTGTTTTTGTAAAACGTCCCATTGAAACGAGTTCCTGGAAGGACTTGAGGAAAGCCTTTGTCAAACAAAGATGTAATACAAATGTGAAACTCACACCGTTATCCACAGCATCAACTCAACTCAACCAAACAACAAACTGCAAACTGCAAATTTAAGTTGGTCGACTATTACTCTATTATATTAGCTAGTGACACGGACCTATTCTGTTGTTCTCTGAGTGAGTTCACTAAGAATGCATTGTTTGTAATAAGTTACAAAATTTAATTATTTTAAGAAGTTAGTAATAAGTTAGGATAACAGTTTAGATAAATGTACACTATCGCAATAGGTTTCCCTGTAAAGATAGATGTAAGTTGGGAAATAAATAAATAAATAAAAAATACTCGTAAACTTGTAAAGCCCACTTAAGTAACATAGTTTTCCTTTAAACTTCGTTATATATAGATACTACTGCCGTAACATTTGAATTTCTAACTACAACCGTTTAGTTGGTAGAGGGGCGGACCCTTGACTCTAACGAAAATTGGTACTTTAAAGCTTGATAATTCACGAACGGTTTATTTAATCAAAAAACGGTCTTTCCAAATCCCTAATATTTTTGAAAGACCTATCCAACGATAACCCACAGCATGGGGAGGACGAAAAAAAAAATTATCATCCCCACTTTACATGTAGGGGAGGTACCCTAAATAATTGTTTTTTTCAACATTTTATTTTACTACTTTTTCGGCGTCATTAACGTGTATACTCATGCCAAATTACATCTTTCTAGTACCAAGAGTTTTTGAGCTAAACCGCGGACAGACAGACAGACGGACATGGCGAATCTATAAGGGTTCCTTGTTGACTACGGAACCCTAAAAAACGGATTAAAGATCACCAGAAGAGCATTTAATGTTAAAAATAAGTAAAACACACAAACTGGTTCAACCACATATAACAAACTATTGTGGTAAGAGAACATCTAAGTATCTGGTATATACCTAAAGTGTTTAACAAAATAGATTTATTAAGAGAAAGTAGAAATTAGCAAAGGATCACTTAAGACAAAATTGAAAAACATTATACAGGATAGCAAACAGAACAGAGCTAAATATAGTCTATTCAAACTTTTGTTTTAAATTAATATTATTTCAAGTTAAACAAATATCAATTTTATCGAAATGGTAATTAGGTTGATTTCAGTGACTAGCACTATTGAAAAACTTATAAAAATATTTGAAGTTGTAGCGTAAACTGAACTTTATTGTGTAGGGTATAAAGTTATTTTTCCATAAACTCATATTTATTAACATTTTTGGCAAATAAATCGCGAATTCAGATTACATTGTATAATATTAAACTCACTAATAAACTTTATAATATAATTTTATAAGTAGTAGGTATGTAGTAAGGTGGTGCGTGGTTATGTAAAAGAGCGCCTCTCGCCATCAAACGTAAAAGTATGGCGAGTTTAGAACTAAGTTTACACCTCTGTATTACAATAAATCATTAAATAAAACAAAAAAAGAAGTTAGATACCACATAATGATTTAAGTGCATCAGTATAATGTATAGTGATTCGACCGTGGCCGCGGCCGCGTGGTTTCCGCACCACGACACTATGAAGTCCGCACCGTACTTTTACGGGCTGAGATGGTGATGATTTTTTTTTAACCGACTTCAAAAAAGGAGGTTCTATCTTCGACCCGTATGTATGTATGTCCGCGATTTTTAGTCTGTTATTGCATTTCTAATTGTCTTTTAATAAAATCTACATCTATACTAATATTATAAAGAGGTAAAATTTGTTTGTAATTTGTAAGTTTGTATGTAGGGGTAATCTCTGGAACTACCAGTCGGATTTGAAAAATTCTTCTTGCATTTGATAGCCCAATTCTTGAGGAAGGCTATAGGCTATTTAACATCACGCTATGACCCTTAGGAGCCGAGCAAAAAGAAAAAAGTCAAAAAGAACGTTAAGTGACAGCGCGGGCGGGTGATGCGATACGACAGGGTGGCTCGGGGGAAACAAGAAGTTTCACGCGAACGAAGTCGCGGGCTGAAGCTAGTTTATAATATATCAAGGACGGAAATTTTGGTGATATAAGTATAACGTTTCCGTTTTCGTTGTAGGAGAAAAATGTGAACGTAAGAGCTTTAGTACCTACTCTTGTAACCTGACATAGTTATTTTGCTAACGCTTAGTTATTAGTATCGAAGGAGGGGCACAACTATGTGTATTTGTGTAGTGTGTCCATACGCGTAGGTACACTGTATAAAGGTAAGTACTCGTAAGACCATTATACTTAGGTTACTTCGGTAATGTGCAATAAATTGAATTCTATCTATGTGAAAAAGCTTATGTTGTGTTTGGGACGCACGCGATGGGCTTGCGAGCGGTGGACAGGCTGGGACAGACACGTCTGAGTTTAGAAACGTATTAATAGCGCAACAATGTGCGTGCACCGAGCGCGCCTTGTGCTGTGTGGCGTATCATATTTGTGTTGGATTGCATGCGCTCGATGGCCGATAAATAGTAGTTTTATGCGAGGGCGAGTCGCGGCCCGCCCCCGGCTTATTAATAACATTATGCTCGATTAGGCATGTCCCTCCCGGCGCCTGGGGACGACGCACTCCCGCGCGTTACGTCATCGCCTGAAATACGCCCGAGTTTTACACGAAATCGCCGATCGGCGGGCGAGCCGCTCCCGGAACGACTCTCTGACACGAACAGAATAAAACCGGCCGCCGGTAGTGCCAAACCCGCGGTCAACGACTCCCGAAATAGATGCACAACGCGCGCACCTATAGGAAATTAAGAACCGGTCCCGACCGCGGGCGCGGGCCGCGGCGACACTCCGATAGCGATAAAAATTCATTTCGAAAGCGGAATCCACCTGAGCGATTAATTTACTGCGGCTTTCACCGGTCGCGTTATCGAGGCTCGACGCGAACGTAGGCGAACTTCGATACGGAACTGTAAGCCGCGGACGTGGCAGGCACGCGGCGCGCCGCGGCCGCGTGGCGCGCGTCGGAGCCGCGCTCAACACGCCACACCATGCCAATTTATTCAAATTTACGCCCATTCGACAAACCGGCCCGCTAACAAACGATTGTATATTGCCTGAAATTCATAGAATTTCTTCCAGTCATTATACAGTACCTACCTAGCGATACACAATTTTTGAGACGGAACACTAATTTAGACCCAGTGACACTAGTTATTAGGTAGGTATTTCATAACCCTTGACTACTATAGTCCACTTTCATAACATTCGGATGTTTGAGTGCTTGAAGTTGCTTTATAATATTAATCAACCAGTGCCATTCAACTATCTACGTAGGTACCTAGTTGTGTAATCTTTAAAAATCAATGACAGTGCAAATGTTGACATATTTGATACAACCTGTTGAAGAAACCCTTTTAAATGTAAAACAATCAAGTCGTTAAGATTTCACTTGATATAGGTACGTAATCATATTACAAAGAACAAAATGAACTAAACAATTGAACTTGCAGCCGGTCTATCCTGTAACAATCGCACCGTGAACACTTCTCTGGAGTGAGCTGTCAGTAGTGTGAGGTGATCAGCTCAGCAACAGCAGGAGGTTGAGTGACAGCGCACTTCAGCTAAGTTTGACCGCCTGGGCGCCTGAGATATTACACATGTCAACAAAGAGTCCATCCTTCCATACAAAAAAAAATATTAAAATACTAAAATTATTATAAATGCGAAAGTAAATCTTGCTTGCCTGTTACGTTGTCACGCCCTAACGGCTGGACGGATTTGAGACACAAGTAGACAATGACCTGGATTAGGACATAGGATTTTTGAGCCCGGTAGTACATTCTCGTAGGATAATTCCCGAATAGGTACCACGCGGGCGAAGCCGCGGGCAAAAGCTAGTCTGTAACAAGAAGAAGCTACAAAGGGTAACAATAAGGAATGTGGCGGCCGCGACAGGTTGCATGTTGCACTAAGAAATAGCGGTGAAGTCTCGTGCTTTGACCTACATCCCATTTTTGCGAAGACAAATCTTTTCACCGTCTAATGAATAATGTATCTACTACTCCTTTTGGAAGTCATGAATTGAAGTGCTATCGCTGGACTCAGCCGTGCGGGACAGCTTACTCAGCAGTTCAGTGCCGTACATTCGCTAGCCCTCCTCGCTTTTACATCAGCATTACATTTTATATTTCAGTACATTAGCATATTAGAGACAAAGACAGACTAACGGAATTAAGGAAACGGGGAGACAGACCTCAGCATCTGGCCAAATTCCATGTAAACAATGTTAACGATGTATTGTAGGTATGTATGCATAAAACACTAACTACCAACAAACATTTGGGCAAACAGACTGACACAGACGCGGCCGGCCGCGGCCCGCGGCCGAGCGGCTGAGCGCTGGCGGGCGGCGCGGCGGCGCGGCGGCGGGGCTATCGTGCGCGAGTTAATGAGTTGAAAACGCGTGCTCATTGCCGGCCATGAGGAATTTTAATTAGTTAAGTGGGTTACGTGAGCGACGATGAGGAAACGCAACAGTGCGCGGATTATGTTGATAACATCGACTTCGGGAAGCGTTTCTTGCTCCGACCTACCCGACTGTTACGCGTTTCTCATTAGTCTAACAGCTAACTAATGAGAAACGCGTAACTGCTACACCAACACTATTATTAACAACAAGTCCGGTACGTTACCAACAGAGGGCGCTAGTGAGACTGTTGTCAGTCGAATAATAACATTATTGGACACTGAAAAAACCACATGAATACGACTCAAAACCAAGAAAGCAACATGAAATAAATGTCCTTAGCCGATAACCGGTTGTACGGTTACGACGTCGATGCATGGCGGCGCATGCGGCGATCGATGAATTAAGAGGATAGCTATCAGGGTAGGGAAAAATACATTGAACAAGTTACATACGCACTATGATTTCTTGGGCAAGAATTCGATCAAATTTCCGAATGCGGGTACCGACACCACAAGACGAGACATTCCTATAGACGTCAAAAGTCAACGACGACTAGTCCGACACATGTGACGTAATGATGTGCGACACATCGCAGGATTTCGATGGAGGTCGACGATATAACACGTTTGTTGTAGGTTACCGTAGGATCCAAAGGTGATGTGTGTCGTTAACCGTACAAGTGTTCTGCGCACGCGGTGCTGAGCCACGCGTGCGATTTCCTCGTCGTGTACGCCGGTCCGGTTACCTGATGCGCAGAGACAAGCTTCCAGTGAACAGCCGGACCCGGTACATATAAACGTCGTTACCGGACCGGTTCCGAAGAATTCCAGAAGCCAAACGTAGAACGTGGAGCGCGGACGACATCTTTACCTGACAGTATTAGAAATAACTATTTGACTCTAATGCTGCCCGGTAAGATGCGAACCGCCACTCCGACCGGAGACAGTGCTGGCTGGTGTATGTATCGGTGGAGGTCGGTGCGTGGTCGCCACGAGTCGGCGCGGGGCGCGCGCGCGTGCGGACGGCGGCGCTGCTGGTCGCGGACTGGGCCGGTCGGCCGGGGCCCGCGCGGCGCTGCGCTCTGGGAGCGGCGGAGGCGGCGCCGCCTCGCCGCACGCCCCACGCCCGCGACACCTCCTGCCACGCGACAACAACATCAGCAACCCTGAGGCCCGAACTCCCGACCAGCAGCGTTGTCACCACCACGCACCACGCATATGCTACATCTACGAGGACGCTGTTCACAGCTGACGATACCCTAACGCATACAGCGGCTTCACCTGTATTAACACAAGTTGAAGCGTTATTTCATTAAGGTACAGACGCCAGCACATCAAGCTACTGCAATCTGTCAAATTTCTTTAATAGATTTTCAACTTTATCGCTAAATCTTGGTAGCTTGATGTGCTGGCGTCTGTACTATGTATTAATAAATAATTGGATTAAATAGGTATTCCACTTTGGCCCACCAAGTGGAAAGCCCACAATTTGGACGTCCCACTAGTTAATGTTGGTGGTACTAGCAAAACATTCGCATAAACTCGTAAGTTACATGTTCCCAATGATATGCTAATAAATTTAATATCATTGCATGTTCCCCAGTAGAGCTGGCACTTGAAAAAAAAAATATGACAAATGGGAACTATTCGTACGAGAATAGGATGGCTTAATTTGAGCTCGTTGATTTTAAGCTGCTTCAGAACACCACTTTCATGGAGATTGGAGATCTACGGTTTTGTTGCTATAGCTCAGGGGGCCAGCTAGATAGAATACATAACACGACGGGCTGATTTTGTACAGTTGAGGAGCCAACTTCCAGCTGCATCATCAGACCAGCTCCATGGTACGATATTATTGCATTAACACCGAAAAACATCATAGATGTCCCAAGTTTCCGCTCAATCGGAAATGCGGATCACCCACTGCAACACATAATTATAATAGCACTTTGCCCCGCGACTTCGTCCGCGTGGGTTTCGTACTTTCCTTTAAAAATTTTAACACCCTCTCCACCTCCCCTTGCAAAATCCCCTTCTAAAATTAATGTTTATGATCTTTATAATTTATTTCGAGAAATAAGTATTTGGGCCAATTTTTAATTTTGGTCTTAAGTATAAATACCGAGTTTCGAGTTATTCAAACTGCGCGCTAAAATTCTTCTATACAAATTTGGACACCCCCCAATCCCCCCTTAGGGGGTTGTTTATAAAAAAAAGGACAAACTTCATCATTTACTTAGATAAGTATTCGTGCCCAGGTTTATTAACTCAAGGAATTAGATTTTTCATACAAACAAAATCCCCCTTTTCACCCCCTTAAAGGTTGAATTTTCAAAAACCCCTTCTTAGTGCTCCCCTACATTATAAAAGGAAGCTGTGTGCAAAATTTCACTCCGAAACTCCGAAATTTATTTCGCATAACACACTTGGCATAATCTTCTTTAAACGAATATTTTAAGGCATAAAAATTATTTAATATTGTTTGGTCGAATGTTTATAATTATATCAGAATTTACAATGGCATACTTTCAAGATGGCAGAATTTTATTTGGCACAGTTAACATTTCGCATAATTCCGTTTAGCATAACGTTTATTTAGAGCGACGGTTATTTGGTATAATTTCACTTGGCATACTATGAAGATGGCAGAATTTCATTTGGAATAATTTTATTAGGCATATTGCCATTTCTATAAAGTAGCATTTTTAACCTTAAATTAAAATTAAAATGTCTTAAAAAGTCAATATGTTGTACAACAAAAGTTAGTGACAGAAACGAATTGCTCCAAAACCAACTCCACGTGGTCTTGTATGCCCTACCCCTAGAGTGTAATTTAAACCCGCGTAGGCGCGGAGGGACGAGGCGGCCCGAGAGCTGAGGAGCAGGTGGTCTGCGTGGTGGTCTGGTCTGGTGGTGAGCGTTAAAACCATGTGCGACGATAAGCTCGCGTGGGACCGCCGGAGCCCCGCAGCGCCGGAGCCGTGACAGACACCATGCCTGCTGCATGTTGCATGCTTGCTTGCATGCTGCATGCTTGTTTGCATGCTGCATGCTTGCTTGCATGCTGAATGCTAATTGCTTGCATGCTGCATATTTGTTTGTATGCTGCATGTTTATTTGTATGCTGCATGCTTGTTTGCATGATACATGCTTGCTTGCATACAAGAAATACAAAATTATTCTAACTTTGAATTTTCTGTAATGTGATAGATGGGTCTTTCAATTATTATGGATATGAAATGTATGCCAAAAAAAACAAAAAATTATTCTAACTGTAAATTTTCTGAGATATGATAGTCCTGCCTTTTAATGACTATCGATATGAAATGTACCTATGCCAAAAGACGATTCTGACTGTACTTTCTGCGATATGATGGTTCTACTTTTTAATTATTAGGGATATGAAATTTATGCCTAAAGATGATTCTGACTTACAAAATTATGAGTTTTGAATGTATGATAAATGAGTGTTTGCCAAACGATTTTCTGCGAAATGAAGTTTATGCTATCCGCTGTTATGCAAAATAATATTATGACATAAAAAGTTCTACTATAAAGGGCGGACCCAATTCATCAGGACCATCCCCACATTCACTGGAACCAGTAATTCGTCAACTCGTTCTACATGCCTATGGTCCATTTGGAACGACTTGACCAAAACCAAAATCTTCAAGTCGTCCCAAATGAGCCGTAGGCATGTAGGACGGGTTGGTTGACGGATCACTCACTGGAACTACTTTTAAATAATTTAGAAGCGATGCGGCGAGTTTTATTTTCACAGCCCTCTAGGCTGCGAAGCTAAAATTGATTGATTTTCGTGACTGGGACTCGACATCATTTTTCTCTCATCATCTTTCAACTGGTATCATTTTTCTAAGCTTACTTCTTCTTGATTAGATAATAACGACACTTCTTCGCGTTCCAAAGTGGCACTGGTCGGTAGTGAAATTAACACGGTCATCGAATTCACGTCAATTTATTTTCCCAAAGGGGATTTAGATATTACCCGGGGGTATTACCCACAGACGAGGGGCGTTCAATGTATTCTCGGTATCAGGGTGATTTACTAATGATGTGGGTAATTTGACTAATTAATTAATTAATGACATTATCTAAGGGTATAAAGGTAAAATTTCATATAGTAAATTGTGATCATTAGTTTGCTAGTAATTATCCTTAGTCAACGACAACTGGAATGGCTAACGTGACAATATTGAAGAAAATCGAGTACCGCGCTGTTATTAAATTCCTTACCAAACAGGAAAAAAGTCAAAAAACTATTCACGAAGATATGGTGGCTGTTTACCAAGATTCTGCACCTTCGTTATCTACGGTTCAATTCAAAAGTGGTCAAGGAAAGAAAGGGGCAGAGAGAGTATTGAAGACGACACTCGCTCAGGCGGCTCGGTTACTGCCTGTATGGAAGAAAACGTTAAAAGTTGAGAATCTTATATTGGAGGATGCCCGAATTAAGATGAAAATGATAACAGAGATGACCCACCTCTCTGTGGATTCTGTGCACACATTTCTTCATGACCTTCTTTACCTTTCAAAAGTCAGTGCAAGATGGGTGCCGCGAATGCTCACGGCGTGGCGCCTCAAAATCAATTACGAATCGAGTTGAGAGTTTTTAGACCTCTGTGGTGAAGTTCCATCAAATATTTTCAATCGAATTGTTATTGGAGATGAAACCTGAGTTCATCATTTTTTTTTTTTTATTTGAAATGGGCTTGCTCTTAACTCTCTCTCTCTGTAGTCGGTCCCTCATGTCTGACGATCGTGGTCAGCTTCGGAGTTGCATCTGGAGCGGATGATCCGCCTCCACCGGTTTCTGTCCAGCGCATCTCTTACTACCGTGTAGAATTTAGAGGACGATGATTCCTTCACCTGATCGGTCCATCGTGTTGGTAAACGACTGCGCGATCGTTTGCCTTCGGTGTTCCCAACCACAATAAGTTTTTCCAAACTTTCATCGCCTCTGCATACTATGTGGCCGAAATAGGAGAGAATGCGTTGTTGACATATTGTCGACAAGCGGGTCCTTATTCGAAGCTGGGTTAAGATCGATACATTGGTGCGTTTGGCAGTCCACGGTATTCTCAACATTCGTCTCCAGCACCACATCTCAAATGCATCAATCCTTTGTCTTTCTCGGGCCAAAATCGTCCACGTTTCTACTCCATACAGGAAGATAGGGAATACTAGGGCTCGTATCAATCTGATCTTGGTTGTGATATCAATTCCTCACTTCTTCCAAATGTTACCTGAACGGGTCATAGCATCTTTGGCCATCCCAATACGCCTTTTTATCTCGGGGACACAGCTACCATCATTGCAGATTTGCGAGCCAAGGTAGGTGTAGTGGTCGACGATATTAATGCCAGGAATGTTGCAGGTGACATTCGTTAGCTTTCCGGCTCGATCCACAATCATTACCTTGGTTTTCGCTCTATTCACGGCGAGACCAATGTTGCCACTTTCACTCTCGAGTCTTTGGAACAACTCACTCATATCTTCCATGGATGTTGCAAGGAGAACGGTGTCGTCGTCATATCGGAGATTCGATACTCTTTTCCCACCTATAGGGAAACCCTTCTCCCAGTATTTGATGGTCTTCCGAATTATGTACTCTCCATATATGTTGAAAAGGGAAGGGGATAATATGCAACCCTGTCTCACACCTTTTTTAGTTTGGAATATATTAGAGCATTCAGTACCTATCCTAATGAAAGATTGGTTCTCTGTGTATAGATTCTGGATTAGAGCGACTAGGTGTTCAGGAACTCCCATTTCCAGTAACAAATTCCATAGTTTATCCCATTGTACGCAGTCAAAAGCACAGGATCACGGGGTTGTTGAACTCCCTGCTCTTCTCAATGATTTGGCGGATGTTCAGTATCTGCTCCCGCGTTCCTTTGCCCTTAACAAAACCTGCCTGCTAGTCGGGTATCTGCCGGCTTAAAAAGTAGTTAAGACGTCGATTGATAACATACAGGAGGATCTTACTCGCATGAGATATTAACGCTATCGTCCTGTAATTTCCACAGTCTTTGGAAGAGCCCTTCTTGTGTAGGGGTATGAACACCGATTCTGTCCAGTCTTTTGGCCATCTTCCGGTTTTCCAAATGGCGTTGCATATTTCGGTGATAACTTTTGTGCCCCGTTAACCTAGGTTTTTTAGTATTTCAGCTGTTATACCATCTTTACCTGGTGATTTCTTGCACTTGAGAGCTTTGATGGCATGCTCAACTTCCGAAACCAAGATATCAGGTTCTTCCACTGACCATGTAATTTCAGCGTTTGTAAACTCTCTTGTGTCATACAACTCCGCGCAGTAATTTTTCCAGCGCTCTAACACCAATTTTTCCAGCGCTCTTGACTCTAGCCTAGGTCAAAGGTGATAGAGACAAAGTCGACGATGGAGCGAGCTTACCCAGAAGAAGCCTGTTCACTCTCACTTTAAAGAGATTCGGGTTGTATGCGCTCGGAAAAACAGACGCAGGTAGAGAGTTCCACTCTCACATTATGACCGTGAAAGTAAGTAAGAGTCCATGCAGTGGCACAAGAAGGGCACTGTGCCTCCTAAGAAATTCAAAGTCGTTCCATCTGCCGGAAAAATCATAGACACAGTGTTTTGGGACTCAGAGGGAATTTTGCTGATTGAGTATACAAAAAAGTTGAAACCATATACGCAGCATCCTATGCATGCACTTCACGAAATTAACGGGAAGCAATTAATGAAAAAAGACGGGGTAAACTGACCACCGGTATGTTGCTTCTTCACGAGTATACACGACAACGCCCCGGTCGTCACGGCGCGTATTTCCAAGGCTGTTGTGCGTGATTGTGGTTGCGACGAAATGAATCGCCCACCCTATAGCCTGGAGCTAGCCCCGAGTGATTTTCGTAGGACCAACGAATCTCCAAATATACGGCTCAGAAAATGTCAAGTAAAACTCAAACTACACGCCCTGCCAATCTAATACACTGTAACTTTTGAAAACCACATGTGAGATTTTTGACGATATACAGTTTTCCAGCATGTATAAATAATAATAAATAATACCACCAAAAGTGCGGTGGTGGTTTTCAAAGTTCGTAATAATACACCCACGAATATACCACCGGTGACGTTACAAGGAACACCATTTAAAGTCGTCACTCAATTTAAATACCTCGGTCATGTGGGTGACCACATGACCGAGAGTCATCTGTAAGAGAATCTGTGAAGATTCTCTCACAGATGACCAGGATATGGATAGGAAGCGCAGGGCGTTGGCAGGCCGATGCAAGATGCTTGCCCGCAGGTTTGCGCGGTGCACTGAGGAGGTAAAACTGACGCTCTTCAGAGCCTACTGCCAGTCGTTTTACTCGTGCAGCTTGTGGGTTAGGTATACGAAGCTGGCTTGCAACGCTCTGCGCGTGCAGTATCATAATGCGCTGAGGATATTGTTGGGGCTGCCTCGGTTTTGCAGCGCATCGGGCATGTTCGCGGAAGCGCGAATAGATGACTTTCATGCCATCATACGCAAACGGTGTGCATCGATATTGCGGCGATTTCGGGGTAACCCTAACAGTATTTTAGCTACAATGACGGACAAGGTTGACGGACCTTTTATTAGACTCTCGGCTGACAGACATGTGCGTGCACACGTTCATGTAGCCAATCAGTGTATTTTAACACGTTCACTGCGGATCACCCAAAATCGGCCCGATACGGTGCTTTGTGTTGGTGCGCACGGTCAAAACTATATCTTTCTCGCTGGTGCGGAACGATTATCTTCGGTATTTGTAGGAGTTCGACAAAGACAAATATAGATTTCGGCTCGTGGTTACAAATGTAGGTATTTGGCATTAAAACATCGTGGCGGGCCCTTTTCGACCACCATCGCACTGACGGTGAAAAACACCCGCTCCCTGCGGCGGCGGGCCTATTGTGGTATATGACCGATGCCGACCTGTTGCCGCACGGAGCGCGCGCGCACGCTTCGAGCCGCCAGTCAGTGTTGTGCTCTCTACAAGACAGTACCTACGTGTGCGTGTCGTTATTTTATCGACAGGTCAGAAGAATTCTTTCTAAGAGAAGAAATTGTGTACGGTGCTATGAAAAGCTTCGACAGACATTAGAGTGCAAAGAAGCAAAAAAGAAAGTTAAGAAAATTAAAACATTTTGCAACAAATGCAATCAATCCCTTTGCGTGCAGTGTTATAAAGAAAGACACGTACCAAATTAGTTTACTGTTTCTGTCTGGATTATGTGATTTACTAAATACACACTTTTTTATTTCTTATAATTCTGTTTTATTTTCGATAACCCTATATTTTTGTCTGTCCCATCACTATAAAAAAGTACTTTCTAGTGCGGTATCGGTCGTAATCGGCCTGACACTTTCCTTGGTTGATTTCTCATTTCCTGTTTGGCAGATCCAGGGGCGAAACGAACGTAAAGAAACTGGGTTCAGGATCATTTTAACAGTATAAAAAAAAACAGTGTACATCATGTATTCGCAAAGTTATAGCGCTTTAATCTATCCTAGTGTTGTCAGGTCAAAAAGGACTGATACGCACTGTCTAAAAGGTCGATGGATGGTGCATTTCGACCGCCACCGCACCAGATGAAAGTTTATGATTTTTTTGCCGCAGCTAAGGTGTTAAGTTATTGTATATGTCGGAGACGGTTGTCGACTACATTTGTGGGTAAGTAGTCAACAGAATTTGTTATGATTTGTTTTCTTATTAAGATTTTGCTATCAATTATTATCTAATAAATCGGAACATAATTTATTGAGTACTCAGTGACACGCTAATTGATTTTAGCAACTTATTTTGATAGTTGTAACCGATGGTTTTGTTCAAAACAATTGATGACATGTTACTTTGATTTTAAAATGATTTACTTTGTGAAATCACTATTGTATATTTAATACAATTATTCTTGTTGAATTATTCGATTACTTTATAATGTGAGTCTTATTAGATTTAGCACATTTTAATATTTTGTATCAAGTAAACACGATGACGTATTTCCGTACGCCATTGGAGAGAGAGTTGTTGTGGGGAGAGTGCGTAGTGGGGACAAACCTTTATAACTGAGCGCACTCGTTTGTGCTGGACGGTCAGTGACAGACAGTCAGTGACAGACAGTCAGTGAGAGTCAGTCGGTGTTCGGACTTGACTCCTGACAGAGCACTAGCTCCCGACAAACCTGTCGGTTTACTTGGGTGGCTCTGTCACTATACGAACAGTAATCGATCCTACGATTTGTTCGCAATTACTTTGTTACTGTACATAATTATTTTACTGTGTATCTAGTTGTGTCGTGTACCTACAGTGTGTGATTTGCTAGTGTGATTAATTTGTTCGTGATATTATAATTTGACTAGCTGCGCCCCGCGGTTTCACCCGCATAAGATTCGATCCCGTGGGAATATCGGGATAAAAACTATTCTATGTCCTTTTCCAGGACTCAAACTATCTCTGTACCAAATTTCATCTAAATCGGTTTAGTGGTTTAGGCGTGAAGAAGTAACAAACATATAAACACACACACACACACACTCACAAACTTTCGCCTTTATAATATTAGTGTGATTTGAACTGCAAACGGTTTTTCTATTGCGCAATAACCAACACTACCCACAGTACGCCCACAGTAGGTAATTAAAATATCCTGACAATAACGAGACGCCTGTAACCTACTCGATCCTATATTTCTTTTTAAGACGCTCAGACACATTGCCAATACTTATGTACTACGGACCATGTATCTTGCTATATGTCAGTCAGTTGTCTCGTACTGTATTAGTAGTTGGGGTGGAGCTGCTAAGACTACACTCAAACCTCTGGAAGTAGCTCAGAGAGCCATTCTAAAGGTTGCAACTTTCCGGCCAATGCTCTACGGGTTTACTGGCTCAGGAACTTCGGTGGAATTTTCACAACACGGGGTGCTCTTCTTCCTTCTTCACCTGGACGAGAACTGCTCGAGTGCAAAACCACTGGCATCTGTCTTCAAGATGTAGGGCTTGGTTCCATCTGCTTGTTTTAGGACAGGCACAGTTGTAAGCCGTTGTTTCAGTGTATTATATGCATCTTCTTGTTTCGTATTCCATTCTTCTACTACTACTTCTTGTCAGACAGGTTGACTGACGTCGCTTTAGGTGAGGTCTTCACAGTTGACGTCGTTATTCTGCCTGAACGAGTGTCGTACTTCTGGTGATCATTGTCGGGCCCCACGTTGGGCGCCAGTTTGTAGAGGATGTGGTCACCGTTTCCGGCACAAAGAAGTCCAGTTGTTAAGACGAAGGATTTATTATTTACATGTCGCATCATTGGGTGGCCGAGATGCGAAACATCGGATCTTCTTCACGATCCAACATAGTTTTGATAGTTGTGGGCACTGCAGTGGGTACTCGAACGAAAAGATAATTTGAATTCAAAATAACTTTAATAAACTAGCAATTAACAACCGAAACAAACACGTGGGTTGGTATTGAGCGTTTGCCAAGCAAGACCGTCCGACTCGACTGCCGACCGTAGACTGTCGCCACACTCGGTCTCCCTGCCAGTCCTCGCTGCATCCCCTCTACCGACGATCGTGTCCAAGCGGTAGGGCTCGCTTGCGTTTCCGATCACATGATTCTTCATTTACCAATCAAATCGTTAGATGGTGCTGTTCACTGTAGGGGAGACTGGGTACGGTTGCAACAGGGTACGGTTAAACCAACGCTAATAACTCGTAAACTATTAGCGGTGTGGTATGGGGTACAAGGGGAAAGAGATGCGGCTGGAGAGTCCGGACATGAATCACAGTGACGCGTTGCACTTCGCGCGCTCTGTACGTTTTCAGGGGACCCTATTATATTTTTTCGACAAAAAGTAAGTATTTTCTATTGTTTTCTTTTTCAAATTACTTTGTTGATATTAGCATTTGCATTTTGAGTGATTTTCTGTTTTATTGTTAGATTTTGAAGGTTCTAAAACCGTGATTCGTTTTTGTTTATGTTGTTTTGTTTCGACGCTATGTTTGTTTTATTAGCGGTTGAGGGGTATGGGGACGGATGAAGCAATTATTGTGGGTACGATTGAAACAATGATAACCCTTGCTTTTTTCGTTCTAGATGCCTAGACAACGTATCAAAAAAACTTCAAGAGGAGAGTGTGATATAACTCAATACGAAAATGCGTATGTAGAAGTCAAAAAAGGGACTTCTTTACGAAAAGCTGCAGAGATGTACGGAGTTCACGATTCTTCTCTTCTGCGATACAAGAAAAAAAGAAATGCAGTGTTAGTGTTAGTTTGTTAGTTTAAACCGGAGCAGAAGAGCTCTTTTTATGTTCGAAACTATTATTAAGACTGATAGAAATGGTGCCATACTAGAATTTAACTATTTATTGTTGATTATGAATAAAGAAACTGATTTTTATTACTTATTTGTTTATGTTTCAACTGACCCCCATCGCTGTTTCAACCGCCCCTGGTATGGGTACGGTTGAAACAGTGGCACATTATTTTATTAAACTCTTCCTATCTAGTAAATATGGCAGTTGAGCCTCTAATTCTGAGATATATTTGAAGACAAAAGTCTATTCTCTCATTTTATGTGTTTTGTTGTTTGTTATGTTTCAAAATGGCTGTGCTACGAGCGTTCAAAGCAAAATTGTTTCAACTGTACCCAGTCTCCCCTACTGTGGCGCCATCTATCCACGACACGGCCATCCCTGACTAGCACCCGTCCTCGGGTGTAGTACCTGTGGACCAAATATACTCACAGAGTAAGCAAGCTCGGCTATCCTGCCAAACACCTAATAACTAAGGTAGCTTGGCCATCCTGCCAATACCTAATAACTTAGGTAGCTCTAGGTAACTATCTCATTGTTACTCTAATTTCTCTAGTCATCATTTACAATGCCTTGTTATCAAGGTTTCGTACAAAAATCACCCCATACAACATTAATCATTGGGAAAGTCTCCATCAATAAGTTGAACCAAAGAGATTCTTACCAGATCAGTTGTCACAAGTGCGGTCGAGTCCCATCGCCACATGTGCTTACTGTTACTACACATGAGGCGCTCTGTGCACTAACACAGACCAGAATCGCACCATCGATTCTCAGAAAAAGGAAACTAGCGCAAAATGTGCTACAACACATGAAGCGCTCTGTGCACCAACACAGACAGGATTCCACCGATCAACAAGTTATCCCATCAAAGTATTTTTAACAAATCAGTTAGAATTTACCGAAATAATTCATAAGCAATGTATACTCAACTCAAACTTTCATTGTAATCTGTGCACCAACACAGGTCAGAATCGCACCAACGACTCTTTACATATCTGCCACCATGACATATGCTACAACATATGAGGGGCTCTGTGCACCAACACAGACAAGAATCGCACCAACGATTCTCAAAAGTCTAGCGTAAAATGTGCTACAACACATAAGGGGCTCTGTGCAACAACACAGACAGAAATCGCACCAACGATTCCATTTGAGTTTGAGTGTACAAGCCATTCTTAATCAGATTTGGTCTCACTACCACTGTCATCAACTATGACATCTAATTCTCGAGGAAACTTGTTGATCGGGTGTCCTCCTGACAAAATCATTAGGGTATTCTTAGGTTCGCTGAGTCAAGCGCCTTTAAGACAATAAAAAGCAAACTTAGAGACTAACTTTACTTTAGTCAAATCGAATGTTATCGTAATTGCATTTTTCTCAGTATACCTATGTCGCGTGCTCTATTATCTCGTCTGAGTTAATATCAGTGAAATCATCATCAGTTGTCACTTAACTAAGCCAATAAGGCCGACGATTAACAGTAATACTACGATCTTATAATCGAATTTACAACTGTACTGTTATACCACAGGTTCTAGAAATACCACTAGAAAAGCAAGATCAATTAACTGAGAACGAAGTCTTCTACCCTTTTTCGAAATGAATTTGAAAACAGGAATCGCTTTTAAGCTCATTTGAAACTTTACCTAATCTCGACGATACACAAAACTGTCAGATGTCATACTAACGTTACATCTGATCTAATATCTCACGGCTAGTTAAATATCACTTTTAAGGTAACTATCCGGTACTAAATGAAACGATAGAGATCTCGTTACACCGATTGTTAATCAAAATCACAGATAAACTTGTAGGGTATTTTGCACTCTACCATAACCGAAAGCTAAACTGACTTTTAACCGAGTTTATCAAGATTAAAATAAATCGGGGCCCTCCGGGAGGGAGTCTCTCGGGGACTGGGGTACTCGGGGAATCACACTATATCACACTAATATTATAAAGGTGATAGTTTGTGAGTGTGTGTGTGTGTATGTGTGTGTGTGTTTATATGTTTGTTACTTCTTCACGCCTAAACCACTGAACCGATTTAGGTAGATGAAATTTGGTATAGAGATAGTTTGAGTCCCGGAAAAGGATATAGGATAGTTTTTATCCCAATATTCCCACGGGATCGAAACTTATGCGGGTGAAACCGCGGGGCGCAGCTAGTAACCCATAAAATGACAATATTATTTGCACGCTTGCCAATACACTTTGACACAACATAATCTTTGATGATAGAGCATTCGACGCCAGAATCGTAATAAAATGGATACGACTCACCCAGTATTCATCAGTACAATGCTCGGATTGCCGACATAGCAAACTTGAACCGTATCACTCGCTACTCGCCGCTACTGCAGGCACTGACCCAGAACCACCTGAGCTCTCCGCCGTGCTGGCGCCTCCATCATTGCTTCGTGAACATCTCAAAGCAAAATGTCCGGTGTTGCCGCATCGAAAACAGATGCTGTCTGGCACTGCCATCTTGCGTGCACACGTGCTCGTGTGTTAATCTGTAAACAAACATATCCGCAAAGTATCACATAGCTCGGTCACTCCTGATCTAACCCGTAAAAATCAGTTTGTGGACATCAGCTGATTTACCAGAATTTAATAAAGTCAAAATTTGACAGAACTCTTTATTTCATTTGAACTAAACGGGGACTCGCGCGATGGCGGGCGCGGCCCCCGCTCGGTTGCCGGGCCGTAACCGAGCGGGTCGCTTCGTGCCGATCTCTCGGCCCGCTACGCCGGCTCCCATAGAGCGTCTGTCGGAGAGCGTGGAGAGCGACCCCGGGCCCTCGATAGTGGACCTGACTGAGGGCTCCTCGGTGTCCTTGCTGGGGTCCAACAAGGCGGAGACGAACGCCGCAAAGCGGGCACAGCGGAAGGCGGCGGCGGCTGACGAAGTCAGCGAAATGGCCCGACTGGCCCGAGAGCGACGCTCTGCTCAGGCGGCTGCCGGAGAGAGCCTGTCGGCGATGGCGCTCAGTCGCCAAGTTTTGGACGGCATGGACATCGTCCTGAAGGTTGCCACTAAATCTGGCAGCCTGAAAGGCATGTTCACGCGCGCTCTAAAGGAGGCGGCTGACGACATAAAGAAGGCAGTTGGGCTCCTCCTCAAGCTGTGGGAGGAGAACGGCCGTCTGAGGTCTGAGCTCGAGGACCTCAAGCGGGAGATTACCGCACAGAGGGCGGAATGGCAGCAGAGGCGTCCTGCGGCCACCAGTTCTGTTCCCGTCACTGCCCCGTTACCGCCGGCCCCATCGTCGGTACCTGCAGATGAGGAGATCGAAAAGATCGTTCGCATCTGCATGCTGCAGTGTGGGGGCATGGTGAATGCCCGTCTGCAGGGCCTGGAGTCGAGGCTCCTCCCGGCAGAGACTCTCCGGTCGCCGCTCGTTACAGATAGGCGGAGGAAGGAGGAGCCCGCTAAGCCGGGCCCGACAGCCGGGAAACCCAAGGGGACCAAAAAGCCCGGAAAGCCCGTGGAGGGCACGTCTGCGCCAACTTCCCGGACAGCTACGCCCCCGCCGACCGTACCCTCGGCGATCGCACCCGGGTCCACCATGAAGGCCTGGACGACGGTCGCCAAGAGGGGCCGCCGTAAGAGGAGGATGGCGCCGCCGCCACCGGTACCCCCTGGTTCACCGGCACCGGCACCCAAGAAGGCTCAGGGGGAGCCCCGCGCTCCGTGGCTGTAGTGATTACGCTGCAGCCTGGAGCCGTCGAAAGGGGCGTCTCCTATAAGGCGGTTCTTACGGAGGCAAAAGCCAAAGTCGCGTTCTCCGACCTTGGCATACCGTCCGGCCTCAGAATGAGGCCGGCGATTACGGGGGCGTGACTGCTTGAGGTGTCGGGTGCCTCTAGCGGCGAAAAGGCAGATGTCCTGGCCGCCAAACAACCGAAAAACTCTCACTTCTTCTCCACAGTAGCCGAAAACAATAGATTTGCAAAAAGGGACCCCACCAAATTAAAAAACCAATTTTGTAATAGCACTCTCCACTACAGAAACAGCTACCTTATGTCCATTAAAATATATAACGTTCCATATCTCAAAAGTAATAAGATAGCTACCATTTAATCTTTCATCTCTGGTCGGCCATGGAGCTCAAAATTTCCAGAACGGAAGCGATCAAACCAAAAAACAAACCGTGTGTTCACATACCATACTATGTCCATACACGTCGTTAACATTGCGTGCTGTCTGTGCTGCGTTGCTTGGTGCCACGTCAGAACTCGTATTCGAAAAAGCGCGCTTTTTCGTTTTGCCATGATCACAGGAGCTATATCTAAAAAAAAAATCGAACGTCGGGAAAACAAATGAACAATTTTGAAAAGCAAAATGTATATATTACATTTTATAATATTAATATACAGGGTGAATTTTTCAAATGGGCGTGGATGGCCAAATTCTAAACTATGAGGAATAGCGAAAAGTACTCAAAGGAGTCGCGGGCTCGATTTTGATGAAAACTAAAACTGCATCATTGGATTTTTGAAAAATCAATATTTCTAGCCAGGAATCGAACCTGTTGATTTTGAAAAAAGAAAACACACTGTATTATTACACCATTCGATAGTGTCCCTAATAAGGATCAAATTCTGGGAAGTAATGACATACGGAAAACTAAATAGAATAAAAGATATCGATCTTCATAATAGCCAGTATAAAAATCGGCAATTTCATAGTTAAGGACCTAATATGTTTAAGGCCTGATTTTTCAATAGCCAAATAACTTTTATCTTATGAATAATGGTCTATTGACGTTTGACAGATTTTGTATAGGTACAGGGTGTTACGGAAAGGGTATATCAACACAAACGGGTTGAAGAGTGTATCTGGTCTAGAACCTCTGTACAAAATTTCAGCTCAAAAGCAGTAACTTTGAACATGCTTATTTATTTTTTATTTCGATAGTTTATTAAATTGAAATCATAACAAACGTGTCACCGCACTACGAGGGTCATTATCCATTATCTGTAGTGTGTCTGTGCGCCTAGTACACGCACATCACGCCGCCGCGCGCCAGTGCAGCGCCATGATGTCGAAATAAAAAATTATTAAGCATTTTCAAAGTTAATGCTTTTGAGCTAAAATTTTGTACAGAGATTCTGGACCAGATACACTCTTCAACCCGTTTGTATTGATATACCCTTTCAGTAACAGCCTGTATAAAATATCAAACTGTCATTTTTGTTCTTCAGATAAAAGTATCATTATCTGGCTAATGGAAAATCAGCCCCAAATTGAAATTCAATTCAATCATGAACGTTTTTATTATTGTACTAGATTCTGCCCGCGACTTCGTCCGCGTGGAATGTTTGGTTCCCCCGACACATCGCATTGCATCGCCTGTCCGCGCTATTACTTCGTTTTCGCTTGGCGTTCTTTCTGACTTTTTTTCCTTTCTGCTCGGCTCCGAAGAGTCGCAGCGTGATGTTAAATAGCCTATATCCTTGCTTATATCCTACATACAAACAAACACCTCTTTATAATGGTCACTCAGTGTAACATGGTGCTGAATTGCAATAATAGGCAACTAGACCTTGTGTTGAGTGGGCGCGGTGGGGTGACGGTGTGCGCTGCCGACGAAGGTCTGCAGCCCGTGGACGTGTATCACCCGCCGCTTGCGGTCGGCGTTGCGGCGTCATGTGCGCCAGCACCAACACATTCCACACCCGCAGCTCGCGAATCACAACCACATCCTCAGTCACAGTATAAGAAATGGAATTTTCGTAAAGCAGATTACAATAAGTTATATTATTTAATCAATTTAATAGACTGGAAAGATTTATACAGTATTCAAGATCCTGATTTGGCTTTAAACTTTTATTATGATAAAATATATGAAACTTTTGAAGCCAGCATTCCCCCTAAAACTAAAAATATTATCAATAGAAGATATCCAGAATGGTATAACTTGGATCTTATTAAAGAAATTAAATTAAAATACAATTTACACAAAAGGTATAAAGCGACCAAATCTCCAAGTGATTATGAGGCATTCTCTGTGTCGGGCAAGGGTGAAGGCGGAAACAGCGAGTTCTCACCTCCGGTACAGAGATCGAGTACAGAACCATCTCGCCACAGACCCTAAATCATTCTGGAATTACATAAGGTCGAAAAAAGACACTTCTAGTCAGTATAAATTGATCAAAGAGGGACGAGTTCTATCTGGTGATGAATCCGCTAAGGAATATGCACGATTCTTTCACTCTGTGTACACAGCGTGACAGCGGGCGCGCTGAGCGCGGAGGCGGCGGCGTGCGGGGAGGCAGCGCCGAGCGGCGCGTACGCACACCGCGCCTGCCTCGAGCGGGCGGCCGTCCAGCGCGCGCTGACTGGTCTGCCGCCTAAGCGCTCAGTAGGTCCGGACGGTATTCCACCCTTCATTTTGAGAGATTGCCGCATGGCATTAATAGAACCTTTGCTGTACATATTTAATGTTTGTTTGTCGATGGCACACTTTCCTAGTCGTTGGAAACTTACACGTGTGGTACCTATACCGAAAGGTCGAGGTGGTACGGATGTCAGTGACTTCAGGCCAATTGCGGTACTGAGCGCACCAGCCAAGGTATTCGAGATGGCTGTTCACAATTGCCTTTATGCACAGATAGGCCCTCATTTGTCTGATACGCAGCACGGCTTCCGTCCTGGGCGCGGTACAACGGGGAATTTGCTTCACCTGATGACACAGTTGGTACCAGCTGTTGACGCTGGGCTTCAGGTTGACGTAGCCTATCTGGACTTTAAGAAGGCGTTCGACACAGTCGACCACGACATTTTTTTAACAAGGCTGGTGGGTATGGGCTGCACATTTCATACTGTAAAGTTCTTCGTCAGTTATCTTCGAGATAGACGTCAGTATGTGGACTGTGGCGGACACTTCTCGGAGCCCTACTACACCAGATCGGGCGTCAGTCAGGGTACAAATTTGGGACCGTTATTATTTATTATTATGGTAAATGATTTACCAAAGGTAGTCAGGTCAACATGCATGCTATTTGCTGATGACCTTAAGTTGTCTGCAGTCATAAAAGACACTTCAGATCATGACATGCTGCAGCACGACTTGGATAGGTTCACTGAATGGAGTCACTGCAGTATGCTATACTTTAATGTATCAAAGTGCTCGATGCTTTCATTCACACGCACACGAATCCCACAACATCACCAGTACAGCATGGACGGGGAGCCGCTGCAGCGTGTCATAGAGGTTAAGGATTTAGGCATTCTTTTCACCAGTGATCTGCAGTTTCGCAAACACGTGGTACACGTTTGTAAAAAGGCGTACAGGAACCTGGGATTTGTGCTGCGTCAGGCAAATGACTTCACAAACATCAGTTCATTGAAGGCTTTGTATGAGGCTCTTGTGAGGAGTCACCTGGAGTATAATGCGGCCGTCTGGAGCCCGAGTGAAATAAAATACAAAAATATGCTCGAACGGATACAGAACAAATTCGTCAGATTTATTTATTTAAAGCTGTATGTGAGATACCCGGGTATACCCGTTACTGTATCCTACCTTGTTCTGTCTCGGTATGGTGGGCTACTACAAATTAGAAATTAGGCGTGAAGTAACACTGGCAACGTATCTTTTCAAAGTTTTGAGAGGTAGTATACAAAACCCAGGTATACTATCAGAAATAGGGTTTAATTTACCGGATAGGTACGTGGCGCGGTGGCGCGGCGCAAGCCGTAGCTGCTGGTGGTGCCGCGTGCACGCACTAACCTGCTGGGGCGCGCACCGCTGACTCGTGCGCTGCGGACTCTCAACACAGTGGCGGATGCCATTGACATATTCACCTGTACACTGGGTGAGTTCACAAGAGCCACTTACTGTGTAGCATGTAAGGTATAGTTAAGTATATTTCAAGTTACTTTGTCGCATTAGATTTATTATTATCTGTAATGGCAAAGGAAACATGTGATGTGATAAATAAATAAATAAATAAATTATTATAGATTATTATTTTCGTCGTGTGTGATAGTCCATTGAATTGTATGGCGAGCGATATTGTATCTTAAGATAAAATATTATAGTATCTTAGCCGTGTGCAGCGCCCCTTAGTGAACTCCACTGCGGGTGACGTAACCTACGACAAACTTATTATTTGCGGTTGGTACAGTAAGCGGGTCTAGGGATCGAACCGCAAAATTAAGTTTGTTTTTTATTGTATATACTTTTCCGGTATAAAAAAGTACCCAGTGTGGTACCCAGGATATTAAAGAAAAAAAATATACCAAGTTTCATCGTAATCGAACCGGTAGTTTTTGCGTGATGCCTGAACAAACAGACAGACAGAAAGGCAAAAATTTTTTTAATCACATTTCTGGGTTCGGTGTCGGTCTAGTAACACCCCCTGCCATTTATTCTTTTTATATTTTCAATGTACAGAATTTTCACTTCTACAGATTTATTATATCTAAGTATAGATACAGATTACTTATTGCATTTTTAAATATTTACATAATATCTTCGATCTTTATGATCGATGCATAATATACTTGGACGACCGAGCGTGGCTTCAAGCCACACTACCCATCGTTTTGGTGGCCTCGGCATCCGCAAAATTACCAGTATTAGCTTACCGTTCCTGTCTTCTGTCCACAGCACTGAAAAAGTTGACAGGGAAAATTTTAGCCTCCCGCCTGGTTGACTCTGAAGTGCCGTGCTTGACCGAACGCGGTGAACGCCTGGAAAGCGGCTTGCCCGGATACAGATCGTCCCGTAAACCCATCTTCCCAGAGACTGAGATGAGCCGCTCTGCAGGTTGGTACGGAATAATCTTATCAATACGTCCACCAATTCTGCTGAGCGTGCCCGTCTGCGGGCTGTGGGTGAGTGGGAGTCGGGCCTCTGGCTCCAAGCACTCCCGTCACCCAACATAGGCACTATGCTGGGTGACACCACCTGCCGGCTCGCTAACCGGCGGAAAAACAAACCCAGCGCGCCATTTTCCATACAAGTTAATATTTAATACAAGTCTGTTTTTTCCTCGCAAGTGTGTTGAAAAACGTCGCATGAAACGCATTATGTATCTACTATTATAGGGCGCGTAAGTCTTCTTACACGCTAAATTAAAAGTTCTTACTACGGCACGTAATTTTAGTTGAAGATGCCAGTTACATAAAACACGGTTACAACTTACAAAATTAAAAAAAAGAACATTATACATTAAAGGTTTTTGCATTTTCCTTTCGAAGTGTGGAATCCTAAGAACGCTATAAATCTAATATATTCACTTGTGATTGAAATTACTATGGCCATGTTATCACTACTTATCGCTATACGAAGCCTCAATGGCTCCTAGCGTCATGTTATTCGCTGACTCCCGATAACCCCTGCTTTATGTAAGTATGACCTCTGATTTACAATGTCCTACATTTGACTTAGGTACTTACTTACATATTTACATGTCATATTCGGTCATCTTGTGAAAATAACAAGCATAGGGGATTTTTGAGCTTGTGACCTTGGGTTTTAGTAAAAAGAACTTGCACCTTAATCCATACTCAAAAGTTGTTGCCACGAAGTGAGCAACTCGAATAGTTGTTACGATGAACAAGCAAAGCAGTTTAGTTGACCTGCATAGCTATTCACAAACACTCGATACGCTTCCGTATCGTATCGAACATTAATCATTGTTATCGTAGGAGTCTTCTAAACGCTGTTCACAAGTCCAAAACCCGAAAATTTTGTCAGTTTAATTCAAATAGACGCCCGCTATTCTTCCAACAGCTATTTGCTGTTGAGGGCAATTCAAATCAGGTTATCGAAATGTCAGGTTTTCGATACGATAGCCTGTCGTATGGTTGTGAATCAGGGCTCTGCACCCTGATACCAAATATGCGAACTCGAACGACTCAAGTTCTGGTTTTAGGTTAACTACCGAAGGCCTTATTGTCTCAAGTAAATGCAGGGGGCTATTTTTGCACCACAGGTATTAAGGGACCGCGAAAGGTGATTCGCAATCGTCATTTTTACTTGAATGCTCTCAAATTGAGAACATTGATCGTTTAATGCAAGTTAAGCGATCGTCAATATTACCTACCTGCTAGCCGAATGGCAGCAAATTACAATAAAATAATTAATGCCAATTTGATGGCTATTCACCGTTTTTTAGTTAGGTTGGGCTACCTACGATATGACTGATATCCTTTAAAATTATTGCTGTCGCCATATTGGATATTGCGACAAGATGGTAGAGAACGCACGCCGCACGAAAGGCGTCCTTGAATATGTGGAGACCTGCCCCCTCTGACCCTCTCTCACCTTGGATATTTATCCTTTACCTAGTAATATTTATTGTCAGAACTACCTAGATCATCCGCAAATCGCCAGGTTAAGAAATAACGAGACAACTCATTGGCAAAAGAAATAAATACCTACTAGAATGAAATAACAGTTAACGAAATGAAATAACGAGGAACAAGAGGGCTTAAAAAAGTAATTAAAAAAACTAAAAAAACCCGACTGCAACCTTAAACTAAAACTAACTGAAAAGCTAAAAACAAGCCCATTTTAAATTAAATAAAAGTCGGAAGCAGGCGGAATGACGCGTGCTTAATATCGTCGCAGATGGTTTTCACGCTCACCAGTGCAGCTTCGGCTTGAACCCGGCCAGCCTCTGCCGCGCCGGCGAGCGTTGAAAACTCCAGTTCCTCAGCTCGCGGACCGCCTCGCCCCTCCACGCCTACGCGGGCTTAAATTACACTCTAGGCACTAGGGGTAGGGCAGACAAGATTACGTGGAGTCGGTTTTGCAGCGATGTCTTTCTATCACTATCTTTTGTAGCAAAACATATTAACTTTTTAAGACAATATTTTAATTTTAATTAAGGCTCAAAATGCTATTTTATACAAATACCTAGCAATATGCCTAATAAAATTATCCCAAATGAAATTCTGCCATCTTCATAGTAGGTATGCCAAGTGAAATTGTACCAAATAATCTTCACTTTAAATAAACGTTATGCTAAACGAAATTATGCGGAATTTTTACTTTGCCAAAGGTGCCAAACAAAGTTCTGCCATCTTAACAGTATGTCATTGTAAATTCGGTCATAAACATTCGGCCAAACAATAATAATTTTAATGCCTTAAAAGTACCTATTCATCTCAAGAAGATTATGCCAAGTGAATTATCATCACATCACACTATCACACTAATATTATAAAGGCGAAAGTTTGTGAGTGAGTGTGTGTGTGTGTGTGTTTATATGTTTGTTACTTCTTCACGCTCAAACGGCTGGACCAATTTTGATAAAATTTTGTATGGAGGTAGCTGACACCCTGGATTAACAAGGCTACATTTTATCCCGATATTCCCACGGAATCGACACTTATGCGGGTGAAACCGCGGGGCGCAGCTAGTGCCAAATAAATTTCGGAGCATCAAGACTCTGCCAGATAGAGGGAACCCAACATTTTGATAAAAAATACTATCATTACTCATTATGTATTTTCTTAACAGGTCAAGCGGCGCGGTTCGCCGATCGGCGACGAAACAATAGAAAATCAATTATTGTGTCTCATTAACGGAGCTTGACAGATTAAATGAGATAATAAATATAGGCTTGCTCAGTTGCCCGGAGTTTGGATTTGAGCCCGGTTGATGGCAATAGAATCTGCCCCACTATTTCGATTTAGTGGGGCAGATTCCACTGCAAAATTTTAGGCATTCCACTTTGCCCCACCATTGGGGCGGTCGGTGGGGCAAGTGGAATAATCCATCCGCAATTTCGGTTTTTTTATTGAGTAAAGCGCTATCTCTGTCACAGGTAGCCAAACAAAAAACTCTGTGTTGCAATATTAAAATATATAATGATGATACCGGGAGATGGTGTGATTTGTGAGTAACAAACACACACATAAAATAATTTTCTCAAAATATTGGACATTAGATAACAAAAAATAAAACTAAATGCAATAAGTCTATAATGATTTGTTAAACGGTTCTGAAAGGTTTTTTTTTCATTTAAATAATGGGAATTTGTTATTGTTGCATTGGTGACACAATAGTAAGCAATAATTTATACGACTATGTAAAATAAAAATTCCAACACAATAATAATATAATAGAGCTTCATCTACCATCTATAACACAGACTAAGAAGAGAAGCTACCTTATCTATATCCGTAAATACAGGGGGTCTACTCCGAAGTGACACATACGATGATCGGAACGACCCGACACACGGCCGAACCGAATATTGTTGTCCTACTACGAAGATGGTTCGGATTGGCTTAGCTCGGTCGGGACCATAGTCAATATTCGAAAAGAGTGTCGGACCGAACGAAAAGTAGTGCCAGAGGTGAACGTTTTATCGATATGTTTTTATTAGTCATTAATACTCATTTCGATATAATTGAACTGTTGAATTACAGAGTAAAATTATTTTTATACCAAGAAAATAAAACTTTGCTTATAATTCAATATTTAGACCTAAGAACATCGTAATATTTCTCGAAAAAACGATATATTTGTAGCTGGCATATAAATTGCTTAGCCGATTGTCAAAATAAAAAGAAAAAGTATAAAAGTCAAAGGATGACAAGTAAACAAACAAAGGGAGAGATTGTGATTTTTATTATTGCAAAATTGAGAAAAAGTACTTTTAAACTCAAACCAAATCGCATCTGTCGCTATCGCTATAGCGATAATCGTATTTCGGTCGTTTCTCGTCAAGTGCTGACTGAGGTGTACGTGTAAAGTGTTAAAGTCAAGTTATGAGATGTGTGTATACCTACAAAAATAATCTAAATATACTATAAACTACATTAATTATTCACTTTACGCGTGATAAAGTGGCTCTTGGGCTTATCGTTTTCTCATGTTCGTGTTTCGGAAGTTTGGAAATGAAAGTAATGGACAAACATTCTGCAAGAACAAGTCACCTTATCCAGACCGACAGCGGCACAAATTGATACTCTCCTCATCGGGATTTGGTTGCTCAAGGCAACTTGAGGAACATCGACAGTCGTACGCTGAATCGTCGACTGTGGGAAGAAAGGACATGGCCAGTTTTTGTAAGGACGTCGGCATAGTTATCGAATTTATTGTACACCTATGATTTTTGGTGTTTTATATTCGTGAATATTTGCTCATTAAATTGCTACAAATAAAAAACTCAGTGAACTTGTCAGTACAACAAACTAGACAAAAAACAGTTTCATTAAACCTTTTATTCAGATCGCTAGCAATAAGGTGCATAGATTATAATTTTGCTATTAAAACACTTAAAGGCGCTTTAAAATAGCGAACAGTTGTGAATTATATTATTACGTATAACTGATATGGTTTTAATATTATTAAGCATTTAAACAAAGTGATGGCCACCTAAATGAAGGATTTTAAACTGCATATTGATTAACATTTTTATGAAACTGGGTGATAGTCTCAAAAAATGTGACAATAATAACAAACATAACATAACATCGCGCCTATATATTCCTCGAAGGGTTGGTCAGAGGTGTAGTACAACCACATTTCACCAGTTATTTTGAGTCCCATGGGCGAGCTGATTGCCATCAAGCGCACAAGTCCAGACTCCGGGCTACTACTGAGAAATTCCTGATGAAAAAATTAAGAGAGAGATATGGGGTTTATATCTCTTTGTTCGACCTGGGAATCGAACTCAGGACCTCATGCTCAGCAGTAGCGTTTGCGACCACTAGACCAACGAGGCAGTTATAATAACAATTAACAAAGTATATTCGAAATTAATAGTTTTCTTTAAAGTACATTTTTACAGATTACCCTTATATTTTTTAAATAGGTAGTTCAATATACTATAAAAAAGAGAAGCACAAAATAAAGCAAAAGAGTAAAAATAATTATTTATTTATTAGAGAAAATAATAAATATATTTTGCTACCTATATTATAATTATTATATCTTAAATGTCTACCTAAATAACATAAATTGCAGCGATAGTGTTAATGAAGATACCGAGTGAGGTCAATCAACCAGCTTGTATAAAATAGAGAATTTTTATTTCACAAATACAGTAACCTGGATTAAGTGTAAGTATAGGGCTTTAGTAATTACATAAATAGCTGCTTTAAACATAACCAGACATGTTAAAAAATACAAGCATATTTATATATTATTGTTTTACAATTGTAATTATGGTTTTCAAGAAAGATTAGCCTTTTGTTAGATTGTTTTAATATTCTTGAATTGTTAATAATATGTTGTCTAAAAATCCAGCTGGAACTTGGATATTGTTTTGGTGTCTTGCCCAACCAAGGTACCAGATAATTGTCATAACGTGACAACAACAACTAACGGTCCTGTTTCCTACAAGGCAACTACAATAGTACCCTAAAATAGCTTCCAACAGACAGCTTCCTCGGTTTGAGCATTGGTTATCCAACGCGAAACTCTTGTTTGATGGTGTGCAGAAAGCGAGGATATGAGATGCCTCTGCAACCTTTGCATGGCTATTCCGCAGTTGATGCACCTCATATTGATCCACAAAACAAATCCGAAACGCAATGCAAATCAAGAGTCCAGTGTTAATAGCAAGGTAATTGAGTGGTAGAAGGTATCAGTCCGTAGGAATAAGCAGGGGACAAATAGGAATATTCGCAAAAACATAAACACAGTAGGTACGCAATGAAGAATAAAATATGCAATAACATTAATTCCAATCAAAAAGTACTTTGTGATTATTTCATTACATTGACATGATTGACATTCGACATAATAGACAACGCACATTGTCATTGTCAAATAAGTAAACGCGTTCCGTTTTATGATTTTTTTTGTGTGTGAAATATAAAAAAAAACTATCTTACGCATCAATATTACGAAAAGATAATTTTATTAAATGCAACAAATACCAATGAAGATAGTTTCGTAAGAATAAAATGTTCCTAATATGAGCATTTTGTCGTCCACGTCACATGTCTACAAGTAGTATGCATGGTATGGAACGCCCATTAATATATTTATCTTTCTCTATGGTCCACTATGGCGGAAGTTGACAAACGGTACTTTGAATTCATCATGCATTACTAAATATTTTGAAATAAACACTGACGAGTTCAGAGAGGTTAAAAACAACGTATTAATTCATTTTTCTATTTTTAATATACAATATTATTTACTATGTATGTGTACTTGGAATGTACTTTTTTGTCCATGTCCTTTGCACCACGCTGAATGCTATATATTATTTTTAGTTTTACTTGTAATAAATTGAAGATTAGTCCTAGTGGTTTATTATTGTACAAATACATTTCATTACTTATTTTCTAATGATTGTATCAGTCTTTCCCTCTCTCTTTGTACTCTCCTCAAAGCATCCGTGACAAATCATCAGCAAATGTAGCAAGCTGATATGCTACCTGCCGGGAGTTCTCTGATTCAAAATCATCTTGGTGCGTCCACATCTGGCGAATGCGCCGCGAAAGTGCAGCTCGCGAGCCGTTTGCGAGCTGCCCGCGAGCTGCGCGGGTGCAGTCACGGCAATGGTTTGGTGCGTCTCTTTAGCGCAACTCTTGCAAGGCTCGTATAAAGGCGTGCGCGCGGCGTGCGATCTGCGCGCGGGCGGAAGGAAGACGCGAGCCGCTAGCGCGCCGCCCGCGCGCTGTGAGCGTACGGCGCTTAGGTCGCGCGCGAACTGCGCGCGGGCGGAAGGAAGACGCGAGCCGCTAGCGCGCCGCTTGCGCGCTGTGAGCGTACGGCGCTTAGGTCGCGCGCGAACTGCGCGCGGGCGGAAGGAAGACGCGAGCCGCTAGCGCGCCGCTCGCGCGCTGTGAGGCTGTGTCCTACGTGGGCGATTCAACGCGAACGCGATCGCGAAGCGATCCGATGCGGTTTACGCGACGCGGAGGCTCTGTCCTACGTGCGTGCAAAGTCGCCGCTTCAGCCGCCGCGCGCTCTTTTCAATACCCTAAAAATGAATTTTCCAGTCACAATTGTTTGTTGTTGGAAACAATTGTTATTGGAAGATTCATTTTTGAAATATCAAATACGGTCTGGTGGTGGTCTGTCGTACTTAGTTTATACTTCTTGAGTACCTAACTCAAGAAGTATAAACTAAGTACGACAGAGGAGTGCAACTAATTTAAGTCATATTTCAATTTCCAACCCATGTCAATTAAACAACATAATAATTTTAGCTTTAATTTATAAACAAGCCACCGCACCGCATGAGTTCGCGCGAAAATATCAAACCAACTGATCGCGTCCGCTTTGCTTCGCACCGCACCCACGTGCGGTTGCTCACGTAAGCCATCGCAATAGAGTATCATTTGTTTGTTCCATTCGCGCCGCTTCGCTTCGCGATCGCGTTCGCGATCGCGTTCGCGTTGAATCGCCCACGTAGGACACCGCGTGAGCGTACGGCGCTTAGGTCGCGCGCGAACTGCGCGCGAGCGGCGCAGGAGCGGCGCTCGAACAAAAATGCACGCGCGCAGTTCGCGGGCAGCTCGCAAACGGCTTGCGAGCTGCACATTCGCGGCACATTCGCCAGATGTGGACGCACCCTTCGATTATTCTGCCTGCTCTATCTGCATCCTAGTGCACCTCCCTCGCTGACAAGAGACACCTCCATCAACCCTTAACTATCCCAAATGTGCGTTCAATGGTGGAGCAAGCACGCTGTTTACATTTAAAAAAATCTAGAGCATAAACCTTAAAAAATGTAGGTTGGTACATTTTCCTTACACAAATCTTTTAATATCTTCCTAATGCGTGGTCCGATTTACATAAATCCAATTGGAATATTAGTTTTATATATCGCTCTATCATTTGAGACCAAATTTATTTCAATATCTACATAAACAAAAAAACACATTTTCAAGTTACGTAATTATATATGACAATCCTTACGAGTACATATTCCAAAAAATGCCTTACAACCTTACTTTAATCAGTGTTATTTATTGGATTAGAATATGAAAACTAATAATGAAACTAAGCTAGATAAACTATGTAATTACAGACAGTAACAAACATAGAATTGTAATAATTCATTAAATTCGATAGGATTACGATACTCAAAAGGTAGCTATTTTGCTGTCGTGTATTTTGACATTAATTTCACGATGTAACTCTTATCAAACTCATATTATCGGGCAGTCTTTTCTCGTTCAGGGGGTCTACTCCGAAGTGGTAAATTGACAGTATCGTCGTCGTATCGGCCGAATGTTCGGTCATTTCCTACTACGAGTTAAATCTATTTGGTTCGGTCGGTTCCGATCCGACTGAACTTCATTCTGACACTTGTTGTGTCGTAAACCCTACTCTGAACGAGAAAAGACTGCCCGATAATATGAGTTTGATAAGAGTTACATCGTGAAATTAATGTCAAAATACACGACAGCAAAATAGCTACCTTTTGAGTATCGTAATCCTATCGAATTTAATGAATTATTACAATTCTATGTTTGTTACTGTCTGTAATTACATAGTTTATCTAGCTTAGTTTCATTATTAGTTTTCATATTCTAATCCAATAAATAACACTGATTAAAGTAAGGTTGTAAGGCATTTTTTGGAATATGTACTCGTAAGGATTGTCATATATAATTACGTAACTTGAAAATGTGTTTTTTTGTTTATGTAGATATTGAAATAAATTTGGTCTCAAATGATAGAGCGATATATAAAACTAATATTCCAATTGGATTTATGTAAATCGGACCACGCATTAGGAAGATATTAAAAGATTTGTGTAAGGAAAATGTACCAACCTACATTTTTTAAGGTTTATGCTCTAGATTTTTTTAAATGTAAACAGCGTGCTTGCTCCACCATTGAACGCACATTTGGGATAGTTAAGGGTTGATGGAGGTGTCTCTTGTCAGCGAGGGAGGTGCACTAGGATGCAGATAGAGCAGGCAGAATAATCGAAGGGTGCGTCCACATCTGGCGAATGTGCCGCGAATGTGCAGCTCGCAAGCCGTTTGCGAGCTGCCCGCGAACTGCGCGCGTGCATTTTTGTTCGAGCGCCGCTCCTGCGCCGCTCGCGCGCAGTTCGCGCGCGACCTAAGCGCCGTACGCTCACGCGGTGTCCTACGTGGGCGATTCAACGCGAACGCGATCGCGAACGCGATCGCGAAGCGAAGCGGCGCGAATGGAACAAACAAATGATACTCTATTGCGATGGCTTACGTGAGCAACCGCACGTGGGTGCGGTGCGAAGCAAAGCGGACGCGATCAGTTGGTTTGATATTTTCGCGCGAACTCATGCGGTGCGGTGGCTTGTTTATAAATTAAAGCTAAAATTATTATGTTGTTTAATTGACATGGGTTGGAAATTGAAATATGACTTAAATTAGTTGCACTCCTCTGTCGTACTTAGTTTATACTTCTTGAGTTAGGTACTCAAGAAGTATAAACTAAGTACGACAGACCACCACCAGACCGTATTTGATATTTCAAAAATGAATCTTCCAATAACAATTGTTTCCAACAACAAACAATTGTGACTGGAAAATTCATTTTTAGGGTATTGAAAAGAGCGCGCGGCGGCTGAAGCGGCGACTTTGCACGCACGTAGGACAGAGCCTCCGCGTCGCGTAAACCGCATCGGATCGCTTCGCGATCGCGTTCGCGTTGAATCGCCCACGTAGGACACAGCCTCACAGCGCGCGAGCGGCGCGCTAGCGGCTCGCGTCTTCCTTCCGCCCGCGCGCAGTTCGCGCGCGACCTAAGCGCCGTACGCTCACAGCGCGCAAGCGGCGCGCTAGCGGCTCGCGTCTTCCTTCCGCCCGCGCGCAGTTCGCGCGCGACCTAAGCGCCGTACGCTCACAGCGCGCGGGCGGCGCGCTAGCGGCTCGCGTCTTCCTTCCGCCCGCGCGCAGATCGCACGCCGCGCGCACGCCTTTATACGAGCCTTGCAAGAGTTGCGCTAAAGAGACGCACCAAACCATTGCCGTGACTGCACCCGCGCAGCTCGCGGGCAGCTCGCAAACGGCTCGCGAGCTGCACTTTCGCGGCGCATTCGCCAGATGTGGACGCACCAAGATGATTTTGAATCAGAGAACTCCCGGCAGGTAGCATATCAGCTTGCTACATTTGCTGATGATTTGTCACGGATGCTTTGAGGAGAGTACAAAGAGAGAGGGAAAGACTGATACAATCATTAGAAAATAAGTAATGAAATGTATTTGTACAATAATAAACCACTAGGACTAATCTTCAATTTATTACAAGTAAAACTAAAAATAATATATAGCATTCAGCGTGGTGCAAATTTCTTCCCACAGTCGACGATTCAGCGTACGACTGTCGATGTTCCTCAAGTTGCCTTGAGCAACCAAATCCCGATGAGGAGAGTATCAATTTGTGCCGCTGTCGGTCTGGATAAGGTGACTTGTTCTTGCAGAATGTTTGTCCATTACTTTCATTTCCAAACTTCCGAAACACGAACATGAGAAAACGATAAGCCCAAGAGCCACTTTATCACGCGTAAAGTGAATAATTAATGTAGTTTATAGTATATTTAGATTATTTTTGTAGGTATACACACATCTCATAACTTGACTTTAACACTTTACACGTACACCTCAGTCAGCACTTGACGAGAAACGACCGAAATACGATTATCGCTATAGCGATAGCGACAGATGCGATTTGGTTTGAGTTTAAAAGTACTTTTTCTCAATTTTGCAATAATAAAAATCACAATCTCTCCCTTTGTTTGTTTACTTGTCATCCTTTGACTTTTATACTTTTTCTTTTTATTTTGACAATCGGCTAAGCAATTTATATGCCAGCTACAAATATATCGTTTTTTCGAGAAATATTACGATGTTCTTAGGTCTAAATATTGAATTATAAGCAAAGTTTTATTTTCTTGGTATAAAAATAATTTTACTCTGTAATTCAACAGTTCAATTATATCGAAATGAGTATTAATGACTAATAAAAACATATCGATAAAACGTTCACCTCTGGCACTACTTTTCGTTCGGTCCGACACTCTTTTCGAATATTGACTATGGTCCCGACCGAGCTAAGCCAATCCGAACCATCTTCGTAGTAGGACAACAATATTCGGTTCGGCCGTGTGTCGGGTCGTTCCGATCATCGTATGTGTCACTTCGGAGTAGGGGGTCTACTCCGAAGTGGTAAATTGACAGTATCGTCGTCGTATCGGCCGAATGTTCGGTCATTTCCTACTACGAGTTAAATCTATTTGGTTCGGTCGGTTCCGATCCGACTGAACTTCATTCTGACACTTGTTGTGTCGTAAACCCTACTCTGAACGAGAAAAGACTGCCCGATAATATGAGTTTGATAAGAGTTACATCGTGAAATTAATGTCAAAATACACGACAGCAAAATAGCTACCTTTTGAGTATCGTAATCCTATCGAATTTAATGAATTATTACAATTCTATGTTTGTTACTGTCTGTAATTACATAGTTTATCTAGCTTAGTTTCATTATTAGTTTTCATATTCTAATCCAATAAATAACACTGATTAAAGTAAGGTTGTAAGGCATTTTTTGGAATATGTACTCGTAAGGATTGTCATATATAATTACGTAACTTGAAAATGTGTTTTTTTGTTTATGTAGATATTGAAATAAATTTGGTCTCAAATGATAGAGCGATATATAAAACTAATATTCCAATTGGATTTATGTAAATCGGACCACGCATTAGGAAGATATTAAAAGATTTGTGTAAGGAAAATGTACCAACCTACATTTTTTAAGGTTTATGCTCTAGATTTTTTTAAATGTAAACAGCGTGCTTGCTCCACCATTGAACGCACATTTGGGATAGTTAAGGGTTGATGGAGGTGTCTCTTGTCAGCGAGGGAGGTGCACTAGGATGCAGATAGAGCAGGCAGAATAATCGAAGGGTGCGTCCACATCTGGCGAATGTGCCGCGAATGTGCAGCTCGCAAGCCGTTTGCGAGCTGCCCGCGAACTGCGCGCGTGCATTTTTGTTCGAGCGCCGCTCCTGCGCCGCTCGCGCGCAGTTCGCGCGCGACCTAAGCGCCGTACGCTCACGCGGTGTCCTACGTGGGCGATTCAACGCGAACGCGATCGCGAACGCGATCGCGAACGCGATCGCGAAGCGAAGCGGCGCGAATGGAACAAACAAATGATACTCTATTGCGATGGCTTACGTGAGCAACCGCACGTGGGTGCGGTGCGAAGCAAAGCGGACGCGATCAGTTGGTTTGATATTTTCGCGCGAACTCATGCGGTGCGGTGGCTTGTTTATAAATTAAAGCTAAAATTATTATGTTGTTTAATTGACATGGGTTGGAAATTGAAATATGACTTAAATTAGTTGCACTCCTCTGTCGTACTTAGTTTATACTTCTTGAGTTAGGTACTCAAGAAGTATAAACTAAGTACGACAGACCACCACCAGACCGTATTTGATATTTCAAAAATGAATCTTCCAATAACAATTGTTTCCAACAACAAACAATTGTGACTGGAAAATTCATTTTTAGGGTATTGAAAAGAGCGCGCGGCGGCTGAAGCGGCGACTTTGCACGCACGTAGGACAGAGCCTCCGCGTCGCGTAAACCGCATCGGATCGCTTCGCGATCGCGTTCGCGTTGAATCGCCCACGTAGGACACAGCCTCACAGCGCGCGAGCGGCGCGCTAGCGGCTCGCGTCTTCCTTCCGCCCGCGCGCAGTTCGCGCGCGACCTAAGCGCCGTACGCTCACAGCGCGCGGGCGGCGCGCTAGCGGCTCGCGTCTTCCTTCCGCCCGCGCGCAGATCGCACGCCGCGCGCACGCCTTTATACGAGCCTTGCAAGAGTTGCGCTAAAGAGACGCACCAAACCATTGCCGTGACTGCACCCGCGCAGCTCGCGGGCAGCTCGCAAACGGCTCGCGAGCTGCACATTCGCGGCGCATTCGCCAGATGTGGACGCACCAAGATGATTTTGAATCAGAGAACTCCCGGCAGGTAGCATATCAGCTTGCTACATTTGCTGATGATTTGTCACGGATGCTTTGAGGAGAGTACAAAGAGAGAGGGAAAGACTGATACAATCATTAGAAAATAAGTAATGAAATGTATTTGTACAATAATAAACCACTAGGACTAATCTTCAATTTATTACAAGTAAAACTAAAAATAATATATAGCATTCAGCGTGGTGCAAATTTCTTCCCACAGTCGACGATTCAGCGTACGACTGTCGATGTTCCTCAAGTTGCCTTGAGCAACCAAATCCCGATGAGGAGAGTATCAATTTGTGCCGCTGTCGGTCTGGATAAGGTGACTTGTTCTTGCAGAATGTTTGTCCATTACTTTCATTTCCAAACTTCCGAAACACGAACATGAGAAAACGATAAGCCCAAGAGCCACTTTATCACGCGTAAAGTGAATAATTAATGTAGTTTATAGTATATTTAGATTGTTTTTGTAGGTATACACACATCTCATAACTTGACTTTAACACTTTACACGTACACCTCAGTCAGCACTTGACGAGAAACGACCGAAATACGATTATCGCTATAGCGATAGCGACAGATGCGATTTGGTTTGAGTTTAAAAGTACTTTTTCTCAATTTTGCAATAATAAAAATCACAATCTCTCCCTTTGTTTGTTTACTTGTCATCCTTTGACTTTTATACTTTTTCTTTTTATTTTGACTGTTAAATACCGAACACCAAGGATGGTACTCAGTACTTAAGTTTTGACCTTTTGACCTTATGTGTATACTAGTAGGGTTGAAGGTCTGAGTAAAACAACCAAACTGTATACTGTTCTATATTTAAGAAGAAGATAAATTGATGAAATTCACAAGACCCCTATGAAATCGTTGTAACACAATGCTTGCGAGTGCTAATTCGACGCCAACGCCATCTAGTCACATTTTACACAAACTTATATCAAATACTATGTATTTTGTTGAACTGATGAGCGGCTTTCGATGATGCATGATCATTAACATACCGCCCACCAAGGACATTACTGACGGAATGTCCTTCTTGAACTACATTATGGGTCTAAATGAATGTAACGAATTATTTGATCTTACAGTTTTGACCTAAAATCTTAAACATTTTAACAAGATAAGAACTTAAATTATAAATACTTAAAACTACTAACATTATGAGGTTGTCAAAAAAATAATAATAAATTCATTGATCTGTAACCGGTAAAATACAAAGTTTGGATGTTGGCCTCTTAATAATAGATGTCTTAGTGCGCAATGTGACTACACGGGTGATATTATCATCACCAGGATGTTTCTTTATTACGCGACCCAACAACCAATGATTGGCTACAAACGTCTTCCATCTGCTTGGATGGCAGTTGAGCCAAGCTAACACCACGGTAGAATCTGTCCAAGCCTTGATTCTGTCCGTCGAAATATTTAAAACATCTGCTGTTTCTGTCAGAAGATTTGACAGTAGAACTGCTCCACACAGCTCTAAACGAGGAATGCTAATTTGTTTGATGGGAGCCACTCTGGTTTTTGCAACCAACAACGAAATATGGATTTTGCCGACTTCATCTACTATCCGCAGGTAAATAACGGCTGAGTATGCTATTTTGGAGGCGTCACTGAAGCCATGCAGCTCAAGATCATCGTTTGACTTAGTGCCAAGCCAACGAGATATCCGTACATTACTAAGTTGCGACAAGTCCTCACGGTAAATATTACATTCCTTTATTAACTCAGTGCTTAGTTCTTCATCCCAACTTACACCTGCAAGCCATAATTTTTGGATGAACATTTTTGCTAAAACCACACTAGGAGCTAACCAGCCTAGTGGGTCAAACAATCGAGCTATGTCCGAAATAATTGATCTTTTAGTTACAGGTGCAGTCGTCGGCGGAGGAAGATTCACCAAGTATTGGAAGGTATCTTCGTTGCGGTTCCAGGTAAGTCCCAAAATTTTGATTGTACTATCTAATTTGATCTCTAACCCCTTCTCTTCTTTGTACTCTTTTTTCTCTAATTCATTATTTTGTATAACATCTCTTTGTTCTATTGTGTTGTCCTTATTTTCAGTTGTTCTAGTTTGATCTATTTGTACTTTAACTTTATTTCTTTCAAGTTTATCTATTCTCTTCAGTAATTCTTGACTGTTGCTGTTCCACTTTTGTAATACAAATCCACCTTTTCCTAATAATGCTATCATTTGCCTATATATTTCTATGCCTTCTTCTACACTATTGCATCCTGTCATTAGATCATCCATGTAGAAGCAATTTAAAACTTTATCTGCAGCAAGTGGATACCTTGTGCCTTCATCGACTGCGATCTGACGCAAGGTTTTGACTGCTTGATACGGTGCAGAAGCTGTTCCGAAGGTCACGGTCAGAAGCTCGAAATCTTGGATCTCCTTGTCTGGACTGTCACGCCAGAGTATCCTTTGGAACATGGCATCTTCTTCTGCTACCCTAACTTGGCGGTACATTTTAACAATATCCGCTACAAGTCCTATGGGATGAATCCTCCATCTTAAAACCGTGTGTGGTAAATCAGCCTGCAGTGACGGACCAACCATGAGCGTATCATTAAGTGACACTCCTTTGCTGTTCTTTTCAGAGGCGTTGAAAATAACACGAACTTTAGTTGTGGTCCTGTCATTCTTAACGACGGCGTGATGTGGCAAGTACACTGCTTCTTCCTTCTTACTATCATCTTCTTTCACGTGCCTCATATGTCCTAACTGTAAATATTCATTTATTACTTCTGTGTACTTTTCCTTTAAATCTTTGTTCTTTGCTAATCTTCTTTCTAATGCTTTAAACCTTAATTTAGCTATGCCACGTGAATTTCCCGACTTGCAAGGAGGATCTTCATCTTGGAAAGGTAACCTAACAATGTATCTGCCATTGCTATCTCTCCTAGTGGTCTTTTTATAAAACTCTTCGCATTTCATCTCCTCTGGTGTAAGTATCTTTTTATTAGTACTAAGTTCTTCGACTTCCCAGAATTTTCTTAAAATATCCTCAACCTTGCAATGCATTACATTTATATTATTTACATTACTATTTACACTAGTCGTGTCTCCAGGACCAACGGCACCCGACAAGACCCACCCTAATGTAGTGTTCTGTGCGATCAGTGTACCAGAAGGACTCTTCACTAAACCTTTCTTAATGATGCAGCTATAAATATCAGCACCCAACAGAATATCAATTTTGTTGGGTGTGTTGAACTCCGGATCTGCTAAACATAGGTTATTAATACTTAACCAGTCGAAGGTGTCTAAGTTAAGACTTCGCTCAGGTAGGTAAGAGGTGATCTTCTTCAACACATAAGCACTTAATGAAAACTTGAAGCTAGGGTCGACACGGGATTTAATTGTTAATTGTACCATGTACTTTGTCATGGTTGACCTATTATCTCCTAATCCCGACACAAACCCTTGAATTGGGATCTTTTTCAGGCTAAGATACTGCACTGTGGCCTCTGTTATGAAACAAGCCTGCGAACCTTGATCGAGCAAGGCTCGGACCGTGTGGTATTCACCTGTCTTTGACGAGGCCTTTACTAGCGCAGTGGCTAATAAAACCTGTCTGGGCTTTGCTACTCTCCCTGTAGATAAGCAAGAGACTATCTGATTAGTACTAGTTGAAGAACTTGCACTATCAGTAGTAGCCTTTGTTTCAGGGTCTTGGCCTTTATTGTCCAAATGTAGCAAGGAATGGTGACGCTTCTGGCAAACTCTGCAACTAGTATTTTTCTTGCAATTGTAAACAGTATGGTTACTGCCTAAACAATTGAAGCAAATTTTGTTCTTACCAACGAAATCCCGTCTATCTTCGAGAGATTGTCTGGCAAACTTCTTGCAGAAACAAAGTTTATGACACTCTGAGCAGTATTCGCATTTCATTGGCGATGACGAGTCTGTGGCTGACAATGTTTTAGGCGTATTACTGTTATTGACCTGGTGACCTGAACCCCTTTTTGGTTCTATGCACTCAAACGCACGGAAACGTTTCTCTAAAAATATTTTAAATTGATTAAAGGTAGGAAAATCATTGGAATCGCTACCACTGACACTTAATTCCCATTGTTTACGCGTTTCAGGATCTAATTTAAATGTCACTATATGTATGATAATAACATCCCATGTACTCACATTTATACCTAAGTTTGATAACGCATTTAAACAGTCATTTGTGGTGTCTGAAAGCTCTTTTAATGATGTCGCCGATTCAACTTGCATACGTTTGATACCAAATAACCGTTTCAAAATGCAGTTGGCGAGATATCTTTTATTACTGTATCGCCTGTCTAATAGATCCCAGCACTGACTGTAATTGGCATCAGTTATTGGAGTGTTTCGTATCAATTGCTCAGCTTCACCAGTTAAATGACTTTTTAAATAGTGCAGCTTTTGCACATTATCTAATGAGTTATTTTTATGAACTAGTGATACAAAAAGATCATGAAAAGTCGTCCATTCTTCATATTTGCCAGAAAACATTGGAATAGAAATCTTGGGCAATTTGACCAATGAATGGGCAGACTTAACAGCACTACTGGAAGAACCATCCCCATGAGGTGTTGGTTCACTTACAACTTTAATTTTATTAAGTGTTGTTTTCATTAAACTTTTATAAGTAATGTAAGTGTCCTCAGTTGTATCATAAATATCAACAACTTTTTGATCAATATCATCTAATTTATAGCTCTGATAAAGTTTAGTGTTAGTATTTTTAAACGATTCCCAATCTTGTTCTAATAATTCCTGTCTAGTTTCAATGTATTCAATAGTTAATCTTTCTTTAGGACTCTTTTTAAAATTTGCGAATCCTTTAATAATAACACTTTGCGACCCCCTCAATACATTGACCAATCCCTCCATATTTGAAACAGTTAACCAAACAAAACTAATGAAAACAACTCAACAAGTGTATAAAAACAATATTTGTTCTAAAATAAAGCAAAACGAATTTGAAATAAAATACAAAACTAAAATATTTTTTAAGTTCCAATTTGCTGCTCAAAATTTTACAAGTGTTTTGAAACAACTTATAATCTGGCGGAAATCGGGCATAGGTTCCCCGTTCCGTCGTTTTTTATGAAATTATTCTAAGTCCTAAACTAACATGCACAAATAAATACAAGTCCCTAATAAATAAACGTTAAATTTTCTAAGTCTTAAATCAATTCAATAATCTTCAAAGTAAAACTCGCTGAATAAATAAAGTCTAAAATTGCTTGTCACTTTTATAGTAAAATGTACTTACAATTTTCACTTCACTCACACAACACGAATGTGGCGCTCCCTGGTGGCGACACGTTGAACTATAGATGTGACGTCAGTCTTCTGATGTCACGTTGAACTCGGCGTGACGTTCTTCTTATGACGACACGTTGAACTACGAGGCTGACGTACTGCACAGTCACCTTACGCTTGAACTGGATCCGCCGCTGTGCTGCTTCTGCTGACCCCATCCACTATCCTGGACGAAGCTGCCGCTGCTCATGCGGGGAGCCCTGTACTCTAGCTGCAGCGATCCACTGCGAGTACCACGGGCGGGCGAACTCAAAAAGCCGAAGTTATATCCGGTCGATGGACCAATGTTAAATACCGAACACCAAGGATGGTACTCAGTACTTAAGTTTTGACCTTTTGACCTTATGTGTATACTAGTAGGGTTGAAGGTCTGAGTAAAACAACCAAACTGTATACTGTTCTATATTTAAGAAGAAGATAAATTGATGAAATTCACAAGACCCCTATGAAATCGTTGTAACACAATGCTTGCGAGTGCTAATTCGACGCCAACGCCATCTAGTCACATTTTACACAAACTTATATCAAATACTATGTATTTTGTTGAACTGATGAGCGGCTTTCGATGATGCATGATCATTAACATTGACAATCGGCTAAGCAATTTATATGCCAGCTACAAATATATCGTTTTTTCGAGAAATATTACGATGTTCTTAGGTCTAAATATTGAATTATAAGCAAAGTTTTATTTTCTTGGTATAAAAATAATTTTACTCTGTAATTCAACAGTTCAATTATATCGAAATGAGTATTAATGACTAATAAAAACATATCGATAAAACGTTCACCTCTGGCACTACTTTTCGTTCGGTCCGACACTCTTTTCGAATATTGACTATGGTCCCGACCGAGCTAAGCCAATCCGAACCATCTTCGTAGTAGGACAACAATATTCGGTTCGGCCGTGTGTCGGGTCGTTCCGATCATCGTATGTGTCACTTCGGAGTAGACCCCAGACCCCCAGAGTAGGGTTTACGACACAACAAGTGTCAGAATGAAGTTCAGTCGGATCGGAACCGACCGAACCAAATAGATTTAACTCGTAGTAGGAAATGACCGAACATTCGGCCGATACGACGACGATACTGTCAATTTACCACTTCGGAGTAGACCCCCAGGTAATAGCATAGAGTGGTAATAGTTTTGGTCAGGCGCGGTCGCAGCCCAAGATTTTGGGGGGGGTCATCATGGTTGCCAAGGAATATTTTAAGGGAGGTTCATCTCCTCGTAGGTCTAGTGGTCGCAAGCGTTACTGCTGAGCATGAGGTCCTAGCTGGGTTCGATTCCTAGGTCGGGTAAAGTATTAATGGGTTTTGCCATCAGAAATTTCTCAGAAGCAGCCTGGAGTCTGGATTTGTGCCCGGTTGGCAGCAGTAGGCTCGCTATCTATGACATTTCACTTAATAACTGGCGGAATGTGGGTGTATGTACTATATGAAGGTAGACCCCTGCCCAACCCTTTGGGGATTAAAGGCGTGATGATATGTTAAGGTTCATGTACATCACCAGCTCCACATTACTTATGCTATTCAGGGACGCAGCTTTTACATTTGTTACTTAAATGCTGCCAAATTCGTTGTATGTATTAGAATGACAGATTGGGCATGGTGGGGAGAGCGAGCGAAGCGAGCTCGAAAATTTTTACAACCCACCTCTATTTAATTAGGTTTTGTTTTATATTTTTAAGTAGAAATAGGGGTTACATTGTCGACTTGTGCAGGCAAGCTCAAGCAGCTAGAAGAAACTAAAATGCATGAGCGAGCGAAGCGAGCTCGAAAATTTTGCACAGTCTTGGTTCGATTTTCTTTCGAATTTCGATCATTCCAAAAGGACTAGGAATTACTTGCTTTGTCGACTTTTGAAGAAAAGCTCAAGAACCAATTTCAATTGCAAGAACGAGCGTAGCGAGCCTCAAAATTTTAGCACCCCACCTTGAATAGTCTCTATTTTCTTTTACCCATCATACAAAAAGAGAACTTACTTTATCGAATTATGACGAAAAGCTTAAACTCGTTTTACAGCAGTTTAGGTTTTGGAATCTGGCCTTACCTAAGCCTTTCAACCTTACGTACGAGCGGGGTGCCCAATATCCCGAGTTTGCTTCGCTCGCTTTTAAAGAAAAATATTTTGAGGCGCGTTAAAAACCCACTGTCATTTCATAGTTTTAAGTTTTTACTTCAGTCGGCAGTCCCTATGTCTGCCGATGTTCTTAATGTTTTTGAATATGTCTATCGGGGTTTTCGTGGCTCATGTACAGTTTTAAGTTTAATAAGGCAAGTAAATCATTCAGACTCTTGACAGCTTGAATGATTTTGGGGGGGGTCATGACCCCCACGACCCCCCCCCTCGGACCGCGCATGGTTTTGGTTAGCTGACAATTAGATGACGACTTGTCCTGTCAACACAAAAAGAAGAGAGCTTCCTGTCTATTACCCACCCTGCATTATTTATTGTAGTCTGTAGTTGACGTATATTACATTACAATTTAAAATTATTAGGAGCTTTATATTTTTATTACGACCTCTGTGTTATCCAGTTACCTCTAGCACCAGGGGGTCTACTCCCTAAGTCCGTCAACGAAGTAACGAGCCCGTCCGACAGTAGTTCGATACGTCGGACTGAACCCTACTCCCTAACGATTCAATATTCGTGAACGAAAGACGCATAGCAATAGAGTTGCGCTATTTTACCGGTCGATTACCGATTTACTTATTTTGTAGTTTTCTAGCTTATTAAACAAAAATTAATACTTTTGTCGTTAGAAAATTACCACATTTTTTAAAATATAATTTTTATTATGTCTTTAAATATAGATTTTAATTATTTTTGCCATTTTTGTCCGGAAACCAGCATCATTCTGTTGATACCTTTGCCTGTTTACTTTTTGAAGGAAATTTTCAAATGAAACGTCAAAGTATAGCACGGATTTTTCTATGGCTATAGTAAGTACGATGTTGTTGCTACCACGGAATATAAAAAAAACAGGCTGCTACGCAGTGCCATTCCGCCGCCCGTGCACCTAGCTCCTAGCGAGTAGCACACCTAGCTGCTAGCGAGTAGCGCAGCAAAAGCGACGCGGGCGACAGAGAGAGAACCCCGATCGCGAACGTATACGGACGTACAACGGCGGTCCTCCGCGACTCTCAGTCGCAAAACCATTTATATATTTTGTACACAGTGTGCTTAATTAATTGTATGTTAAAAAGCCCATTAAATGATTATTTAAAGAAGTGACTTTAAAAAAGTTCATAAACTTCATTAGCGTGGAAGTTTTCTGTATTCTAATTAGCTTTTCATTCCATGGTTAATTGTGTAAAATGGCCCCAATCGCTGCAGCAACTCACGAGCAAATTGAGGCCCTTCTTGATTTTATGGGTGAGAACCAAGAATTGGCTCGCGGATTATTGAAGGGTGCCGACGGGAGAGTTCGCTCAAAACGGCTATGGGAAAACCTGTGCAACTCCCTTAACTCAATGGGAAGTTTCACTAAGTCCGTCGAGGAGCGGTAACGGGTGAGGATCTAAAAGTAAACAAAAAATGGGTGGGACAAATTGGTATTACAGCTCAATAAGTCGCAGATTATTTAATATTTCCTTACCTTCATTCTTGGATCAACACCACTTCGGGGTATGTGTCGAGGCAAAAGAGGTATTAAATCCGCACATAAGTTCCCGAATAATTCCCGAGTGAGCCTAGTTCCCAAGAGAGTAGTTCCCTATGAACTCAAAGTCGGGACTACTCGCCAACCTAAAGTTTTGGCGTACATAAAATCAACGTTGCCTCCGCTCCTCCTGTAAAGCTTCTTCAATAATTAAAAAAGCAGCCATCATTTGAAATTCTTTTATTTTAGTAACTTTCGTCGATAGCACGAGAACTATTTTGATGTCGTATCAACTGACATAACTATCCGTCAAAACCAGTGTCATGGTCAACTGTTCGGACGGGCAAAAACACATCGGGAGTAGGGACAACAGTCAAATCGCGTTGTCATTCATTCTTCGCTCGGGCCCCGAACGAATCATCCGTCCGTAGGTCATAGGGAGTAGGAAACGCCCGTAACGAAGGCCGAAACGACGGACTTCGTGCTTAGGGAGTAGACCCCCAGAAATAGGGAGTATGGTTCTCTATTGACGTTTAATTTGTGATAGATTATCGTGGTTCGGCAGGCGTGTGCGGCTGGCATAATGTTCTCCCTTTCGAAGATTCAAAAGAGCCGCATGGCAAGCTGGCAAGTGGCAACACTTTATACAAAAAAAAAAAGTTGTCTCTGGACTCTACTCTTTTGCGTCGTCTCAGTTCGGTCTCGTTCAAAGAGTTTAGTAACGTCTCGTTTGAGTTTGCTTTGCTTACTCTTATTGACACGTAGATTACAAGCAGTGTGGACTGAGCTTTAAATACGATGTCTAATTCTGGGTGTGGTCACTAAAACTAATATAAAGACAAGTAATCTGTGGTTTGATAGTACATACTAATTCCATGGTGGTTAGCTCCTCCTTGTTTGTTGTGTATGTTTGACATTTTATTGACTTGATCACTTGACAGTATTGAACTTATGTATTGAATCTGTGTATTGAATTATTGGTGGGATATGAGATGTGCTCTGAAATAATAGCAAATTAATCTAATCTAATAAGTAATGCGATTTTTAAGTACTTATAAAGTTTAATATATAATCAGTGTAAATCATGGCACAACGTTTTCCTGCCGGCGGGCCGAGTCCCGCGCCTCCTCCCGGCGCCATGCAGCCCCAGCAGCGCTACCCGGGACCCGCGCAGCCTCAGGGCTCTCCAATGCCGCCCAGGCCTTACCCGGGACCCAACTTTCCTGTAAGATCTGTAACGTTAAACCTTACTTAGTACGTAGCTTACGTACATAATAACTCATATCGTACTTTGTATGTACATAATTCATAGTATACATTTTCATCTATGTTTGGTGCCGTAGCGACGCATTGTATTCGAATGATTCCGCTGATATTTGAATCACTGTGTACCTATTCAAACTACATCTTGCTAATTGCTCTCGAATGTCAGCAAAATACTATTAAAACAATGGCACTCAAAATAATAACGGTTGCATTAAAAATGGTAAAAAAATCAATCAATTGATTTGCATAATTAAATAGAGGTATAATTTTGCATAACTCTAGAAGGTATTGCACTGCTTATACAATATACCTTGTGTAATTTAAATTGTACAACAACTGCACTTGAGAGATCTATCTCTATAATGCATGGTATTTTATCTTTCAATGTTTTTTTTTATCCACAAGGGGTCCATATCTTACTAGCAATACACAAACAGAAGTAAAAACTTAGATATTTATAGAGACCTAAGTAAGCTGGGGCGTTTGTTTGCACCACTTCTTCCCAGCTAAATCACTAGTGAAAGTTTGAGGCATTTTGGGGGACTGTCTATCATTTTGATGTTCAAAAAGTGCTGATTGTCACCCCAATTTGAATAAATGAGTTGAATAAGAAGTTGGTTAAAAGAAGAGAGGAAATGAACATTACAATGTAAATACACACATCAAAGGTATCTAGGGATCAAGCATATTTTTGCTAGTTACTAAAAATTTGTTTTATAATTATATTTTTTGTAACTCCTTTGGATACTTTTATAGTAAATTTCATTTGAAAACGATAGTTTTTGATACTAGACATACACTGTATTTGAGGACCTCCGGTCGCCATGAATGTTTAAAATCATGCCAGGAAGTCCAGGCATACATTGGTGGAACAATCATGATATGGTCGGGTATTTGGATTGGTGGAAGAACAAATCTGATTTAGAGAGGCAATCTCAATGTACAGATTTTCACTGGAATTATTGTATCAGATGTTGTCATTCCTTTGCGGACCCAGTTTGGTTTTTCATTTCTCCCTATGCATGATACTGCACATCCACACACTGCCAGAGTCGTTGCAAACACACTTGCCGCAGCTGATAATTATCAACATCCTACCATGGCCTGCTTAATCGCCAGACTTGATTCCCATTGAGCACACATGGGATATGCTTCAAAGAAGAGCTCTGCCAAATATGAATGCTGTACACACACCTGAAAATCTTTTTTGCCTGTTACAACGGATGTGTTCAACCATTCCGCAACTTTTTTTACAATTTGGATGAATTCATAATTATTGAGTACTTATGCTGAATCGCTGCTATTGTGTTTTACATATTAATGGAAATACATACTTCTAATTGTTTATTTTACACTATAAAAACCTTTCAAACTTTTATTTTCATCTTTTTATTACATTTTAATGTCAGGATTAACTAAGGTGAAAAAATCCAGCATACGTTAAAATCGCGAAGTCTTTATAAATACAAAAGCAAAGAGTACTTTGTCGATCTACATAAATGAAAACATTTTATTTAATCAATCTAAATAGACATTTTTATTACCAACTTCAAAAAAAGAGGTTATCAATTCAACATGATTGTGTGTATATAATATTATTGGAACTGCAATATATTCACATACTAGCTGTGCCCCTCGGTTTCACTCGCGATAAAAGTATTATAGTCCTTTTTTATTGATTAAGGGATGATTTCTGGGATAAAAACTATCCTATATCCTTCCCCGGGATGTAATCTATCTTTCTGCCAAAGGACATGTCTGGTGGAGCAATGGGCGAATGTCTAGGTAGTCAAAGAAAATGTTCAGTAATGATTGTTATATTATTATAATCGTCGTATTTTATAGTTTATTAATTAATAAGTTTCAGGTGTCAGGATCTTGCGCAAACTGGTCAAAATAAGGATTATACGCTAGGGATTTTTCTTAGCTTTTTTTAGTATAATGCCATCTGTGAGCGAATGTAGGTACTAATTGGTGGTATGCCTTTGTGAGGTTAATGAAACATTTTGTTGGTCTGAGATCATATTCTACAGTTTTTTGGATATTTCTATTTGTGTAACAAAAATGTTAAGCACCTATTGTTTCATAAATGCTCATATGATAATATTATATTGGCATCATCTTTAATTCCGTATTTTGGTTTCTATCTTCAATACCTATACCTAATATTATTTATATGTAGCTACTTGTTGATACTGAATTGGCGTTATAATAAATAAAACTATGTATGTATTTATTTATTGCAAAAAAATATATTTTATTGTAGACACATTCTTAAATAAAATGATAAAAAAATTAAACGTCTTAGACACCAAAAAATTGTCCAAAAATGTAGCTGGTGCTAGCACGTTATTTTGATGCCTTGCCCAGCCAAGATACCATACTAGCGTCATGACGTGGCAGACCATTGTATGACCTAGTAATCTCTCATTGTCGGCAGCTTCGGTATTTAATAAATTATAACAATCGTGACACTTGCGTATCCATATAATGGGAGCTGGAACAATAATAAATGTCATTGTATTTTTCAAATTATAACACAACTGCTCAATGTACTGCCTTTCCTGCATGGTTTACGCGACTGCCGTAGTATAGAGGCCTACCTGATTTGCTAACCATCGAGCAAGTCTCACTTGCAGGGGTAACGCCAGCCTTGACTCCTTGACACAATATGTCTGCGAATCCGCAGCACAGCGATGCACCTCATCATAATATCCAAATTGAAAGGAAAAGCAGAATCCTATAAGAATAGCAATAGTCGTCGTGTCTAGACATTGTCTAGATGTCTAGATGATGTCACTCCGTGTAAAATAGCAATGGTCGTTAAAAGAAAATATCAATAATACAAAATAATCGCACAGTAAGCAAGGAACGCATACACGCAACTTGGAACTGCAACACGGAGTACTTTTTGTTAGTCTGCATCATATATTTTATTATACCATGGTCTGCATGAACTGCAATGCAAGTAAAGCAACCATAGATATATGAAAGAAGGAGATATGCGGCCGTAGTTGAAAATGTATCAGAACCCGATGTCGCTAGGTTTGCCCCACCGCCGCGCCACTACTACAGATGTAGTTTAGTAAAAGCAATAGATACAAAGTCGCGCACACTCTTGCAATTCATAAATCAGAACGTACTACACAATCAATTATAAACCTTAAATCATCAAACACAGCGTGCATTTTACCATGCACCGTACAACTCACTCACACAAAAACATCTATCGCTATCGTTGTGCTGTGCAAAAGCCATTTATTTTACATATACGCTAGTGATTGACTAAATCGGAAAGTTATCGATTCTTTAATTCATTATTGTACTAAGAAAAATAAAGGGTCATGAAAATAAAATAAATAAAAAACGATATGTTCAGAACATATTATTATATTATAAATCAATAAAATGTGTTTAAAAAAGTAATTGCAGTTAATAAAAAAAATTAATATTATTTTACATTTTCTCAAGGGCCTTCCAACCATTTAAACGTCATATTTTCAGGTCTTCTATAAACCGGGTTAAAACGGTTGACAAATTTAAAAATTAACTATAATAGCAATATATTCGTTGAGCATTCAACGTTGTTGTCGATAGCCTACGTTAGTGGACATTCATAACCACATCACTATCTCGCCGCAAGACACAGCGGCTGTACTATGCGACGCTCGGCGAAAATAAAGTATCGTTTTGTAATTTTTACATTGCTTGCTTTTCACTTACGACATACTGAGTGGCTAGTGGTTAAGAAGCAATGTATTTGCTGCAAAAATAGTATAGCCGCTGCGATATTTGAAAACAAAAATAACGTAGTAAAAGCAAGAAATATTTTACGCTTTGTTGTTTTTCATGATTTTAAAGATAAATACAGTAAAATACTTTTACTTATATATGGTAAGTCATTCCACGAGATACGAGGTTTTTATTTTGACTTGGTTTTTTACAGGAAACCACTGAACAACTCGGCATTTTTATATTTTATCACGATCACAGTCAAAAGCGCACTAGTTCGCGGAGACGGCCATTCGCCTAGTACAAGCGCATGTTGCTCATGACGCGTGGACACAGACACGCCCCCTTGCCACTTCTCCTGTTTTTTACATTTCTATGAAAGCAACAAACAAATAACGTAATATGTCAATGTCATGTCAAAAAGTAATAAATACTTACCTTCATGTTAGGAAGTGGGTATTCAACGAAAAATATGTTTGATGTGTACACAAAAATATTTTAGTAATATTGTCGTATTTTATACGCAAATACGTTAATATATTCCTTTGATCTAAAATAAGCGGCTTATAGTTATTGTTCACACTCTTTAAAGATAATTATGGCATAAATGGAACGTTAAAAATCATTCTTAGTAGTTCCCGTTAAAAATGGCAAAGCGGAAGCTACGATTGAGTACTGTTTTTTTTTAGAATTATGTTACGCAAGTAATACTGAATTAATAAATCCATAGTAATAAAAATCTAAATTTTTAAATTTTACTGTAAAACCTTAAATCTTGAACATTTGTCGATACCAGAATTACCAGAGGGCAGAAACTGGACATGTCCTTTCATCAGTGGTTTATGTCATGAACATGATTGTAGTTTGTCGTATGGACTTGTGTATGAGTGAATTTCAACAACTATGATTGTTACCTAATTTTGGTGGAAATTTTTGTTTTTGAATTTTTAATGAATATAAGAAGTTGATATGCAAGAAATACTTATCGTTAACTGGATACGTATTTCTTGCATATCAACTTCTTATATTCATAAAAAATTCAAAAACAAAAATTTCCACCAAAATTAGGTAACAATCATAGTTGTTGAAATTCACTCGTATAGACTGTGAGGGTACTTGTTTCTCTTGTTGATATATAAGATGAACTAAGTGGGGGTAGGTTTGAATCTACACATTGTGTCAGGCTACCTAGCTGAATAAACATGCAGTTACCTAATTTCGTGTTTTAATTATATCTTTGGACATAATAGTTTAGGTGTGAAAAGGTAACATACAGACAGACGGATAAGAGTTACTTTCGAATTTATTAGTATGGATATGACAATCTATTAGGGCTTCCAAACAAATACTTATACAAAATTTGTATGTATGTACTTATGTCGTATGTGTCTTTGTCCACACATTTCTCCGCAACTATTAATCGGATCGTGACCATTTATTTTTATTGGCCTACATTTACTTCAACTTAGGGATCAGTGCAAGTTTTATCAAAGTTTCTAAATTGATCCAGTAATTTTTAAGATATGGACTAATATGTTTAATTGTGATGGCCTGGCTGATTGATACGAGCGTGTAGTGTCAAAGGGAAAACATCTCAAAACCTTGGTCAAATTCTAGTGCAATATTTACACCAAAACTATTAACAACATATTACAAACAAATATTCCAGTTTTTATTTAAAACTAAAAATTTAGAAATATAAGAAAATTTAAAAAAATTAAATCAACTTCAAAAGGAAATTCACTCAAAATTATGAAATAACTTTAATTCCAGAAGTCGGTCGGGATCCTAAGACACCGACTTCCGGAATGAAAATTAATTCATAATTTTGAGTGAATTTCCTCTTGAAGTCGTTTTATTTTTTTAAATTAAAACTACTTCAAAAGGACACAACCAGGTTAGAGGATTGAGCTGGTCCAATCATCGTGTCAGCAATTTACTGTCCTCCAAAGCATGAAATAAGCGAAAAAATGTTCACAAATTTTTTCCAGACTCTTGGACATCGGTTTATTGCTGGGGGAGATTGGAACGCCAAGCATACATTTTGGGGCTCACGATGCACGGTAACCAGAGGCCGAGCACTGAAAAAGTCAGTGGATAAAAACAATTTGAAATCCTGGTCAGACGGTAATCTCACCTACTAGCCTTCTGATCCAAAGAAAGTTCCCGATCTCTTGGACTTTTTTATTTCTAGTGGAATGAGTAATCAATTGAGTCATGCCTGGACGGATCATCCGATCACACCCCCGTGATTCTTAACATTAGCAGCAACATTATCAACATAGGAAAACCTGAACCCTTACATAACTTCAAAACAAACTGGGAAGGTTTTAGAGGTTACCTTAAAGACAACTTAAACCTAAAAAAAAAACAATTATGTCACCAGATGACATTGAGGATGCATGCAAATATATCACCAACTTAATCCAAGTGGCCTTTTGGATAAACACACTTGAGTTAAAAATGTCATGCCAACTTCCTTCACAACCATTTGACATTAAGCAGAAAATCGAAGAAAAATGTCACCTCAGCAGAGCTTGGCACCTAGTCGGACAAGACTAAGTTACGCAGGAACAAAAAAAACATGCTAAGAGATACCGCAAATATTTCACTACAAAAGCAAATTTCAATGTTGTCTGCTTCGGATCAAGGCGGACATTCCTTGTGGAAGGCTGTTAAAAATCTCGGCAGGTCACAAAATCACAATCCGCCCATCAGATCACGTACATATTTGGCCAGAACAGACAAAGAAAAAAGGCTGAGATGTTTGGCTTACATTTGACAAGCATCTTCAAACCCGATGTGGGGCTAAATCAACAAGAAGTTGAAGATTTACTGAATCAGGACTTTCAATTGTGTTTGCCTATTAGACCAGCATCACCCAAAGAAATCGCGATGGATATCAGATCGTTGGATCCAAAGAAAGCACCTGGGTTTGATTTAATCTCGCTTAGAGTTCTCAAGGAGCTACCCAAAAAATCAGTTACAATCCTGGCTAGTCTTTTTAACAGAATATTCAGGACAGGCAACTGCAGAAGATGTAACGGTAGCGACATACGCCGATGATGTTGCTTACCTGGCGAGCGTCAAAGAACCGGATATCGCCAGTAACAAATTACAAATAGTAATGGATGAAATGAATACCTGGCTGCAAAAATGGCGTATCTGCGCCAGTGCTCAAAAATCAAGTCACATTACCTTAAGAAGAGGCTACTGTCCCACAGTAACATTAGGGGATAAAACTCTACCACACACAAACTGTGTTCAGTATCTCGGTTTTTACCTGGACAAAAGGCTCACCTGGAAGACGCATATAAAACAGAAAAGAGAATAAATAAACGCCAAATATAAAAACTTGTATTGGTTGATGGGTCGTAACTCAGTTCTATCTTTGGACAACAAACTCCTGCTGTACAAATCTCTATTGAAACCTATATGGTCATCGGCATCCAACTATGGGGAGGGGCCAGCAAAAGTAACATAATGTGCCCCCAAAGAGCTCAAAACGTCATCTTGAGGAATATTGTAAATGCACCATGGTTCACACGGAATGAAGAAATTCATGATTATCTCAACACTCCTACCATTCTTGAGGAAATTGATAAACATAAAAGGCGTTATGCTGATCGTCTAGGCACCCACCCAAATCCCCTAGCTGTTAAATTCCTGGACAGCAGTGAATCTGTCAATCGACTTCAGAGAAGTCAAGAGAGGTAGCAGTGGACAATGGCCCCTGTACCTGGATCGCCACTTTATTCACGCAACGAAACTGATAATAGTCCAGAAAGGACTGATGACGGTTATTGACAGAAAAAAAAATTAAATACCTTGATCCCTTGACACTTTTGATGTGTGTATTATTGTCATGGATTTGGAAACAATAGGTACGTACCAAAGCTACTCTACCCCCTGATCCTCCACACGATTGCCCCGCCAAAACGCTCCTGTTGAACTGCTGTCAAGTGGTCTCCAGGCTCTCGCCGAATGTGAAATGTAAATTTACTTTCTTGTAGTCATTGATTTTGTCTCCTTGTGAAACTTATTGCTGTAAGTCTAAAGGATGTATAAGTATACTGTGGTACGAGTGACTGACACCCGGTTTCTGGAAGGAAAAGCAACAAAGTGTCAAAATTAAAACTCATGTCAGGTGATGTGTTGGGCTGTATATAATTGACTAAATTATTTACAGCCATAAACACCAATCACAGCAGTTGACATGCGTTTGATTTAGGTAAATAATTGTTTTCTTAATACATTTGTGTACGTATGTCAACAGGCACGTAGCGGGTTCACGCCGCCACCCGTGGGCGTGGGCGGGGGCGGCGGGCGCGCGGCCGGCGGCGCGGCGTACGGCGGCGGGCCCGCGGCCGCGCCCGCCGCGCCCGGCTTGCGGCCCGCGCCGCCGCCCGCGCCCGCGCCGCCCGCCAAGCGCGTGCCCGAGGCGCGCGCCGCGCTGCCGCCGCAGCACAAGCCCGGCCTCTACAACCCGTAAGTACCGCCCGAGCGCGCGCGTGCTGCGCGGGCGAGTCTAACTGCGGCTCTGTGCAGGGACGCGTACGGCGGCGCGGGCGGGCCGGCCTCCAAACGCAAGAAGCGGCTGGCGGACAAGATCCTGCCGCAGAAGGTGCGCGACCTGGTGCCGGAGTCGCAGGCCTACATGGACCTGCTGGCCTTCGAGCGCAAGCTGGACGCTACCATCATGCGCAAGCGCCTCGACATCCAGGAGGCGCTCAAGCGACCCATGAAGCAGAAGCGGAAGCTCAGGATATTCATCTCCAATACATTCTACCCAGGTACTTATGTGAATCATGAACATCATTTACTGAAAATGCCACCTGTATGGTAATTAAAACAAAAAACTTTTTTACAAAAAAAAAAACAACCGACTTCAAAAAAAACACTACGAAGTGATAATAGTAGATTGTACAACTAAGGCATAAAAGAAGCTATTTTACCCCGAGACGTTTATATCCCCTGAGCCGCAGGCGAGGGTGGATAGTTAAGTCGAGGGGTAAAATGGCTCGTTTATGCCTGAGTTAGACACTCTGCTTTTCACTTCGATTGCGAGAAAATGAAACAGGCATAAAGTATACAGTACATAATTAATCAAAAATGTTGCATCCATAGCTAATTCCCGCCACCACAGATAATACCGCCACTTTTTTTTTTTATTTTCAACATTTGTCATTCGACTTGGGTACTTCATACTTTTCTTTTTTTTTCTTTGCCTTTTAAAATAATAAATAACAACTACCTATTTTACCTGATTTTATTAAATTAACGATAGAAAACACGGAAGTGGTATAAATTAAAGAAAATGAAATAAATCACGACTTTAATCTGCGAAGTTTTATTGTGCGTGTGGCTGTTGGGCCTGATTACTTTAGTCTTAGAAAAAAATTTTACTTTATGCACTAGAACATAAAAAGCGATTTTATGTCGCCTAAGCACAACATAAAGACGGACTTTTAGAGCATGAGAAGTGAAAATAACTAATTTCGGAAGTCAGTGTCGTTGGTTCCGCATTTTCGTTTTTTGTAGTGTTTTTTTGGAAGTCGGTTGTTGTTTTTTTTTTTGTAAAAAAGTTTTTATTTTTAACCGACGAAAAAACGGAGGAGGTTCTCAAGTCGACGCGTATATATTTTTTTAATGTTTGATCACGCATAACTTTTTACAGAGTAGTCCGATTTTGATAATTCTTTTATTATTGGAAAGGGTGTACCCCGAAGTTGGTCCCATAGAAGTTTGGGAAAAAAATCCAACCCTAAGGGTAGGAAAACGGGATGATTGATTGTTCACTCACTGATTGTTTAAAGTATTTATATTATACAACAAATAATAGTTAAGTAGCATTATATAAAAGTTAATAGCTAAAGTTAGGTAGGTAACTACTTTAAAAGTAATACAAAATTAAGCATGTAGTAATTAGTTAATTATAGCCACAAAAAATTATAAAATAAAAAATTTTAATAAAAAAATTAAACCGCCGCACAGTGTTTCGTCTAGTATAAGCTAGCGCGACAAAATTATTTTTTTATTTTAATTGTTTATGTATATTTAAGGTTGTCTTACGCTGTTTTACAGAGAAATAGAGCGGATTTCTGTGTTTTGTATGCGTATACGTCAAATGGTGTGGATGCAAGATGGAAGTAGTCTCCTGATTTTACATTTTTGTTTACTGTCATCCCTGATTGCTCTAATTAGCTCCGTCTACCTACTTATTATGCCTATAAGGCACTATACAGGGTGAATTTTCCAAGTGGGCGTGGATGGCCAAATTCTAAACTGTGAAGAATACCGAAAAGTACTCAAAGGAGTCGCGGGCTCGATTTTGATGAAAACTAAAACTGCATCATTGGATTTTTGAAAAATCAATATTTCTAGCCAGGAATCGAACCTGTCGATTTTGAAAAAAAAAAACACAATGTATTATTACACCATTCGATAGTGTCCCTAATAAGGGTCAAATTCTGGGAAGTAATGACATACGGCAAACTTAAGGAAAGTGTTGAATTTTAATAAATTGCTTATTATTTTAAAGTATTCATACCTACATTACGTACCTTATTCGAAATGAATATTTTTATTAACACACCCGCAGCGCAGTCACCTTCACAATATTATGTTCTAAATTCGAATTTCTCTCATGATCTTTGGAAAATATTCTAATGGAATCAATAATATTGTAATGCTGAATGCAGTACAATCCTTGAGACGTCGAATCCAGCTATGTATTGAAAACAATGGTCATCATTTTGAACAATTAATCAGTTAAGGTTTAGTAGGTAGGTAACATAACCCGGGCCCGGCTAAATAATAACAGCCGCACACTTCAATCCATCAGGTTAAGCTACGCTTGCCGCGGTAGGTCTGTGGATGGGTGACCATCTTTACATACCGAGACTCCTCCATGCCTCGGTAAACACGTTAAGCCGTAGGTCCCGGCTGTCATTCCGGGATCTTTGACAGTCGTTACGGGTAGTCAGAAGCTCGAAGGTCTGACAACCAGTCTTACCAAGGGGAAGGGGTATCGTATTACCCAGTAACTGGGCTCTGGAGGTCAGATAGGCAGTCGCTCCATGTAAAATACTAGTATTCAGCTGCATCCGGTTAGACTGGAAGCCAACCTTAACATAGTTGGGAAAAGGCTAGGCAAATGATGATGAGGTAGGTAACATAAGAAAAATGTTATTTTGTTAAAAATGAGCTCTTTTCTTTAGTTTGCCGTATGTCATTACTTCCCAGAATTCGATCCTTATTAGCGACACTATCGAATGGTGTAATAACACAGTGTGGTTTTTTTTTTTCAAAATCAACAGGCTCGATTCCTGGCCAGAAAAATTAATTTTTCAAAAATCTAATGATGCAGTTTTAGTTTTCATCAAATTCGAGCCCGCGACTCCTTTGACTACTTTTTGCTAGTCCTCATAGTTACGGATTTGTCCATCCACGCCCACTTGAAAAATTCACCCTGTATACAGGGTGAAATTAAAAATATGCGACAAATCGAAATGGAAGATTGTACTCATCATTATGAACAACTTTTACGAAGGGACCAAACCCGAAATCGCGAACAAAAAATCAGGTGTTCCCTACATTTATGTTCGCATAACTCGTCAAAATCTAGGCAACAGCTGATTTGTTTTTTGCGATTTCAGGTTTGGTCCCATAGTAAATGTTGTTTCATACAAAAGTTCAATACCTACTCGGCCAAAATGTATGAAACAGCTCATTTTTTTTTCGTGATTTCAGAGTTGGTCCCATATTGAAAGTTGTTCAGTTCGATGGTCTAAAGCACCTCTTAAAGTTCTTGCAGTTAATTTTTTTACACCTTATATATTTGTATAGATTAATAGTACTTTATGTATGTATTTATTGTATTGTGTAAATGGTACACCACAGACTACCTACAGTATTTGTCTGTCCTTCCCGTTTTTAATCCATCCAAAGGTTGTCTTTAAAAGATCGTTCTTAGCGATAAGACCGCCCATTGTGTCGCCCATTGTAAAGTTTCTATATATTTATGTCTGTAGTTTATATGGTGTACATAATAAAGAGTATTCTATTCTATTCTATTCATGATCTGAAGTTCTAGAACTGTGGGGGCAAAAAGGACTATGTCGTCGTCAATGCCCTTGGTCTTCCATGACACTGCCAGTGACTTAAACATCTCCTCAAGTGTGCTTGTAAACAATTTGGGGGAGAGTGGGTCACCCTGCTTAACACCCTTTTGTATTTTGAATGAAGGTCCAGCAGTATTGAGTTTAATGTTTGCGGAGCTATTGTTGTAAATGTTTTTTAAGAGATCGATGTATAGCTTTTTTTTTTTGTTAATTTTATGTAATATAAAAAATTTAAAACTAAAACATTATGAGAAATGACTACATAATAAAATAGGTAAACATATTTACAATAAAATATATTTCTATCAAGTCGTCTGTAATAGTCATCATCAGAAGATTCCTCATCACCACCCTCCAATTCGCTAGAATCTTCTGATAACGAATAATCTCCCTCACTAAATTCGCGGACTGATGTTGATTGGTATGGTAATGAAGGTGGGACAATCAACTGCAAAATTTCGATTCTGGATCCTTACCAATGTTTATAAACATAAACATTGGTAAGGATCCAGAATCGTCATCAAACTATGAGAAATGTATCCTTCGAACACTTAGAAGATGTCCACTTTTCGTTCAATTTTGATGAAAGGCTCGAAATTTTCTGTCACGGTTGACTTGGGTGAGGATTGTGGCGAGAAAGGCTCACCACGTAATCCTTACCAAGGCACCTTTATATCTCTGGAATCACTTAATGACTATTTTCGAGATTTGGCATAGCGTTACGACTAGTGTTGCAAAGGACTCGAATCCTCGAGTAGTAATTTTAGAGACTCGACTCAATTATGCAAGACTCAGTGTGCTAAAAAGGCTCGGAGTCTAGAGTCGAGCCGAGCCCGAGTCATTTAACAACCATTTGAGTCTAACAAAGGACTCGAGTCTTAAAATGAACTCGAGTCTTCAAGAAAAACTCGGAGCATGAAGATGAGAATTGAAGCTCATTATTCGAAAAGACTCGGAATTGGTGATAAGTTTAAATTAGTGGTAATGATGTAACTCATAACCATTAAAAAAAAAATATTATGTTTATAAATGACTAGCTTCCGCCCGCGACTTCGTCCACGTGAAATTTCACCCTCCTCCCATTTACCCCCTTAGGGGTGGAATTTCGTACAGAGCGGCGAAGACCGCCCTCCAAGGGGCTGTCCAGCGGGCCAAGGATACGGCCCGCGAAGAGATGGTGGAGACTCTGAACAGAGATCCATGGGGGCGCCCTTACAAAATGGTGCGGAATAAACTCCGCACCTGGGCCCCCCCGCTGACGCAGAGTCTCCGCCCACAGCTCGTGGAGGAGGTGGTGAGCACTCTGTTCCCTTCACGGAGGGAGCATACTCCCCGCCCATGGCTCCGCCACTTGCGGTGCCCGAAGCGGACCATGAAGACGACGACGACGACATCCCTGAAGTGACCGGGGTAGATCTGAGAGCGGCGGTAGGCAGGCTGAAGGCCAAAAATACCGCCCCAGGACCCGACGGCTTGCCGGGTAAAGTCTGGGTCCTGGCCTCGAGGGCTCTCGGGCCTCGACTAGAGGCGCTCTTAAGCGCATGCATGGAGAGGGGCCAGTTTCCACTCCGTTGGAAGACGGGGAAGCTGGTCCTCATTCAGAAGCCAGGGCGCCCTGCGGACTCTCCGTCCGCATACCGGCCTATAGTGCTGCTCGACGAGGTCGGCAAGCTCTTTGAGAGAGTGATTGCAGCCCGCCTCGTCGGGCACCTAGTGAGGACGGGGCCGGATCTTGCGGATAGCCAGTTTGGCTTCCGCAAGGGGCGCTCGACAGTGGACGCCATCATGCGCGTGAGAGCCCTCACGACGGGGGACGCGGTGACCCGTGGTGGGGTCGTCGTGGCGGTGTCACTCGACATCGCCAACGCGTTTAACACCCTGCCCTGGAGCTGTATTGGGGAGGCACTCCGGTATCACCGGGTGCCGACCTACCTCCGTCGAGTAGTTGGGGCGTATTTGACGGACAGAGCCGTCATCTACCCTGGTCGCAACGGGGAATGGAACCGGCGAGAGATGTCGTGCGGTGTCCCACAGGGATCGGTTCTGGGGCCGCTCCTGTGGGACATCGGTTACGACTGGGTGCTGCGAGCCGACCTCCCTGATGGCGTCAGCGTGGTTTGCTACGCTGACGACACGCTAGCCCTGGCGCAAGGGAGGTCGCATCAGGCGGCGGCCGACGCGATGACACGCGGGGTTGCGATAGTCGTGGAAAGAATCCGGCGGTTGGGTCTCGAGGTGGCATTGCACGAGGCCATGTCTTTCCATGGGCCTCGGAACGGGCCACCATCGGGATCCCAACTAACGGTGGGAGGGGTTCACATCGGCGTCGAGGCAACGATGAGATACCTGGGTCTCGTCCTCGACAGCCGGTGGAACTTCGTCGAACACTTCCGACGTTTGGCCCCCAAACTGGAAAGGACCGGGGCCGCCTTCAAGCGGCTCCTGCCCAACCTGGGGGGGCCAAACACCTCCTGCCGGAGGCTTTACGCGGGGGTCGTGCGGTCCATGGCCCTATACGGGGCCCCGGTGTGGGCGCGTTCTCTGCGGCGGCGAGCCGCCCACTATCTGAACGCGCCCCAAAAGGTGGTAGCCGTAAGGCTGATCCGGGGGTACCGCACGATCTCGGGCGAGGCGGCAAGCCTCCTTGCCGGACTGCCGCCATGGGATCTGGAGGCGATAGTCCTAGCGCGCCTGTATGAGTGGCGCGCGGAGGCACTGAGCCGGGGGGAAACTCCGCTTCCGCGGCAAATCGCGGCGGAGCGGACAGACCTCCGGCGCGATCTCATGGTGGCATGGAAGGAGCGACTTTCGCAACCCAGCGCAGGGCACGCCACGATAGTGGCGATAAGACCCCTCTTTGAGGAGTGGCTAGAGAGGCGTCACGGCGTCCTCACCTATCGCCTGACGCAGGTCCTCACCGGACACGGATGTTTTGGGAGGTTCCTGCACATCATCAGGCGGGAGGAGACGCCCGGGTGTCACCACTGCGAGGATCGCCCAGAGGACACGGTGGAGCATACGGTGGAGGTCTGCCCCGCATGGGCGGAGCACCGCCGTGCCCTCGTAGAGGCGATCGACACCGGCGGCGACCTCTCGCGTCCGGCCCTGGTTCAAGCCATGGTCCGGGGCGAGAGGGAGTGGGAGGCGGTCACCTCCTTCTGCGAAGCAGTCATGCTAGCGAAGGAGGTGGCGGAACGGCTGAGGGAGAGAGCCTCACACCCCAGCCGCCGCGGTAGACGCTCCGGGCGTCGGGAGCCGCGTGACGACTCCCGGCCACCGTAGGCGCGCGCCTGCGGACGGAGAGTAATGGGTAGCTCACCGTCCGATCAGGACCAGGCCCGTGCCGGACGGCGCGTACGTGTTCCACGCGCGCCTCAAAGAGATGTCAGCATAAAGGAAGGGGCCTGCCAGGGCCGAAGCCTGCCGGGGGTGCGGGATTGTCCGAAAGGGTTACCGCTACCCCGGAACATAAAGGGCTAAGGAAGGAACACGGATGGGTTTTAGTCAGTAAGAGTCTGACACTCCCTTCGCTCCACCCAGAGCGGGAGGGGTCATTTGATGATTTCCCATCCATAAAAAAAAAAAAAAAAAAAAAAAAAAAAAAGGGGTGGAATTTCGAAAAACCCTTTCTTAGTGGATACCCACTCTTCACAAAGAACACATTCTCCAAATTTCATGTCCCTAGGACCAGCGGTTTAGGCTGTGCGTTGATATATCAGTCAGTTAGTCAAGATTTTGAATTTTATATTTATAAATGATTAAAAATATCCTTATTCTATACTGTTATTTTTTTATCTGAGCCTTTCTCCCGGTCCTGTAAATGTAACAATTTTATTGCTAGACTCATACGAAGAGGACTTGAGTGCGACTCGCCGCATAAAAAGGACTCGAGCCCACAAAGAGACTCGAGCTCTCATGTAACATTCAAGAACTCGTAGAGAATTTAGTTCTCTAGTCTTGGAGTCCTATTGTAATGAGTCGAGTCTTGTAATTCTTCATCCGAGTCCGTTTATATAGGACTCGAAGACTCGAGTTCTTTGCAACACTAGTGACAACTATTTCTTGACTATTTTTTGGAATTGAAACCAAGTCGATACTCCCAGCCGTTTGGTTGCATTAGAGGTGAGGATTGTGTGGAGACCTTCACCACACAATCCTCACCAACCTATAGCTATAACTTCGGAATTATAATGCGACTATTTTTTTGCCCTTGGTGACTATTTCTGGACTATTTTTTGCGTTCTCAAAATTGATTTATATGAAGTTTTCAAAAGTAAGGATTGTGTGGTGAAGGACACAAAAATTCAACTACTACTAATTTGCAAATTGCACGCCCTTTTTAATTAACATTGACCCCTCCACAAAATTACTTAATGAGGTGACAAACAAATTATTTTTTAGAATTCCTTACCTGGGAAGGGTTGTTTACAAGTTGTTATCACGAATTTCTGGAAATGACGTCATGAATTTTGTCCCGCTGCATGGCTTGTACTAGAACTACTAGATGAAATACTGTGCGCCGAAAAAATTGAAAAACAAAAAATAATAAGTAAACCTTTTTTATTTAACCTTAATAACTAAGTTCTTAAACTATTTATTTATTAACCCAACATCACTATCATGACAGGAATTTCCTAATTCAATAGTGTGGCCATAGTTACAGTTTCTTTACTACTCGTATAACATATTTTATACATCGTGGTTTTTGTGAACTCACTCAGAGAACAAGTAAAATTATCTATGCTGTCTGCTACGTCATTGAGTATACTACGACTAATGTAAGTATACCTAAGTAATTTTGACAATCATACAATGGTATGTTACGCAATTATTCCTCAGGAGACATTCAGTCCTACGCATTCACTCTTTAGAGGGAATTAGTAACACATTCATGTGTATTTTGAAGGTTTTAACTTTATATCCCACATGTCACCACTTTTCCCTACAATTATTGTTTGAACCAATAACATTATTAATTAAATAATATTGCAATTGAAAAATCATCAATTTGACAATTGTGGTTATAAAATTAACCTAATTTTCAAAGCTACAATTTGTTAGTGGCACTTTAACTTGACATCCAGAGGTACGTTTTCTAAACCATAATAAATGTTTTATATTTTCATCAGATAGGCACTTTTGGAACAAGGTATAAATGCTTTGACGGATTGTATAGCTATAAAAGTTTGGGTAATTACAAAGGGGTTCCCAAACTTTTTCAGTCCGCGGCGCAACCATTCGATACGCTGCCGAATCGAAATTGTAATGTGCGTTCAGGAGGAACTGCGGAGGAAGGCTAAGTATTGATTTCAATCATAAAACTACCATTTTTATGCGTTCTCTCTATTATAAACAAACCTTATCTATACGAGGCATGCCTTTTAAGTTTTGTCGTTTGAAGAAAAAAACACAACTAGAACCTTATAGTACTTTTTATTGTTTTTCAAAGTATTCACCACGTAGCTTAATACACTTTTCCATTCGCTCAAACCAGTTATTATAACATTTATTCCACTCTAAAGTGAGGGTGTCCAAAATGGCTGACTTGAAAGCGTCTACTGCTTCTTCACCGGACTGGAACCTTTGACCACGAAGACTTTTCTTAATTTTAGGAAATGTAAAGAAATCGTTAGGGCTTAGGTCAGGACTGTATGGAGGATGGTCAAGAATTTCTACTTTTTCCTGCTTCAAATACTCAATCGTTTGACGAGCGCTGTGTGAACTTGCGTTGTCGTGGTGCAGGATGATGCGTCGCTTTGAGTTAGATTTTCGAAGTTCGGCGATGACTTGTGGTAAACAAACTGTGCTCTGCGTTAACTGTTCTACGATCTTCAAGTGCAATAGTCGCAACATGGCCGGTTTTTCCAACGAACGTGGCCACCATCTTCTTTGAAGTGCTTCGAGAACGAACAACTTTAGTCGGCTTTGGCTCGTCTTGAAAGACCCAGATTGTAGATAGTTGTTTGGAATCAGGATCGTAGGCATAGATCCAAGATTCGTCACCACTGATGATGTCGTAGACGTAACTTGACTCTCCTCGGTTGAACCTTTGCAGAGTTTTCTTACACCATCTGACGCGGGCCGCGTTGTGATCGTCGGAAAGCAGATGCGGTATCCAACGGCAAACTAGCTTTTTCACACCAAGCGCTTCATGCAAGATCTTCTGAATGGTTGTCCCTGAGATGCCTAATAGAGCCTCTATCTCCCGATACGTCACATGACGATCTTCGAGAATCAGTTGTCTCACAGCAATGATGTTATCTTCAGTGAAGGCGGATTTTGGGCGTCTTTCGCGAGATTTTTCACTAACACTAGTATGTCCACGCTGGAATTCTAAATACCAGCGTTCGACAGTCCGCAGACATTGGGCTTCATCACTGAATACAGATGTTAGCTCTTCAAAACACTGAAGCCGTGTCAGGCCTCTTCCAAAGTTGTAGAAAATTATTGCACGAACATTTTCCTTCGAAAGATTCATTTTCGTACGTAACCTGACAGATTCCAATCGACGCTGTGACTAAACAATAGCATTAATCCTAATACTTTCAACTGTTTTGAGATTCAAAATTTAAACACATTCGAATATAGAACAGTTCCAAATTCAAAATTGCCGGGAAATATGGAAACGACAGAACTTAAAAGGCATGCCTAGTACTAATATTATAAAGAGGTAAAATTTGTAAGTTTGTATGTAGGGGGTAATCTCTGGAACTACCAGTCGGATTTGAAAAATTCTTCTTGCATTTGATAGCCCAATTCTTGAGGAAGGCTATAGGCTATTTAACATCACGCTATGACCCTTAGGAGCCGAGCAAAAAGAAAAAAAGTAAAAAAGAACGTTAAGTGATAGCGCGGGCGGGTGATGCGATACGACGGGGTGGCTCGGGGGAAACAAGAAGTTTCACGCGAACGAAGTCGCGGGCTGAAGCTAGTATAATTATATGTTCGATTCGGGAGCGCATTGAATGGTTGTGAATAGCTATGCAGAGTCGTTTTTTTTTTTTTCAAGTACTTCGTCCTTTTTCCTAGCATTATTACTATACCTAACGGTAATCAGAGGAGCAATTCTCGTAATTTTAAGAACGTTCATAGTCTGATCTCAGTCTCAATCTGTCAAAAATACCTCTAATTTCCCTACATTTTGACAAGTTTTTGACATTAGTTTGTCGCCGAGATGAGACTGCGACTAGATTTTGAACGTTTTAAATTACGAGAGTTGACCTTTGGGTTTAATGAAAACAAACATTTTAACTTTCATCTGGCGATTGATCAATCGCGGCGGCCTGAAGCTGCCTCCACGACGCCCCTTTTGGGAGCACCTTGGCTACACATTCGCTAGTAGGTGAGGAGCTCCTGTAACGTGATGCCTTGCGCAGGTCAGGGCGACAACGCGGTGCCGTCGTGGGAGCTGCGCGTGGAGGGCCGCCTGCTCGACGACACCAAGAACGACCCCAACAAAGTAACTCATTTCATTACGCTTTACCGTGTGTGCAGTGTGACGTCAGTCGTGCGGTCGTGCCTGCCGCCTCTGTAACGCCATTCATTTTTAATTTTCGTTATACATAATAATGTCTTTATGTGCTTCTTCTGACGTATTCTATTATTTGTAGTTAGTTTGACCCGTGTTTGTATGACTCGGATCGAGTATGGTAACGACACGGAGGGCAGTAAGTTTTAGCGTGCGGAGGTGTTGCAGGTGAAGCGCAAGTTCTCGTCGTTCTTCAAGTCGCTGGTGATCGAGCTGGACAAGGAGCTGTACGGGCCCGACAACCACCTGGTGGAGTGGCACCGCACGCTGACGACGCAGGAGACGGACGGCTTCCAGGTCAAGCGGCCCGGGTACAAGAACGTGCGCTGCACCATCCTGCTGCTGCTGGACTACCAGCCGCTGCAGTTCAAGCTGGACCAGCGCCTGGCGCGCCTGCTGGGCGTGCACACGCAGACGCGCCCGGTCATCGTCAACGCGCTGTGGCAGTACGTGAAGACGCATCGCCTGCAGGACGTGCACGAGCGCGAGTACGTGGCCTGCGACAAGTACCTGGAGCAGATCTTCGGCGCCGCGCGCATGAAGCTGGCCGAAGTGCCGGGACGTCTGGGCGCGCTGCTGCACCCGCCCGATCCCATCGTCATCAACCACGTCATCGCGGTGGAGCCGCCGCACGACACCAAGCAGACGGCGTGCTACGACATCGACGTAGAGGTGAGGCCTCGCCACACTGTGCAGCTACACGTCGCAGACGTCTGAGTCGCGTGTTTGTGTTGCAGGTGGACGACACGCTGAAGACGCAGATGAACAACTTCCTGCTGAGCACGGCCAACCAGCAGGAGATCCAGGGACTCGACTCCAAGATCCATGAAACTGTGAGTGCTGTTGCTTTGGCCTCGTTGGAATCGCATACGATTTACGGTTCCTGTAAAAAGAACGTTCGTCATCTTAAATGTGCTTTTCTGTTTGTTCCGCGCACTACAGGGTGTAAAAAGCAAAATTAAACATTTTGAAAAAACCCACGACGGTTAAATGTACTTGGAAAAGGATAACATAATTTAAAAACCCCCGACTTAAAGGATTTATGTAACGAGACTAAAATAGATTTATTCATATGGAAGTCGGGGGACCGTTCTGTGGAACACCTTCTATTCTAAGGGGTCCCCCGACTGCCATATGAATTTATCTGTTTTAGTCTGGATTGATGGACTTACGAATGTGTGCCTCGGCTTCGCCTCGGCCCACATTTACACGTTCGTCCATCACTGCCTCGTATGATGGCCGCTGCAGTAATGTACTATTAATAAAGTAAACGCTGATAGCTAATGTATAAAATGCTCTATTTACACATTCAGAAGAGACACTGACAATTAAATAAAATGGATTTGGTTTTTATTTAATAAATTAATGATCAGGCTATTCATAAAGTTTAATATAGTTTTCAACTCCGTAGTCCGCTCAGTGCCGCTTCGAAAGGTATTATGTCTTGACATGATAAAGGAAAGATACTGACGAAGGCTTTAGTGACTGTACGTTCGGTGCGCTCTACCTCTGCCACCCGTTCACCGACGAGCGCGTTCCGTTGCAGGTGGACACGATCAACCAGCTGAAGACCAACCGCGAGTTCTTCCTGAGCTTCAGCATGGACCCGCAGCAGTTCATCCAGAAGTGGCTCGTGTCGCAGTCGCGCGACCTCAAGGTGAGTGACGTCAGCCATCACGGCCGCGGTTGGCGCTACTGTTGTAAAACACTTGAGTCTTTTAGTCCTCATTTCGAGACTTAAGTTGATTTTAAAGAATTGCGGGCTAATAGTTTCACGAACCACGAGTTCTTCAAGTCTTTTAATTCCTTGTGAGTCTTTTGAGTCCTTGAAAGTCTTTTCAGTTCTTTGACCTGAATTGAGTCATGCATGAGCTTTAAAGTTGGTGTTTTATGTTATCCATATTTAAGGAATAAAATCAGCTGTAAATTATGTACAGTCAACGGCCAGAAGTCCACTTACACCGCAATGATCATTATCGCCTGCGCTATACGGGCTGCGGCGCCTATACACACATACGCATATTTATACGTGTGATTGATGTTCCAACGCTAACAAATTAACATGTTGTGTAGCATCGCGCTACGAGTAGTCATGGATGTGGTCAATGCTAGACAAGGATGACAATATCAGTAACTTGTGTTTTTATCGCAGTCTGATTATTTTTTTCATAGTAATGCGAAATTTCAACAAGTGAGTATAAGTTAACATTTGCTAGATCGGTAACGAGGCTGCACCCGCTAATGTGATCGGGCTAGATGTGGGTTCGAATCCTAGTTGGGCCAGTTTTTTTATGTTTTATATAATTATTATTATTTGTATGTTTTAGTAATTTATTTTAGTAAATTACTTTGAACAAATAGATATTACAATAAAGGTAATTTATTATTATAATATGATAATAAATGAAACAAATTTTGATATGGTAACATTGTAATATTTTTTATACAAAAGAAATCCTTTACTCTTACGTATGTCGTTTATTTATTTATGTACATATTCATTTACATTTTTAAATGTTTCTTAAAATATAAAAAATACGTATAAAAAACATTTAAAAATATAAAAAATACTAATCCGCGGGTGTCGGGAGCAGGGTCCAAGCTACCGGTGGTTAGGACTCCAGAGACAGGAACCTCCTCACAATGCGAGTCGTATCGAGGAGTGCTGCCTTCTGAATCAGGCCCTTGATCCAACCGCCTAACGAGAGCCTCGACAGATGTTGATCGAGGCTTTCGGCCATAAGGCCATTGGCTGATACGACAATCTGCACAATGATAGCCGAGCTCACATTCCACATGTCAACAACCTCGTGTGCTAAGTCAAGATATTTAATTTGTTTGTTACTTATGTTATTATTATAGTATTGAATGTTAAAAAAGACATTTTAGGTTTAAACTAGTAAAGTAGTTAAAATATGAGGGTAGATTTACAAAGTGAACGTATCACTTTGTTTCAAATCTACCCTCATATTTTAATAACGACGCTAAGATTGAAAATAATTGTAAAACGAAAGAATCTTCGTTTAGTTGTGGAATATTTAAAATATTTGTTAGAAACTCGGCATTCTTATTTCACATGTAATACTTAAAAAATATTTTTCATGTTTGATGTGAGACTCGAACCCGAACGTTCGCCATGCAAGGCACAGTGCTAACCACTTTGGCCACCGTAACGCTCACTTAAGGACGCGTTTACGAATCTGACAAAAATTATCAGTTTTTCGGTAGATTTTGTGACAAAATGATACGAAAACAAATGTAACTAATAATTACTATAGATAGATCACTCCTTCATCTTTAAATGGTAGCAATTTATTAATCCAAAATTTTGGTTTTTAATATTGTAAAAAAGAATTCCCGTTACCTCTTCACACAAAATTGACGATATCGTGCTGACTAGGATCATTTTTCATCTATTTAATAACATAAATTTATTTATTTAAAAATATTTTATGTAAGCAGACATGTTCAACTCAAAAAGGTAGCAAAAAGAACTATCAAAATGTTACAAACAGACTCAGAAAAAAAAAATCGAGTCTATTTTATCACATATTTAGCTGTAACATGTGAATCTTAATGCATTGAATTAAGGGTTATTTTACTGGTCACTGTCTTTATTTATTGCACAAAAATTTGTAATGAAATATTAGTCCGCGCTCGGCCGCCATCGTGAGTGGACTCTGTGTCGGTTGTAAGCAGAAGCTTGTGCTGAAAAAGATCGCTGTACGGATAGAAAATATTTGACATACCAAACTTCACGCATTCTGTATGACTACCCGAGGAAAGTTTAGAAGTAAGAAGGGATTATTCATATTTCGTTTCGGACTTGATGGAGTCACCTGCAGGTGTACTTCGAAGATTGCTGCTGGAACTAATAGACGAGCTGAGCTAGGTGTGCCGAGTATGGGCTCGTTTTCTTAGTTATGTTGAGACCTTACCTCCGGACTTGGTGGAGTGACCTGCAGGTGTAGTTCGAAGACTGCTGCTGGAACTAATAGACGAGCTGAGCTAGGTGTGCCGAGTTTGGGCTCGTTTTGTTAGTTGTGTTGAGACCTTACCTCCGGACTTGGTGGAGTGACCTGCAGGTGTACTTCGAAGACTGCTGCTGGAACTAATAGACGAGCTGAGCTAGGTGTGCCGAGTTTGGGCTCGTTTTGTTAGTTATGTTGAGACCGTACCTCCGGACTTGATGGGGTGACCTGCAGGTGTACTTGGAAGACTGCTACTGGAACTAATAGACGAGCTGAGCTAGGTGTGCCGAGTTTGGGCTCGTTTTGTTAGTTATGTTGAGACCTTACTTCCGGGCTTGATGGGATGACCTGCAGGTGTACTTGGAAGACTGCTACTGGAACTAATAGATGAGCTGAGCTAGGTGTGCCGAGTTCGGGCTCGTTTTGTTAGTTATGTTGAGACCTTACCTCCGGAATTGGTGGAGTGACCTGCAGGTGTACTTCGAAGACTGCTACTGGAACTAAAATAGACGAGCTGAGCAGGGGCGTGCCTTTTACTAAAGCCGAAAAGCCTGGCTTTCAATCAAACGCGAGCCTAATAATAAAAAAAAAATACACAAGTAAATAAATAAAATCATGTCGCAAGAATTGATAAGAATAATAAAAAATAAACTCCGCGCGTCCCGGCCGCCCGCGTCCGCGATACTTAAGTACGATGCAAGGTTGCCAGGTTTACATACTCAAAGAATAATTTCAAATTCCGCGCACTTTTCATCACGCGCATCGTTGCCAAACATCTCCAATGCCGCTTAGCGAAAGCGCAACGACAAAAATCGATCCGTCTCGCTCGCACGAGTTGGCTTCAAATGTGGCTTCTAGACCTCTGACTATTTGTATAGAAATTGTTCACGTTGTTGCTAACATTAGTATGTACTTATTCCCCAAATTGTACTGATTTATAAGCCCGGCTTTTGATTTTTTATGAATGAAACGTATAACGACGCGCGTGTGTGTGTAAATAATAAGATCGGGAGACATTACGCGAGTCTATTAGTTCAAAGTTTTGATCGGTTACTGGTGCATTTTTTTGTTTTGTTTATTTTTCATTTTCTGTGAAGTTAAGTGTTGTGTTTAGTTTTTGCGGTAATTACCTTTGTTTTAAAGTGATTAAAAAGTTTCTCGTCATTAAAATGAATTCGGAAACCCATGAATTGTTCCTTGTGATGGATTAAAACTTGTGCAATCGTTACTCGGAAAGGTAAATATTTTGAGTTTTACAGACAAATTGATTTGAGTATTTCTCAGAAATCTAAATCACGTAATAGGCATTTTAGTCGATCAGCATACAATACTCATTGGATTATAGGTTGCTCTCATATCAACAAATTATTCTGTTAGTGTTGCTTATTTTTCTCAAAAGAAAATACCGCTTGGAATATGAGGTTACGACACGAATCGAAACTTCTTTATCTCGTCAATTATGTGCTTGACGACATTTCTAAATACAATACACGTGTCGTGTGTACAATACACAATCGCGCTGTTTTTCGGTCAGAGGGTCTAAGGGTAAGGGTATTTTAAAGGTTAGTTAATGTTGTGTGTCATTTAGCACAACAAGAACTTCCTTTCCGAGGTCACGACGAGTCTAAAACCTCATTAAATAGAGGCAATTGCTCAGCGCTTGTATCTTTCCTTCATATCTTCCGTGTGCTTTGATGTTTGTCATCTCTCTGTGGTAAAGAAGCGAAGAATGAAGAGTTATGGCTGTTCACATTGTGAGTAAATCAAATTATAAATATTATCAACAATCAACATCGTAAACAATAATGTGTAGTTAGAAATCAATCAATTATTTGTGCGCCATCTAGTGGCCACTCGGTCAGATTGTAATATTTTGCAAAGCGACTGTTGCGGGAGAGTGAAATATGAACTAACTCGAAGAGCTCTGTTGTGCCAATAATTTACAATAATAGATGACTCTTATACGTCTTATCATATTTTACGCGAAACTGATACTTCGAAAATAAAAAAGTTACGATTTTGTAGAGGATTACCAATACTTACTTACTCTTAGTATTTAATTTATATAAGAAACAAATGGTGCTATTAAAAAACATTCATTTTAAGGTGATTGGATACTGACACTTTTTCATACATTCTTTCGGGGTACAAATCTCGAAAAATAAACGATTTTTGCAGAATAAAAGCACGTATATTAAGTTGTTATGACTTATTATTGACGCATATCGACAAAAACCTATAAAAAAAACACTATTTCCAGGATATCTAGGCCTGACAAAATCGATAAATTTTTCTATGTGTGCGCGGCCGGAACACGCCCTCTGCAGGATATTTCAAAGAACTATCGAGAAGCAGAACACAAATTTTTGCTAAGGTTATCAACAACAATTGATCTTGCTCGTTAGATGGCGTTGTTTGTCAATGTCAAACAGGTTGGCCAATTTTATAATAAATCGTTGAATTATGCGTGTTTTTTTTGACAAGTTGCGAATCGTTGGTAGGTATGCAATATTTCTTACAAGGCTGGCGCGGTGGCTCTGCCCGCGCAGTTATATATTAAATCAATTTATCAATTGAATCATGAAGTGCGAAAAAATGCTTTACCTACTTATTGATAGTATTTGCGATCTACCCTGGGTTCGATATTACTGTATTGAATGTATGTACTTACCTACATACTAAGTTTATGTACCTAAGTACCTACATAAATGTAAGTACTAACTTACACTTGAACTGTCTTCGAGAAATTTTCTGAATTAAAAATCTTTCTGCATTAGGCTGGTAAGTACCTATTGAGAGAGCCCTTCCCAGTTCCCACTGTTCCCAGACCGTCTATCCTATCGTCAACGCGGGCATAGTCAAAAGCTTGTTCACAGAACACTATTACCTTTCCCTAGCGGAGCTAAGCTTGTTTTTGTTGTTCAATCCAGCGCATTGTTTGAAAAAGAGGCAAAGCAAAAAGAGAGAGATAGCGCCTGAACGCTCGGTTGGCGTTCGGTTCGGGTTCGGTAACTTCCGCCGCTCACTCGCAGGCGGCAGCATGGACTTTGGGCGGCAGGCCCGGCTGGCACTATTGGAGCGCTTGGGTGGGTTAGCCATTCATTCATGATGTCGCATCGCACCTCGCACGCGCCTCGCTACTTGGCCGCGCGCATAAATGCACTAGTTTTGTAAATTGCTCTGCATGCAGGTACATATAACTACATACCTATAGTACGGACGAAGCGCTTGGCCCCGCGCCGGGGAGATGTGTGTTTGAATTTTTATCAATCTAGGTACCTACCGAACTAGCGTTATTTTTGACTATATGGAAATTATTTATAATATACACAAATACTTTAGCTTTTTCATATTATGTTTGTTCCTAACTAATATTGTAAATGCGCAATTGACTTTGTTTGTTCCACTTTCACGCTAAAACGGCTGAGCTGAACGGATTTACTTAGATGAAATTTGGCACATGGGTAGACCATGACCTGCGGGGTAATTGCGTAACACACTATCAGTAGCAATGGCTTTCATTTTGACAGTTCAACAACATTCATTGCATCATTTACGTTTTTGAGCAAAAACATTTTTCGAACCATAGAAATGATATACATATGTTTCGAACATAGGTAATGCAAAGCAATGGATTAGCAATATTCTTCAAAATGATTCAGATTGAGATTGATAATGATTGTGTTACGTAGGTAATTAGAGTGCTGGGTTAGGATTACGACATAGGATACTTTTTATTCCGGTAGTACGATTCCGTGGGATAATCTCCGACATCCACGCGGGCGAAGCTGCGGGAAAAATCTAGTACCTCCATAAAGTACGATAAAGTAAAAGTAAATAATTTTATTCTACCTATGGAGTAGAGTAGCAGTACCTACCTAAATAAATTCTTAATTCCGCGTTCCGTTACCTAATCTCAACTTCTTCAATAGACGTATTGAAGAAGTTGAAATTAGGCAACGGACTTGTATAAAATGTAGGTACGTACCGTATATAAATGTAATACCTAGTACCTACTTGTACCGCGCAGTACCTACAGGCACAAAATATAGAGAGTACCTACAGACTGCCATCCGCGCGAGACACGCGTAGCTGTGAAGTGCAAAAAACCGGCCAAGTGCGAGTCGGACTCGCCCATGAAGGGTTCCGTAGCAGCAAGTAACATAATATAAAAGTTCTTGTAGTTCGTTGTAACTTTGTGAAAGGTAAATTGCGGTTTTCGATTTATGACGTATTAAAAAAAAAACTACTTACTAGATCTCGTTCAAACCAATTTTCGGTGGAAGTTTACATGGTAATGTACATTATATATATTTTTTTAATTTTATCATTCTCTTATTTTAGAAGTTAGAGGGGGGGGGGGGGACACACATTTTACCACTTTGGAAGTGTCTCTCGCGCAAACTATTCAGTTAAAAAAAAAATGATATTAGAAACCTCAATATCATTTTTGAAGACCATCCATAGATACCCCACACGTACAGGTTTGATGAAAAAAATTTTTTGGAGTTTCAGTTGTAAGTATGGGGAACCCCAAAATTTATTGTTTTTTTTCTATTTTTGTGTGAAAATCTTACTGCGGTTCACAGAATACATCTACTTACCAAGTTTCAACAGTATAGTTCTTATAGTTTCGGAAAAAAGTGGCTGTGACATACGGACGGACGGACAGACAGACAGACAGACAGACAGACAGACAGACAGACATGACGAATCCATAAGGGTTCCGTTTTTGCCATTTGGCTACGGAACCCTAAAAATGGAGTAACAAAAAAAAAAGTAATTATAAGTAACTGTTGAGTGGATGGTTGTTTAAATTCAACATTACGATGAATTATCGTTTTTTAAGCTACCAGTTGTTTCAGAGAGGTAAGTAGGCATTTGCTTGTATTTCGAATAGTTAGATAGGTAGGTAAGCGCCCCGGCCCCCGGTGCCGAGCCGTAAAAGCGAACATGACTTTGTGGCGTTGTAATATTTTTACAATTTATATTAGATATTTATTGTAGTAAGTACCTATAAGCTAAAAAAATACGATCATTTCCTTTCTTGCTGTTTCATTCTCAACAATGAATCAAATAACTAGATACGAGTACCACTACTACACTAGTTTTTTGTGTTTTTTGTTTTGTGTGTTTTTTGCCAAAGTTGACAACCCCAGCGCGACCGCCGAGCGTAGGTATGAAAAGTGCAAGTACCAAATTACCTTTCTGTTTTGTGCGGTTGATCAAATAAAGTAATCTGAATACAGTCATTTATATTTACGGTACCTACTTTGAACAAAAAACATTTGTTGTTAATTTTTGTCTCTGTCTGTTTATTCCGGCTAATCTCCGAAACGGCTAGACTGATTTTGACGAGACTTCCACTGGCAGAAAGCTGATGTTATAAGTTCCGCGAAAAAAAATAGGTGAAAATGAATGAAATTCAATACTGTACAGACGCAAGTACATCAATCTACTACCGCGGTAATATTATTATGCGAGTCATACCTACGCGCCGCGGCCCGCGAGTTCGGTTTACACTCGGTAAACAAACAGTCTCGAATGCTCCACAGTGACGAACGGACGCCGGACGATGTGATGGTTTTGTACGCAGTTACGAGCGTAGACCATATAGGTACATACCTACTGTTTGACAAATTGTACATAAGACCGAGGAGTACAGTCAGCCACTGTGTATGGCATTTGTGGACTACGAGAAAGCCTTCGATTCCATCGAAGTATGGGCAGTTCTGGCCTCTCTGCAATGATGTCGAATTGACTGGTGCTAAATCGAAGTGTTGAGATGTTTGTATGATGCTGCAACGATGACTTTCCAGATCCAGGATCAGAAAACCAGCCCCATCCAACTGCTCAGGGGGGTGATACAGGGGGATGTCATATCCCCTAAATTGTTTGTGAAATACTAGAAGAAATACTAAAATTCACGGCAGTAGTACTTATATGTCACGAAATCAAAATCACAGCTGAGTAGACTTTACGAGTAATAGTCGACCAACTTTTAGTTGCAATGTATGGGAGGACATGATTTTCAACTACAATGTTAAGCTTGTTCTTGGGATAAATTCATTTCGACTACGGAACTCTTCATTGTGGTCCGACATGGACTTGGCCGGTTTTTCCTTGCTAATTTTAATGTAACTTAGGGTGTAAATAAGTACCTAATAAAAGATGTATAGAATCTTCAAAACAAAGTCGGTACCAACAAAGCTCAATTATCGAAGAGAGAGAAGAGTTCAATAAACTTTATTTGCAACTAGCTGCGCCCAGCGGTTTCACCCGCATAAGTTTCGATCCCGTGGGAATATCGGGATAAAAACTATCCTATGTCCTTCCCCATACCTACCAAATTTCTTCTAAATCGGTTCAGTGGTTTAGGCGTGAATAGGTAACATACAGACAGACAGGCAGAGTTACTTTCGAATTTATAATATTAGTATGGATATAATATAGTATAAGTATATACAGGGTTATTGGAACAACACTAACATGGTCATTGTACTCATCATTATGAACAATTTTTTTTACTATGGGACCAAACCTGAAATCGCGAAAAAAATCAGCTGTTCCCTACATTTATGTTCGTATAGGTATCATCATGCGTCAAAATGTAGGGAACAGCTGATTTTTTTTCATTTTCTCATTTGAAATTGGAATTGTTGGTTTGAGTGGACGCTGGTGTATGTGAATTTGTTGGTTTTTAGGCTAAACATACAAACACACGTAAATAGTAAACACATAATACATATTACACATAACACTTATATACATATACATACACATACACACAACAGTAATAAAATTACACTAATAATTAAATACCCACAACACAACCGTGTGTACACGGCCTAATAATTTCACGCGTCTGTACACTGCCTTACTGCCTGCGACGGCGGGCACGCTGGGCTGCGGTTGAATGATACATTATTATTATACCTACGAGTAGGGAATGCAATCCGGACTATCCGTAATCCGAAAAATCCGGATATCCGCATATTTTTACTTGACTTCTAAATCCGGATTTGAAAATCGAATCCGGATTTTTTGAATAAAAAGAAATTGTAACAAAAAAATCTAAACGAGCGAGTTCGCTGTTCGCGCGTCGCGTCTCGCGAGTGTCAAGTTTATCGGCTCTGGGGAGAGCGAGCGGGACGCGGGACGTGGGTCGAGCAAGTGTGTGAGGCGTCCTTGATCGTTCCGTTAATCCGTTCATTCCGCTTACAAGCATCTTCAGTGCATTCCGCCTACAAGCGTCGAATCAGAGCATGTAGCAGGAATTATGTGCTACTAAATTCTCAGCAGGTTAAACGACAGCACTTTAGATCATCATCATTTTAGCCGAAAGACGTCCACTGCTGGACATAGGCCTCCCCCAAGTACCTCCACTTCGAAAGGTTCTGTGTTTCTTTCATTCAACGGGTTCCTGTGGCTTTCACAAGGTCGTCGGTCCACCTTGTGGGAGGCCTTCCAACGCTACATCTTCCGGTACACGGTCGCCACTCCAGAATGTTTCGGCCCCATCGGCCACCTGTTCTGCGAGCAATGTGCCCGCCCTACCCACTGCCACCTAAGTTGGGCAATTCTTCAGGCTATGTCGGTTACCTTGGTTCTCCTGCAAATCTCCTCATTTCTAATTCGATCACGCAGTGAAACTCCAAGCATAGCCCTCTCCATTGCCCTTTGGGTGACTTTTAGCCTTCTAATAAGGTGCATTGTGAGCGACCACGTTTCAGTGCCATATGTCATCACTGGCAACACGCACTGGTCAAAAACTCTCGGCTTGAGACACTGCGGTATGCGGGACGAGGAGATATTGCGTAGCTTCCCGAACGCTGCCCAGCCGAGTCGGATTCGACGATTGACCACTTTCTCGAAGGTGGACCTACCTAACTGGACAGACAGTTTGTCCTAGGTAAACATACTCGTCCACGACTTCGAGTGTAGCGTCTCCGATCTTCATGAGAGTGGGTGTTACATGGGCATTTGACATGACCTTCGTTTTTTCCGTGTTCATTTTAAGACCCACTCTTTCGGGGGCTCTACTGAGGTCCTCCAAAGTCTCAACCATGACTACAAACCGAAGGTGAGTTATGTACTCGCCATTAATATTTATGCTAGCCCCTTTCCAGTCCAGAACCTTGGAAGACATCCTCCAGTGCAGCGGTGAACAGTGTCGGAGGGATAACGTCTCCCTGTGTCACATCTCGCTGCAGAAGGACTGCACTTTAGATGCCTTATTATTTACATAGCTTTTTTACGTTATTAAATTTATGTTGATTTAAGTGAAGTTAAATTGTTTTGTTACTTTTGTTTATGTTATGTTTAATAACTTGACAAGGAGTCTATTTGACTTTATTTTTGTTCTTCAGAGTTTATCTACTAATAATTTTACTAATGTTACTCGGCACACGAGTTGCGGACTGATTATTTTAATAAGAATAAGTACATATTATAGCAATAACACCATAATTATGGTATTTAATGATGATAATTTGAATAATTCCAAGTAAAAAAAATATTAAAATATCATTTGCTTTGATTTTTATGTGCTTTTATTTTAATCCATTTATACAAATATAAGAAACATCGTATTAAAAAACTAATATGGGTAGATTTGTTTCTTTTCATGAAAAATCCGTAAAATCCGGATAATCCGGATTGGGACAAAAATCCGTTATTAAAATCCGGATTTTAAAACAGAACGGATTTGCATTCCCTACCTACGAGTGACCGAAATTCGCGGAATTCCGTCGCGCCGCTGCATCTCTCGCGCACGACTCAAATAAACATTTTATATATTTTGTTTTATAGTAGCGTTTAATTATACAAAGAATCTTAACTGTCCCGTTGGTTTCGTGGTCACAAGTGCATCTGCCGTTCTCGGGGTCCTGGGTTCGATTCTCAGGTCGGACAGTGTTATTAAAATTGGGTTTTTCCCGTTAGGAGTTTCTTTACTCTTTTTCTTTTTTTTTTTGCCCGGAGTTTGGAAATTGGTGGCGTAATACCCCCGTGCCTCGGAAAGCACGTAAAGCCGTTGGTCCTGCGCCTGTTCTCTCTCCTGTATTTGCGCACACACTTGTGCACTATAATATCTCCTGCAAACCTGGCTAATCTTCTTTGAAATTGGCCACCGTGACCGAAATCGGTCAGGGGATTTATTATTATTTTATTATTTTTAAACCTAAACCTACCCTAACACACTACAAAAGCACCCTTAGAATAATTGAATAAGCAACTGACAACCCTTGTAGCAATCAAGTATTCTTTTCTTCGGTTTTTACTATAAAAAGTACGCTTTTCTTTAGAGAATGAAGGACAGTCATAAAAATATTTTCGTAAAAATATTTTATTTTAATTAACGCCACCTCTGGAAAACAAGTTCACAAACCAAGTTTATGAATACAACGCCATCTAGTTATATCGCAAGTAAAACTATACACGTAGTGTGTAACTGTACATGTGTGTGTAAAGACATAGTAAAGATATAAAGTGAAACGGCTAAATGTTTAGGGGTACAAATCTTTGTATGTGACGAGTTAACAAGCAAAGTGAATATCTAAAAAGATTATGTTAATGCGTTAGTTGACGCATATAATAAAGTTGTTTCGCAAAGCTTTCTGAGTTAGGCGTAAAAATTGAAAATGTTCGAAGTGCGAATGTGCCGCCATCTAGCGATAAAGTGGCTGGGAGATCATGTATTGAATAGCCTTAATAGCTATTAGCGAAAACCTACAATTATGAAATACGAATATTAATAAGAACTAAAACGACTCAAGCAGAGTCACAACGTTGACAAGCGATATGGTAGGTTTTTTTTTAAGTGTATTGGCTTGCCCTAAGTTTGACCCCTAGGCACGCCACTGGAGCTGAGCTAGGTGTGCCGAGTTTGGGCTCGTTTTGTTAGTTATGTTGAGACCTTACCTCCGAACTTGGTGGAATGACCTGCAGGTGTTTTTCGAAGACTGCTACTGAAACTAATAGATGAGCTGAGCTAGGTGTGCCGAGTTTGGGCTCGTTTTGTTAGTTATGTTGAGACCTTATCTCCGGACTGGATGGAGTGACCTGAAAGTGTACTTTGCGAGTTTTTACGAGTAGAACTAGCTGATAAGAATGTGTATAGTTTTTACCTCTTCTAACTCGACTGTGGTTTTAGGCCAAAGCCTAAGACGTTTGGGAAACGCTCTCGTAAGAAACATCATGCCGGTCTTCTCCCAGAATTAATCTATCGAAGATTTAAAAGAAGTTATGGAACTACAAGAGCATTCTTCACATTGTCATAATGTTTTTTTTTTTGGTTTTTTTCGTTTCTTAGGTACTTTTATTATTTCTTATCCATTCCAATCATTCCAATTTGACAGTTCAACAATATCCGTTGCGTTGTTTTTGTTGTCGTGCAAACGAATTTTTTAAACATTTATGAAGCATTGAATATTGTTTAAGTATTGGTACTGCGTGCCTTATAGTGTGTGTGCCAAATAAACGTATTTTCTTTCTAGGTTTTTGAGAACCTACTTGCATTTGATACCATACCTATCAAATTTGTTATATAATTCCACTCAGACCACTGATTTGAACCGCACTTGGACGAACAGCACCTGAGCACTTCCACTAACCGCATTGAAACAAAATTTTGTAACGTGCGGTTCAGTGGAACAGTTTATCGTTATTGATTTCAATCGCCGAACGGCACCTACGTTAAATATTTTTTTAGTGATGGGATATACTTTTTTGTTCAAGGAATGCAAGCAAAACATTATCGATACAAATCAGCAGAAGTTAAGTCTTGTAAAGGATAATTCTACCTTGTTCATGTATCTTACTCGTATGCCGTGTCTCCTGCGCGTGTTTTATTTTTATTTTATTTATTCGGAAGAACAAACAATTACACATTATAATTATGTATATTACAAGTAAATAGAACATAAGGAGCATTACACAAAAAACCAGTGAAGGTCGGAAAACAAGTGAAAGTCGGAAAACAAGTGAAGGTCGGAAAACATTTGTCTAAAGATAGCAAGTTAAAAAAACAGGTTCAAGCGATTTTCGACCTTATTGACATTTATCAAAATACCGGTTTGTAATGAAGAATCAACGGTATCGAACGAGAATGTCGGAAAAGCAAACCGAATTTTAAATGTCAATAAGGTTGAAAATCGCTTGAACCTTTTTTAACTTGCTATCGTTAGGCAAATATTTTCCGACCTTCACTTGTTTTCCGACCACTTGTTTTCTGATCTTCACTTGTTTTCCGACCTTACGAATAAAATAAGCTTGTTTTCAATTATTTGTTTTCAATAAGCTCGTCCGCAAATTGTAAATACAGAGTACTTTGGCAAGTACTTGATTAATCACTGTCCGATGAAATTAAGTAAATAGCATCTATTTTTATGAACATTTCACATTACCTACAAACTTTTTGAATACAAATCAACGTAAGCTTTAAAATATACACGGCAAAAATTAAATAAAATTAGGCTTAAGTATCAAGTCGTGCCAGTTTACTCATAATTTCGCCGCTTCGCGCATGTCGCTGTGTGTGTGAGCCGTGCACGTGTAGTAGTAAGACTCAATAACTAAAATTGAAGCGCGTCAATTCTTAAACGCGTCCTTAACTTATTGAAATTTGTAATAACAATCATAATCACGCTAGACGAGAAATTACAATGGGGACCTCACATAACATCTCTTGCGGGGCGGCTTAGCTCGGCCGCTTATGCTGTTAGGAAGATAAGACAGTTAACAGATGTAGAAACCGCGCGTTTAGTCTATTTTAGCTACTTTCACAGCATTATGTCGTACGGCATTTTACTATGGGGTCGAGCTGCTGACATTGAATCCATCTTTATTTTGCAAAAGAGAGCTGTCAGAGCCATTTATAATCTACGTCGCCGCGAATCTCTCAGGGAACTATTTAAAAGGATTAATATTATGACGGTACCTTGCCAATTCATTTATGAAAATATTATGTATGTAAGAAAAAATCTACATCTTTTTAATAAAATAAGCGATAGACATAACTTTAATACAAGAAATAAAGATAAAATACATCAACCATTTTTCAGATTAGCCAAAGTACATACATCTTTTATGGGGTACTGTGTTAAATGTTACAATAAAATACCTTGTGATATATTGCAATTAAATGAAAGAAAATTTAAAACTCACATTAAACGTACACTTTGTAAACAAGCATACTATAAATTAGAAGATTATATCCAAGATAAGAACGCTTGGAAACATGCTGGTCCTGCTCCATAGGACAATCTAGAGTCTAGACAAAATCAAACTGGTTGCTAATTTAATTGTAAATTTTTTTAATTCTTTTTTTTTACATTTATTACTCACACCCTGACTTATTACTTGTATTTTGTTTTTTAATTAAAATCGTTTTGCTTGTACCATGTTTGTAAATATGTGAGCACCATGTATCTATCAGATAATTAATTTATATGTCATGGTTTCGTTTTTAATTCTTTTACCTATTGTGGTATAGTAATTTTATTGTAGGTGCATCGTCCTCACATGTTATTATATAATTAATGTACCCATGCAAAATATTGTACCTAAACATTTTAAAAGAGTAACGGTGGAGTTTCTTGCCCGTTCTTCTCCATACGAAAACTACCTTTTGGAATGGGCGACTAGAATCAATTCTATTTTAAGATAATTTTTGACGTTCAAAAGTGCCTTTTATGTGCCTATTTGAAATAAATGCTTTGACTTTGACTTTGACTTTAAGCGGGCAATAAGTTGCCAATGTGTAGTGTTGTCAAACGTTCTTATAGAAGAAGGTCATAAGTACAACTAATATTCCTATGCCATAGTTTTTTGAGATTGCTAGTCGACTTCTGACTGTTATAGTACATAATCCGACATGAATGGCTTCTGTCAAAAAAAAAAAAAAAAATTACCTACCAGATAGACTCAAATGACTCAGTCCCGAGTTCATTTGAAAAGACTCAGTCTTGAACTCATTTAGACAAGACTCGGAGTCTTCCTATAAAAGTCATAAAATTCAATAGGACTCGAACTCTGAATATTACTTGACTCGAGTCTTCAAAAACAAGTCTTCACAGAGAACAAGTGTTATCATTGTGAGACTTAGGACTCGAGTTTCTTGTGAGCGGCTTCGCTGACAGTGTTGTACTGTCAGCGAAGCCGCTCATCTCACGCGCTTGTTTGTGTGCAGAGCATGGGCGCGGCGGCGCCGGGCGGGGGCGCGGGGGCGCCGGGCGGGGGCGCGGGCGCGCAGGCCGGGGGCGCGGGGGCGCACGCCGGGGGCGCGGGGGCGCACGCCGGGGGCGCGAGCGCGCAGGCCGCGGGCAACCCGGAGGAGGAGCGCCTGGGCGCCTTCTACTCGCAGGCGTGGGCGGGCGAGGGCGTGGCGCGCTACCTCACGGCGCGCGTGGCGCAGCGCCGGCGCGAGCTGGAGCTGTCGCTGGCGCCGCACGCGCCGCACGCGTCGCACGCGCCGCACGCGCCGCACGCCGCGCACGTGCCGCACGCGCCGCACGCGCCCGTAGCGCCGCACCCGCACTTGGCCAGGCTCTAATGGCCGCACAATAAACTCTTTTATTCTCAGTACTCTCGTTTTTTATTCGCGTATTCGCGGTTCTTTTACACCTGTATTGGCATTCGCTTTCGATTGACAGACTTGTACGGTCACAAAATAAACTATAGACAATTGTATTGAGCTAGACGTAACTGCATTGACTATAATTGGCTGTCGGTTTCAACAACATGACTGCTAAAAATATCTTTTTTCTCAGCATGCTTGGAAAGGGGTTAGAAGATTTTTGTATGGAGGGTGGCCCTAAGGTCAGCCGCCATTTTGATTTTTTTTTCAGAATTTCGGTGCACAACAAAAGTTATATATTTAGATAGAGGACACTTATACAAACAAAAAATGTATATAACATAATATCCTAAAGCGTCAGGTTTCGGAGTTATTCACCGAAATGTAAGTCGAAAACAACAAGGTTTTTTTTGTTTTTTTTTCCCTCCAGGTAAGCATATTGAACTATTGAGGTAACAGAAACGTTATGAAACCTTTAAGGAGAAGAAACAAATGAAGAATAGACATTTTTTAAATAAATAATTAAACACGGCAATTTATAGTTCGTTTTTTAATCCCAGAGACTTTTGTGTTTTCGTTTTTTTAGTATAGAAGTTTGACATTTCACTTGCCAGATTAGTCTCTGGGATTAAAAACGAACTATAAATTGCCGTGTTTAATTATTTATTTAAAAAATGTCTATTCTTCATTTGTTTCTTCTCTATAAAGGTTTCATAACGTTTCTATTACCTCATTAATTCAATATGCTTAACAGGAGGGAAAAAAAACAAAAAAATCCTTGTTGTTTTCGACTTATATTTCGGTGAATAACTCCGAAACCTGACGCTTTAGGATATTATGTTATATACATTTTTTGTTTGTATAAGTGTCCTCTATCTAAATATATACCTTTTGTTGTGCACCGCGATTCTGAAAAAAAATCAAAATGGCGGCTGATTTTAGGGCCAAAACCTTCAAACCCCTTTGAGCATTATTTTGACAACCTTCTTCGAGATAAATCGAAATTGCTGTACTGGCCAACTACATGCAAGCAGCGGCCGGCAAAAATTGTATGAAAATCCAGAGATAACTTATCAAAGGTTTTATTTCAATTTCGAACTGGCTTGCAAATAGAAAGATGTTTCCAACACACTTGCTCGTAAAGTGGCTCTTAATGAACCGCTTTAGGTCCATAATGCAGTGTATTAAAAAAGCGTGCTTCTTTACGTTACTGCACTAGTGCTATAACGCCACAGATAACTATTTACTAGTCGGACGTCGGAGATGTGCGTTCCTCTTTCTAAGTTAGATTTTTCCATAAGAACAAATCTCTTATAGAAAAGTTCTGAGGGAACAAATCTACGAGTAACTTGAAAGATATACAGGAAGATTTTTTTATCACCATCCAAATTTTTACTCTACGAGTAACTTGAAAGATATACAGGAAGATTTTTTTATCACCATCCAAATTTTTACAGGGTGTTCTACCCATGAATATGAACAACTTTCACTACCCATACTGAAATACTTTTTTTCGTGATTTCAGAGTTGGTCCCAACCAACTCTGAAATCACGAAAAAAAGTCAGCTGTTTCATACATTTGGGTCAAGTAGGTATAGAACTTTTGTATGAAACAGCTGATTTTTTTTTCGTGATTTCAAAATTGGTCCCATAGTGAAGGTTGTTCATATTCATGGGTAGAACACCCTGTAAAAATTTGGATGGTGATAAAAAAAAAATCCTGTATATTAAATGATAAATGATTTTATTTCTGTAAGTAAGTTTGTACAAACACTTTTACACGTCAATCATATTTTTTAAAGCTAGATGAGGTCGGCGTTTCCTATCTGTCTACTCTGAGAAGAAAGGCCGAAACAAACTCAGAGGTCACAGTCTCTTTTAAAGTCCAGACAAAATAATGGTCAGATTATGTGAAGACCATGTAGATTGGTGTCTGAAACGGTCTTTTGAGGAAAGAACCACACAGATTGAGCGGACCTGTCCAGCCAGTGCACGCATTTGTCGGTAACCGTGCAGCTCAACTCAGAACTTAAGGCGAATGGGTAGTTGTAGCCCGCGAAATTCAATTTTTCTTACGTTTTTTGCAATTTTCAGGTCAGTGTCAGGTTGTATCTTGATGAAAATTTGATTCGCGACTATAACAGGTACGTATTCACAGAATTATAATCATCAGAATCATTAATACATCTGTTTAAGTTAGATTTCTACCACCAACACTTTTCCATACGAGATTTGTTCTTAACGGTAGAAATCTAACTTAGAAAGATGTATTAATGATTCTAATTATTATAATTCTGTAAATACGTACCTGTTATTGTCGCGAATCATATTTTGATCAAGATACAACCTGACACTGACCTGAAAATTGCAAAAAACGTAAGAAAAATTGAATTTCGCGGGCTACAACTACCCATTCACCTTAAGGAGCTCAACGATTTGACGAACAATACCAAAGACAGGACATTGGGGTAGGCCGCATAAACTACACAAACTGCCAAACCATAATTAAAACGGAAACAATTACCTACATAGTCCTCACCTTCACAATAATTAAAATAATATAATACAGTAAATGTACATGTCATTATTTAAGTAAATAGATATTAAGAAAAATAAAGTGTAAAATAGCAAAATAAAAACAACATTCACTGTCTAAACCTATTGGAGCAGCTCAATCCCAAGCCTTTTTGTCTTTTACAGTATAATAAGCCTTCTGGCATAGTTTTCGCTTTATAAAAGATTTGAATTTATTAAGGCTGAGAACTGAGAAGGCACAGTCATTATATTAATCTCTTTAAATTTGTCTCTGAGGGAGTGTCTGGGACTTAATTTATAAATGAAACGAATTGCCCTTTTTTGTAAAATAAAAATTTTCTGAATATCGGCGGCATTTACCCACAACAGAATACCGTACGACATCACACTATGAAAATAACTAAAGTAAACTAAACGGGCTGTCTCTAAATCAGTTAAATCACGAATTTTCCTAACGGCGTATGCTGCAGAGCTAAGCTTTTTTGACAATTTATCTATATGGGGGCCCCATTGAAGCTTGGAATCCAAAGTTATGCCTAAGAATACTGTGGCATCTTCGGGTTTCAACTCTTCATCCTTTATGAGAACACTAGTTTCTACTTGTCTAACGTGTGGTATCGTAAATTTCGTTTTTTTTTTCGTTAAGTAGTAGGTTATTGATTATGCGAGGGCGCTATTTACATTGCCAGTAACCAGTTGCTGACATTTGAGTTTAAATAAAAGTGAAGTGTCATCTGCAAACAACACTATATCATGTTTATCGCTTATGAGGTAAGGCAAGTCATTTATATAAATAAAAATGGGCCAAGAATTGAGCCCTGGGCACCCCCATTCTTACTACAGATCCGGGTGACCTTTTCCCGTTAACATCGACTCTCTGAATCCTATCACTTAAGTAAGATGATCCAGAGCGGCGTTCCGGATTCCATAGTGGTGCAGTTTCCTGATTAATGTTTCATGAAGGACACAATCGAATGCCTTGGACAAATCGCAAAAGACCATCGCATTTGTCCTCCCATGCATTTTAATTATGTCCTAAAAGTTCAAATCCGGCATCGGTAGTCGAACGACCCCTTGTAAAACCGAACTGTTTGTTGTGAAGTAATTTATTTTTATTGAAAAATCTTTGCATTTCATTTAAAATAAGTTTTTCAAAAATTTTACTAAATGTAGGTAGTACTGAAATAGGTCTATAATTAGTAGGGTCTGATGTACTACCCGATTTAAACAACGGTATTATTTTACTGTTTTAATGTTTCTAATGACTATAATTCTGTAAATACATATCTATTATAGTCGCGAATCGTCGTGGCTGGGGTAGACTGGATGCGGAAGGCGGAGGACAGGGTGCTGTGGCGCAGTCTGGGTGAGGCCTATGTCCAGCAGTGGACTGCGATAGGTTGACCTGCAAATTGCAAAAAATATAAGAAATTTTGAATTTCTCGGTCTACCACTGCGCATTCACCTTAAATTTTCCGTGGTCCTTCCCGGAACCAAACGAAAAAGACCCTGATTGGCGTTCTATTATTGCGGATTCTCACTGAACTAATGAATATTTCTCTATGGCAAATAGTACTTTCTAATTCCATACTAAATAAAGTACAATTTCCGTGGTCCTTCCCGGAACCAAACGGAAAAGACCCTGATTGGCGTTCTATTATTGCGGATTCTCACTGAACTAATGAATATTTCTCTATGGCAAATAGTACTTTCTAATTCCATACTAAATAAAGTACAATTTGCATACGACAACACTACGATCCACTGACGTATCTACGATCAGTATAAATATTATGTTGTGTTTAGAATCTATTTTTTTAACCGACTTCAAAAAAGGAGGTTTTGTATTCGACCCGTATGTATGTATGTTTGTATTTCCGCGATTTTCTCAATAACTGATGAAGCAATTTTGATAATTCTTTCACTAGTGTGATCTAGGTACATACTTTCAGGAAGGACTTAGTATATAATACATTAGGTAATTATTCTTATGTACGAAGTTATATGCATAAATGTACTGCATCTCCGGCATTTCTAAGCGAATTTTGACGATTCTTCTAGTCGGTGTCTTCAATTCTTCAATGCACTACTTAGTGTTAATTGAATTTTTGTGGGGTAGGTAGGTACTTACAACTAAAATGAAAAAATAAAGTTATTTATCACTTTGTAGTTTTTTTTAAGTCGGTTATTTTTTATGTAAAAAAGTTTTTCTATAGGCTTTGTTTTGTTTTGTTAGTGCTTTTAAGTAAATAAACGCGCGCCGCGCTAGCGATGTGCGCGCGGAAAAACCAAAGCAGCGTCATTTTCTTTGATTTTTCCTCGCAAGTGAGTTGAAAGACGTCGCATGAAACGTGTGTGCATTGATCATTATACTCTCGGCTTCCCTAGCGAATAATACCGCCTCGGGTATCATGATCAACATAGCAGACGTGTATCATAATGTAGATACATTTATTAAAAAAAAAGGAATCATCATTGTTGTTCGTCATTGATTTTGAAAAGTAATTGTATTTGACAAAAAAGTTCTGCCTAGGTACTAATTAGTTTTAATTTCCGCGCATTATTTGAGAAAAGTACTATACAAGCCTTGGCCACAACTAGGCATTGATGGATTTACGAATGTGTGCCTCGGCTTCGCCTCGGCCCACATTTACACGTTCGTCCGTCAATGCCTCTTATGATGGCAGCTGCAGCAATATACTATACTTGTAGATTAACAATGTAGTAAAAAAAATTGTACCTACAGCTACTACAGATATAGGTAAATATTGACTAAAAAATTACAGGTAAAAACCACAGTTTTGTAACGGCTTAATTTTAAGTTAATTATGGCCCGCTATTTCGTGAGTATATTGCCAGAGGCAATAACACACGTCACTATCAAAGAGCCTCCATGCAATCTTATCTTAGGCTAAGCTCGCACTGCGAAATTTCGCCGCTCGATTTTTATTTTCGCGGTTTATATCCAGTGTAAGTACGGAATTTCGTTTAACACGCACCGCAATATTTGTCGGTTCTATGCAGATCTCAGTCTACAATGGACAACAATCAAATAATAAAATAGGTATTCCTTCTTTATTCATAAATTTCTTCCCACAATCTTACCTTACTAATTCTATCGTGGTATTTCTTATTAAACTTGTCCCACTGGGGAGGTCTCCTATACATGAGTGTTATTATTAAGTGTTCTATGTGTTTATTATAATTTTCGGGCACTGCCGCTCCCTGAGCGGGAGACGAAGAGGGCGCCATTCTCCTATGTAAAGCTACTGAGAAGAGGCGTAGCGCGCTAACAACTCCATTGCTGCCGGCTTCCCTTCGACCGATCGGAAGAGCAACTTCACCTACCACCATTGAAAAATAGCACATTGTTGGTCAAAACATGACGCGTGGATCAGCACCGAACCGAATGATCCACCACACGCGCCACCATCAATGAGACATATAAGTGAGCATGACATACTCTCAACTGCCATGCTCTTTGGTGATGAGGCGATGAGCACTAGGCTATTGTAACTTAGATAAATTATAAGCAGATCCACTAAAAAGCGTGAAATAAAAACTTTTTAAGAAAAAAAAACCGACTTCCAAAAAAACTACAAAGTGAAAAATAACTTTAATTTCGGAAGTCGGTGGCAAAAAACTAAAATACAGATCCAAAGACACCGACTTCCGTAATTAAAGTTATTTTTCACTTTGTAGTGTTTTTTTGGAAGTCGGTTTTTTAATGAAACCATTTTAAGGAATTCTGCTTAGCCCCTTTTTAACCGACTTCAAAAAGGAGGTTCTCAATTCGACTAAGTATTTTATTTTGTATATTCGCGATATCTTTTTCTTTTTTAATGGATAGGGCATACAAATTTTATTAACTGCTTGTTTTTGAGTTACCTTCAATAATACGCGTATTTTTTCCACCTAAGTTATATTGATGATGTTATAATGCGGGCTCCACATTCGCGTCGTGAACACCTGTGAAAGCCGCGAACCGCGAGTGTGGATGGCTTTCGCGACCGTTCACGGGCTTCGCGCTTGTTCACACCTTGTTCCCCGTTCAGTATTGGTATTTGCGGCCGCGTCAAAGGGTTCGCGGGGCGCGAACCTCCCGTGAACATGAACGCATCCACGCTCGCGCGTGAAAACAGTAAAGGCTGGTTTAGACAGAGTAAGTAACCGTCGTAACTGACTCCAAACTCGAGAGAGAGCAGTGCCATTTATAATCTTCGTCGCCGCGAATCTCAGGGAACTATTTAAAAGGATAATATTATGACGGTACCGTGCCAATTCATTTATGAAAATATTATGTATCATCAATGACGGCGCGGAAGCCGTCAGTTCGGTTTTGCGCAAATATAGCAGAAGCGCTGCACCATCGCGGCAGTCCCAACAGCATCCTAAAAATATTATTGTATTGTACGCGTAGGTCATCCAACGTTCTTTTTGTATAGTTGACCCAAAGATTCCCCGTGTAAAAACGATTTATTTCCGTTGGATCCCGCTTTTGAATCCCATTTTAATATTTTTGGCGTTGGATCCCGCAAAACATTATTATGTATTTCCGTTGGATCCCGAATTACAAACTTGTATTTTTTGACACCAACGGTTTTGTTGATAAGTTGAAATCGACAAGGAATACTTACAGTGTATCTGCCCATTAGGTTTAGACATAAAATAGCGAGGCTATTAGCTTATATAAACTCAGACATAAGTAGTATGTCGAAGTCAAAGTCAAAGTCAAAGCATTTATTTCAAATAGGCACATAAAAGGCACTTTTGAACGTCAAAAATTATCTTAAAATAGAATTGATTCTAGTCGCCCATTCCAAAAGGTAGTTTTCGTATGGAGAAGAATGGGCAAGAAACTCCACCGTTACTCTTTTAAAATGTTTTAGGTACAATATTTTGCATGGGTACCTACATTAATTATATAATAACATGTGAGGACGATGCACCTAAAATAAAATTACTATACCACAATAGGTAAAAGAATTAAAAACGAAACCATGACATATAAATTAATTATCTGATAGATACATGGTGCTCACATATTTACAAACATGGTACAAGCAAAACTATTTTTATAAAAATAAAAAAAATACAAGTAATAAGTCAGGGTGTGAGTAATGAATGTAAAAACTAATAAAAAAAAAATACAATTAAATTAGCTACCAGTTTGATTTTGTCTAGACTCAAGATTGTCCTATGGAGCAGGACCAGCATGTGTCCAAGCGTTCTTATCTTGGATATAATCTTCTAATTTATAGTATGCTTGTTTACAAAGTGTACGTTTAATGTGAGTTTTAAATTTTCTTTCATTTAATTGCAATATATCACAAGGTATTTTATTGTAACATTTGACAGTACCCCATAAAAGATGTATGTACTTTGGCTAATCTGAAAAATGGTTGATGTATTTTATCTTTATTTCTTGTGTTAAAGTTATGTCTATCACTTATTTTATTAAAAAGATGTAGATTTTTTCTTACATAATGTTTTCATAAATGAATTGGCAAGGTACCGCCATACCTAATATTAATCCTTTTAAATAGTTCCCTGAGAAGTCTTGTACTATAATTGACACCGCAATTATTAGTAATAATTCTAATGTACAGGTGGTCACCCGAAATAACTGTAGCACTAATGCTATAACTATTTACAATAATTGTACGAAGGAGGATCCATGTCTCACTTTGGCAAATTCTAGTTCTAATGTGGGGTCCACAAGTAATGGGAGTGGGATATCATTGCCTGGTGATGGCATGGGAGTCTTGGGGCTCACTCTGGATGTTGATTTAAACTAGTTAGTAAGACAACAGAAGATACTAGTAACAATATTGTTATACCTACCAACAACAAGGTGCCTTCTTGCTCTCAAATAGTTAAGTATAAAAAAGGATCTAAGCAGAGTTCCTTGACATTATTTCATCAAAATATTCAAGGTTTTTCATCCAAGCAATTAGAAATTGAACTATTTTTAAAAAAAACTATGTTTGAAATTATTTAACTGAATATTGGTTGAAAGATTATGAAATGCTAATTAATTACGAAAATTATAGTGTGGGCAGTTGCTTTAACCGAAAATCTATGCTGCGTGGGGGTTAATTAATCTTAGTTAAAAATTCTATTAAATCTAAGACTCGTAAAGATATAGTTGATCTGTCGGTTGAACATAATATTGAACTTTCCTGTGTTGAGCTAGATAAGCATGTTATAGTGTGCGTTTACAGACCCCCAAATTAACAAAACTACTCCATATTTGAGTCAGTAATGGAAGATGTTCTAGCAAAACTTGGAACTGGTAAAAAATCGCTAATTATCTGTGGTGACTTCAATATTAATATCTTAGAGAATAGTTCAAATAGCAGTCGATTATTAAGTCTCTTCAAATCATTCAATTGGTCAAATGTGTTTTCAGAACCAACCCGCATAACTATAAATTCTGCTACATGTATTGATAATGTTTTTTGTTGCTGCGACTACTTAGATAAAGCCATAGTAAACTATCTCCCTTCTGACCACAGCGGTCAAACCGTTGCGTTCAAGTCCAATACACCATTACAAAAAATTCAGATACAAACAAGACAAATAACACCAAACAATCTAAATAGATTTAATAATAACTTAATTAGTAAGTTAAGTGTACCAGGCCATATTAAAACCAATGTAAATGAATTTTATGAGGATTTATTTTCTATAGTGCGCACCGAATTCAAAAACTAAAACTATTTGCACAAATTTTTTGTTCAGTGACTGGGCAACTAAGGGTATTAGAAAAAGTAGGGAAAAATTGTTTGAGCTGTATGGCCTTAAACCTTATATTAACTCTGAAACTTTTAATAAATATGTTGCTACCTACTCTAAAACTTTTAAAAATACCTGCAAAATAGCTAAAGCCTTGTATATTAGCAACAAGATCAAATCAGCCGATAATAAAATAAAGACGGTTTGGAAAATTATTAATGACGAGACTAACCGGAATAAAAGACATAATAATGATTTCACACTAGAGACTTCGCGTGGTCTCATAAGCACTAACAAAGAAGTTGCTCAGGAATTTGTAAATTTCTTTACCAGTATCCCACATAAAACTACTGAAGTCTTAAATTCCTCGCCCTTGCGTTCTATTGATTTATTAAGAACAAACGTTTCATCCTGCCAGATTGAATTTAAATTCAAGCATATAAACCCCATAACAGTAATAAAAGCTTTCAAGCAAATCAAGATCAAACTAACCGAAGATCTATGGGGAATGTCTATCAAAGTTTGTACCTCCATTATTGAGACTATAGCGCCGTACTTAGCCTTAATATTTAATTTGTGTGTAGATCAAGGAGTCTTCCCGGATCTAATGAAATACAGTAAGGTAATACCACGTTTCAAATCGGGGGACAGTAAAGATACCAATAATTATAGACCAGTATCCGTGTTACCAGTTTTCAGCAAGGTCTTTGAAAAGGTGATGCTGAACCAAATGCTCAATCATTTTAACACCAATAAAATACTACACGACCAACAGTATGGTTTCACTAAGAGACGTTGTATGACTGATGCCGGTGTCACTTTATTAAAACACATATTTACGGCGTGGGAAGAGTCTCAAGACGCCATAGGAATTTTTTGTGACCTCTCCAAGGCTTTTGATTGCGTCGACCACGAAACCTTACTCTTAAAACTTGAACATTACGGATTTGGAAAACTTGCGCTCAGTTTAGTAAAATCTTATTTAAATGATAGACAACAGCAAGTTCAAATAAATGGTGTCAATTCACTCGGTTTAAAAGTAAAAATGGGTGTACCACAAGGCTCGATATTAGGTCCTTTCCTCTTTTTAGTATATATTAATGATCTACCCCATTTGTTAAAAACCCAACCTCAAATGGTGTTATTTGCTGACGATACTTCCTTGATTTTTAAAATTAATAGACGTGCATCAAATCTTGACGACGTAAATAACGCCCTACAGCAGATCCAAAATTGGTTCACTGCTAATAATTTAGTGTTAAACGGGAAAAAAACGAAGAGCATAAGATTTTCTTTACCAAATATCAAAAGTAGTAATTGTGAGATAGTATTGAATCAAGAGAAACTCGAATTCGTCGATGAAACTGTTTTCCTGGGGATCACGCTCGACTCAAGGCTCAAGTTCAGCAGCATATGCTGTGAGAAAAATCCGGCAATTTACTGATGTTGATACCGCGAGACTAGTCTATTTTAGTTACTTTCATAGTATAATGTCGTACGGTATTTTACTATGGGGACGGGCTGCAGACATCGAGTCTATTTTTATTCTGCAGAAAAGAGCCATCAGAGCCATATATAATCTCCGCAGGCGTGACTCTCTAAGGAAACTGTTTAAAGATATTAACATCATGACGGTACCTTGTCAATATATCTATAAAAATATCATGTACGTAAGGAAAAACCTACATCTTTTTAGTAAAAGAGGTGAAAGACATAATTATATCACTAGAAATAGGGACCAATTAGTTCAACCAGGTTTCAGGCTGGCTAAAGTAGACTCATCTTTCATGGGCTACTGTCTAAAATGTTACAATAAAATACCTACCCACATACTTGAACTGAATGAAACGAAATTTAAATCTTGTATAAAACGCACACTATGCAGCCAGGCATATTATAAATTGGGGGATTACATCACTGATAAAAATGCTTGGCTAAATGCTGGTCCTGCTCCATAAGGACGCACAAATAAATTGATTAGCATTGGAAAATACCTACTGTTGGAGCTGCTGAAGATTTTAAAATACTATTTTTGCATTATATAAATTCAATCTCCTTGTATTGTATAATTGCATAGCACATGTGTGAGTACTATGTACATACTATAAAGCTACCATTTTACTGGGTATGTCTTTCATTGACTTTGTCATGCTCACTCAAATGTCTCGCTGATGGTGGCGCGTGTGTTGGATCATTTAGCTCCCTTCAAAATGGTTGAGCTGAATGGTGCTAATACATGCGTCATGTTCGTGAACAGGCGCCGTCAGTAGGGACTGGTCATCTCTTTGCTGCCACGGCTTATTTTAATTTAATATTTGAATTGTTTTTTCTCATCTTCTCATTATGGACGCTTTTAACGTTCTGCATCGTTCTCACATGTATAATTTTTAAAATGAATGATGTAACCAAGACTTTGTAACCATATTATTAAAGAGTGTCCATGGAGTTTCTTGCCCGTTCTTCTCCATAGGTACCTACTCTTTGGAATGGGCAACTAGCTTCATCTTTCTGACTGACCGACCCCTTGACAATTCAAAAGTGCCTGTAATTGGTTTAATTGAAATAAATGCTTTGAGTTTGAGTTTGAGTTTGAATTTGAAAAATGCAAGATAATTACGTTTTATTGTCGTTGAATCCCGAAAAGTATTTCCGTTGGATCCCGAATGCTTAAAAAAATCTGAATGCGGGTACTTTCAACAACAAAATTGTTTATAATAAAATGACGGGTTTACTAATATTTCACCAAAACTCCATTGACAAATTTTTAGTTTACAACCAACGTTTCGTATACTATTTATTTCACAAACAACTCATTTTCTATATAATGTAGTCGTTTCTGGCACTCGCCGGCCGCTACCGCGGCACCGCTCGCTTCGCTCGCTCGGCTCGTGCGTAGGGGTCACAGTTTTACCCTAACCTAACCTGACAATTTTTTTTTAAATAATTAACCTAATCTAGTGTTTGATAAAGGTAAATCACTTTTCTTCTGAAATGTACACATGTTGTTATAACATGGGATTCAACGGAAATAGCAAACGGGATCCATCGTTAATACCTAAAAAATGGGATTCAAAAGTGGGATCCAACGAAAATAAACGGTAAAAACACTGGCAATATGCCTTAAACAGTGTTAATTTTACTAAACTGCTACACCGAGCGAATCTTCGGGCCAACATATTACCTCGGACCGCCATCGCCAGTGCCCTACGCTCTCTTTCAATATCAACATTGTTTAAGACCTTAAGACCTTAAGGTCGTCAGCGAGAAGATGTCCCAGATATTTGAATGTTGTCACTCTTTTGACGTTCAAGCCGTTTAGGGTAATGTCAGGTATAGTATCTGGGCATTCGCCGCCGGCCTTAAAGACAAGGTATTTACACTTCTTAACATTATATACAAGTCCGTGTGAGGCAGCATACGCCTGACAGACCCGAAGCATTTCATTTATCGCACCTGCCGTCGGCGCCAGCAACGCCATGTCATCAGCGTAGCTGATACTGTTTATTTTTACATCATGAACCTGCATCCCACCCGCATTTTGCTGAGGTCCACGATTAAGCCGTCTATATATGTGCTAAAAAGCCTCGGAGATGTCAGACCCCCCTGCCTCACACCGCATTCCAACCTGTATGTATCAGAGAGTGCATTAGACCACCTTACAACATTTTCTTGATTCCCATACCAATACTGTAGGATCCTGAGCACTCCAGCCGGTACACCCCTATCCTCAAGCTCTCTCCAGAGTACATCATAATTTACTAAATCGAAGGCCCTGGACAGATCCAGAAAACAGGCGTATACCGGTGTTTTCCTATCAGTGTAATACTGGACGGTATGTTTGAGACTTACTATGGCGCTTTCCGTTGACAGTCCAGGTTGAAACCCGAACTGTGAGTCATGCACGGATAAACATTCGCTCAAAGTGGAATCAATCATACCATCCAGCACTTTTGCTAATGTGGTTGCGAGAGATATAGGTCGATAGTTTGACTTATCTGAGATGTCGCCCGTCCTATTCTTAATTATGGGAACCACCAGTGTTTTCATCAGCCCCGCCGGCAAGTAAGAGTGACTAAGGCACATGTTATAAAACACCGACAAAACCCTTGGCAGATGCACCCCAGCAAACTTGAGATGCTCAATACTGAGCCCGTCATGACCGGGAGACTTGCCTCTGCTCATATTTTTAATTACTTTCGCAACTTGTCTGGCCGAGAAGAACATTATCGACTTATCTCCCTGAGTTCCAGGCCCAGCATTGACCTCATCTACTGAGGGACCCAGAGGAAATTGCACTGTAAAATGTTCCTTGAACATATTCGCAATCTCCTCCGGATCGCTCCTCCCGCCGACATTCACCGATAGGCCAGGCTTAATATCAAGCTTACTCGTGGACTTGCTCTTTGTTGCTCTTGCTTTTGCTATAATATCCATCTTGATCTGCTCGTTTTTTTGGCACCATTTTAGCCGAGCCTTGAAAGTGTTACGGGCCACTCGCATTTGTTCAAAAATAACTCCAACAGCAGGCCGATTGTGTAAAACCCACATTTCAAATTTAAGCCTGGCCTCGCGGTGTGCATCTCTTACATGGAAATTCCACCCGCACAATGTCTTGTGGTTCCTACCTCTACCTCCAGCCTCCAGTCCCTACCTTTTCATATGTTTGCTCGGCAGCATCACATAGTGCATATGATATTTTACTAAATAACTTATCTAAAATAGCTTTGTGCCCACTCAGATTACAAACACCATGGCTACACTCTTGAAACTCTGGAGGGAAGTCTATATCACGCAGTTTACTATTACATAACTCACGGTACCTATCTGTCAATTTGCGATTCATTTCGTTCCCCCCAAATGACTTTGTTGCAAGGAGTAGGAATTGTTGTCACCTTAGGTCTTACTATATTTAAGTCGCACTCAATACAAAGTGGTAGATGATCATTCTGATGTATATACATCCTCTTTTATGATAATCTTGTTCACTGCAGCCCAAGCTGACAGAGAGACTATACAGTGATCGAGCCACCTCCTACATCCATGTGCATCACTCATAAAAGTATAACTACTCGAATTTATCCCCAATTTTTCAATATCAGCACAAATAAATGATTGATCTGCACACACTTGGATGTGCATTAAAATCACCCAGTATAAACAAACTCTTGACCCCACCGCCCGCACCCACTGCACTGATCCACCTAACACTTCCGTAAACATAGGCAAGTTATCGGGCGAATTAGTCGGCATATACACACAGGCTACAATAATTGAGCGCCCGCCAGTTACTTTCACAGCATTATGTCGTACGGCATTTTACTATGGGGTCGAGCTGCTGACATTGAATCCATCTTTATTTTGCAAAAGAGAGCTGTCAGAGCCATTTATAATCTACGTCGCCGCGAATCTCTCAGGGAACTATTTAAAAGGATTAATATTATGACGGTACCTTGCCAATTCATTTATGAAAACATTATGTATGTAAGAAAAAATCTACATCTTTTTAATAAAATAAGCGTCCGTGTGGTGCCGGACTTAAAGAATAGCACCACCCCCCTTCTTCCCATGGGTGTCGTAAAAGGCGACTAAGGGACGTACCGGAGAATGGGCAGCAGCGTTCTCTATGCATTTAATATCATACTGCGATCGCCAACCCGCATGCCAAGCGTGGCGATTATGGCAAATCCCCCCCCAAATGACAAGCACGAAAAAAACTTGGCCCCTAGTGCCCGGCGGCCCGCCTACCCTTGGCTACGGTAGCGGCCAAGGCCACGGTGAGGCAAGGGGTGCTAAGAATCCCCGGAAGAGATCCGGCTACCAAAATAACCGAAAACTGGACCTGGCAACATACAACACGCGTACACTCCGGACCGACGAGAAGATCTCCGAACTCGAGGAAGAATTGAGCAGGTTGCGATGGGGCATAGTGGGATTATCTGAAGTCCGAAGAGAGGGGGAGGACTCGATAATCCTTAAATCTGGCAACTTGCTCTATTTCCGGGAGGGCGACCAGCAGTCCCAAGGTGGTGTCGGGTTTATCGTCCACAAGTCCCTTGTGAGCAACGTGGTGAAGATCGAGAGTGTGTCGACCAGGGTGGCGTACCTTATACTCAGAATATCCGCAAGGTATTCGCTGAAGGTCGTACAGGTTTACGCCCCGACCTCGTCACACCCCGACGATGAGGTGGAGACCATGTATGAGGATATTTCCAGAGCCATGCATGGCTCTAAAACTCACTTCACCGTTGTCATGGGGGACTTTAACGCGAAACTGGGTAAACGAAGCGATGATGAGCTGCGAATGGGGCAATTTGGAGTTGGACGACGGAACCACCGGGGCCACCTACTGGCTAGTTTTATGGAGAAGGAAGGCCTCTTTATGATGAATTCCTTCTTCAGAAAACGTGAGCACAGGAAGTGGACCTGGCAGAGCCCGGATGGTGCAACTAAAAATGAGATTGACTTCATTATGTCGACGAAGAAGCAAATATTCAATGATGTCTCTGTGATCAACGCGGTGAAAACCGGAAGTGATCACCGCATGGTAAGAGGCACATTGAACTTAAATATAAAGCTGGAAAGGTCTCGACTAATGAGGTCTACGCTCCGCCCAGCGCCGATCCAAGTTCAAAACCCCGAGAGCTTTCAGCTCGAACTTCAGAATCGTTTCGAGTGCCTGGGGAGCTCCGTGGACGAATATAACGATGGGTTCGTGGAAGCTGTCCATACGGTCGGGTCTAAGATCTTCAAGACCCGTCGTACGAATACGAAAAAGAAGCTCTCTGATCCTACTTTGCGGCTCATGAAGGAGAGGCGCGAGATGATCCTGCAGTCTTCAGATGATGTTCTAAAGTACCGGCGGCTCAACAGACAGATCTCTAAGTCCTTGAAAAGCGACCTTCGCCGCTTCAATACAGATCGTATTGAGGAAGCGATAGAGCAAAATAGAGGCTCCAAGGTTTTTGCTAGAGATCTGTCTATTGGGCAGAGCCAGCTTATGAAACTGAAGACTGATGATGGCAGGATCGTATCCGCCAAACCTGAGCTGTTGAGAGAGATCGAGAGGTTCTATGGACAGTTATACACGTCAACAAGCAACCCCGTTACGAATCTGGCAAACGACCCAAGAGCTAGATTGACCCGACACTATACCGAAGACATCCCGGACGTCAGCCTGTACGAGATTAGGATGGCTCTGAAGCAGCTTAAAAACAACAAGGCACCGGGTGATGACGGAATTACGGCCGAGCTCCTGAAGGCCGGCGGAAAACCCGTTCTTAAGGCCCTTCAGAGGCTGTTTGATTCCGTCATACTCGAGGGTAAAACACCACAGGCATGGAACAGAGGTGTGGTGATACTTTTCTTTAAGAAGGGTGACAATGCCCTTCTTAAGAATTATAGGCCCATCTCACTTCTGAGCCATGTCTACAAGCTGTTTTCGAGAGTCATCACGAACCGTCTCGCGCGCAGGTTTGACGACTTCCAGCCTCCCGAACAAGCCGGATTCCGTAAAGGCTTTAGCACCGTAGACCACATACATACGCTGCGACAGGTTATACAGAAGACCGAAGAGTATAACCTGCCTCTCTGCTTAGCGTTTGTGGACTACGAGAAAGCCTTTGATTCGATCGAGACATGGGCTGTACTGCAGTCTCTTCAACGGTGCCAGATCGACTATCGGTACATCGAGGTGCTGAAGTGTCTGTACGAAAACGCCACTATGTCAGTTCGACTCCAGGACCAGACCTCGAAACCTATCCTTCTGCAGCGAGGTGTGAGACAGGGAGACGTTATCTCTCCGAAACTGTTCACCGCTGCTCTGGAGGATGTCTTTAAGGTTCTGGACTGGAAAGGAGCTGGCATTAACATCAATGGCGAGTACATAACTCACCTTCGGTTTGCCGACGATATAGTAGTCATGGCTGAGACTATGGAGGACCTCAGTACAATGCTCGATGACCTCAGTAGAGCCTCTGAAAGAGTGGGTCTGAAAATGAACATGGACAAAACGAAGGTCATGTCAAATGCCCATGTAACACCCACTCTCATGAAGATCGGAGACGCTACACTCGAAGTCGTGGACGAGTATATTTACCTAGGACAAACTGTCCAGTTAGGTAGGTCCAACTTCGAGAAAGAGGTCAATCGTCGAATCCGACTCGGCTGGGCAGCGTTCGGGAAGCTACGCAATATCTTCTCGTCCCACATACCGCAGTGTCTCAAGACGAAAGTCTTTGACCAGTGCGTGTTGCCAGTGATGACATATGGCACTGAAACGTGGTCGCTCACAATGGGCCTTATTAGAAGGCTGAAAGTCACCCAAAGGGCAATGGAGAGGGCTATGCTTGGAGTTTCCCTGCGGGATCGAATCAGAAATGAAGAGATCCGCAGGAGAACCAAGGTAACCGACATAGCCCGAAGAATTGCCAAACTTAAGTGGCAGTGGGCAGGGCACATTGCTCGCAGAACAGATGGCCGATGGGGCCGAAAGGTTCTGGAGTGGCGACCGCGTACCGGAAGGCGTAGCGTTGGAAGGCCTCCCACAAGGTGGACCGACGACCTTGTGAAGGCCGCAGGAACTCGTTGGATGCGAGAAGCACAAAACCGGTCGAAGTGGAGGTGCTTGGGGGAGGCCTATGTCCAGCAGTGGACGTCTTTCGGCTGAAATGATGATGATGATGAAGCGATAGACATAACTTTAACACTAGAAATAAAGGTAAAATACATCAACCATTTTTCAGATTAGCCAAAGTACATACATCTTTTATGGGGTACTGTGTCATATGTTACAATAAAATACCTTGTGATATATTGCAATTAAATGAAAGAAAATTTAAAACTCACATTAAACGTACACTTTGTAAACAAGCATACTATAAATTAGAAGATTATATCCAAGATAAGAACGCTTGGAAACATGCTGGTCCTGCTCCATAGGACAATCTAGAGTCTAGACAAAATCAAACTGGTGGCTAATTTAATTGTAATTTTTTTTTTATTAGTTTTTACATTCATTACTCACACCCTGACTTATTACTTGTATTTTTTTTTTTTTAATAAAAATCGTTTTGCTTGTACCTTGTTTGTAAATATGTGAGCACCATATATCTATCAGATAATTAATTTATATGTCATGGTTTCGTTTTTAATTCTTTTACCTATTGTGGTAAGTATAGTAATTTTATTTTAGGTGCATCGTCTTCACATGTTATTATATAATTAATGTACCCATGCAAAATATTGTACCTAAAACATTTTAAAAGAGTAACGGTGGAGTTTCTTGCCCATTCTTCTCCATACGAAAACTACCTTTTGGAATGGGCGACTAGAATCAATTCTATTTTAAGATAATTCTTGACGTTCAAAAGTGCCTTTTATGTGCCTATTTGAAATAAATGCTTTGACTTTGACTTTGACTTTGAATACTAGCTTTATATCCAAGATAAGAACGCTTAGAAACATGCTAGTCCTGCTTTACATTGATTTACATTCATTACTCACACGGCACCCTGATTTATTACTTGTTATTTTCTTTTAAATTAAAATCGTTTACTTTTACCATGTTTGTAAATATGTGAGCACCATGTAAGTATGTATCTATCAGATAATTTATTTATATGTCATGGTTTCGTTTTTAATTCTTTTACCTATTGTGCTATTGTAATTTTATTTTAGGTGCATCGTCCTCACATATTATTATCTAAGTATATAATTAATGTACCTATGCAAAATATTGTAAAACATTTTAAAAGAGTAACTACCTTTTGGAAGGGGCGACTAGAATCAATTCTATTTTAATGTAATTTTTGACGTTCAAAAGTGTCTTTTATGTGCCTATTTGAAATAAATGCTTTGACTTTGAGAGACAAGTCAGTGCTGACCCGATATTTACCTAGTGTAAATTGAATTTGGAGTCAGTAATGCGTCAGTGGAGTCATCCACTAACTCCAAGTTCAATTTACACTAGATAAATATCGGGTCAGCACTGACTTGCCTCGAGTTTGGAGTCAGTTACTTACCCTGTCTAAATCAGCCTTTACGCGCGAGAGTCGGTGCCGGTGCAGTGCATATTTCGGCGTCCATTCTCGACGAGCGCGCCAACTAAACCACAGAACATAATATGTACTATACGCTTCTCGCGCCGACGCGCGACGTCGCGGCAAAATTACGGCGTGAATTCACGCCGTGGAGTCTGGTCTGGAGCCCACTTAATAACTTCCTGTCACTGATATTTACATAGCAAGCAGTGTTATACGAATTTGTGTGGGGTAGGCAACTAAAAAGTGAAAAATTAACACTTTTTCGTATCGCCCTTACTCCACAAAATATTCGCGCGAATTATATTTGCACCGCATCACGTCAAATCTGCATCACACCACAGAATTTTTTACCGCGCGAATTTCAAATTGGTGATTTAAAATTCGCGCGTCGTTTCGGCTTTCGTACTTAACTATATTAAAATGTGATACAGAATGGAATATTTTTATCGCAGTGCGGGCTAAGCCTTACAAGTACACTACACTAAGAAGATCGCCCCTCGCTACTGTTATCTTGTTTACATTGTTCAGTACACAAGACATTCATCTCACACCGGCACACTAGGTACACGTTAGCAATTTAGCATTAATTAAATAAATATTGCCGCGCGGTTAATGAGTTCTGCAAATGTTTACAAACCGTCAATGCACATCGTGATCTCGACACGGTACAATGTCAGGAAAAGTTCCGAAACAAAAGGACGACTCTGGCTGTATGTCACAGAATTATACGAACCATTTAGAGCCTCCTTCAGGCACCATATCATTCTAAAAAACTTTTTAAGAAAAAAAAAACCGACTTCCAAAATAACACTACAAAGTGAAAAATAACTTTAATTTCGGAAGTCGGTGTCTTTGGATCTGTATTTTAGTTTTTTGCCACCGACTTCCGAAATTAAAGTTATTTTTCACTTTGTAGTGTTTTTTTGGAAGTCGGTTATTTTTCTTAAAAAGTTTTTATTTCACGCTTTTTATTGGGTCTGCTTATAATTTATCTAAGTTACAATAGCCTAGTGATCATCGCCTTTTACAAACAAAATATTGCTTTTCCCGATGCAGGGAAGTTAATTGTTGAGGAGTTCTCCAGGTCCACCATCAGCTCCATATCACCATTCACATTGTGACGAGCATAAATTGCTCAGCAACCATATTAAAGTAATCGAATCGCAACCCGTGAAATACTTAGATATTATTGAGTAGTTCCGGTGGCCATCTGTGGTCTTCATCATCAGTTCCATTTCACCAAATAGTGCTTTCCGAGAGCAAATGTACGAGTTACCTACTATAAAAAATACCCAAATCGCTATAGGTGTGCCTATAATATTTGAAGAGTTCCTTCGATTTCTCCAGTATCCCATCATCAAATCCTGACCTGATGTTTTTAGACTAGATGCTGATAATCCTGGCTGCAGCATCAGGCCAGACTTGTGTCAACATTGCATTGAACTTAAAATTTAGTCCTGTTTAAAATGAGCCCAAACACGACTACGGTGCTATAATTTCAAGGTTGGTACTTTTTCTGATGCTCCTGGCTTCAGCATCAGGTCTTTATGTACTTCGGTGTTCCTCATTAACAGTACATTTATCCACACATCGAGCCCTTTTCAATGAGCCTAAACACGATATATCTGCTGTTAGTTGTCGAGGAGTTAGGTACTCTGTAGACTATCCTGACTGCAGCATCAGATCATGACTTGATGATCATGAGACCAAATGTGGCAAATGCCCTATCAAACATCAAAACAATTTACTAAAACAGTCCTTGCCTGTTCGAGTAACTTCTTACTGTTAAGGAGTTGTACCTTCCATCATGAGCCCAGCTACCTGAGATGGTGACAACCATACGCAAATACACAAGATACTTCATAAAATATGCGAAAAACAATAAGTGAGCCTATAAAATTTGAGGGTTGCCCTCGATTTCTCTAAAATCCCATCATCAGATCCTAATTTGGTGACAGTGGGACCACCTCAGAACTATTTACTTTGGAACAAAAAAAGAATTTTGAAAATCCGTCGACAATTGGCGGAGTATTCGATGAACAAACATACAAAAAAAAAAACACAACAGCCGAACATAGTACCTACCTACCTTCTCCTTTTTGTGAAGTCGGTAAAAACTATAGTCCATGAGTATTATCATATTTAACCTACACACCTACGTTTTGGTGTTTCTATTAAATCCCCTTCGATAGACGACTTATTATCAACCCCCAATCCTAGGACCACACCTGGCCTGGGTGACTTTGAAACTTGGCAGGAACTAAAATTGTTTATTAAACCATAAATATTATTGGTGAAGCCAGAATCTCAATGGGTGAAGCCGACGATCGCGTAGTCCGAACTTGGCACCTTTTTTTAGTGTGTAATTTTATTATCAGTAAGTACCTAGTCAGAAAAGTAGGAGGGCTATAAATAATGTTAAGCACGAGACACACATATGTAGAGATAAACCATTCTAAAAATGAACGCCCCTCCACTAAAATTTCTATACACATATTTGAAATGTGTCTGCAACAAGCAGTCACAGTAGACAGATTCATATTTATACTGTGAAGCAGTGGAGGGGCGTTATTTTTAAAATGGTTTATCTCTACCTCGCCGTGGTACCCACACACAATGAACCAGACCCCACGCCTACAGGCAGGTAGCTATTATAGTTGGATCTGGATTAGGGCATGCAAAACCGGTTTTCCGGTTTTGCGCAAAACCGGAAATCGGCCAAAATTTAACGATTTTTGAAAACCGGTTTTGAGAGCCAAAACCGGAGCTCAGCTCCGGTTTTGTCAACATTTTTTTCGAAGTAATGTTATTTTGTAGTTCGTCTTCAAAGTTACAAAAATGTTGATTTTTTTGGTTATTGTGGGTGGCTGTGTATAATATTTGAAGATGCTGATTGTGTTTTCTATGTTTAAAATATATTATTTTGATAGCAGACGTAATAGGTACCAAAGATACCAAAAACTTACTTGTTGTTGATTTGATCTCAGTTAATTAATCTTTGTGCTATTATAAGTTCATTGGTATCTGTACAATTATTATGGTTTAGATTAAAAAAAAAGTAAAAAAACTAAAACCCGACTACGACAAAAAAAAAACGACGCTGAAAAAGTATGAAACCAGATTTTCATACTTCGAACAGAACAAAAAGAAAAACCGTAGTCACACGTTATTAAAGTGTTTCGGTTGGTACCTATAACGTGTGATTACGGTTTTTCTTTTTGTTCTGTTCGAAGTATGAAAATCTTGTTTCATACTTTTTCAGCGTCGTTTTTTTTTGTCGTAGTCGGGTTTTAGTTTTTTTACTTTTTTTTATTAAACAATTTTGGTGTTAATTTTAACACATGACTTTTGTCCGCTAGAGGGCGTCGCTTTAAATTTGAGCAATATTTTGGAAATGTACAAGTGAAGCCCTTTCAAATGATACCAAACATGGCGTATTTATCTCAATTTTTATTTTTAACACATTACTTTTTGTCCACTAGATGGCGCCGTATCGAGTTTTGTGCAACGTCACGTAGCCTATGTTCAGCGGACAATTAAGACGGTTCTAACGATACCTCATATCTCGAGTTCCGATAAGTAGATTAGGAGCTATGAGGGAACAGATGAACATACTCACATACATACATAGCCTGTTAAAATCATAACCCTCCTTTGGCTTTGCCGTAGTCGGGTAAAAAGAAATGTATCATACAATTTGTTTTATTTGTAGACTTAGTGGGTATTTAAAAAAAATGGTGTTTCTTTTTAAATTATACTACATTCGATTTTTTTTGCTAAAACCGGAGCTAGCTCCGGTTTTCGGTTTTGGTCCCAAAAAAACGATGTTCAAAACCGGTTTTGATGACTTTCCGGTTTTGCATGCCCTAATCTGGATGTAGTATCGTCTAGCTATTACATTAACTAAGTACTTACACAATTATGATTTACCTACGACGTGTGCCTTCAGAGAGCTGTGAGCATGAGGTGCTTTCCTCTTACGCTTTGAATGCAATCAGTTTATCAATGATTTATTAATAACTAGTAGGTACACGAAGTGAGTGCCACTGTTACTACTAGGTAGGTACCTACACGTTTATGATAGATAGCTCTTATTTAGGGGAATGACCTTGCTTTTATCTTAGGTAGGTCTTACACCCAAATAACCGAATAGATGGTAGGCTAGTTGGTGGTAACAAACACTCCTGATGGACCAGCCGGCGAGCGCTGATGCCAATGTACTTCCTATAGGGGAGTGCAGGACTGCAGGTATACAAACACTCCTGATGGACTGGCCGGCGAGCGCTGATGTCAATGTACTTCCTATAGGGGAGTGCAGGACTGCAGGTATACAAACACTCCTGATGGACCAGCCGGCGAGCGCTGATGCCAATGTACTTCCTATAGGGGAGTGCAGGACTGCAGGTATACAAACACTCCTGATGGACCAGCCGGCGAGCGCTGATGTCAATGTACTTCCTATAGGGGAGTGCAGGACTGCAGGTATACAAACACTCCTGATGGACCAGCCGGCGAGCGCTGATGTCAATGTACTTCCTATAGGGGAGTGCAGGACTGCAGGTATACAAACACTCCTGATGGACCAGCCGGCGAGCGCTGATGTCAATGTAGGGTAGGGGTAAGCAGCGCTACGCACTTTTACTACGTACTGTAGCGAAATGAAACATAAGAACACTTCACCGACAAACACGTTTAATTTTGTATATAAAAAAAATCGAAAACACAAATATGAAAAAATATGAAAATACAAAAAAGGAAAAACTAAATATGAAAACTTGTCACATTTAAATAATAGGAAACTATTGCGTTATATTTTAAATTTAGGTTTTAAATGCTACGTAACGAGTTATGACTCGGTTGCAACCAGATCCGTAAAACGAAGACGTAACTTTTGTTGAAAATAGGTACGACTAAATGTATTCAAAGATTGAAACAACGCGGTATTTAAATGTTTAAAATTAACAGATTTTAAAAATAAAAAAAGGCTAAATCTACTACGGGAAATAAAAAAAACTTAAAAATCTCCCATATCTTGTCCGAAACCTTCGCGGTGACGTAGAAGCTCTGCCAGTTGTTCCAATACCACACTTGCTGACCTCTGAGATATGAAGAGGATGTCCGCAGCGCAGCGCGGAGCCGCAGATAAAAGTTAGTATGTAGGTGGGTGGATGGAGCCGAATAAATCGGCTCGCAGAAAATTCGGACTTCTATCTGGGGCAAAAATTATCACCATAAGAATCCCGAGTTGCAAGCAGATCTCATAAAACCCCAAAAAACGTACAATTATACATACCAGTCAAAAGGATTCAATCCAGTCAATAGGAATATACGTAGTCTTCCGTCGAAGAAGTGGGGAAACCCCGAATCAAATAATAGACATGCACGATCCAATTAAGATTTGTTGATTTCAATATTAAATTTGGGTGTTGGTTCTCAAAAAATTCCGGACGTCGTATCAGAGAGTATGTAGACAAGTCAAGTATGTCACCAGGAAAAAATCTCATGTCACGTAAAAGAAATTATTTCAAAATTATTATGAAAATAAAGGTTTTTGATAGGGCCAGTACAAAAAGAGGTTGATTATAATGTTGAAGAAGGACGAATGGCGAAAATAATCATCATGCAGTAACTACTAATGCTGCAGTACCTCCTTTCCAAAAGAAAAAAAAAAAAAAAATATAGGTAAGTGAGAGAAGAGAAAAATTCTAAATATAATCGATGAGTAAGAACCCAATAAAAATTAACCTAACTTAGCCTAAACAATAAGTCCAAATGATAAGTAATCTAAATTAAACCTAAATGAACGACATCGAAGTGCAGCAGATACTGAATAAATACGAAATCCGGACTTCAATCTAAACGTTATCAGTGCGAACTCCAGACGCGTCGACTAAAATCTAGGAAATAACAAGAAAACTAGAAACTAATAAGACTAACTAACTTATTATCTAAGACTTAAGACCTAAGTAAAAAAGGAGGAACCTCAAAGAAATATAATTAAAGAGCAAAAGTTAAATAATGAACAAAGACGACGAAAGAGAAGACTTAAAATAATGAAAGAAACGACATAAAACAACCAAAGGACTTAAGCCACACAAAGACTTTTAGTCAAAGACAGAACTTTAAAAAAAAATAAGAAACTTATGCATGTTTCTTATAAAAAGAAAAGTCATCGATAATTATAACGATTAACAGAAAGGAAAAAAAAAAATATTTTAAACAATATATTATTGTGATGTTATCGACAAAAATACGTCGACAGTGTCCCGACACTAAAGTACAACTATCGATAAGTGTTAATCGACCGTTTCCCAACACTAGAGCTATTATGTCAGACGTCACAACATGACATGTGCATGTAATGACATCTACGGGCGTAGCCTGAACTATAAAGCATTGACACATAAGAAAAAGGTAGCTAACAAATTGTTTCGCTCAGGAACAACTAGATGTCGCTGTTAACGTTTTTTGAAACTAGTAATTATGAATGAGCTTATTTATTTAAGTAAATATAAAGGGAATTTAATTTAAAGGGGTCAAACTAAACGTAAACATAACATTCCGAATGGGAATAAGTTAACGAGATTACGAGTTTAGAAATTGCCAAGAAATTATTTAAGAATATCTTTGATATGATATCTTCCAGAGTGGACAGAATCAATATCATGAAGTTCATAAGTGGTCCTAGAAATAACCCTAGTCACACGGCATTTAATAAAACGAGGAGCTAGCTTTCCCGAAAAATAATCATCGCCTGAAGATCTGGAAAAATTCCTTCTCCATACAGAATCACCAACATTCAGCGTGATGGCTGAACGATGCATATTATAAGCTCGTGAATTACGGAGGAAAGCCATAGAAAGATTATCAGCAACTTTCGCATAAACCTCTGTTAAGGACGATAAGTTCGATGCGTGCTGGGCCCGACTCTCAGCTAAATTTACGCTTTGAGTCTGACTATTAGCACGAGTAGGAACCATGAGAACTTCTCTACCAAACATAAGGAAGTTCGGTGAGAAACCTGTAGCTAAATTAATACAAGAGTTGAGATAAAGTTTAACTTTATGCAACATTTTAGACCAATTTCTTTGATTCTCACCAACCAAGATACCTAAACATGTAACCACGCTTTGATTATAACGCTCGACAGTATTTGCCTGAGGAGTATAATAGGGAGTATAGGTCGGTGATTCGATGTGAAATGATCTAAGAAAGTTTAAAAACTGATTACTGCGAAAAACAGTTGCGTTATCGCAGAGGATACTACGCGGAACTCCGAAATTGAAAAATATTTCCGACTCTAGAGCTTTAATAACAGAACAAGCATTAACTTTCTTAAGGGGTATAAGCCAAACGTACTTTGAGAAAACGTCAACCATAGATAGAATATACTTATAACCATAGTAAGCAACGGGCAAGGGACCAATGACATCGATAGAGATTACCTGTAGAGGCATGGAAACATCCTTCGGATAGCTCATCTGACCACGAGGTTGAGTATTCGCTATTTTATAAGCTTTGCACACCTCACATAGCTTTAAGGTCTCTGTCACGTCACGAAACATGTTCGGCCAGTAGAAGGTCTCTTTTAACTTAAGATATGACTTGGTAACGCCAGGATGAATAGATGGGAAACTATTGTGTACCTCCCAAATAGCGAGTGGAACCTTCTCTGCCGGTAATACTACACGCCATGGATCTGAAGATAAGGGACTGGTGATAGGCATGCGTCTTAAAAGTACACCGTTCTGTATAGCGTAAGCAGGAAACATTTGGGGTGAATCACGTGCCCCTAAATAAACCTTTTTATACCATCTATCGGTGGTGTGCTCTGGACCTTGATCGAAAGAAATAGGACTTGCATATACCCTAGATAGTGCATCTGGAACGACGTGTTGTGAACCTTTGCGGTGAACGATGTCAAAGGTATATTGAGAAATAACAGTAGCCCATCTAGCTAAACGACCAGAGGGATTATTTAAAGTAAGAAGCCATTTTAAAGCCATATGATCAGTTATAACAGTAAACTTTATTCCATCTAAATAACAACGGAAATGCTTAATAGAGTCAAGAACAGCCAAAAGTTCACGTTCGGTGGTACTATAATTGCGTTCTGCTTTAGAAAAAAGCCGAGAGTAATAAGCAATAGGATGCTCAATATTATCAATATTTTGTGAAAGTACCGAACCAAGACCTACAGCTGAAGCATCACACTGTAAAATGAACGGCTTAGAGAAATCAGGACAAGCCATGACAGGTGTGTTCATTAGCGCCTCCTTCAGTTTAATAAAAGCATGCTCGGCATCGTCACCCCAACTGATAGGATCACGACCTTTCCTTTTTCCTAAAAGGGAAGTGAGTGGAGAAATTATAGAAGAAAAACCTTCAACGAAACGTCTATAATAGGAACACATACCGATGAAACCGCGCAGAGACTTTGCGGTGGTCGGAGTAGGATAATCCCTTATAGCATCGAGTTTACTAGAATCAGTCTGTAGACCCTTTTCGTTTACAATGTACCCCAAATACTTTAATTCACTCTTACAGAACTCACATTTGTTTAAGTTAATTGACAAACCAGCTTCTTTGAGGCGGTTTCGAACCTTTCTGAGGAGAGCGAGATGACTATTAAAGTCTTTAGAAATCAAAATTAAATCGTCAACATAACCAAAGACGCAGTCATCACTAGTTGAGGTAAATTCGAAATTAACAATCATATCTGTAAGACGTTGCATCTCAGATGCCGCATTAGTGAGACCAAATGGCATCCTAACAAATTCAAATAAACCACGTTGAGGGACTATAAAAGCTGTCTTTTCACAACTCTCTTTATCCGCAAGAGGGATCTGCCAAAAAGCACTTCTAAAATCGAGCGAACTAATGTATCTAGCACCACGAAGATTATCAAGTATATCCTGTATGCGGGGGAGAGGATAAGAATCCCTGATGGTAACGCTGTTTAATTTCCTGCTATCGACGCAGAAGCGAACAGAACCATCTTTCTTAGTGACCATTACCACCGGACTAGCCCACGGAGAACGGGAGGGACGAATTACTCCGACCTCTAACATCTTATCTATCTCTTCGTTGAGAATCTTTAACTTAACAGGAGAAAGAGGGTAAAACCTCTGTCTTATTGGCTGTCCAGTTGTAATTATTTTGTGTGAGAGCCAAGTAGTCCTACCAAGACCAATCTTGTCTGACGAGATTTCCTCAAACTCATCGATCACCAGTTGTAAACCTTGCTCTTGGTCAGGTGTTAGAACGTTGCGAGGATGTATATAACGTACCTCACTTAAACAGGAAGGTTGGGAAAGGGAATGATTTACAGAAGAAAGGAACATGTTACCTTTAATATTTTTATTGAAAGCCCTACTAAAAACTGAAGTTAAACCAAATTTGTTCCAAAATTCAATCCCCAAAATAACTGAAGAAGACATACATCGAGCCACTAAAAACTCATGGTCAAAGGTCGTACCATTGAAATTAACTGGAAGATAAACAGTACCAAGAATATCGATTGGCGAGTTATTAGCAGAAATAACACGAGAATGCGAATTATTTGACTTCAATGGGATACCAAGATCCTGAATCAAGCTATCACTAATAAGAGACATTTGAGCGCCAGAGTCAAGAAGAGCCTTAACCACACGATCACGTAATAATATTTCAATAAAAGGTCGGTTATCTGATGAATTAGATTTAATCACCGGTGACACTGTACGGAGAGAGACGTGCCGCCGGCAAGTTATACATTTTTTGGATTACACTTAGGGCAATCACGAGAAATAAAGCCAGGGGTACGGCATTTAAAACATAATATACCAGGGAAATCTGGGCAAAAACGATAGGAATGTCCAGTTTTATTACATTTCCAACATTGTTGAGTTTGATCACAATTTGAACAAAGTTGGATACCGTTACGACTAGGTTGGGTTTGGTTAAGAACCGGGCCTGGTTGGGATGATCTAACTAAACTTGAAACAGTTTTCACAGATTTTTGTAAATAACTCTCAAAATGAGTTACAGTTTCGATTAGTGTATTGAAATCGGTAAATCTATGAATTGATAAACAGGGGAAATATCTATGATGCATATTATGTGTTACGATATCTAACAGATTAGATTCATCAATAGGTTTGCGTAGCGTTTGGTTCAAATAAGATACGCGAATAACAAATTCCCTCACTGATTGATCAGCTTTTTGTTTCAGGTTTCTGACCTCTTGCTCTGTTTTGAAATCGAAGTCAACCGTACCAAATGTACTCAAAAAGGCCTGCTTAACCTCGAGATAAGTCAAGCCAGGTCGACGAATTGATCTAAAATATTGTAGGGCAATTCCAGATAACACTTCATGGAAGCGTTTTAAGAGGTATCCATCGGAAATATCGTCAGCTTCTTTATGTTCTTCAAGACTCGTGAAAAATTCACGAACGCATGAATCGCCAGAATAACTAAGCCTCCACTTCATGAGAGAAAACTGTTTTTTAAATAACTGTTGATCTTCGGTTCTCTTCGGGGAAAGAGCCATTGATGGAGAAGAGGAACAAGATGGCCTAGGAGGTATAGGGGGAGGTCTTGAGATAATAGGACTCATACGTCGCGGCGTCTCGCGAATAGAATACTCTTCCTCTGCCATGATAGTATGCCAAAAAGGACAAAACAAAACTAAATAGGCAAATGTACTAAGGAAGACGACTACTACTTACAGTGTCTGTAGTGTGTCTGCGTACTTAGGAAGAGCTAGAAATTCAGTGATTAGTCTGATAGGGAACTGAACGGCAAAATATGAGCAAAAAGAAAAAATAGTTGAGAATAAAAGCAATCAGACCCTAAAAAACTAACCCTAAACGATAAGCAAGGCTGCAAACCAAAGCAGTTAGGCAACCAAAATAATCTAACCTTAAACTGCTATAGTAAAGAAAAAACCAGCAAATATACGGGTCACATTCCACGTTATAGGAAAGTGTTAGGCATCGGGTAATATGGTTGATATAGGAATGGTACAACAACGTGACTTCACAGGAACAGCTGGGCTAAGAATTCAAAGCAAAAACAAATAGAAACTAGGGGACCAACTGTACCAAAAAAGACAACGTACAGCTGGGCTAGAATCAAAAAAGACAAATAGAATCTAGCAATCAGCCGTGCAAAAAAAGCTTACCTTAGTCACGAAGTCTACAACATTCACACACCAATCACACACTACAGGATGCTAACTACTTCTAACTAAGGAGTGGAATAAAACCCAGGAAAAAAATATGTATTTAAAGGGAAGAAATAAAAGCGTTTTATATGTTTTAAGGTTCTACAAAGTTATTATTATTTTATATTGCATCACAACACAGCACATTACAATAAAGCAATCAATCAGCAATGGAAGGGTTAGCAGAAGTTGTCAATCACAGCATATTCCCTGGTAACTATGGCAACAGTCTTGTTTGACGGAACGAGAAAAAATTCCTCTATTCTGGTACCTGTAAACATGAATACAGAAATGAAAGATTAAATTTGCTCAGAAAGAGCAATCACCCTCACGACAGCAAAAAAAAAGATAATTTAGTAATTAGAATCAATAAAAGTGCTTACTTTTACTTCGGGCGCCATTTTGTAGCGTAATGAAACATAAGAACACTTCACCGACAAACACGTTTAATTTTGTATATAAAAAAAATCGAAAACACAAATATGAAAAAATATGAAAATACAAAAAAGGAAAAACTAAATATGAAAACTTGTCACATTTAAATAATAGGAAACTATTGCGTTATATTTTAAATTTAGGTTTTAAATGCTACGTAACGAGTTATGACTCGGTTGCAACCAGATCCGTAAAACGAAGACGTAACTTTTGTTGAAAATAGGTACGACTAAATGTATTCAAAGATTGAAACAACGCGGTATTTAAATGTTTAAAATTAACAGATTTTAAAAATAAAAAAAGGCTAAATCTACTACGGGAAATAAAAAAAACTTAAAAATCTCCCATATCTTGTCCGAAACCTTCGCGGTGACGTAGAAGCTCTGCCAGTTGTTCCAATACCACACTTGCTGACCTCTGAGATATGAAGAGGATGTCCGCAGCGCAGCGCGGAGCCGCAGATAAAAGTTAGTATGTAGGTGGGTGGATGGAGCCGAATAAATCGGCTCGCAGAAAATTCGGACTTCTATCTGGGGCAAAAATTATCACCATAAGAATCCCGAGTTGCAAGCAGATCTCATAAAACCCCAAAAAACGTACAATTATACATACCAGTCAAAAGGATTCAATCCAGTCAATAGGAATATACGTAGTCTTCCGTCGAAGAAGTGGGGAAACCCCGAATCAAATAATAGACATGCACGATCCAATTAAGATTTGTTGATTTCAATATTAAATTTGGGTGTTGGTTCTCAAAAAATTCCGGACGTCGTATCAGAGAGTATGTAGACAAGTCAAGTATGTCACCAGGAAAAAATCTCATGTTACGTAAAAGAAATTATTTCAAAATTATTATGAAAATAAAGGTTTTTGATAGGGCCAGTACAAAAAGAGGTTGATTATAATGTTGAAGAAGGACGAATGGCGAAAATAATCATCATGCAGTAACTACTAATGCTGCAGTACCTACTATATTCTCAAAAAAAAAACAAAGCGGTTTAAAAACATCAGTCTTTATTCATATAAGTACCTAGGTTATCTGCCTAGAAAGAAAACTTAAAAAAAAAAGACGGGTTGCACTCCGGGAGTGCCGGCAGAAGTGAAAACTTGAATATTAACGTTGAAATAAATCAATTATTAATTGAATTAATATAAGTAACTCACCATCCAAATTTTTACAGGGTGTTCTACCCATGAATATGAACAACTTTCACTATGGGACCAACTCTGAAATCACGAAAAAAAAATCAATAATCAAGTAGGTATTGAACTTTTGTATGAAACAGCTGATTTTTTTCGTGATTTCAGAGTTGGTCCCATAGTGAAAGTTGTTCATATTCATGGGTAGAACACCCTGTAAAAATTTGGATGGTGATAAAAAAATAAGCCTGTAATAATCTCCGCAGGTGCGATTCTCTAAGGGAGCGGTTTAAGGAAATTAACACCATGACGGTACCTTGTCAATATATCTACGAAAACACCATGTAAGTACTTATGTAAGGAAAAATTTACATCTTTTTAGTAAAAGAGGTGAAAGACATAATTATAGTACTAGAAATAGGGACCTATTAGTTCAACCAGGTTTCAGACTAGCTAAAGTAGACTCATCTTTTATGGGGTACTGTTTAAAATGTTATAATAAAATACCTCCCCACATTCTTCAACTGAACAAACAAAAAAACAAATTCAAGACTTGTATTAAATGCACACTATGCAGACAGGCATATTATAAGTTAGGGGATTACATCGCTGATAAAAATGCCTGGCTCAATGCTGGTCCTGCTACACAACCACAACTAATTGATTAACACTTGAAAATACTGTTGGAGCTGCTGAAGATTGTAAGTCTATCTTTGCATTGTATAAACTCAATTTCCTTTGTATTGTATAATTGCATAGCACAGATGTGACTTCTATGTACTATAGTGCTACCATTTACCGGGTAATATGTCTTTCATTGACTTGATGTCCCCTGGCGGCTGATAGTTTGTCATGCTCACACAAATGTCTCGCTGACGGTGGCGTGTGTGTTGGATCATTTAGCTCCCTTCAAAATGGTTGAGCTGAATGGTGCTGATCTATGTGTCATGTTCGTGAACGGGCGCCGTCAGTTGGGGCTGGTCATCACTTAGCTGCCTCAGCTTATTTTATTTTTGTATTGTTGTTTTGTTACTCTTTGCTGTACTCTTGACGCTTTTAACGCGTACGTCTTTTTATTCTTACATCGTTCTCACATATAATTATAAATTCAACATAAATGATGTAACTAATATTTTAGTAAAAATATAATTTAAAAGAGTGTCCATGGAGTTTCTTGCCCGTTCTTCTCCATCGGTACCCACGCTTTGGAATGGGCAACTAGCTTCATATTTTCTGACTGACTACCTACTTGACAATTCAAAAGTGCCTGTAAATGGTTTAATTGAAATAAATGCTTTGAGTTTGAACATAAAAAGAAGAATGATAAACCTTTACCTAAAAAAACTTTTTAAGAAAAAAAAAACCGACTTCCAAAAAAACACTACAAAGTGAAAAATAACTTTAATTTCGGAAGTCGGTGTCTTTGGACACAGTATAATATACTTTGGATCTGTATTTTAGTTTTTTGCCACCGACTTCCGAAATTAAAGTTATTTTTCACTTTGTAGTGTTTTTTTGGAAGTCGGTTTTTTTTTTCTTAAAAAGTTTTTATTTCACGCTTTTTAGTGGGTCTGCTTATAATTTATCTAAGTTACAATAGCTTAGTGCTCATCGCCTTTTACAAACAAATTATTGCTTTTCTCGATGCAGGGAAGTTAATTGTTGAGGAGTTCTCCAGGTCCACCAACAGCTCCATATCACCATTCACATTGTGACGAGCATAAATTGCTTAGCAACCATATTAAAGTAATCGAATCGCAACCCGTGAAATACTTAGATATTATTGAGTAGTTCCGGTGGCAATCTGTGGTCTTCATCATCAGTTCCACTTCACCAAATGGTGCTTTCCGAGAGCAAGTGCACGAGTTACTATAAAAAATACCCAAATCGCTATAGGTGTGCCTATAATATTTGAAGAGTTCCTTCGATTTCTCCAGGATCCCATCATCAAATCCTGACCTGATGTTTTTAGACTAGATGCTGATAATCCTGGCTGCAGCATCAGGCCAGACTTATGTCAACATTGCATTGAACTGAAAATTTAGCCCTGTTTAAAATGAGCCCAAACACGACTACGGTGCTGTTATTTCAAGGTTTGTACTTTTTCTGATGCTCCTGGCTTCAGCATCAGGTCTCTATGTACTTCGGTGTTCCTCATTAACAGTACGTACACATCGAGCCCTTTTCAATGAGCCTAAACACGATATATCTGCTGTTAGTTGTCGAGGAGTTAGGTACTCTGCAGACTATCCTGACTGCAGCATCAGGTCATGACTTGATGATCATGAGACCAAATGTGGCAAATGCCCTATCAAAACAATTTACTAAAACAGTCCTTGCCTGTTTGAGTAACTTCTTACTGTTATAAGGAGTTGTACCTTCCATCATCAGCCCAGCTACCTGAGATGGTGACAACTATACGCAAATAAACAAGATACTTCATAAAATATGCGAAAAACAATAAGTGAGCCTATAAAATTTGAGGGTTACCCTCGATTTCTCTAAGGTCCCATCATCAGATCCTAACTTGGTGACAATGGGACCACCTCAAAACTATCTACTTTCGAACAAAAACAGAATTTTGAAAATCCGTCGACAATTGGCGGAGTATTCGATGAACAAACATACAAAAAAAAAAAAAAAAAAAACATACAAACAGCCGAACATAGTACCTCCTCCTTTTTGTGAAGTCGGTAAAAAGAGCAAGACTGTTAAACCAAAAAAGCTAGCAATTGCAAATAAAAAGAAAAATTGGGCATGTCCAGGTTGCGTTATTTGTGTACAGACATCCAATTATTGAAGAGTGGATCGAATGTATTTTGTGCAAAAACTGGTGACACGAAAAATGCACAGCATACGTAGGCCATGGTAACTTCAAATGTGACATTTGTGAGCGATGCGCACTCTTGACCTACGTGCCCTAACGTACACACATGGCTGCGCACTCTTGTCCTCATACGTTGTGCAAAAGTGCGCATTACGGATGCTACGATTTTTTAAAGTTAATAGTTCCTAAACCCATTACCTTTAATTTGTTTTTTTTTTTGAAGTGTAAACTTCTTTAGCGGCGTTACACACTTTTTTTTCTCACTTTTCATTCTTGTATATAGTGTTTAAAATATTATGGAAATTGAACAAAGTGCATCTATTAATGAAAAAAGTGACGCAGAAAGAGTGAAAAAAAATGAGTTACTTATATTAATTCAATTAATAATTGATTTATTTCAACGTTAATATTCAAGTTTTCACTTCTGCCGGCACTCCCGGAGTGCAACCCGTCTTTTTTTTTAAGTTTTCTTTCTAGGCAGATAACCTAGGTACTTATATGAATAAAGACTGATGTTTTTAAACCGCTTTGTTTTTTTTTGAGAATATAGTAGGTAGGTACGTAGTAAAAGTGCGTAGCGCTGCATACCCCTACCCTACATTGACTTCAGCCGGCCGCCGGCCGGTCCATCAGGAGTGTTTGTATACCTGCAGTCCTGCACTCCCCTATAGGAAGTACATTGACATCAGCGCTCGCCGGCTGGTCCATCAGGAGTGTTTGTATACCTGCAGTCCTGCACTCCCCTATAGGAAGTACATTGACATAAATTTTTCCTTACATAAGTACTTACATGGTGTTTTCGTAGATATATTGACAAGGTACCGTCATGGTGTTAATTTCCTTAAACCGCTCCCTTAGAGAATCGCACCTGCGGAGATTATTACAGGCTTATTTTTTTATCACCATCCAAATTTTTACAGGGTCTTCTACCCATGAATATGAACAACTTTCACTAGGGGACCAACTCTGAAATCACGAAAAAAATCAGCTGTTTCATACAAAAGTTCAATACCTACTTGACCAAAATGTATGATTATTGATTTTTTTTTCGTGATTTCAGAGTTGGTCCCATAGTGAAAGTTGTTCATATTCATGGGTAGAACACCCTGTAAAAATTTGGATGGTGATAAAAAAATAAGCCTGTACCTACATGAAGGGATCAGGGGAAGAACAACTTTTGTCACATTTTTATTTTACACTGGCATCGAGGTTTTGTTTTGGTAGGTAACTGAATTTATTGTTAAGCGAACACTTGGCGGATAAAAAGTAGAAAATGGGCAGTTTTAAATTCTACAATGAGGTTGTATATAAAGTTGACGTAGTCGACGGAGCCCCGTTTCGCGGGGCCCCTATCTGACTACAGGGTTTAAAGTAACCTAACACGAAAGGGATGACGGGGGCTCGTTCGCTCGCTTTGCTCACTCACTTGAGCCCCCGTCATGCCTTTCGAACCTAACCTGTCCGAGGCGGGTTGCCCCAATTCCCGAGCTCGCTTCGCTCGCTCTTGCATCCTAAGTTCTCAAGTTCAACCTTGTGTGTTTCTGGGAATGAGTCTTCAGAGGTGCCTATAGTTGCCTATAATACAATTTTTTGTGTCCCACATATTAGTCGCCATGTCGTTATTTATAGGACCTTGCCTATGATTTCAATTGGCTCTGTTTTAATATTATGTTCGCTACCTTAAAGTAGCAGCCATTATTTAGTTTTTATAATTCCTTGCATTTTGAAGCTCATCTATATCTATACTTATAATAAATCTGTAGAGAGGTCAATTCTGTACATGAAATATATTTTCAAAATAACTATCAGGGGGTGATTAGTGATCGATACTGATGCCAAAAATGCAATCAGTAAAATTTTTGTCTGTCTGTCTGTCTGTCTGTATGTTCCTTATAGAAACAAAAACTACTTGACGGATTTTCACGAAACTTGGTACAATTATTGTTCATACTCCTGGGCAGGTTATAGTATACTTTTCATCACGCTACAATCAATAGGAGCAGAGTAGTGAAGGGAAATGTTGGGAAAACGGGAGAAGTTACTCCATTTTTTAAGCTTCCGTCGCGTGTGCAGCCTTAATGGTTAAAGTTACATAGAAATCATGTATGACGGAAATATTCTACATAAAATTGTCTAAAAAATATCCCGCAACAGCATATGTCTATCTTTTATGGTTGACTCACAATAACACGTGTAACTCCTGATAGCTTAGCAGTTCGGAGCATTCTGATTATATTTGTTTACTCTTACGTTTATAATACTCTCACTCATCCCTAATTTAAAAAAGTTAACATTATTACCTATTCAATAAAAAAAGAATCATAGAAATCGGTATAGAAACACCAAACTTATACATGAAATAAGCCATCGCGCCGTCCCACGTCTGAATCATGATATAAGGATTATTTTTGTGTAACGGTTGCCGCGCTCGACACGGGTCGCGGCGGCGGTAGGGTATATAAAAAGGCGGGAGGTCCGAGAGCGAGCTTTAAGCCCTGGCTGGAGGCCTTAATTTTGAGGCATCCACAGGCAAGCCCGGTTAAGCAGACGACAACCTCATAGGTTGAACTGCGATTGATATTGAGAAACCGTGCTTATCAGCGCGACTTTTAGTCTTTAAATAGTTTATTTGAATTTCTTTTGTTGTTATTTTGTAAAATAGGTATGAGTTGTTTTGGTAGTGTTTAAATATTCATTCAAATTAAAAATTATTAAGCGTAGGTACTTTTATTAATTAAAGTAGTTATAAGTATTTATTTTTAAGTGAAGTAGGTATAGGTAGATAGTATTGCACAGGCGTTTCAGCTTTATTTTCATTCTTTTTTGTTGTGTAGACAAGGAATAAGGAAGGATTTTTTGAAATTCAACCCCTAAGGGAGTTAAATAGGGGATGAAAGTTTGTATGAAAGTCCGTCAGTTTTAAAGTTAGGATCATCAAATTTTGTGTTTAGGCTGACGACTATAAATTAATTTGTACGTGTCTCAGCGTTTTTGATAATTTTACTTCCAAAGGGTTAAAAGGGGGGATGAAGTTGTGTATGAAAGTCCGTCAGTTTAAAAGTTAGGATCTTTAAATTTTGTATTTAGGCTAACGATTGAAAATTAATTTATACGTGTCTCAGCGTTTTTGATAATTTCTCCCCCAAAAGGGGGATGAACGACCTGACTGAAATATCAACGCACAGTCTAAATCGCTGGTCCTTCCTAGGGACATGAATTTTGGAGGGTGTGTTCTTTGTGAAGAGTAGGTATCGAATAAGAAGGGGTTTTTGGAAATTAAACCTTTAAGGGGGTGAAAAGGGGGGATTTTGTTGGTATGAAAAATCTTATTTCTTGAGTTAATAACCTTGAAACGTGGCATGAATACTTATCTAAGTAAATTATGAAGTTTGGAATTTTTTGTTTTTCTAAAATACCCCCTAAAGAGGTATTGGGGGGTGTCAAAATTTGTATGGAAGAATTTTAACGCCCTGTCCGATTAACTTGAAACTCAGTATTTATACTAAGGACTAAAAATAATTAATAACATGTATCAGGGTTTTTCGAAAATCTACCCCTAACTGTGTGAAAAGAGGTAGTTAATTTTAAAGGGGAGGATTTTACCGCGTAGCTTGATTAGCTCGAAAATTGATATAAAAAAACTGAGTCAAGTTATAAAATTCCACCCCTGTGGGGGTGAAAAGCGGGGATACAGTTTATTTGAAAAATCTGATTCCTTTGTTCTATAAACTTAAAAATTGGCCCGAATACTTATTTATCTAAATTAATTATAAAGATCATACCAACATACATTTTCGAAACTTTAAGAGGAAAGTACGAATTTCACGCGGACGAAGTCGCGGGCAGAAGCTAGTCTTATATAATTACTTTAATCGCTGCCAAGTTATTTTTTTAGTAGCAAATAGTTAGTCGCCCTTTAAGTTGTTAGTCGCCTGAAAAATAATAAGCCCCCAAGCCCCCTACTTATAGGGAAGTGCAGGACTGCAGATATTACATTTGTACCTACTTAGGTACCTAATGTAATGAGATACATATTTTCCCTCCAGAGCAACTGGACAGCTGATTCGCAGCTGACAGATTCTCAGCTTGACAGTTATGATTCATAAAGTAAATGTACCTACTTATTTGTTATTTAAATTGCATAAAGACACTGACAAGCGTTAATGAATTGCAAAACTGATGTCGGAAACATCACGATACGATGATTTCATTCAAAACAAACCCATATAGGTATTTCTAGAAGGGTGCGAAAATTAGTGCGCAAAGTAGCGTCATACACGACGTTTGTCGAGTACGAGGCTTAGTGGGCAACAACTCTCACGCCGCGGCGCCGGCGGCGGCGCGGCGCACGCGCAGCACTCGGCAAGTCGGCACGATAGCGCGCCCTCGGCTCGGCGCCACTCGTCGGAGCGCGCAGCACAAGAATGGTCGCGCGAGGGGACGGCGCAAGCACACGCTCCATCGACAACAGTAAGTCATTATTGCTACCTACTATTTGCTCATCTGCTGACGATTTATAGTGCGTGTTTTTACCAACACTAGATGATACCTAAATTAATGCCTAAAAATAGCGCACTTGATTATCAACGGCACAGCGCTGACGTGTAAATCCAACACACTGTAACTCAAGTTACAGTGTATTGCCTTAATAGCACTCATTTTATTATTTCGAGGTAGTTACATATCCCTATATTAATATTTTTTCAATAGACAGTATGTAGAAGGAGATATAAGCACATACAAAACACTGTATTTTAGGTACATTTAAGTTTTAAAAAAGTTTTAAAAGCCCTTTTCACGAAATAGGTATTTCTGAGATACAGTGTTTTGGATTCGCACGTCAGAGCGCCGAGAGTTGAAAATCCAACAGTGCAAACATATTTCATTGAGGCGTTCGTTTAGGTATTAAGTACGTAATCATAATCTGGGCATCGTTTGGAAGTAGGTACTAACGTCTCTTATCTAGTCCTAGAACCTAGTGGTACTTACTTAAATTATTGTTTTTCAGTAAATTCAAACTTATATTAATTGGGTCAGTCTTGTACCTGTAGGAACTAAATGCTATAATTTTTGTTACCAACCTTAAATTTTGAACCAGTTAAGGTACCTAAGTCGATAGTAGTCCGGTGGCAGTCTCCACCGCTTAGTATAGATAGTTCCGTAGTTATAATCATTGCGCGAAGTTATAATCATTGCGCGAAGTTACCTTTTCAAAAACTAGACTACCACAGTTCATTTTCGGATACACAATTAATATAAAAAGCGCCCGCGGCGGCGCCAGCGCCGGGAACTAGCAAGGGCTCGCTCTGCACTCTGGCAGTTCCACTTTACCGGCTCGAGAACGAGTGCAGCCAGCGAAGACTTCAGGTTTAAAGTTAAAATTGTAGTATAATAGATACTTAACTTCTTCTGGCTTCGCCTTTTTAACCGACTTCAAAAAAGGAGGTTCAGTATTCGACCCGTATGTATATATATACATATGTTTGTATGTTCGCGATTTTCTCAAGAACTAATGAACCGATTTTGATAAATAAATTTCATTAATGTGATCTACATACGTTCAGGAAGGTTTTAGTACATAATACATTAGGTAATTATTCTTATGTACGAAGTTATATGCATAAATGTACTGCATCTCCGGCATTTCTATGCGCATTTTAATCTAGTCGGTGTCGCCAATTCTTCAATGCACTAGTGTTAATTGAATTTGTGTAAGGTAGGTACAACGAAAAAGTAAAAATATTTTTTTTTTTACACAAAGAACCACCAAGTTAAAAAAAAAAAACAACGAAGTGATAAATAACTTTAACTTCGGAAGTCAGTGTCGTTGGTCCCGCATTTCCGTTTGACACCGACTTCCGAAATTAAAGTTATTTATCACTCTGTTGTATTTTTTTTTTAAGTCGGTTGTTTTTTTTTTGTAAAAAAAAATTTTTAGGTTATACAATGGTTGGTCCGTGGATGGGTGACCATATTTACATACCAAGACCCCTCCGTGTCTCGGAAAGCACGTTAAACTGTTGGTCCCGGCTGTCATTCGTGGATCTTTGACAGTCGTTACGGGTCGTCAGAAGCCCGAAAGTCTGACAACCAGTCTTACCTAGGGTATCGTATTACCACCGTATCTGTCTACTGTGGTATTACCCAGTAACTGGGTTGTGGAGGTCAGATAGGCAGTCGCTCCATATAAAATACTGGTATTCAGCTGCATCCGGTTAGACTGGAAGCCGACCCCAACATAGTTGGGAAAAGGCTACTTAGGCAGATGATGATGATGATGACAATGAATGAACATGTCCCTAAATATTTAAACATTAGAAGACACATATACCTAACAAATCAACTTGAAACAACAAGGTGACTGTAGCGTCGCGCGTCGTGAGACAGTTTTGACTGATAAGTACTAGGTAGAAATCGATGCATGTTGATGATATAAAATCAGTTCGATCCGTGATTATATGATAACATGAGGATTATCTTTCTATAAATATATTAAAATCAAAGGGATAAGATAGAAGTCGATATAAGTTGAATTAAATTGTTACTAGATAATAAACGTTTTTAATAGCTAGGTAGGTACAGTAGGTAGGTACTGTTGCTTGTGTATTTTCATCTATCCAGGATGGAAAATAGTTTATGTGCTTCTCCAGGTCCCAGGTTGATTCTACGACAGCTGAACACGAGACAACTTAACCCCATGACAACTCTACCCGATAAATCGACCGCATGACAACTCAACCCTAGGACACCTCGACCCGGACAATTCGAACCCGACAACGGCAACAACTGGACCCCGACAAAGGCCAATTCTCGAACTCGAAAAATTCAAATTTAATTTGCAATGTCATTTCAGCAACAAGCCAACAAGTTAGAGGAAGTTTTTAACACAAAAAACCTCTTAAGTTATAAGTCGCTGAGATGAGAGCGACTATACAGGGTGTTACGGAAAGGGTATATCAATACAAACGGGTTGAAGAGTGTATGTGGTCTAGAATCTCTGTACAAAATTTCAGCTCAAAAGCATTAACTTTGAAAATGCTTAATATTTTTTTATTTCGACATCACGGCGCTGCACTGGCGCGGGGCGGCGTGATGTGCGTGTACTAGGCGCACAGATACACTACAGATAATGGATAATGACCCTCGTAGTGCGGTGACACGTTTGTTATGATTTCAATTTAATAAACTATCGAAATAAAAAAATATTAAGCATTTTCAAAGTTACTGCTTTTGAGCTGAAATTTTGTACAGAGATTCTAGACCAGATACACTCTTCAACCCGTTTGTATTGATATACCCTTTCCGTAACACCCTGTATAACTAGTTAGGTACAGGTACAGGTTTTTTTGACGGATAAATATTGAGTCATGTCTATCGGGTACAAACATGGAAGCCAGCAGAAGAATAAAGTTGGGTAAAGATATTTAAATTAGGTTTATATTTTCTGTCTGTCACCCGCGCAGATATTTATGGGACTTGATGCGTGACATGTGTGTGTTCAGTGCGGTGGTGCGGCTGCGTGCGGGTCGCGCGCGGCGCGGCGCACGCGGGCGAGGGCCAGGCGCTGTGGCGCGTGGCGCTGGCGGAGGGCTGCGGCGCGGCGCTGCTGGTGCTGCTGACGTGCGCGGCCGGCTGCGCGCCCTCCGCGACCGACTTCCCGCTGCAGCGCGCGCTCGCCTCGGGGCTCGTGGTCGCGCTGCTCGTACAGGTCAGTTGCTGTAACTAGCTAGGCTAAATCACAATTACACGAGTGTTTTGGAGTCGGTAGTCTGTCAGATACGAAAAACCGCAACAACCAGTCTCTTTAAAAATCTACACAGTAGTACCTACCTATCAACAAACATTTCATTTTAGTATTTCTATTTTTACTTATTGTTATTCTGTTGTCTTTTGTTGTTCTTCTTCTTATTATTTTCATTTTATTATTATGTAATAATTATTAATTCATTTTTCACTTCTCATGCTCTAAAAGTCCGTCTTTATGTTGTGCTTAGGCGACATAAAATCGCTTTTTATGTTCTAGTGCATAAAGTAAAATTTTTTTCTAAGACTAAAGTAATCAGGCCCAACAGCCACACGCACAATAAAACTTCGCAGATTAAAGTCGTGATTTATTTCATTTTCTTTAATTTATACCACTTCCGTGTTTTCTATCGTTAATTTAATAAAATCAGGTAAAATAGTTGTCATTTATTATTTAAAAAGGCAAAGAAACATTTTCATTTTTTGGCAGTATGAAGTACCCAAGTCGAATGACAAATGTTGGAAATTAAAAAAAAAAAACTTTTAAAAAGTTTCGTGGCGGTATTATCTGTGGTGGCGGGAATTAGCTATGGATGCAACATTTTTGATTAATTATGTATACTTTATGCCTGTTTCATTTTCTCGCAATCGAAGTGAAAAGCAGAGTGTATAACTCAGGCATAAACGAGCCATTTTACCCCTCGACTTAACTATCCACCCTCGCCTGCGGCTCGGGTCGATATAAACGTCTCGGGGTAAAATAGCTTCTTTTATGCCTTAGTTGTACAATCTACTATTATTGCTCATTTAGTGGCACTTATTAGCATTTTTGTTTGTAATATGCGGATAATGTAGTGGGCCACAATATTGTTAACACTCCTTATAGGTACTATTTTTTAAAACATTTCATATTTTATATTGTAGATGTTTATTATCCCTCAATAAATAAATAAATAAATAACATCCAGTTGAGTGAACTTGTCTCAATAAAATCTATCTTAGGGAGCTCAACGACTCGATACGACATTACCATAAGACGAGTGACACCATAAAATAGGAATCCCATCATAAACATTTCATGCAAGGAATCTACTACTCTCTAACGAGAAGTACAGAGAAGGAGGTGCCAAGACTTTTCGTTTCGGCTGTCACTGTCAAAAAGTTTTCACATCGAATGTAGAGCCAAGCCCCTAACTCTACAAACCTTAGGTACATCTTGTTCAACATGTAAGTAGGTACGGCTAATTTTGAGTTGAAAACTTTTGAACAAAAAAAAAAAGACGGGTTGCACTCCGGGAGTGCCGGCAGAAGTGAAAACTTGAATATTAACGATGAAATAAATCAACTATTAATTGAATTAATATAACTCATTGTCTTTCGCTATTTCTTCGTCACTTTTTTCATTAATAGATGCACTTTGTTCAATTTCCATATTTTAAACACTTTATATACACGAATTTTACGAATACACAGCAGTGTGGCCACTACGCAGACGGTCGAGCCATCATCATCATCATGGATGCGCGTGGCACGCTGTAACATAAACACACACGAACATTCGCGCAAGCGCCCTAGCAGGCATACATTTTCGCCGCGCTGTAGAAAGAGAGGGGGATACTTCCTCTCCTACACCGCGCTGGCTGTCTACTCTCCATCCGTCTTACGAATTTTCGATCAGGTCACGTGTCCTGACGCGAGTTTAACATTTTTTACCCATTACAAAAAAAGTGTACAACGCCGCTAAAGAAGTTTTCACTTCAAAAAAACAACCGACTTCCAAACAAACACTACAAAGTGAAAGAACCGAAAATACAAAATTTTGGAATGGGCGACTAGAATCAATTCTATTTTAAGATCATTTTTGACGTTCAAAAGTGCCTTTTTTGTGCCTATTTGAAATAAATGCTTTGACTTTGAAAACCAAAGACGTCCTTAATTAAAGTTATTTTTGATTTTGTAGTGTTTGTAAAAAGTTCTTACATTGTATTTTGATTCAACACACACAATTAGTATCTAGGTATAATTATGTGTACTGTACGAACCGTAGAATTGTAAAAAACAGATATATCTATGGTACGAACAGAAGAAATGTGCATAACAAAGATCTCGTAGTAACAAGCAGCGTGTGGCAGTGCCTGGACCACGTGTCGGGCGCGCAGTTCAACCCCACGGTGACGCTGGCGGCGCTGCTGTGCGGGCGCGTGTCGCGGCGCCGCGCGCTGGCCGAGGCGGCGGCGCAGCTGGCGGGCGCGGCACTGGGCGCCGGCCTGCTGCGCGGCGGCGCGGCGTGCTGCGTGACGGCGCCGGCCGCGCACCTGCCGGTGTGGCAGGCGGCGTGCGTGGAGGCGCTGCTGGGCGGCTGCCTGGCGCTGGCCAACTGCTCGGCGTGGGACCCGCGCAACGCCGGCGTGCGTGACTCGTGGCCGCTGCGCGTGGGCCTGTCCGTCGCCGGCCTGTCGCTCGTCGCGGTCAGTGTCGCTGCCGGCCGACCGGCGGCTGCTATTTATTATCGCATTTGAAACCATAAATATTTGCGACAGTGACTAGGCAATATTTTTTTCTTAAATTTGAATGAAGGAAGCGATCGTATTTACTTGCTCGTGTGAATGATTCCAGGGCGAGCTGACGGGCGCCAGCATGAACCCGGTGCGCAGCTTCGGGCCGGCGCTGTGGAGCGGCAACTGGACGAGCCACTGGGTCAGTACAGTCCGCGACTCAGGGGACCTTCTCTATTACTTAAACAACTTGGGCACGTGGTGCTCCGACATGGCACCGATATAAGTGAAACGGTTCCTTACAGCCCTGCCCTTTGAATGACGATAAGAAACACTTATCTGGCAGGTTCACGTCAGCGGCATCTGCCAAGTATGAAAAAAGAATGACTTTTCGCCTTACCTACCCAAAATCAAAAGTTATTTATTCAAATTAGGCTGAGAATCAGAACTTTTCGAACGTCAAAATTACAAAAGACAGTTCTCTAAAACGCCCGCCCTTCACCACCTCTTCCTCCGCCACAGAGTCGTCCAAACCCAGGATGCGCACGTCAACGCATTTGGTGGGTCTGGACACTCGGGCCTCGTCCGCGTTTAGGGACGCCCTTAGCATTTCGGCCAGAGCGTCAGCGGTCGGGCACACCGGGGATTTGGAGCACCCGGGCCCCAGTCGCAGTGACCCTTACCCGGATGCCATCGGTGACGCCGAGCTCCTCGAGATTCACCGCCGCCCTCATTTTGGCAAGCACGTCGCAGTAGGACATGCCATTCTTTTCCGCTTCCGGCTGTAGTGTGATCACCACAGCTGCGGACTTCGAGGCACGGAGCCTAGCCGCGACTTTTCTTGACTCTTTCCTTTTGACCGCCCTTGCTGCTTTACCCGCCTTCCTCTTCTCCCCGGCTCCTTGCCATTCGGCGTCATAAGCCGGAGGAGATTTAGGAGGGGTCGGCGGTCTAGCCGCCGGGGCTGGGGCCCTCGCGGGTTTGGCCATGACAGCCGCGACGGCGGTATACGAAGCCGCCTTCTTCCGCTGGCCCGAGGCCGGCTGGCTTGCCGCTGGAGGGGGGCGCAGGACAATGGCCTCCAGGGCGGAGAACCGACTCTGGAAAGCAGCCAACTCCTGCCGCACCAGAGCCAGAACCCGGTCCCCAGCAGGCACAGTCCCGCCCTGCCCATGCCGCGCCCCTACCTGCGGCACCTCCAGGGGCCGGCTCCTCGGAGCCTGACCAAGTCCGCTCGGAGCTCCTCATTCTCCTTTCGGAGAAGCTCCATGGCGGCTGTCAAGCGGGCGACCTCCACGCGCATCTCAGACATCCCGTCCGACGGAGACCCAAAGTGGGTGGCCTCCGCTGCCGCTATAATGGAGGCCGTGGCTGCAGATATGGCCTGGTGTTATTAGGAGGATTGAATCCTCTTCAAGGCCAAGGCCCTTGATCGCGGCTGCCACGACCTCCGCAAACTTGGTCGTCCGCTCCGAATTGGAGCCCCCAGCGGCGTCCTACTCACCGCCTGACGGCTCTGAGAGGGCCGCCATGCGGCCGGTCTCTCCAGTGTGGCGCCCCTCCGTGGCAAGCCTCTCTAACTCAAACTCAAAGCATTTATTTCAATTAAACCAATTACAGGCACTTTTGAATTGTCAAGGGGTCGGTCAGTCAGAAAGATGAAGCTAGTTGCCCATTCCAAAGCGTAGGTACCTATGGAGAAGAACGGGCAAGAAATTCCATGGACACTCTTTTAAATCAAAATAATATGGTTACAAAGTCTTGGTTACATCATTCATGTTAAAAATTATACATGTGAGACCGATGCAGAACGTTAAACCTCTCGCTCTCCCAACGGACTCCAGGAGAGCCGGGCCGCTTGAAGCGACCCCCAGCATCATATTGCTCCGCGTGACCGCGGCCCCTCCTCGCCGTCGGCACTTTGGCAGCCGACAGATTCTCCTCACTCGAGGAGCGACCCTTCGACTCCACTCGGTCTGAGTCTTCTTCGCGCGGACGTTTTCTCACAAAATTGGAGCGTCCGCGCAAGCCCTGGTCGGACATGATTTGGTCCTCTAAAGGACAGGAGTCTCCTCGGCTCTTAAACGGAAGACATTCGTTGCCTCCCCCCCCCCCCCCAGAATACGATTGGAGGCTTGAAGTTCCCGAAGGGAACGTGGCGGATTTTCCAGCCGTTACCGCCCTTGGGTAGTTTTTTCCCGTCTGTCTTTTAAATAATGTGTTCCTTTTTAAGGGTGAGGTCCCTTTTCGCCGCACTAACGACTTGATCCACTCCGGCCATTCATCCCCTCGGCACGCTAGACCTTAGGATTGGGGTAATTTTTTAGAGAGGTTGTCTTCCTCGCGGCCGGGGCTCAGTGGCCCGGACCCCTGGTCCTGGACTCAATATTACGGGGTGGCCGACGGCTGGGCAGAACCAACCGCTGCTCCGGCGTCCCCCCGCTGCCGCCGGATGCCGGACAGACGCAGCGTGGGTATTGGACACCCTCCATCACCCACGCTCTCGTAGGTGCAGCGGCGCGAACCGCCCCGTCACAATCTACGCCCACTCACCGCCCTCTGTAAGCAGAGGGGGAGTAAACGTGTGACTGTCCGTCTATAGCCCGGTTCCCTTCACCGACCATCAAGGATGATCGGTGATTCGAACCGTGACCCTTCTCGCCTGTTGAAGATTAGTCGTCCGCCCCAAGTGTCCACCAAAACCTTGTGGGCAGTTGGAGCCGACGTTGCCCAGGGTGTGCCACGAGAAGGCTCTTCAACGTGCACCCCGTAATACGGGACTTAGTGTATTTACCTGAAATATCAGTTTATAAAACCTTTTTTAGGGTTCCGTAGCCAAATGGCAAAAAACGGAACCCTTATGGATTCGTCATGTCTGTCTGTCTGTCCGTCCGTATGTCACAGCCACTTTTTCCTGAAACTATAAGAACTATACTGTTGAAACTTGGTAATTTAAAGTAGATGTATTCTGTGAACCTCATTAAGATTTTCACACAAAAATAGATGGGGGTCCCCCATAATTAGAACTGAAACTCAAAAATTTTTTTTTCGTTAAACCCATACGTGTGGGGTATCTATGGCTATTAGGTCTTCAAAACTGATATTGAGGTTTCTAATATCATTTTTTCTAAACTAAATAGTTTGCGCAAGAGACACTTCCAAAGTGGTAAAATGTGTGTCCCCCCCCCCCCCCCCCTGTAACTTCTAAAACAAGAGAATGATAAAACTAAAAAATATATATGATGTACATTACCATGTAAACTTCCACCGAAAATTGGTTTGAACGAGATCTAGTTAGTAGTTTTTTTTTAATACGTCATAAATCGTACACATCAATTACTTGCTGCTACGGAACCTTCCATGGACGAGTCCGACTCGCACTTGGCCGGTTTTTTGTGTGTAAACTTCACAGACGTGATTGGTATCGATTTCTTAAAACTATAAAATACATTTTCTCAAATTATACTTTAAGTAACAACACTACGAGCGGTCGTTGACCCAAAAAAAAACATGAAATCTTTTTTATTTTTATTGTATCGTGTTTAGATATCGATACCCATCACGTCTGCAGAGTTTCGCTATATAATTTAATTTGACCCTGTATACTAAAAAAGGAAAGGACCCAATATAAAGACTTGTGGAACCACTATTTTTACTTTTGAGCGCCGAGAATTGACGCCATTTATTTGACTAACCTGCTTCTGTCTATCATTTAAATAAGATTTCACTAAACTGAGCGCAAGTTTTAGGTAAACTTGCGGTCAGGTTAGTGAAATCCGTAATTTTCATGTTTCGTGATTTACGCAGTCAAATGCCTAAGAGAAGTCACAAAAGATTCCTATGGCATCTTGGGCCTCTTCCCAAGCTGTTATGCTTATATTTATTAACATTTCAAATCATGTGGTTTTTCATACACCATTTGAGTCTTTACTGAGTCTTCAACACAGCTTACTGTTTGGTACAATTTTAGGTCATCCGTGGCATTACAGTTGACCTTATATACCAACAAAATAGAAACTGAGCGTTGCCATTAGCCTTCTGGTAGCAACGACACTATACCAGGTGGCGTGTATTGTGTACAGGTGTACTGGGTGGGCCCGCTCAGCGGCTCCGTGTTGTTCACCAGCGCCTACATATGCGTCTGGCGCCCGTACGTGCCGCAAGTCGCGGCGCGCTGTGACGTCACGCCGCGCGGCAGCCAGCGTGACGTCAGCGACGCGCCGCCGCTGACCAGCAACACTGTTGCTGAGCCCTAGGAAGTTGCACAACTATGACGTCACGCCGTGCCGCGAGTTGCACCACCGTGACGTCAGGCCGCGCCGTGCCGCGAGTTGTGCCTCTGTGACGTCGCGCTGTGACTGTGACACAAGCGTTGCGACTGAGCCGGCTTGTTGAATGTGGATCACGGTGATGATATTATCTGCGTGTGAGTGCGAAGGTGCACTTCCCTCCCTCTACGAGCTTATAAGACCTGTTTGCGTTCCTGCTTATATAATTATACATATGTAAATTAATTTATGAATAGATAGTCATACCTAATTTTTATTTTTTCACATTTACACCTACACTTTTATATTAACTGACAAAAATAAAATCATTGTTAAAAATTAAATCTTGCACAGATTATATTCTGAGTAGCAAAGACCCTGCGAACACCTCCGACATGGGAACAATAGTTTTTTGAACCCCTACCAATATTAACATACAAAAACAAAATGTACCGCCATCAGTTTCTATGTAGGACTGGCAGTGAGACCACGAGGAGGTACGGTTCGCTTACAATTTTTTAGGGTTCCGTAGTAAAACCAGGAACATTTTAATATGTAGATGCTCTTATTGACTTTGCTATACAGATGGCAAGGACATCGACGCGCAACCTGTTACTATGGATTCCTACATGATTCTGAACCATCGGTTCATCATCATCATCATTTCAGCCGAAAGACCTCCACTGCTGGACATAGGCCTTCCCCAAGCACCTCCACTTTGACCGGTTTTGTGCTTCTCGCATCCAACGAGTTCCTGCGGCCTTCACAAGGTCGTCGGTCCACCTTGTGGGAGACCTTCCAACGCTACGTCTTCCGACCCCATCGGCCATGTGTTCTGCAAGCAATGTGCCCTGCCCACTGCCACTTAAGTTTGGCAATTCTTCGGGCTATGTCGGTTACCTTGGTTCTTCTGCGGATCTCTTCATTTCTGATTCAATCACGCAGGGAAACTCCAAGCATAGCCCTCTCCATTGCCCTTTTTTTATGGATGGGAAATCATCAAATGACCCCTCCCGCTCTGGGTGGAGCGGAAGAGAGTGTCAGACTCTTACTGACTAAAACCCATCCGTGTTCATTCCTTAGCCCTTTATGTTCCGGGGTAGCGGTAACCCTTTCGGACAATCCCGCACCCCCGGCAGGCTTCGGCCCTGGCAGGCCCCTTCCTTTTTGCTGACATCTCTTTGAGGCGCGCGTGGAACACGTACGCGCTGTCCGGCACGGGCCTGGTCCTTATCGGCAGTGAGCTACCCATTACTCTCCATCCGCAGGCCCGCGCCTACGGTGGCCGGGAGTCGTCACGTGGCTCCCGACGCCCGGAGCGTCTCCCGCGGCGGCTGGGACGTGAGGCTCTCTCCCTCCTCTCCATTGCCCTTTGGGTAACTTTCAGCCTTCTAATAAGGCCCATTGTGAGCGACCACGTTTCAGTGCCATTTGTCATCACTGGCAACATGCACTGGTCAAAGACTTTCATCTTGAGACACTGCGGTATGTGGAACGAGAAGATATTGTGTTGCTTCCCGAACGCTGCCCAGCCGAGTCGGATTCGACGATTGACCTTTTTCTGGAAGTTGGACCTACCTAACTGGACAGCTTGTCCTAGGTAAATATACTCGTCTATGACTTCGAGGGTAGCGTGTCCGATCTTCATGAGAGTGGGTGTTACATGGGCATTTGACATGACCTTCGTTTTGTCCATGTTCATTTTCAGACCCACTCTTTCGGAGGCTCTCACTCTTCGGAAATTGAATATATTTTTAGAAAAACCTCAAATACTTAATAGACATTAAATAAAGTGGTAGGTAGGTACACGTACAAATTATTACGAGCATCAGGGCAGCGGCGGAGCGTGCGCAGGCGCTGGCGGTATTAGGTACGTACGGCGTAGCCACGGCTGGCGCACCTTTAGCAGCGATAAATTTTGTCAGTGTGTGTGTGCGACGACGCATACGTACGAGCGCGCTCACATACAAACCGTGTTCGGTGCGTATTGTAGCGAAATACACTACAAGACACTTCACCGACAAATACGTTTAATTTTGTATAAAAAATCGAACACACAAATAGAAAAAATATAAAAATACAAAAAAGAAAAACTAAATACGAAAACTTGTCACATGGGTTTTAAATATTAAGAAACTACTTATTGCATTACATTTTACATTTAGGTTTTAGTATCAAAAATAAATTTGAGTTTTTCAACGCGACACGACGAGTCTAAATATCGATTGCAATCAATACCGATCCACGCCAACGTGGTTGAAAATAAGTCCACAAAAAAAAATGTTGGGTCTATAACAAAAGGGTAAAAAAGTAGCTGGGGAATCGATCTTGGTCCTGGAATACTTGCGGACTGCGGCCTGTGGCTCGGGTAGTCGGAAAGCAGCCAACCGGTCAAGAGTCCAAATACAAGATGTCTGGGTGGGTGGATGTAGCCGAATAAATCGGCTCGCAGAAAATTCGGACTTCTATCTGGGGCAAAAATTATCACCATAAGAATCCCGAGTTGCAAGCAGATCTCACTAAACCCCAAAAAAAACGTACAATTATACATACCAGATAATAGGATTCAATAAAACGTGAAATGTAGTCTTCCGTCGAAGATGTGGGGAAACCTTTAGCACAGAACGGATGGGATTAATATATTGAAACATGACGAAAGGCTATGAAAGGCCAAAAAGATAAAAAATACATACCCCGAATCAAATAATTAATAACACGATGAACATGCACGATCCAATAAATTATAAATTGCTGTAATAATCAATAAATTTTGGTGTTTCTTCCACGATAAATAATAATTTCGGCCGTCGTATGAGAGAAAATTCAGACAAGTGAAGTATGTCTCCAAGAAAAAAAAAATACGTCTGACGTAAAAGAAATTATTTCAAAATTATTATAAAAAATAAAGGTTTTTGATAGGGCCTGTACAAAAAGAGGTTGATTATAATGTTGAAGAAGGACGAATGGCGAAAATAATCAACATGCAGTAACTACTAATGCAGCAGTATGTATGAAGATATTCTACTCATTTGTATTTACTCTGCCGAAGGTGAGTTATGTACTCGCCATTGATGTTAATGCTAGCCTCTTTCCAGTCCAGAACCTTGAAGACATCCTCCAGTGCAGCGGTGAACAGTTTCGGAGAGATAACGTCTCCCTGTCTCACACCTCGCTGCAAAAGGATAGGTTTCGAGGTCTGGTCCTGGAGTCGGACTGAGATAGTGGCGTTTTCGGACAGACATTTCAGCACCTCGATGTACCGATAGTCGGTCTGGCACCGTTGAAGAGGCTGCAGTACAGCCCATGTCTCGATCGAATCAAAGGCTTTCTCGTAGTCCACAAACGCTAAGCAGAGAGGCAGGTTATACTATTCGGTCTTCTGTATAACCTGTCGCAGCGTATGTATGTGGTCTACGGTGCTAAAACCTTTACGGAATCCGGCTTATTCGGGAGGCCGGAAGTCGTCAAACCTGCGCGCGAGACGGTTCGTGATGACTCTCGAAAACAGCTTGTAGACATGGCTCAGAAGTAAGAAGGGCCTATAATTCTTAAGAAGGGCATTGTCGCCCTTCTTAAAGAAAAGTATCACCACACCTCTGTTCCATGCCTGTGGTATTTTACCCTCGAGTATGACGGAACCAAACAGCTTCTGAAGGTCCTTAAGAACGGGTTTTCCGCCGGCCTTCAGGAGCACGGCCGTAATTCCGTCATCACTCGGCGCCTTGTTGTTTTTGAGCTGCTTCAGAGCCATCCTAATCTCGTACAGGCTGACGTCCGGGATGTCTTCGATATAGTGTCGGGTTTATCTAGCTCTTGGGTCGTTTGCCAGATTCGTAACGGGGTTGCTTGTTGACGTGTATAATTGTCCATACAACTTCTCGATCTCTCTCAACAGCTCAGGTTTAGCGGAGACGATCCTGCCATCATCGGTCTTCAGTTTCGTAAGCTGGCTCTGCCCAATAGACAGATCTCTAGCAAATACCTTCGAGCCTTTATTCCACTCTATCGCTTCCTCAATACGGCTTACCGTATTGAGGAAGCGATAGAGTGGAATAAAGTCTAATGTCTATTTTGACCGGGCTATACTTATAGCCCGGTCAAAATAGACATTCAAGGTTACATTAATTCGCATAAAGCTGAAAATTGGTACGAATGTTGGGAAGACCTAATACGTTGCATGAATGAGGGTCACTATCCTGTGGAAAGTCTTTACATCGCGATTCAGAAAATCGCGTCATTTGCACAACGCCATCTATCGAGCACACTTGTAAACCTAAACTCAGTTCCAAGCCGTAGCAAGTCATAACTTTTGACCGAGTCGACCGATTTTAATGAAATAAAGACTAAATGTCACCTCTAGATACAAAAAGTAGCCTATGTCCTTTCCCGGGATGCAATCTGATCTCTCTGCCAAATTTTATCGAAATCCGTTCAGTGGTTTAGGCGTGAAAAGGTAACATACAGACAGACAGACAGAGTTACTTTCGAATTTATAATATAATATATATCGGGATAAAAACTATCCTTTGTCCTTCCCCGGGACTCAAACTATCTCTATACCAAATTTCATTAAATTCGGTTCAGTGGTTTAGGCGTGAAAAGCCTGCGAATTTAAAATTAACTTAGGTACGTTTTTTGCAATTTGCAGGTCACCGTCAGGTTGTATGTTGATTTAAATATGATTGTAACTATACGATGTAACAAATGTGGCTCTACAGAACTATAATCATTACAATCAGCAATACTACTCCTTAATGAAAGAAAGATATAACACAGAGACAGACAGACAGAGTTACTTTCGAATTTATATTATAGTATGGATAGTATGGAAGTATGGATACTCAGGTCTACTGTCCCTTGGAGCTGTGAAAAAATCAAACTTCTAAGCCATCAGATCTCATGTAGAGCCAAGCTTCTAACTCTACACGCCCTAATTCTACAAGCCCTATCTTAACAAACTCTGCAACTTAGTCAAAATATGAGGCTTGGCCGTTTCGCTACCATCACATGGGCGAAAGTGAAAAATGTATTCACTGTTTATTAATTTTCTGTTATACAATAGTTCTTGTAGTAACGAAACGGCCAAGCCTCATATTTTGACTAAGGTGTAGAGTTTGTGAAGTTAGGGCTTGTAGAGTTAGAAGCTTGGCTCTACATGAAATCTGATAACTTTTTGACTGTGCGAGCCATAATTATGTGGTCTCGTCTTGGCAACATTGTACACGAAATGTTTTTGTTGGGATACATCTTTACATTATAGCTGCTGTGTGTGAAGCGCTTTACATTATAGCTGCTGTGTGTGAAGCGCTTTACATTATAGCTGCTGTGTGTGAAGCGCTTTATTTTGTACCTATGCGCCGTAAACCTCTTATTATCTTAATCACAACAAAAATAACAATTATCAACAAAGTCACAATCGTGGGACCTATTTTTAGACAGACAATAAGAACAATAAAATCGGCAAGTAACTATTAGATGTGCGTGTAAGATACATAGGAACCTAAGTAGGTAGGTCGAGTTGTTTCCACATCAGCGTTAGCGTTTCCTAACTTGATCGGGCGCAAATGGAAGCTGTAGAGGATGACTTCTACTTATAAAAAACCGGCCAAGAGCGTGTCGGGCCACGCTCAGTGTAGGGTTCCGTAGTTTCCCGTCCGTCACAATAAGTGTTCCCACGTACAATTCGATAATACCCGACCCAATGTAATAAGTACCTACAGCGCCATCTCTCGGGGAATTGGGTTACTAATTAGTACATAGACGTGCCAGAAGTTTTCGGTGGTAATTTTGGATTGCGAGAACCGATTTTAATCATTCTTTTTTGTTTGAAAAAAGATACGTTCAGGATAATAAAATATGTAAACGAAGTTAAAAAACAAAAATGCTGGCATATACGATTATACTACAAACTTAGTCCAGAAATGATTTTGTACAACTTTTGTCTTTTTTGTACAAAAACTGTTGTTTCTATCAAGTTCAAAATAATTTTCCTAGAAAGTCCTTATAAAGTTCTACTTTTCAGATTTTTTTCATATTTTCTAAACTTGTGGTTCAAAAGTTAGAGGGGGGGGGACACATTGTTTTTTACTTTTGGAGCGATTATTTCCGAAATTATTGATATTATCAAAAAATGATTTTAGTAAACCCCTATTCATTTTTAAATACCTTTCCAACAATATATCACACGTTAGGGTTAAAATTAAAAAAAAAATCACTTCCCACTTTACATATAGGGGAGCTACCCTAACAAAACATTTTTTTCCAATTTTTATTTTACCACTTTGTCGGCGTGATTGATATACATATTATTACCAAATTTCAGCTTTCTAGTGCTAACGGTCACAGAGATTAAGCGAGGACGGACAGACGGACGGACGGACGGACGGACGGACAGACAGACATGGCGAAACTATAAGGGTTCCTAGTTGACTACGGAACCCTAAAAAGCCACTATTAAGTACCTAGGTAAACTTATTGTTGGCAACACCGAGTGAAGCTACTTCGAGTGCTGGCTAGCGGTGAAGTTTTTGAAGGAAGGAGCTTCCATACAGTATAAAAAGCTTCCCGCCATTATTATTTTTCTCATGCCGCGAAGCGCGTTTGTTTCCAATTAATATATGTTTGCATAAATAGCGTGTTTTAAACACCCTCCGTATAGAAATAGCTAATATTATGTAATTTGACAAATATAAATCAGTTGACCTCGGCGCGGCGCGGCGGCACCATCTGCGTCAATTTCATGTTAGCTGCGCTATCGCCCAAGCGATAACCTCGCCACCTCACTTTGTCGAATTACACACAAACAGGACATCGAGTCACACAATCAGTGACGCAGCAGTAGAGCCAGTCTTAACAACTAAGTAGCGATAACGAACACGCTCCGCCTGTCCGCTGTCCGATTGTCTGCAGACTGGTGCGCAGTGCGCTGGCAGGTCCAGCACGCGGCGCCCCGCACCGGTTCACCTTGCGCCGCCGCCACCGCCGCGCCGGAGGCTGCGCAAGCCGCATCGCCACCCACACCAGTACGTCTGCCACAACATAACACTACGACGATGCGTCTTGTTGTTAATCTGACGTCATTCTTTAAAAATGTAAACGAGATTGGATCGTTACTATTTGACAACGCGGCAGCATTCAATCACATTAATTTTGGTATTTCGATCCGTAAGTTCGTGATCATTACTTACTTTGATAACTTCAAATGATATCTCTCGGGGTTATCTTTGTTTATAATGTTGGAACAACATATTTAGTATTACGAACCAATTCAAATCGTTTCAAATTAATTAAGCTATGTAACAAATATGATTTCTATAAATATTAGTTGTAAGTAAGTACGCAATGAATTAAAGTCAGACGACTTATTGTTCCAATGACAAACGGAAATGGTACGAGTAGTGACTGGTTCCAAACCACATTTTGTTTCCTTGTGCTACCATTACCTATTTAAAAGATGGCTCGATTCAGGTGTCCGGGAGTGTATATTTTATAACACGTAAGGCTGTATTGTGGTGGGTGACAGGGTGCAGGGTGACCCAGCATGCAGCGACTGTGTATTGCGTTCAGTAGGCACCTACTGAATAATAGGTGCCATCTTTAGGCGGGTACTCACTAGCGAGCCGTAACTGTAACCGTTGCATGTACTGTAACCAAAAAACATAGTGTGTACGTGGTTCGCAACCCTGCTGCGAGCGGTACGCGTGCGGCTTGCAGCGACCCGACGTTTACAACGTACTCATTTCTAAACCCGTAACGTTGCACGTAACTGTAACCGTTACTGTTACCAAAAACATAATGTGTACGTGGTTCGCGAGCCTGCGACGAACGCTACACGAGCGACTCGCAGCGAGCCGACGATTGTCGGTTTTTGCCGCGGATCAAATGGCGCTCGCAGTGCGCTCGTGGACGTCAAGAGGAAAGGTTTTTGCTAGCCGCTGCGAACCAGCTGTAATTTCGAGTTACAAACCAAAACTGAGGACAGAGCAGGTCTCCCCGTTCGTTACTCCCCGTACACACTAGAACCTCGTTACTGTATCTGTTTGGTTACAGTTACAGCTCGCAAAATGAGTACGCTCGGTGAAAGCGTTCCGGCGACGTCGAGAGCCGTAATTGTAAAACGCGTACACACTAGAACCTCGTTACTGTATCACATAAGTTACGGTTACAGCTCGCTAATGAGTACCCGGCTTTTTAAGTAATGGTAGCACAAGGAAAAAAAATGTGGTTTTGAAACCAGTCACTCTCATTTCCGTTTATAATTGTTCCAAATTTTAAATCGGAACACTATAAAAACAGTTCATTGCAATAAGTCGTCTTTTCGCGTTTCTCAGGGTATGCATAGAGAAAACGTTTATATAGTAACTTGTGTTAGGTTCCCCCAACAGCATTTACGACGGCCGTCACGCGGTTTTCTTGCAGAAAATTACATAGCACGTCATAGTCCGAACTTCGGACTATGACGTGTTGTGGAATTTTCCCATGTTTCCAAGATGTCGGTTTTCAGCTCCTGCAGTTTCTGGAGCTAGTTGATTAGTTCGAACACGCCTCTTCAGCTCATCCCATGGGTGCTCTATTGGATTCATATCAGAGCTTCTTGCTGTGTACTGACTATAGTGGCGCTATACTGTGAGCTCGTGTCAGTTTGGGACCATTGGCTGACTTGTGAGGTTTCAGGCCACGTTCTGCGAGTCTCCTTCTAACAGTTCGAGTGCAAACAGTGAGTGCATGAGAGTCTCGTAGCTGTTCTTGGACCTGTGTTATATTTACTTTATAGTGTGTGTGTGTTTTGTTTTCGGTGTTCTCTCATCATATCCGACCTACACCTACTCAGATATAAATTTTTCCCCCTTCGTTAAAGATATGTCTTTGGGTATTATATTTTACTATATTTTATTATATTTTATTTTTATATTTTACTACGTAGGCAAAGTACGCGTTGGGACGTGGAGCTACAGACCGTCTTACTACTACTATGTATACTATCAATGTGTTGTGTATGTACTTTTTAAAATTAAAAACACAAATTATTATTTTATACTTAAGTACCTACCAGCGTGTGTCGCAACAGCTGCGTTCAAAACAACATAGGGGTGGGTCTCATATGTTGTTTCTTCTGATTATAGTCCTATTTCACTCAACACATGATCACCCACTCATCTACCAATACTCATCCTTGCATCCGCACACTCTCTCTCACACGCACCCGTAGAGGTACGCACTCACTCCCATATTCACCACTCACACACTTACACATACTTATGATCACTCACCCCTGTTTGTACAGACACCCTTACGAGGATCTTGTTAGTTCTTGACGGAACCGAGGACCCTCCAAAAAACTGGTTTAAATACCTCGTTGGCCTTTTAGAATAAGATAGAAAGAGACAGGTGAGGAAATCTATCGTGATGAGCTTATTGGCATATTGCTATCTCAACATTTTTCTGTATGAATTTCGGCTATCATACTGAGGACCTAAAATACACAGCTAAATGTGACCAGCGGTGCACATACGAGGACTTTGTGTAAGCCAACCGAGGACTCCTTACGTAAGCCCTGCGACGTCCTTCCGAGGACGTATTTTTACACAATATTTCTTATAGCTTGTATAAAGCGCGGACGTTGTGTTAGACTTTATATCACTAAACCGAGGACAGTTTTTCGCGTAGAACTTGTACAAACCGAGGACTTTGAAAATCTACCTACCTAAACCATTATACGTGTAAGATAATAAATATCAATAATGTTCCGATTTATTTCATACACACTTTTTCTAAAATCAAGTACCAAGCGAGGACGAGTCGATGTCTTTACGTTCCGGCTTCTCTAAGGATTATTTATCAAAGAGAGCCGAAAGTAACGGCTTCATTTTGTTAAACACTCGTGATTGTTGTTATTAAAGTAAACAGAAGCGATATAAAAAAATATTTTCCAACATCGGCATTTAGCCGTATTACTCATAAAACAATAACAGTGAACATTGTGGTGTGGTTCTAAAGAGACCTTCAGTCAGAGCACACGTTATTAATTTCGTGATATAGTGATACCTAGCTACGTCCGAAACTGCGGACCGCGAATAAGAAAGGTGTGATCACTGGAGGAAAGGTAAGTTTTGAATTTTATACAATTTTAAAATGAGTATATTATTATACTCGTAGTATCAGATGCTGCAGCCAGAGTCGTGATGGTACTCCACAGCACTTGAAAGCATCGTCTTCAAGATTAGCAAACGTGTTAGGTTTATCTATCAAAACTAAAATAATTACTAGTTTGTGCTGATGCTGCAGCTAGGGTTGTTTCTTCATGAAGGAACTCCTCAACAGTTGATAGCATCGTATTCAAATTTGGCATACGCATTAGTTAATATAGTGAAACTAAAATAATTAACCGTTTCTGCTGATGCTGCAGCCAGGGTCATTTCTTTATGAAGGAACTCCTCAACAGTTGATAGCATCATCTTTAAATTTGGCATACGCTTTAGGTTTATGTAGTAAAACTAAAATAATCACCAGTTTGTGCTGATGCTGCAGCCAGAGTCGAATCTTTATGAGGGAACTCCTCAACAGTTGATAGCATCGTCTTCAAATTTAGCGTACGGTTTAGGTTTATGTAGTAAAACTTAAATAACTACCAGTTTCTGCTGATGCTGCAGCCAGGGTCATTTTTTTATGAGGGAACTCCTCAATAGTTGATAGCATCGTCTTCAAATTCGGCATACGCGTTAGGTTTATGTAGTAAAACTAAAATAATTACCAGTTTATGCTGATGCTGCAGCCCGAGTCGAATCTTTATGAGGGAACTCCTCAACAAATAATAGCATCGTCTTTAAATTTAGCATACGCTTTAGGTTTATGTAGTAAAACTAAAATAATTACTAGTTTGTGCTGATGCTGCAGCCCGAGTCGAATCTTTATGAGGGAACTCCTCAATAGTTGATAGCATCGTCTTTAAATTTGGCATACGCCTTAGGTTTATGTAGTAAAACTAAAATAATTACCAGTTTGTGCTGACGTTGCAGCCAGGGTCGTATCTTTATGAGGGAATTCCTCAACAAATGATAGCATCGTCTTCAAATTTAGCATACGCTTTAGGTTTATGTAGTAAAACTAAAATAATTACCAGTTTGTGCTGATGCTGCAGCCAGGGTCGTATCTTTATGAGGGAACTCCTCAATAGTTGATAGCATCGTCTTCAAATTTGGTATACGCGTTAGGTTTATGTAGTAAAACTAAAATAATTACCAGTTTGTGCTGATGCTGCAGCTGGGGTATTTTCTTCATGAGGGAACTCCTTAACAGTTGATAGCATCCTCTTCAAATTTGTCATACGCTTTATGTTTTTCTAGTACCACCAAAATAATTACAAGTTTGTGCTGATGCTGCAGCCAGGGTCATTTCTTCATGAGAGAATTCAATACAATATCAAGTCAATATTTCGTTTCTTTCAGATAAGCTAAGATAATAAAGAAGAGAAAACTGAAGTCAAAATTCTAGATCTCAAAGATGCTGGTTTGGATTAGGCCAAAGAATATTTGCTATATTTTTTTTATAAATCGTGATGTAACTAGTAGTGTTAATTACACCAAAGATCATTATTTCTATAAGGTGCATGTCAGCTCGCCTGCCTTATTTTCTTTTCTTGCGTTTTTCGCTACTTCCAACTAATAAATACGCTGATCAAAACTGATGATACAACAATTAATCCATTTTATTATCAGTTTCCATGATCCCGCAATGTGTTAAGTAGCGAAAAAAGCAATACATTTTTAATTTGACAGGCCGTTGACATGAATGATTTTTCTTTAATCATTTTGTAGCTAGTTATTAAGTTTTCATGCTTCCTAAATTATTTTGATCTCACTTGATATAATATTTCTTTGTTGTTTCCTAACTAAGCATTGTGTTAAGTAATTTTATGTTAAGTTTTTAGCCCAAATTATGTCGATCTCTTTTAGTTTTGGTTTCTAGTATAAGTCGTTTTGTTTGAGTCGTTTTCTAATAAATGTTATGTAAGCTTTCTAATCATGCTTCTCAAAGATGTTGCTGCAACTTGATGTTTTTTTCTATAAGTACCTAGATCGTTAGTAAAAGTTTGTTAAATACTTTGTTTCATTTTAAAATAAACCTACTTCTTTTTCAGTAAAGTATATGTTTTTTTTAAAGGCGTAACAGGAAATCATTTGATTATTTATTGATAAACATTTTCACAGTCAAATATAGGATACTAAAAATGTAAGTGTAAAAAATATATGGTTAATAAGTACCTAAGCAAATAATAACTATCTAATAATTTAATTAAAAGATTAGATTCTTTATGAAGAGCACACGTATTCAGCCCCTATGACAATACAATATTTTATTGTGCAAATCATACCTAATTTTGTGTTGTGTTAATCTCAGCAGGCCTAGGTACTCAGCACATACTGCAGAAAAAGCCTGATTATTGCTCGTGCACCTAGGTAGTAGCTACTAACGATTTGTCTACCTTCGATTTTCTCCTTCATAATATTATTTAAGTGATAGCACATAACTCGCCATCTACACACGCGGAAAACTGTTGAAACGAGGACTATAATACACACTGTTCGGAAAATCTAGCCAACCGAGGTCTTAAATACACATTGTCTGGAAAAGCTACCTAACCGAGGTCTTTTGTGTTAAAGTTAACACATAGGTCCTCGGATAATACAACAAACGTGAAATGAGTGTAAAGAGCGTGTGTATGAGACGACAGTGGCACCACCTGGTGGGTACACAATGTCTGTGTAAGATTATGAATTTTCTTGATCAAACCGAGGTTCAGACAACTTTTTCGTATTAAGTATACAGAAAGACTCAAAATCGCTTGCAGAATACGAATCTTTGGTCAAGTCAAACCGAGGACCCTCGAAAAGGTCCTCGCTTTGAAAAGGTCCTCGGTCGTGCCTTGTGTTCATACGCACGTCCTCGGATGGTACTTAAAACAAACACACTCACACACGCACTACACTCACACACCGGCACACAAACACAAATGTATTATTTAATCACGCTTGCGCTAAACACGCTGGCTGCTGCTATACCTACATGACTGATCGCCCTGTATGGCCTAACACTGTCTCCTAAGATACAGGATTACCTAGTTTAGGAGACAGGGTTACATAACCTGTGAAGATTTATGTAGAGATACCATGCTATTTTGTACATCTGTTTTTTGTGTATCATGAATCTCGTGTGTTTCGTAATAAAGATTATTATTATTTATTATTTATTTATTTATTATAATATTACAGAGATTTCTTCCGAGTACGGACCGGTTATATTTTAACGATGCAATCTAGTCGACTTGTACCTAGGTACATAATTACAATTTTAAGCGGTAAAGGTCACTAAGACATGTTTCTTAAAAACAGTACAGCCGCGGCGGACCGTAACGCGCCGCAATGCAAAATTGAGCCGAAGCATATGCGCACGGGCGCGGGCGCCTCTTTTTAACGCGACGTTTCTTGCTGCGCACTGGATTGTCAACGTTCGGCTGAGCGTTGAAAATCCACAACACATAATATAATTATGTTTTAAAAAAATTGTCTACTCAACAACGTAAATAACGCAATGAATGTTGTTGAACTGTCAAATAATGAATTCATTTCTGGGTAATTGCGTAACACATTAAGTAACTAGTGGGTTACGCAATTACCCCGCTGTAGCCGCAATAATACAACGCGCGAGCTATACGTACCTAGTGTGCGCTTAGCTTATACCGTACGGGACTCTATTTGTGCTCCTTCAAAAGTTAGGCAACATTTTTTTGCCAAACTTAGTTCTCATCTTTGGTAAAACCAGAAAACTAGTTTGGCGACTGCTACGTTGGGTAACTTGTTTTATTGTAGTAAACGATAAGTTCTTCTTTGCGTAGCGATGGCAAAATGTTCAAACATCTTTGGTTCAAAATTCAGCTGCGCGAACTCCGCTCACTGGCGCAGTTCTTAGATCATCATGTGCACAGGTGACACGGCATGCGGCGCAGGAGGGAAGGTGGGCCATTGTGTGCGGGGAGGAGCCCGAACGCACGCGAGATCCGAGCCATCCGTGAACCCCCATCTGTGGAGATTCTCGAAATCGCGGACCCAGTGCGGGTTGTTACATATCACATGTCTTCGAATTTTTGGTTCTAGGACATGCCGGTTTCCTCACGATGTTTTCCTTCACCGTTTTGAGAGCAGTGATGATGAAATTATTTACACAAAGTTAAGCGCCTGTCTGGGTTCCAACCCACGACCGTAAGTCGGGGTCGTTACCACTTGTCCACCACTGCTCCAATCTTTAATTAACTAAGTTAATATTTCGAAGTAACGGGTTAACTTTTAAGTTAACTTTATTTATTTATTCATTTATTTATTTACTAGCTTCTGCCCGCGACTTCGTCCGCGTGAAATTCGTACTGTCCTCCAAAAATTTCGAAAATATATGTAGGCATGATCTTTATCATTTATTTAGATAAATAAGTATTCGGGCCAATTTTTAAGTTTATAGATCAAAGGAATCAGATTTTTCAAATAAACTGCATTCCCGCTTTTCACCCCTACATGGGTCGAATTATGAAAAATCGTTTAAGATGTGTTCATAACGTGACTCAAAGATTATTTATACCAATTTTCGAGTTAATCAAACCACGCAGTAAAATCCTCCCTTGTAAAATGAATTACCCCTTTTCACCCGGTTAAGGGTAGATTTTCGAAAAACCCTGATACACGTTATTCTTTATTTTTGCTATTAAGTATAAATTCAGAATTACGAGTTAATCGGACCGCGCGTTAAAATTCTTCCATAGAAATTCTGACGCCCCCAATTCCCCGTTAGGGGGTAGTTTTTTTTTTTCGTCTAGCCTGCCCTGTCCCACTCCTGGGCAAAGGCCTCCCTCCACTCCTTCCATTTTTCGCGTGCCCGCGCGTCCTCCCTCCAATTTTAACGGAACCTATCCAGCTCGTCCCGCCATCTCATACGTGGCTTGCCGCGACCCCGCCTCACTGTCTCAGGGCACCAATTCTGCACTATTTGGGCCCACAGTTAGTCCGGCATGCGGCAGACATGTCCTGCCCAGTCCCATTTAAGTTGAGCAGCCTTTTCAGCCACGTCAACTATCTTCGTTTTGGAGCGCAGTATTGTTTTTCGAACACGATCCGTTAATTTAACGCCTAGTAGGTATACTGCGCTCCATTGCTCGTTGGCAGACCTTGAGTTTGGACTTCTGGATGTTAGTCAAAGACCAAGTTTGTGCACCATAGGTTAAGACGGGAAGAATACACATGTCCATGAGCCTGTGTTTCAGTGCCATAGGCAACTCACCTTTAAATAGTTCCTTTAAGGACCAGTAGCTCTTCCAGGCGTTTTCCGTTCGTCTTGAGATTTCTTTATCTTGCCTCGCCTGGAAAGAGACTACTTGACCCAAGTAAAGGTATTCCTGGACATGTTGTATTATCTCCCCGTCTACTTTTATGCTTCTAGGTGTTTCATTGCACATGACTTTGGTCTTAGACATATTCATCTTCAGTCCAACCTCAAGGCTTGCATTGCTAAGTTCTTGGAGCATCTGTTCAAGTTCAGTGGATGAGGGGTAGTTTAGAAAAACCAAAAATGCCAAATTTCATAATTTACTTATATAAGTATTCGTGCCATAAGATTTTTCATATACACTGTATTCCCGCTTTTCACCCCCATAGGAGTAGAATTTCGAAAAATTGTTTGGGGTGTGTTCATTACTTGACTTAAAGATTATTTATACGAATTGTTGAGTTAATCAAGCCACGCATAAAATCTTCCCCTGTATAATTAACTACCACTTTTCACCCCATTAGGGGTAGATTTTCGGAAAACCCTGATACACGTTATTCTATATTTTTGGTCTTAAGTATAAATACCGAGTTTCGAGGTAATCGGACCACGCGTTAAAATTCTTCTATACAAATTTTGACACCCCCCACCCCAATCCTCCTTTAGGGGTTAGTTTATAGAAACAAAAAATGCCAAAGTTCATCATTTATTTAGATAAATATTCGTGCCAAGTTTCAAGTTTATTAACCAAATTAATAAGATTTTTCATATAAACTGTATTCCCGCTTTTCACCCCTACATGGGTCGAATTATGAAAAATCGTTTAAGATGTGTTCATAACTTGACTCAAAGATTATTCATGCCATTTTTCCAGCTAATCAAGCCACGCAGTAAAATATGACCTTGCAAAATTAACTACCCCTTTTCACACAGTTAGGGGTAGATTTTCGAAAAACCCTGTACACGTTATTCTTTATTTTTAGTCCTTAGTATAAATAATGAGTTTCAAGTTAATCGGACAGCGCGATAAAATTCTTCCATACAAATGTTGACACCCCCCAATACCTCTTTAGGGGGTAGTTTAGAAAAACGAAAAATGCCAAACTTCATAATTTACTTAGATAAGTATTCGTGCCAAGTTTCAAGGTTATTAACTCAAGGAATAAGATTTTTCATACATACAAAATCCCCCCTTTTCACCCCCTTTAAGGTTGAATTTCCAAAAACCCTTTCTTATTGGATACCTACTCTTTACAAAGAACACACCCCCCAAAATTTAAGTCCCTAGGACCAGCGGTTTAGGCTGTGCGTTGATATCTCAGTCAGGTCGTTCATCCCCCGTTAGGGGTGAAATTATCAAAAACGCTGAAACTCGTATAAATTAATTTTCAATCGTCAGCCTAAACACAAAATTTGAAGATCCTAACTTTTAAACTGACGGACTTTCATACACAACTTCATCCCCCTTTTTAACTCTTTAGGGGTGGAATTATCAAAAACGCTGAGACACGTATAAATTAATTTTTAATCGTCAGCCTAAACACAAAACTTGAAGATCCTAACTTTAAAACTGACGGACTTTCATACAAACTTTCATTCCCTATTTAACTCCCTTAGGGGTTGAATTTAAAAAAATCCTTTCTTATTCCTGGTCTACATCATAAAAGGAACCATCGTGTAAAATTTCAGCTTTCTAGGTCTAAGGGTTTGGGCTGGGCGTTGATGAGTCAGTCAGTCAGTCAGTCAGGCCTTTTGTTTTTATTTATATATAGATTACGGACAACAAACAGTAGTGTAATAAAATGTAAACATAGGTTAAAACTTAATAATAGATGTAACAAATACACTACTCACAACGTTATCCACATATTACTAAACAGATCTACTAGTTGTTAGAAAGAACTATATAAAAACAGACAAAATAAAGTAAACATTACTTAATTAATAGGGTTCTGATCACTTAAAATGGTAACAATTTCTTTTCTACATACAGCCTTGCTGTGAAACATAATATCAGTTGAGCCAAACTGCCTATTGTAGGTGTCAACTAATCGATGCAATGTGATTTAAAAATTGTTAACGGACTCATTAACTTCCGTTAACTGTTCATAGGTCCGCTAATCGCTAATCAAGGACCTACTATTTGCTAAAAACACCACGCGGGCCGCGCCGCCAAAAACACGTTCCAACAATCTCTAAAGTACAAACTAATATAAAACTAATCCCTAAAGCCCCTACCAACATTTTTTTAAAGTAAGTAAATCCCTAACGCAACGACACCTATTCTTTACATTTAAAGTAAGTAAATCCCTAACGCAACGACACCTATTCTTTACATTTAAAGTAAGTAAATCCCTAACACAACGACACCTATTCTTTACATTTAAAGTAAGTAAATCCCTAACGCAACGACACCTATTCTTTACATTTAAAGTAAGTAAATCCCTAACGCAACGACACCTATTCTTTACATTTAAAGTAAGTAAATCCCTAACACAACGACACCTATTCTTTACATTTAAAGTAAGTAAATCCCTAACGCAACGACACCTATTCTTTACATTTAAAGTAAGTAAATCCCTAACGCAACGACACCTATTCTTTACATTTAAAGTAAGTAAATCCCTAACACAACGACACCTATTCTTTACATTTAAAGTAAATCCCTAACGCAACGACACCTATTCTTTACATTTAAAGTAAGTAAATCTCTAACACAACGACGCCTATTCTTTACATTTAAAGTAAGTAAATCCCTAACGCAACGACACCTATTCTTTAGATTTAAAGTAAGTAAATCCCTAACACAACGACACCTATTCTTTACATTTAAAGTAAGTAAATCCCTAACGCAACGACACCTATTCTTTACATTTAACCGTCGCGGGTTTTTTCAAAATTTTTAATTTAGTTTTTTATATCAAACTTTTTAAAGAGCATAATTATGTTCATTATACACCTATATTTAAGAATCCTCACTAATCAACCACAAACCCATTATTGATGATGAAAACCGCATCCAAATCGGACTAGTAGTTTTGGTTTTGCACAAACAAATGTTTACTGCAGCGCACCCTGGTGAGTTGTCACCGTAGCACTTATCTAAGAACATGCACCAATCAAGCCAGAAGTCCAGAACCCATCACTGAAAACCGCATCAAAATCGGACTAGAAGTTTTTGAGATAAATGGCAACATTGGTTTGCACAAACAAACACACATCCTCTCACCCCAAACACATATAAGTACCGTCTCCGTACCGTCGCGGGTTAAAATGCAATTAATCACGAGTTAAAACGATTAACGTTAACTTCCGTTAAATCTTCTGAAATAAATAAATAATAGTTTATTTGATAACCATATTTTCTACAACTTTGAGATTGAAGCCTCCTTTTAAGCAAAAGATGCCTGTATTAGGAGACTCCGCTCTTTCATAAACAAAAAGTGTCTATTAAACTATACTAATACGTTTAGGTACAGTCATAATCAAAAACAAGGTTATTTGAGTGAATGTGTGTGTGTGTGTGTGTGTATGTGTAGGTATGTGCAGTATGTTAGTGTATCTGTTGTAGAAGTGATTCAGTCTTGCTGTAGGTAAGCTTTTTTATCCATTCCGTTAGTATTTTTTTGCATTTATAACAATTCTTAGATGATGATGATCTTAGGGTAGATGTAAATGTGTTTATTAATAGCGTTATAAAGCTGAGCAGATCGATTCCGAAGTTGAATACTAGCAAATTGTTCTTGTTTGTGGTGTTTTTAATGTCTTTTCTTCTTCTTGCCAGTATTCTGGAATCATAGGTTAGTGAGTTATGTTTGGTGAGAACAACTTGAGTGATGCACAGCTTCCGGACCGTTAGAAGGTTATTGGTTTGTCAGTTCAATATCTCCGTTTTTAGGGAAAGAGCGTAGTTTGCACATTCTCAACGTTTTTTCTTTTTTTTTTAGGCTGCATAGTTTTCGACATTTGATGAAAAATTTAAAAACAAATACCGTCCCCCCCCTTATCTCCGAAGTTGTGAAGAAAAAATTCTGAAATAATTCTATGTAATAGAAGTTTATGTAAACATTACAGGATAAATAAAACGATGTCCCTAAATAGCACACTTTTTCAGAAATCATCAACAAAAGTTACATTAGTTCCACTGTTGGTCAAGAGATGGCGCTGACCTAAAACTGCAATATTCTACACCACAGCAGCGCGCAGTGTTAAAATTCTCTGACGAATAGGCCTCGCCGATGAAAATTTAAAAACATAATATTATTATGATGGTACGGAACGGAACCCTCGGTGCGCGAGTCCGACTCGCTCTTGACCGGTTTTCTAAAATACATGCACTTGATAAGAGCCCGTTATTATGCTCGCTCTAATACTAGGAATTTTGTTTTAGGAGCACCAAGGGGGTGCTCCTAAAACAGATGCAGTATAAGTATATAAAAATACTGATTGTGCAAGCGCTAAATCCATACCACAGAATACTTAATTCTCCATACTTAATATTATAACTTCGAAAGTAACTCTGTCTGTCTGACTATATGTTTATAATAATCTTTTCAACACACTTGCTCGTAAAATGGCTCTTAATGCACCGCTTTTAGGACCATAATGCAGTGTATTACAAACGTGTGCTTTTTCTTTACGTTACGGTACTTGTGCTTTATTTCCACAGATAACTATTTAATTTACTAGTCGGAGGTCGGAGAAGTGCGTTTTTTTTTTAATCTGTTCAAAGAGACTTCATGCCAAAAGGAATCCGCGAGCCATATTTCACTTTTTTTTTTAATAGTCTGAATTGTCCTTGGTCCCAAAATGAACTAAAATGTATTTACCTTAAGATGAATGCGCAGTTGTAGCCCGCGAAATTCGATTTTTCTAACGTTTTTTGCAATTTTCAGGTCAGTGTCAGGTTGTATCTTGATCAAAATTTGATTCGCGACTATAACAGGTATGTATTTACAGAATTATAATCATTAGAATCATTAATACATCTTTCTTAGTTACATTTGTTCCATAAGAACAAATCTCTTATGGATAAGTTCTTAGTTCTTATTATGATTCTAATGACTATAATTCTGTAAATACATATCTATTATACATATATACACATTTTGATCAAGATACAACCTGATACGGACCTGCGAATTGCAAAAACTTAAGAAAATTTAAATCTCGCGGTCTACCACTGCGCATTCACCTTAGGGTACATCCAGACAGAGCGAGGCATGCGCCGCAAATGATTTTTAACCGACGAAAAAACGGAGGAGGTTATCAATTCGACGCGTATATTTTTTGTTTTTTTTTTTTTTTTTATGTATGATCATGCATAACTTTTTACAGAGCAGTCCGATTTTGATAATTCTTTTTCTATTGGAAAGGATATACCCCGAAGTTGGTCCCATACAAATTTGGAAAAAAAAATCCAACCCTAAGGGTAGGAAAACAGGGGATGATTGATTGTTCACTCACTGATTGTAATGTATGAGCACGCATAACTTTTTACAGTATAGTCCGATTTTGATAATTTTTTTTTTATTGGATAGGACATACCTCGAAGTTGATCCCATGTAAATTTGGAAAAAAAATTCTTACCCTAAGGGTGGGAAAATAGGGGTGATTTATTGTTCATTCACAGATTTTAATGCTGAGCTTTATAAAGCCTGTTTTTTTAAGTATTTTATTATACAAAAAATAATAATTAAATTAGGATTATATAACAGTTAATATCTAAAGTAAGGTAGGTAGCTATTTTAAAAGTAATAAAAAATCAAGCATGTAGTAATTTGTAAATTATAGCCTCAAAAAATTATAAAATAAAAACTTTTTAACAAAAAAATTAAACCTCCGAAAAAACTGAAAAGCAAAAAATAAAAACCTTTTTTATTTTACCTTAATAAATAAGTTCTTAAACTAATGCAAGTATACCTAAGAAATTTTGAGTCGGCGCCAAACAATCAATGAACAAAGATCACTAAATTACCTTAAATTTAAAGAAATAACCAAATCAAATCTCCGCACGACCACTCGCAACGATATTAAGTTGCTTGTTTGGCGTCGACTCAAATTTTCTTAGGTATACTTGCATTACTTTAAGAACTTATTTATTAAGGTAAAATAAAAAAGGTTTTTATTTTTTGCTTTTCAGTTTTTTCGGAGGTTTAATTTTTTTGTTAAAAAGTTTTTATTTTTATATGTACGGTTGCCTCAGGCTGAGGCATCTAACATACAAAAAAAATTCTTGCGGCGCATGCCTCGCTCTGTTTGGATGCACCTTATAATAATATGGTCCGTGGTCCCTCGCGGAACCAAACGGAAAAGACCACTGGTGTTCTATTATTGCGGATTCTCACTGAATTAATGTATATTTCTGTATGCCAATAGTACTTTCTGATTCCATACTAACTGAACTACAATTTGACATACGTTTTGTCTGTGCCTTTAAATAAATAAACGCGCGCCATTACTTACTCTATGGGTAAACCTGCGCGCGCACGCCGGCGCGGCGCGCGGAAAAACAAACCCAGCCCGCCATTATCCATACAAGTTAATATTTAACAATACAAGTCTGTTTTTTCCTCGCAAGTGTGTTGAAAAACGTCGTATGATACGCGTGTGCATTGATAATTAAACTCTCGGCTACCTTATCGCGCTCGCCTACGGCTCGCGCGAATAATACCGCCTCGAGTATAATGATCAACATAGCACACATGTATCATAATGTACTATTATTACACAAGAAAGTGGTTACGAAATAGTGTGAAGTCCTGTGCTAGGTGATATACCTGTGTAACTGTGTTACAAGAGCCAGTGCCCTCTCCCAGTAGATAATGTTACCTTTTCACGCCTAAACCACTGAGCGGATTTTGATAAAATTTGGCAGAGAGTTAGATTGCATCCCGGGGAAGGACATACGCTACTTTTTGTCTCAAAAATATCCCTAAAGGGATCCCTAAAGGGGATGAAAGTTTGTATGGGAAACCTGTTATTTCTTAAGATAAAGATATGAAAATTCAAATTTATGCTTTTGTTAACAAATAATGAATTAAGTATTTCATCGTTTTTCTAAAATCATCCCTCAAGAGTGTAAAATAGGGGATGATTTTAAAATTCACCTGTAATATTAAAATTTTTGTGTAGGTAACTATTTTCAAGAGATTTAAGGGATTGGAAATATAGTCATAGTTCGTATCTAGAGGTGACATTTAGTCTTAAATTCCACGTGTCTCAGTATTTTTGATACACACACACACACACTCACAAACTTTCGCCTTTATAATATTAGTGTGATAGTATGGATGAGCGAACGAACGGTTTACATTCACTGTTTGTGATGTTGTACTATACCTACATAATACTAATTAATTCCATGGGTAGTGCCTGGTAGATACCTACCTAGTAGAGAGAGAGAGGTTTACAGTACCTACCTACCTAGAAACCCTATCTCCTCCTCCCTCAAGTTTAGTACGGGAACGTCGGGAACCACGACTGTAGAGGCCACCGGCCCACCGGCCCACCGGGTAAAAAAATAGATAACGATAAGGCACGCATTGAATTTAAAAATTCGTAAAATCAATATTTGTGTTATAAACTTATAAATCATGGTCGCGGTAGCCATCGCTGTTTGACCGCCGATTGACGGCTAATAACGACATTTCATTGGCTTTATGCTTCTACCACAGCATTACACGTCTGTTGAATTGCGATGACTAGACCTTAAGCGATAACTCGGTTGGCGGTTTTCGCCACATCAAAGAGCTTTAGCACATTGAATAACGAATCAAACCGCGTTGGCATCGCATACGTTATGTTGAACGCGTTGCTCATGTTACCTACCTTTGTGTTTTGTGTCGTCTGGCCATGCCGCTAGAAATGCGAAAAAAGGTGTCCATAAAACATATCTCGATACATTCGACTTACACTTATAAATAACCAGCACTCCACCCAATGATATTTATTAGAATATCATTGACTCGACCAGTGGCCCAGTCGTCCAGTCCTTCGTTTGTTGTGTCCGGTTTGTATCTAATCTCTGCTATCCGAGGTACTCACATCGTGTGAGTGGCTACGATTACGAATGATTTGGTGATATTGCAGAGATACATTTTTGCTTAACACGGCTTTGTTTAATTAATTGTCAAAAGTTTACATGTATCTACTAGCTGCGTGCTCGATATGGGACCGAGTTCAACTGAACAATAGTAAGGTCTAAAGATAAACCTTGATTTGTGATAAGGTCGTTTGAGTTTTTCTATATTCAACACTTAACCTCTGCCCTCATTTATGCACGGCTAAAATTCAATGATAAAATGAATCATTAGTTTTTGAGAAAATCGCGGACATACAAACATACATACCTACATACGGGTCGAATACAGAACCTTTTTTGAAGTCGGTTAAAAATATAATTATTTAGGAGGTAAGTACAGCTATGTTATCTGTTTTAAAGTTTATCTTCTGTAGTTCAGGCTGGCAATAAAATAACTCTGGTTGCATTCGAACAGAAAGAGCTTTCAATTTTTAACCGACTTCAAAAATTCTGTATTCGACCCGTATGTATGTATGTTTGTATGTCCGCGATTTTCTCAAAAACTAATGAACCAATTTTGATAATTCTTTCAATAATGTGATCTATATACTTTCAGGAAAGTTTTAGTATATAATACATTAGGTACTTATTCTTATGTACGAAGTCATATGCATCAATGTACTGCATCTCCGGCATTTCCATGCGAATTTTGATGATTCTTCTAGTCGGTGTTCTCAATGCACTAGTGTTAATTGAATTTGTGTGGGGTAGGTACAACTAAAAAGTGAAAAATAAAAACTTTTTTACAAAAAAACAACAGACTTCAAAAAAAAAATACTACAAAGTGAAAAATAACTTTAATTTCGGAAGTCGGTGTCAAAAAACAAAATGCGGAACCAACGACAACGACTTCCAAAATTAAAGTTATTTTTCACTTTGTAGTATTTTTTTTTTTGAAGTCGTTTATTTTTTTTTGTATTAAGTTTTTGTCTGGAAGAAAACTGTGATAATTAATGCCGGGGTGATGTTCGCTTGGACTAAGCGGAAAAGAAACGACCCTGGCTGCAGCATCAGTACAAACTGGTCATTATTTTAGTTTTACTACATAAACCTAACGCGTATGTCAAATTTGAAGACGATGCTATCAACTGTTGAGGAGTTCCCTCATAAAGATACGACCCTGGCTGCAGCATCAGCACAAACTGGTAATTATTTTAGTTTTACTATATAAACCTAACGCGTATGTCAAATTTGAAGACGATGCTATCAACTGTTGAGGAGTTCCCTCATAAAGATACGACCCTGGCTGCAGCATCAGCACAAACTGGTAATTATTTTAGTTTTACTATATAAACCTAACGCGTATGCCAAATTTGAATACGATGCTATCAAATGTTGAGGAGTTCCTTCATGAAGAAACAACCCTAGCTGCAGCATCAGCACAAACTAGTAATTATTTTAGTTTTGATAGATAAACCTAACACGTATGTTAATTTTGAAAACAATGCTTTCAAGTGCTGTGGAGTACCATCACGACTCTGGCTGCAGCATCTGATACTACGAGTATAATAATATACTCATTACAAAATTGTATAAAATTCAAAACTTACCTTTCCTCCAGTGATTACACCTTTCTTATTCGCGGTCCGCAGTTTCGGACGTGTAGCTAGGTATCACTATATCACGAAAATAATAACGTGTGCTCTGACTGAAAGTCTTTTTGGAACTACACCACAATGCTTCACTGTTATTGTTTTATGAGTTATACGGCTAAATACCGATGTTGGAAAATATTTTTTATATCGCTTCTGTTTACGTTAATAGCAACAGAGAGATACAATCACGAGTGTTTAACAAAATAAAGCCGTTACTTTCGGCTCTCTTTGATAAATAATCCTTAGAGAAGCCGGAACGTAAAGACATCGACTCGTCCTCGCTTGGTACTTGATTTTAGAAAAAGTGTGTATGAAATAAATCGGAACATTATTGATATTTATTATCTTACACGTATAGGTAGGTAGATTTTCAAAGTCCTCTGTTTGTACAAGTTCTACGCGAAAAACTGTCCTCGGTTTAGTGATATAAAGTCTAACACAACGTCCGCGCTTTGTACAAGCTATAAGAAATATTGTGTAAAAATACGTCCTCGGAAGGACGTCGCAGGGCTTACGTAAGGAGTCCTCCGTTGGCTTACACAAAGTCCTCGTATGTGCATCGCTGGTCACATTTAGCCGTGTATTTTAGGTCCTCAGTATGATAGCCGAAATTCATACAGAAAAAAATTGAGATAGCATTATGTCAATAAGCTCATCACTATAGATTTCCTCACCTGTCTCTTTCTATCTTATTCTAAAAGGCCAACGAGGTATTTAAACCAGTTTTTTGGAGGGTCCTCGGTTCCACCAAGAACTAACAAGGTCCTCGTAAGGGTGTCTGTACAAACAGGGGTGTGTGTGTGTGTGTGTCTGTCTGTAGCATAGTAGCTCCCGAACGGATGAACCGATTTTGATTTTGTTTTTTTTTTTTGTTTGAAAATTGAATTAGTCGCAAGTGTTCTTAGCTATGTTTAAAGAAAGTCGGTCCAAGATGGCCGCCGCCACAAAATGGCGGATTACATATTTTTTCCCAACTCCCTCAATATGGGTATCAAATGAAAGGGCTTGACAAGTAGAATATTAAACATTATGACAAATTTCAAAACCAAGATGGCCGCCACCATAAAATGGTGAATTATAATTTTTTTTCACAATTCCCTCAATATGGGTATCAAATGAAAGGGCTTGACTAGTAGAACACTATACACTGTTACAAATTTCAAATCCAAGACAGCCGCCACCACAAATGGCAAATTCACAGAGGAATACGAGTACCTAACTAGCTTCGCTTCACTGTGGTAAAAAAATACGTACCTACAGCTGTGCAGGTTTCGGCGAGTCACGTGTCGATGTATATACGTGTATAGCATGTTTACTAGTAATATAATATTATAAAGTTTAAAAAGCAAGAAATAAAAGTTAAATTAAAAATTTAAAAAACCCCCGACTCAAACAAAAACCTCTAAAAACTAAAATAATAATATATTGTAGCGGTATCTACAACGCCACATGCGAACAACGCGTCATACTGACGTCACGCAAATCCTGCATCGCGCAAGCAGAGTTTACCGCGCAACTAACATATATACAACAGCCCGACATGAATCATTGGGCAGTTGCCCGCCAGACACAACACCCGTCTGGTCGGAGGATCCTCCCTTTTCTATGGAGGTTGAGTGAATTTTACACCCTGTTCCTCATACCTCTATAATATATTGGCCCTTTGAGTTTAATATAAGTCGCAGGAAATATTTTGATCCAAACGTCCTCACGTTGGCGGACGGCTAATGAAAATTGGAAGCAGTTAACAGCAGTTATGTTTTCTACAATAGCTACATTCATTATTGCTGGGTTTTAAGCCTCATCTGTTTGGCGTTTTCATTAGCCGTCCCCCGACGTGAGGACGCTTGGATCAAAATATTTCCTGCAACTTATATATTAAACTTAAAGGGCCAATATATATTATTATTTTAGTTTTTAGAAGTGTTTGTTTCAGTCGGGGGCTTTTTAAATTTTGAATTTAACTTTTTTAAATTTCTTGATCTATGCGTCATGTTCGTGAACGGGCGCCGTCAGTTGGGGCCGGTCATCACTTAGCTGCCTCGGCTTATTTTTAATTATTTTATTTTTGGAGTGTTGTTTTGTTAATATTTGCTGTACTCTGGATGATTTTTACGCGTATGTCTTTTTTTTTTACATCGTTCTCACGTATAATTATAAATTCAACATTAATGATGTAACTAATATTTTTGTAAAAATATCATTTAAAAGAGTGTCCACGGAGTTTCTTGCCCGTTCTTTCATAGGTACCTACGCTTTGGAATGGGCAACTAGCTTCATATTTTCTGACTGACCAACTTCTTGACAGTTCAAAAGTGCCTGTAAAGGGTTTAATTGAAATAAGTAAATGCTTTGAGTTTGAGTACAACAAAAATCTTACTAACTCAAATTCCATGGTGGTTAGGTTATAATTACTTATAACATTATTATTGAGAGTACGAATGCTCCACTTCAAAAAACTTTTCCCAGTAGAGAAAAACTACGGAATTCTATGGTGATTTAAATTTTTTGCGCCTTATATCGCAAACGCGACGTGCATCGTTCGGCGGCGTATGACACATAGGGCGGCCCTTGCGCACACATTTTCGAGGAACCAGCGTTCCCGCCCTTCCACCTGTCTTAGAAAAAAAAAAGTAATTCGTACTTTTGCCCACTGCGTCTTTTTACCCCGAATGACTTATGTAATTTGGCCACAGTGTAATTTAGTCACAGCTTTTTTCATTTCGGGCGAGCCGCACCGCAACGGGCATTGCATAAATCCTCCTTCATCACTTTTGTACATTTTCTATGAACAAACGCACACTACTGGCGGGCCGCACCACAATCCAAACTAATATTAGGTCCTTACATATGAAATTGGCGTTTTTCGTACTGGCCACTTTAATCACGAATTTCTCCTCTTTGGTAAGGAATTCCAAATTCAAATTTGTACAGCTATTTACTCATGTATTTGTGCTTCGATGACCGTCATTCATTTGTTTTTTTTCTTCTGTTTTTTCTGTTTGCGTCACTCATTTTACAAAATGGAAAATTTAAAATATCGCATTATTTACGAGTACGAGTTCCGCCGTGGCACTAGTGCTGCGGAAACGACTCGAAGGGTGAATGATGTGTATGGCGGTCATGTTGCAAAAGAAAACACAGTTCGTTTTTGGTTCCAACGTTTTCGTTCTGGAAATTTCGACCTGCAGAACAAGCCCCGTGGACGGCCTGAGACCCAAGTTGATAATGGAGAATTGAAGGCTATTGTGGAAGCGGACCCATCGCAAACCACGTCCGAGTTAGCTGCAGGCTTCGATGTTAGTGATAAAACTGTTTTAATTCACTTGAAGCAAATTGGGAAGATTAAAAAGCTTGAAAGGTGGGTACACACTGCGCAACAGACGGCTACCAAATTAGAAGAGCTTGAATTGGAATGTCTTAGACATCCTCCGTACTCCCCGGACCTTGCTCCAACAGATTACCATTTTTTTCGCAATTTGGATAACTTTTTGCAAGGGAAAAAATTCAACTCCGATGGGGCAGTCCAAATCGCCTTCAAAGATTTTATTGATTCCCGTCCGACTGGTTTTTTTAGTAAAGGGATCAATGAACTACCTATAAGATGGCAAAAGTGCATTGAAAACAATGGTTCATACTTTGATTAATTAAATATATTATATTAAAAAATATTCGACTTTTTGTTCCTTCCATACAAAACGCCAATTTCATATGTAAGGACCTAATATTATAAATGCGAAAGTAACTCTGTGTGTCTGTCTGTCTTTTCTTCACGCCTAAACTACTGAACCGATTTGTGTGAAATTTTGTATAGAGATAGTTTGAGTCCCGGGGAAGGACATAGGATACTTTTTATCCCGATATTCCCACGGGATCGAGACTTATGCGGGTGAAACCGCGGGGCGCGGCTAGTTTCTTATATGAAAGTACGTTGCGCTGCGCGGCCGGCCAGTTGCGGCTGTAATGTGCGCTCGGATTTAGTGTGGATGGGTCACAGGCACTTTTTTAATTAACCGACATCAAAAAAGGAGGTTCTGTATTCGACCCGTATGCATGTATGTATGTTTGTATGTCCGCGATTTTCTCAAAAACGAATGAACCAACTTTTTAAATAATGCGTTGTGTTGCGGCGCTTATTGCACTGGACTGTAAGTATACAGTCCGAATTTAAATTCAACATTTGAGTCCGACTGTCACAATTATTGCATTGCGGCGTAGCCTGGCGCGACCCTAATGTGCTTTAGCGCAATTTTTATTAAGAGGTAAGTATGCTATGAACCTACCTACAAATTCGTTGAAAAAATTGGCTTCCATTTCGTTCCGCGGCAATGTGAGCCCATGAAGTAAAAGATACAAGCAGATCCTGTTGTTGGAGCAGGTACTTGGCAAAGTAGGTACTTAATGTCAAACTGCGATCAGTGAATCTGGCCCATAGACCATAGTGGCCATTATTTGGTGGCCATGGTCTCTAGTTGACACTGTTACAATTATTCCGAGTTACCGGCTCCAGCTCCTCCATGCCTAAACTGTACACTTTTCGTTTCTAGAACATATTGTGTACCTGTAGGTAGGTACATGTAGGTAGCTACCAAATGTTTCTAGTCGGACCGATACCCTTATTGCGTAAAACACTATCAATTAATCCATTGCTTCATTATGTGCGGAAAATTTGTCTGCTCAACAACGTAAAAAACGCAATGAATGTTGTTTAACTGTCAAAATAAAAGCCATTGCTACTGATAATGTGCGTGTGACGCAATTAAGTACCCTGCGGCTCTATTGCGCGTCACATGAGCCAGATGTCCTCAGACGCAGGCGCCTGAGGAGTCGCGGGGCGCGGGCTCCCGAATGTGCGATGTTAATTGGAAATGGCCAGATAGCACTGTGGCCAACATCATTACCTCATCACTGCAAGTGGCACGACGAGCCGCATCCGCCGCAGACAGCACCGCGTTGCACACAGCATGACGCATGAATTAGCACCATTCAGCTCAACCATTTTGAAGGGAGCTAAATGATCCAACACATGCGCCACCATCAGCGAGACATTTGATTGAGCATGACAATACCTACTTTCAGGCTCAGCCGCCAGGGCACATTCAAGTCAATGAAAGACGTAGCTTTATAGTATGATAGTACTCACACATGTGCTATACAATTATACAATACTAGGAGATTGAATTTTTATAATGCAAAAATAGTACTTATTTTAAAACTAGCTGCGCCCCGCGGTTTCACCCGCATAAGTTTCGATCCCGTGGGAATATCGGGATAAAAAGTCTATGTCTAAAAGCCTATGTCCTTTTCCGCGACTCAAACTATCTCTATACCAAATTTCATCTAAATCGGTTTAGCGGTTTGAGCGTGAAGAAGTAACAAACATATAAACACACACACACACGCTCACAAACTTTCGCCTTTATAATATTAGTGTGATCTTCAGCAGCTCCAACAGTATTTTCCAATGCTAATTAACTAAGTATTACAAATACCTACATAAAAATATATTTAGCACTATGTCAGTCTATCTATACTGATATACGGCTTGAATGTATGGGGAGGAACATCAAAAACCACCATGTTGTTTGTCGAAAGAGCCCAACGCGTGGTACTTGCGTACTTACGTATTGTTTGTCGAAAGAGCCCAACGCGTGGTACTTGCGTACTTACGTATTGTTTGTCGAAAGAGCCCAACGCGTGGTACTTGCGTACTTACGTATTGTTTGTCGAAAGAGCCCAACGCGTGGTACTTGCGTACTTACGTATTGCTCGCAAAAAGTACACTTATCTCGGTCCTAGCCTTTACAACAAAGTCAGTAAAGACCTACAATTAAAGAATCTTGATAGCCAAACATGCAAAAAAACTATGGATGAATATTTGAAAACACTAGACTACAACAGCACTGTTTTCAGTGCTGTTGTAGTCTTGGTATACTGTAAATACGTACCTGTTATAGTCGCGAATCATATTTTGATCAAGATACAACCTGACACTGACCTGAAAATTGCAAAAAACGTTAGAAAAATTAAATTTTGCTGGCTATAACTGCGCAAATTTTAGTTCGTTTTGGGACTAAGGACAATTCAGACTATTTAAAAAAAGAGTGAAATATGGCTCGCGGATTCCTTTTGGCATGAAGTCTTTTTGATGAGATTAAAAAAAAACGCACATCTCCGACCTCCGACTAGTAAATTAAATAGTTATCTGTGGAATTATAGCACTAGTACCGTAACGTAAAGAAAAAGCACGCGTTTGTAATACACTGCATTATAGACCTAAGAGCGGTTCATAAGAGCCATTTTACGAGCTAGTGTGTTGAAAATATACATATACACATATACCTGTGCTTAAACACAAAACAACTCCAATCCTGTACCCATTCAATGCTGAGGCCGCCCATCGGCGTCCAAAATATCTTCTATTCGAATGCCAAAATGTCTTTGTACACATGCCGAGGCCGCCCATCGGCAGCTTGATTTCAAACTTAATTCTATAGGTATCTAGGCCAAAACACAAGAAAAAAGAATTGAGATTTTTGTAAATGATTAAGTTTACTACATTATTATATACAGGGTGTCCCTGGAAGTATGGATCAAATCGAATAGGGGCGTGGGCAAGGTCATTTCCAAACTTTTTAACCCTGAGAATGTCAGTGAATTTTTTAACCGACGAAAAAACGGAGGAGGTTATCAATTCGACGCGTATATTTTTTGTTTTTTTTTTTTTTTTATGTATGATCACGCATAACTTTTTACAGAGCAGTCCGATTTTGATAATTCTTTTTTTATTGGAAAGGATATACCCCGAAGTTGGTCCCATATAAATTTGGAAAAAAAAATCCAACCCTAAGGGTAGGAAAACAGGGGATGATTGATTGTTCACTCACTGATTGTAATGTATGAGCACGCATAACTTTTTACAGTATAGTCCGATTTTGATAATTCTTTTTTTATTGGATAGGACATACCTCGAAGTTGATCCCATGTAAATTTGGAAAAAAAATTCTTACCCTAAGGGTGGGAAAATAGGGGTGATTTATTGTTCATTCGCAGATTTTAATGCTGAGCTTTATAAAGCCTGTTTTTTTAAGTATTTTATTATACAAAAAATAATAATTAAATTAGGATTATATAACAGTTAATATCTAAAGTAAGGTAGGTAGCTATTTTAAAAGTAATAAAAAATCAAGCATGTAGTAATTAGTAAATTATAGCCTCAAAAAATTATAAAATAAAAACTTTTTAACAAAAAAATTAAACCTCCGAAAAAACTGAAAAGCAAAAAATAAAAACCTTTTTTATTTTACCTTAATAAATAAGTTCTTAAACTAATGCAAGTATACCTAAGAAATTTTGAGTCGGCGCCAAACAATCAATGAACAAAGATCACTAAATTACCTTAAATTTAAAGAAATAACCAAATCAAATCTCCGCACGACCACTCGCAACGATATTAAGTTGCTTGTTTGGCGTCGACTCAAATTTTCTTAGGTATACTTGCATTACTTTAAGAACTTATTTATTAAGGTAAAATAAAAAAGGTTTTTATTTTTTGCTTTTCAGTTTTTTCGGAGGTTTAATTTTTTTGTTAAAAAGTTTTTATTTACGGTTCAAAAGTTATGACCGATTTCAATTTTTTTTCAATCACTTCGCTTAGTGTTCAAAGAAAATAATCATAAAAAAATACTATCAGGGCTATCTAAAAAAAATAAATTGATAGCCCTGATAGTTTTCACGAATTCGATCTTTCTTCTCTTTTTTTTAGTATTTTTTTTGGTATTTTTTTTTTTTTGCTAAAACGTTTGGAAATGACCTTGCCCCCGTCCCTATTCGATTTGATCCATACTTCCAGGGACAGCCTGTATAATGCATAGCAAAAACGGCTTCTAGATATCTTAAGGTTTTGCAAAAAGGCTAATTATATACTTATGTATATAAGCCCATAGGCTTCCATGTATTTTCAAAGTTTACCACAATTTTTTTGTTATATTTTGATAAAATTATTCAAAAAGATAGTTAAATATGGTAGGTAAATGTATTGTAGTTGATTTTAAGGTGAATGCGCAGTGGTAGACCGCGAAATTCAAATTTTCTTACGTTTTTTGCAATTTGCAGGTCAGTGTCAGGTTGTATTTTGATCAAAATTTGATTCGCGACTATAATAGATGTGCATTTACAGAATTATAGTCATTAGAATCATTAATATATCTCTTTAAGTTAGATTTCTACCGTTAAGAACAAATCTTGTATGGAAAAGTGTTTATGGTAGAAATCTAACTTAGAAAGATGTATTAATGATTCTGATGATTATAATTCTGTAAATACGTACCTGTTATAGTCGCGAATCAAATTTTGATCAAGATAAAACCTGACACTGACCTGCAAATTGCAAAAAACGTAAGAAAATTTGAATTTCGCGGGCTACCACTGCGCATTCACCTTCATAAAAACGTTAGTTGAAATTTGTTTTCATTTTACTTTATTTTACAATTTAAAAACCTACGATTTAAAACTAGTTACAATCTAAATACATACCTACTTAGGACTTAAAATTGTAGGGTTAGAATTGAAATATATACGAGTATTTTATTTAGACTTTGAATTTAAAATCGAAAGTTAGGACATATACTTAGTAAGGTTGAACACCTCTGACTCTCTAATAACTACAGACTCATGCCGAAGACGCCGATGGGCGGCTAAGAATACTTTAACGAAATGCCGTAGACGCCGATGGGCGGCTGCTTCCAAATATAAGGGAGCATGGGGGTAAAATGCTTTTTTTTCGGGCGGCATAGGCGTAATGTACTTAAGTTCTAGGGAGGCAATGAATGGGTTTATACTATTATTTACTGCCTATACGGTATTATTTAGTGCCATATGTCATCACTGGCAACACGCAGTGTCTCAAGATATTGCGTAGCTTTCCGAACGCTGCCCAGCCGAGTCGGATTCGACGATTGACCTCTTTCTCGGAGTTGGACCTACCTAACTGGACAGTTTGTCCTAGGTAAAATTACTCGTCCACGACTTCGAGTGTAGCGTCTCCGATCTTCATGAGAGTGGGTGTTACATGGGCATTTGACATGACCTTCGTTTTGTCCATGTTCATTTTCAGACCCACTCTTTCAGAGGCTCTACTGAGGTCATCGAGCATTGTACTGAGGTCCTCCATAGTCTCAGCCATGACTACTTTATCGTCGGCAAACCGAAGGTGAGTTATGTACTCGCCATTGATATTAATGCCAGCTCCTTTCCAGTCCAGAACCTTGAAGACATCCTCCAGAGCAGCGGTGAACAGTTTCGGAGAGATAACGTCTCCCTGTCTCACACCTCGCTGCAAAAGGATAGGTTTCGAGGTCTGGTCCTGGAGTCGAACTGACATAGTGGTGTTTTCGTACAGACACTTCAGCACCTCGATGTACCGATAGTCGATCTGGCACCGTTGAAGAGACTGCAGTACAGCCCATGTCTCGATCGAATCAAAGGCTTTCTCGTAGTCCACAAACGCTAAGCAGAGAGGCAGGTTATACTCTTCGGTCTTCTGTATAACCTGTCGCAGCGTATGTATGTGGTCTACGGTGCTAAAGCCTTTACGGAATCCGGCTTGTTCGGGAGGCTGGAAGTCGTCAAACCTGCGCGCGAGACGGTTCGTGATGACTCTCGAAAACAGCTTGTAGACATGGCTCAGAAGTGAGATGGGCCTATAATTCTTAAGAAGGGCATTGTCACCCTTCTTAAAGAAAAGTATCACCACACCTCTGTTCCATGCCTGTGGTGTTTTACCCTCGAGTATGACGGAATCAAACAGCCTCTGAAGGGCCCTTAAGAACGGGTTTTCCGCCGGCCTTCAGGAGCTCGGCCGTAATTCCGTCATCACCCGGTGCCTTGTTGTTTTTAAGCTGCTTCAGAGCCATCCTAATCTCGTACAGGCTGACGTCCGGGATGTCTTCGGTGTAGTGTCGGGTCAATCTAACTCTTGGGTCGTTTGCTAGATTCGTAACGGGGTTGCTTGTTGACGTGTATAACTGTCCATAGAACCTCTCGATCTCTCTCAACAGCTCAGGTTTGGCGGATACGATCCTGCCATCATCAGTCTTCAGTTTCATAAGCTGGCTCTGCCCAATAGACAGATCTCTAGCAAAAACCTTGGAGCCTCTATTTTGCTCTATCGCTTCCTCAATACGGTCTGTATTGAAGCGGCGAAGGTCGCTCTTCAAGGACTTAGAGATCTGTCTGTTGAGCCGCCGGTACTTTAGAACATCATCTGAAGACTGCAGGATCATCTCGCGCCTCTCCTTCATGAGCCGCAAAGTAGGATCAGAGAGCTTCTTTTTCGTATTCGTACGACGGGTCTTGAAGATCTTAGACCCGACCGTATGGACAGCTTCCACGAACCCATCGTTATATTCGTCCACGGAGCTCCCCAGGCACTTGAAACGATTCCGAAGTTCGAGCTGAAAGCTCTCGGGGTTTTGAACTTGGATCGGCGCTAGGCGGAGCGTAGACCTCATTAGTCGAGACCTTTCCAGCTTTATATTTAAGTTCAATGTGCCTCTTACCATGCGGTGATCACTTCCGGTTTTCACCGCGTTGATCACAGAGACATCATTGAATATTTGCTTCTTCGTCGACATAATGAAGTCAATCTCATTTTTAGTTGCACCATCCGGGCTCCGCCAGGTCCACTCTCTGTGCTCACGTTTTATTGTATTTTGTTGTTTTATATTCAACAATAAAAGATTATTATTATTAATTTATTTGTGCGTCCTTATGGAGCAGGACCAGCATTTAGCCAAGCATTTCTATCAGTGATGTAATCCCCAATTTGTAATATGCCTGGCTGCATAGTGTGCGTTTTATACAAGATTTAAAGGGGTTAGAAGATTTTAGTATGGAGGGTGGCCCTAAGGTCGGTCGCCATTTTGATTTTTTTTCAGAATCGCGGTGCACAACAAAAGTTATATATTTAGATAGAGGACGCTTATACAAACAAAAAATGTTATATAACATAATATCCTAAAGCGTCAGGTTTCGGAGTTATTCACCGAAATATAATTCGATAACAACAAGGATTTTTTTGTTTTTTTTCCTCCAGGTAAGCATATTGAACTATTGAGGTAATAGAAACGTTATGAAACCTTTATGGAGAACAAACAAATGAAGAATAGATATTTTTTAAATAAATAATTAAAAACGGCTAGTTATAGTTCGTTTTTTAATCCCAGAGACTAATCTGACATTTAAGTCTTTTGTGTTTTCGTTTTTTTTAGTATAGAAGTTTGACATTACACTTGTCAGATTAGTCTCCGGGATTAAAAAACGAACTATAAATTGCCGTGCTTAATTATTTATTTCAAAAATGTCTATTCTTCATTTGTTTCTTCTCCATAAAAGTTTCATAACGTTTCTATTACCTCAATAGTTCAATATGCTTACCTGGAGGGAAAAAAAACAAAAAAATCCTTGTTGTTTTCGACTTATATTTCGGTGAATAACTCCGAAACCTGACGCTTTAGGATATTATGTTATATAACATTTTTTGTTTGTATAAGTGTCCTCTATCTAAATATGTAACTTTTGTTGTGCACCGCGATTCTGAAAAAAAATCAAAATGGCGGCTGATTTTAGGGCCAAAACCTTCAAACCCCTTTCGATTCTTTCAGTTTAAGTAGGTATGTGGATAGGTATTTTATTGTAATATTTTAAACAGTAGCCCATGAAAGATGAGTCTACTTTAGCCAGCCTGATACCTGGTTGAACTAATTAGTCCCTATTTCTAGTGATATAATATACGATTACGACATTATTGATAGTACCTATAAGAATAATTCTCGTTTTCGCTAAAACTATGCGGCACCTACCTGTGGTCAGATAGGCAGTCGCTCCATGTAAAATACTTGTATTCAGCTGCATTCGGTTAGACTGGAAATCGACCCCAAAATAGTCGGGAAAAGACTAAGCAGTTGATGATCTTGCGGCACCTAGCTACATGTTTTGCCTAATGTACAGTACGATCTGAGAATGTTGCCCTCAGTAAACTGCTTGCGGGCGCGCTCCTTACCATGGACAACAGCAAAGAAAATAAACTACATGGTTGTGGTTCATTAGTTTAAAGTTCACATGTAGGTACTACGTGATTCTTTTATATTATAAAATGAAACATACTAATAATATTAATATTTATTTCCATATCAATTCCTGCAATAGTCCTACACCAAACGAGGGTTGTCGTTGTGTGCACTTGCATACCCCCTGCTATTTTATCATTGAATATTATATTATCATTGGTCAGGAAGAGGATATTCCATAGTTCTAGGTACATAATCCACTATATATTTTGTTTCCAGGTTCCGCAATAGTCGTGCATCCACCGGGGGTATAGTCCTGGGGTGCACTGGCATAGTGCATACAGGGATCATCGGCGGCTGGCGCCTCTGCGACTTGGCTTCGGCCCCTCGTACGCCTATCAAAGGTCCGGGACCCTGAGATATGTAAGTATATAAAAGTAATACCTAATATTATGATGACATCATCAACAGTTCTAACTCTCTTCAACGGTCATCCAATTCAACCTACATTATAACATTCGTTAGGTATTTTATTTTCTGGATACGTCTTTGTGTGTGGCGTTTTCGAACTGATACTGAAATGAGGGGTCTGGATGGCTGAATACCAATATAATTATTATGTAGGTACTAACAAAGGACGATCATTATACACTAGCTATGCACGCCACGCTCACGGCATGTTAATTGTTAATACCAGTTCCCTTATTTACATTTGCATTTATTTGTTTTAATTAATTAGTTGGAATATTATTATCTTCTGGCGCGCTGTCACGTCAGCGAACACTTGTCAGCAGGGCTCCGGATCAGCAACTCGAGCCGTTCGGCGTTCTGCATTTTTTTTCCTATGTAACTTCATACTTACTGCAGCGCGCATAAATCAGTTTCGTAAAGGCATCGCCTAACCTTGGTATTAGCTAGAAACGGCCACGGTAAGCAGTCACCGAGACACGCCAATGGCTTAATAGTCAAGAGCCTCGACCAACGCCTGAGGAAGCTCTCGTTAGGCAGCTGCATGGATCATGGATTCAGAAAGTAGGCCTCGATACGGTTTGCATGTGAGGAGGATCCAGTCTCTGGAGCCCTACCACACAATTTTTTTTATTCAAATATAAATTAGGTACTAATAACACTTAAGTAGGTAAAACTAAAACTTCAGTAAACGTTACATCAATATGGTTCCGACTCCTGAACTAGGACATCCTGTTTCACCTGTTTGACAGAGGTCGAGGTTTCTCCTGAAGGCTTTGACTAAATACATAAGTATAAATTACAGTGATATTCAAGGAGATACGTCATATAGTTTTTGAGATATACGATTGTAACCTCTTTGGTTGTACCACAGGTTGTACCTAATCGAAATAGGTACAACCAAGACTTTGTCCTTCAGTTTCTTTGAAACCGTTTTTTATACTTGTGAACGTCTACAGGGTGTTACGGAAAGGGTATATCAATACAAACGGGTTGAAGAGTGTATCTGGTCTAGAATCTCTGTACAAAATTTCAGCTCAAAAGCATTAACTTCGAAAATGCTTAATATTTTTTTATTTCGACATCACGGCGCTGCACTGGCGTGCGGCGGCGTGATGTGCGTGTACTAAGCGCACAGACACACTACAGATAATGGATAATGACTCTCGTAGTGCGGTGACACGTTTGTTATGATTTCAATTTAATAAACTATCGAAATAAAAAATATTAAGCATTTTCAAAGTTACTACTTTTGAGCTGAAATTTTGTACAGAGATTCTAGACCAGATACACACTTCAACCCGTTTGTATTGATTTACCCTTTCCGTAACACCCTGTATATGCTTGTGAACTAGATTTCACATGTAGGTTGGTACAAATGAGGAGTTGCATTGATCGATGAGGAGCTGCGCGGGCACAGCGCTGTTGGAGTGTTGAGCGCTTCAGGCCGTGGGGCGGCGCACGGGCCAGGCGCACCGAGGCCAACACATGGGCGCGCTGCGCCGGCGCCGCAGTCTGTCCGCGACGCCGCTCCGCGCTGCACGTTTGCCCGGCAACACACAGCGACGCACGCCTCATGCCGAGAGACGGTCAGTAACCGCGGTGACGAGCCGCAAATTTTGTGTATTATGAATTTAAAAATATCTCCCGAGCGACGCTACACGCCGTGTGCCTCGCGGTCGCGGCGCGCGTGCCTCTCGCGACGACGACGTCGACCGCCGCGCGCTCTTGTTTGTCATCGCTGATGCCAAGTCCTCACTTGAGCAGGCGCTGTAACTTGTCGGCTGCACGCGGTCGGAGTGCACGCACGACTCCGTTGGAGTAATAGTGTTCTGTGGCACGAATGCACCTCCTGCTGGCGCGCTCAGACGCACACCTAGCCTGAGTGCCTGCTGAGTTGCCTGACCCTGCACCAGTTCGACGTCAACTATCGGTAACAGGAAGGAAAATAAAATTGGTCACAAATAATACGTTTAACTAACGAGTTCTTTTTGTCGTACTTATAAGTTTTGGATGTACCTAAGTACCTACATTTTGTGCCAAGTGCCAGTACATCTCCACACCAACTTACGACACTGCAAGAATGAGCATCGTACGTATTAATTCGTCGCTTGGAATATTGGAATCGGACTGGATAAAAGTATCTGACACACTCGTAGATACGGAGAGCTAGAGAACTGATAACGGTGTTCGTTGAAGTCTCTTGTACGTACTGCCCGCGCGCCGCCCCGTCGGTCGCCGCCGCGCCTTATTTTGTTGTTCTCTACCTCAAGTCTACTCTGATCATAGAATCCTTATTTTCATCATGAAAGAAAAAAAAAAAAACTGAATTACGTACCTACACAGTTACACACCATATTATTATTCCGTTACACAATACATCAGTAAATAGGTGTCAAATAATTAACATCGTAATAAGTAATTAAGTATTGACTATTTATTTGGTGAACGGCGCGGCGGCGGCGGCGGGGGAGACTCACTCAAAGTCCGACCACCACTATGAGTTTGCCTGGAGTGTTTGCACAATAAGTAAGTATACGTAGTTAAGTACTCACTTTCATCGTTTGGAGACAATGATATGGACCGTCATAAATGCCCACAGACGAACAAAACAATCTGATAAAGCAGTGCTCATTGTCAGATCTTGATTAAGTCTAAGTAGGCTGTATATTTGGCTAATTGACGTTTAGTTGTCGCGATTTTTTTCCTTCCGTTCGTCGTAATATGCGTCATGTACCTATGCCAAGCCACTGGTACAGTACCTGAACGTGTCACCGTGTAGCTACATGGTTGTTCGGATGCCAAGCCACTGGTACAGTACCTGAACGTGTCACCGTGTAGCTACATGGTTGTTCGGATGCCAAGCCACTGGTACAGTACCTGAACGTGTCACCGTGTAGCTACATGGTTGTTCGGATGCCAAGCCACTGGTACAGTACCTGAACGTGTCACCGTGTAGCTACATGGTTGTTCGGATGCCAAGCCACTGGTACAGTACCTGAACGTGTCACCGTGTAGCTACATGGTTGTTCGGATGCCAAGCCACTGGTACAGTACCTGAACGTGTCACCGTGTAGCTACATGGTTGTTCGGATGCCAAGCCACTGGTACAGTACCTGAACGTGTCACCGTGTAGCTACATGGTTGTTCGGATGCCAAGCCACTGGTACAGTACCTGAACGTGTCACCGTGTAGCTACATGGTTGTTCGGATGAGTGGTTGCGAACACGCGTGCTACCCGCGCGGAAGGAGCTCAGTGGCATCCTCCTGGAAAACCCGCGCCGTAGAAACAACTATCGTTCAGTGAATAAATTAGTAGGTAATCGTGCCAAGTGTCAAGTTTATAAAGCAAAGGAATAAGATTTTATAATATTGTATCCTCACTTTTCACCCCCTGAGGAGTGAATTTTCGCCAACCTTTCCCCGTATTTTTGACATAATGATCTCACGGAAAACATACAAACGAAGAGCTGTTCCCGCTCGCAGTGCGCCGCGGCCCGCGCGCCTTCGTGACTTTGGTGAGTGGTGAGGTGCCGACTGCGAGGTGTCCGAAGCTCGGCGCGGCGCGGCGCTCGCGTCCGCGATAATGTTATTCGATCTCACCTCTCACCCCCCGCCTCGAGGCCCCGCAGTTGGCACCGCTCTACCACATTAGCATGCGACTACAGCTTTGTATATAGTTATAGGTACATAAATATATCGTTTCCGTGTGCATATTATTACTGAATAAACGACTTAGTCAAATATCAAATACCTACCTACCTATTTACTCGTAGATAAGTATATTCAGAAACTAATTTGAATGTGAAGTGAAAACAAACTCCCCCCTCTCCCCGGCGATCTATCCTAGTAGTCTATCGTCACAACGACAGTGTGACGCTTTTAAATGTTCCTAATGTTTTGGATTCGGGTTAAAAACATTTTTCAACAAAAGCGACTTCAAAACGATTCAGCAAAAAAGCGTTAACCGCGGACTGACAGACGGACTTGGCGAAACTTTACGGGTTCTATTGATTCCTATTTTACTACGAAACCCTAGAAAGGAATACTTATGTTCCGACTTCGTCGGTCTGTCTGTTCGTCTGTCACATTTGCTTATTTCAGGAACTACTAAATGCTGAGTAATGCTACAGTTGTTTGGAATAAATATAAATAAAGCGCGTTCATCCGTACCTATAGCAAAACAAGTGAATGAATTGAATATTTTTGCCAGTTTCTAAAGTCACAAGGTTAAATGGATGAAAGGGCTTCACACATAATTTGCACATTATAAAACTTTTTTTTTCACATTTGTTCGGTCGTTCGTATATTGTTTACTCAAGATCGTATGTAAACAAATAAACGTACTATTCATATTCATAAGTTGCACTTACTTATTTTTTTCATAGAGGGTGATTGATAAAAAGTAGAGTCTCCACCTCGGGAGCAACACTATTTTAAGCTCGAGTGACGTCTCCTCGCTACGCTCAGGATTCTACTTTAGAATCCTTCGCTCCGCTCTGGATTCAAAGAAACACTCGCCTCCAAAATATGTAGTTGTTTGCTCCCTTGGCAAACAACCTACTATTTTAATTTCGAAAGTCGGTGTCAAAAACCGAAAATGCGGAACCAACGACACCGACTTCTGAAATTAAAGTTATTTTTCACTTTGTAGTTTTTTTTTTTTTTTTGGAGGCCGGTTTTTTTTTATTATAATTTTTTTCTCTAGGTAGGTGCAGGTCCATATATGTATACAACAGGGTGAAATTAAATTCATGGGCATCCTTTTAAGGGGTCATTGTACTCATCATTATGAACAACTTTTACTATGGGACCAAACCTAAAATCGCGAAAAAAAATCAGCTGTTCCCTACATTTTGACGAGTTATGTGAACATAAATGCAAGGAACAGCTGATTTTTTTTCGCGATTTTAGGTTTAGTCTCATAGTAAAAGTTGTTCATATTGATGAGTACAATGACCCCTTAAAAGGATGCCCATGAATTCAATTTCACCCTGTATATGTAGAGTTTTGTGCGGCATTTGTCATGACTATGAGTTTTGTTTTGCTCATGTTAACTCCTAGTCCTGCCTCTCTGCTTGCTAGTTATAACGTGTATCATTGACTCCTGTGATATTCAGGGACTTGAAAACAAAATGAATTTCGTTCCGTTACCACTAATGTAATCCTATAACATTCCAAATATTGTAACGATACTAAATATAAATATCAATAACGTTACAAAAAAAGTTATTGAATATCATTTTCGTAGAACAATAATAATATTATAGGTATCAGTAACATTAAGCTTATCCGCTTGTAATAACGTGACTGGTGAAACGTTATTTTATTTGTAACGTTATTTTTCATACTTTTTCGTCATCTTATGGGTCGTTTTTAGAAAAAGTATGCTGCAATTTTTTTTTTTTTGTTCTTTTTCGTTTTTTGCCTGAAATTTACAATTGGTAATCTTTTAATTATAGAAAAATAAGAATAAAACGTCATATTCTGGATTATTTACTGAAATATAACTTATTTATTTCCCCTGGGGAACAAAATCTATTCCATTCCGCAATTAATAGTTTTCGATTATAGAAATAAAATAAAACACGTCTGGATTTTATCAAATAGTGTAATTATTTCAAGATGTTTCGTACTTTAATACAAAATAGATAAAAAATAAAATCAATAATAGCAAATTAGTACCTCCTGCTCCTGCTAGGTAGAAAGATAGTATAGGTACTACCTGTGTAGCTACGTAGTTGTTACTGTTAGATAATCGGTTCCAGTTCCTCCAGCTAGGCAGAAAGTAGTACCTACAGATACTTATGTAGCTACGTAGTTGTTACTGTTAGATAATCGGTTCCAGTTCCTCCAGCTAGGCAGAAAGTAGTACCAACAGATACTTATGTAGCTACGTAGTTGTTACTGTTAGATAATCGGTTCCAGTTCCTCCAGCTAGGCAGAAAGTAGTACCAACAGATACTTATGTAGCTACGTAGTTGTTACTGTTAGCTGGATGGCTTGACGCTTACGTTTGAGTAGGTATTGTATGTTCATACATTGGTGCTTACGTTCCAGAGACAGTAGAAGGCGCGGGCGCAGCCGCGTGGCTGCGGCGCTGGTGGCGCGCGCTGCTGGCCGAGCTGCTGGCCACGGCGCTGCTGGTGTGGCTGGGCGTGGCCGCCATGATGCCGGTGCGCGGGCCCGGCACCGTCATGCTGGCGCACCCCGCCATGGCGTTCGGCTTCGTGGTGATCGGCAACGCGTGCGCGTTCGGAGAGGCGTCCGGCGCGCACATGAACCCGGCCGTGACGCTGGCGGCGGTGCTGTACGGGCGCCTGGGCGCGCTGCCGGCGCTGGGCTACGCGCTGGCGCAGCTGCTGGGCGCGCTGCTCGGCTTCGGCGCGCTGCTGGGCACGACGCCGAGCGCGGTGGCCGCGGCGCCGGCGGGCTGCACGCTGCCGGCGCCGGACGTGTCGGCGCTGAGCGCGGCGCTGCTGGAGGCGGCGCTGACGGCGGTGCTGGCGCTGGCGTGCTGCGGCCTGTGGAGCGCCGCGCGCCCGGACCCCGCGGCGCCCATCAAGCTGGGGCTGGTGGTTGCCGGGCTCGTCTACGCGGGGGTAACCCAGCGACTTAATATTATATAACACACCGCTCTCCCCGAAGGGCTGTGCGAGTTTCACCAGTTATATCCATCGACATGACACGGCACTGCTCACTGAGTAACTGGGCGGCGTCTGGTTGCAGGGCCACGCGACGGGCGCCAGCATCAACCCGGCGCGCAGCTTCGCGCCCGCGCTCCTGCACGGATACTGGGACTATCAGTGGGTAAGGCAACTAACGACACTAATAAACGACCTTAGTCTTTGTTTACCCTAAATATCATGGCGGTCATTGTAAGTAGGTAGGTACCTACCTACCTACAATGACCGCCATGATATTTATAATATATAATATCATTATTTTGAACAACTTTTATTACGGTCGTACCTAAGGGGACCAACCCTGAAATCACGTAATAAAATCAGCTGTAAGTACTTACCTACCTACTGTACATTGTGTGGATTTATGTAAACAGAAATGTATGGGACAGCTGATTTTTTTTCGTGATTTTAGTTTAGGTCCTATAAAAGTTGCTCATAATAATGAGCAAGTACAGTCAGGGCCAGAAGTCCACTTACACCGCAATGACCATTATCGCCTGCGGTATACGGGCTGCGGCGCCTATACACACCTACGCATATTTATCCGTGTGAGTGATGTTCCAACGCTAACAAATTAACATGTCGTGTAGCATCGCGCTACGAGTAGTCATAGATGTGGTCAATGCTAGACAAGGATGACAATATCAGTAACTTGTTTTTTTTATCGCAGTCTGATTATTTTTTTCATAGTAATGCAAAATTTCAACAAGTGAATATAAGATCGGTAACGAGGCTGCACTCGCTAATGTGATCGGGATAGATGTGGGTTCAAATCCTAGTTGGGCCAGTTTTTGTTTTATTTTTTATATAATTATTATTATTTGCATGTTTTAGTCATTTATTTTAGTAAATTAGTTTGAACAAATAGATATTACAATAAAGGTTAGCCTGCATATTGAATTCAGAAGAATACTAAAATTGCATCAACAAGATAACACAAACGCTCGTAACTATGTTCACCAACCTACAACAGCGAATAGCGGAATAATTTATGTAAACTAGTAAAGTAGTTAAAATAAGAGGGTAGATTTACAAAGTGAACTTATCACTTTGTTTCAAATCTACCTTCATATTTTAATAACGACGCTAAGATTGAAAATAATTGTAAAATAAAACGAAAGAATTTTCGTTTAGTTGTGGAATATTTAAAATATTTTTTAGCAACTCGGCATTCTTATTTCACATGTAATACTTAAAAAATATTTTTCATGTTTAATGTGAGACTCGAACCCGAACGTTCGCCATGTGAGGCACAGTGCTAACCACTTTGGCCACCATAACGTTCACTTAGCTTATTGAATCTTATTGAATCATAAGCGGGCAACAAGTTGCCAATGTGTAGTGTTGTCAAACGTTCTTATAGAAGAAGGTCATAAGTACAACTAATATTCCTATGCCATAGTTTTGTGAGATTGCTAGTCGACTTCTGACTGTTATAGTACTTACAAGTATAAAAATAATGGATGTTGAAATCGCTGTCAGCAACAGCAAGACAAGAACGGAATTGTCTAGCTAGATCGTTGTGGCGACCGATGTGGTCCAATAGACTCTCGGTGGCCGAGGGTTCATGTAGATAAGTACCACTCGGTGACTCGGTGCTCCGTCTGAGATTGTTGTCAGTAAGTAGATTCATCTCTGTGGAACCCTGACCGCCGCGGACACCGGCCTTATGTATTGCACGACTCATAATGCGAAGCATTAGAGTGCTTCACGATCGAATTTTTTTTTTTGCTTCCTTTCTGCAACTGTTTCAATTGTACTCCTGCTTTTTTTTATGGATGGGAAATCATCAAATGACCCCTCTCGCTCTGGGTGGAGCGGAAGGGAGTGTCAGACTCTTACTGACTAAAACCCATCCGTGTTCCTTCCTTAGCCCTTTATGTTCCGGGGTAGCGGTAACCCTTTCGGACAATCCCGCACCCCCCGGCAGGCTCGGCCCTGGCAGGCCCCTTCCTTTTTGCTGACATATCTTTGAGGCGCGCGTGAAACACGTACGCGCCGTCCGGCATGGGCCTGGTCCTGATCGGACGATGAGCTACCCATTACTCTCCGTCCGCAGGCCCGCGCCTACGGTGGCCGGGAGTCACGCGGCTCCCGACGCCCGGAGCGTCTCCCGCGGCGGCTGGGACGTGAGGCGCTCTCCCTCAGCCATCCCGCCACCTCCTTCGCTAGCATGACTGCTTCGCAGAAGGAGGTGACTGCCTCCCACTCCCTCTCGCCCGGCACCATGGCTTGAACCAGGGCCGGACGTGAGAGGTCGCCACCGCTGCCGATCGCCTCTACAAAGGCACGGCGGTGCTCCGCCCAAGAGGGGCAGACCTCCACCATATGCTCCACCGTTTCCTCTGGGCGATCCTCGCATTGGTGACACCCGGGCGTCTCCTCCCGCCTGATGATATAGAAGAACCTCCCGAAACATTCGTGTCCGGTGAGGACCTGCGTCAGGCGATAGGTGAGGACGCCGTGACGCCTCTCTAGCCACTCCTCAAAGAGGGGTCTTATCGCCACTGTCGTGGCGTGCCCTGCGCTGGGTTGCGAAAGTCGCTCCTTCCATGCCACCATGAGATCGCGCCGGAGGTCCGTCCGCTCCGCCGCGACTTGCCGCGGAAGCGGAGTTTCCCCCCGGCGTAGTGCCTCCGCACGCCACTCGTACAGGCGCGCGAGGACTATCGCCACCAGATCCTGACGTCGTTAGAAATAAAAAGAGCATGCTAAATTTATGCTTTAGAATATTATGCTTAATTATTATTATTATTAGAGAAATTATGCGTAAGCTGTTATGCGAAAATATAATTAGGAGAAACAAAAGTATGCTAAGTTATATTAGGTCTTGAAATTTTATGCAAATGGATAGGGAACCCACAGAGGAACCCGACATCAACGCCTCTACCGGCGGATATTCTAATTATTTTACGATATGATCACTAATGTTTGGCCACATCATGAAGTAGGTAGTCGTGCGTTTATTTATTTATCCATTTATTTCAGGCATCAAGGCCCATATAAAACATATAAGATACAATATCAATATAACTAAAAAAATACTATAAATACATACAACATTATAATCACACTAAGAAACTAACTAAACTGACTGACTAACTTTTTTTTTAAAAGGACACTTAGCTCTAGTAAGCCTCTTAACTGTTCATATCGTCAAACGTTGAGTTATCATTGATCTGGCCAGACCAAATCATGATGTGGCCAATAGACAGTGAAACATTTCATGAAATGCGACCATTTCATGAAATTCTCGAGCATTTCATGAAGTGAGCAAATCTACGATATGGCCACGACATATTATATACCATTGTGTAGATAATTTAATGGAGATTAATTCTGTACTTTTTAAAAATTGATTTAAGTACTTAATGCAGTAGAAACGAAAAAAACATCAAAATATTAAAAAAAAAAAATCACGTCTATCAAGTGGACGTAGATACGCAAAAAGGATCCAACCCACAGTATGGTCGAAAATGAGCTGAGTATGCCAAATTAGTCTTTATGGTCTATATTTTCGATGAGTAAAAACACCCTAGTCAAAATATGTTACTACATATGTCCCAGATCAACAAACTCACAAAAAAATAGAATACCAATGAGCAAAGACAATAAATTTAAACTTCAAACTTCATTATCTCAAAAGTGTCATTTTGTGGGTTGGATCCTTTTTGCGTATCTACGTCCAAGTGTGAAACTGAAAACATTGTAGCTTGCGAAAAAATCAATTATTTGAGTAATTTTTTTTTTTTAATAGATTCGTGTCTTCCATAGGAAAACCCTATTGAAAATGGCTCTTTTATTCATTAACCTTTTGAACGCCATTGTCACATATATGTGACAAACGAAATCTTACCCTGAACGCCAACGTCACAAATACCTATATGACAAAATACACGTCGCACGGGTTGCACCATATTATATGAAATAAACAATTTAGTCATTACTTTTGTGTGTTTTTATATTGTATTGCATGAAACTAATATAAATAAACCACCAATATCGAGAAATTTGTTGTTTTAAGTGTGTGTGTGTGTGTGTGTGTTGTTTTGTGAAAGTGGCCGGGCGTCAGGGGTACGGCGATACGTTTATACTCTGGCGTTCAAAAGGTTAATAAAAAACTAACTAATATAATATCTACGGTTTTTTATACCATCAAATGAGCATTATGAGTCGTGCACTTCTGGATTTTACAAATTTTTATATTACCTAACTTCCACCGGATGGTCTAGTGAACGCAACGCAACTGCCGCGCGTGGGGATCATGAGTTCCAATCCCGGGTCAGGATGCTGAGATGTTTCTAATGAATGAGCTTGGTCTAGAACCGTGCCTGGATTGTGATAATAGGCTACTTACCTGTTTTTTTCTAAAACTATCTGATGAAAATGTAAACATATGTAAGTATCTAAAAAAGTACGAGTAGGTACCTACCTATATGGATGAAACTTACAAATTGAATCATCATCATCATTTCAGCCGAAAGACGTCTACTGCTGGACATAGGCCTCCCCCAAGCACCTCCACTTCGACTGTGCTTCTCGCGTCCAGCGGAATCCAAATTGAATGCTCTAATTTTATTATTTTATTTCGTAGTTGAGTTTAACTTTATACCTAACTACTGAATCGTTGACGATTTTCCATTTACAATTTAATACTTAATGTTAAATATATACTTACATTATATACAAGTGTATAATAAAAAACTGTGAGTGAACATTGTGAACTGAATACTGAAATAATCATAGTGTAGGTATAGTTAATGTTGTCCAAACAATAATTTTGGAGTGAGTTTTGGTGAGATATAAAGTAATCATCCCCATAAGTGAGTGATTGCGTTACAACTTAATCTGAACCAGTCTGTTTACACACTCATCAGAAACTTTTGGAATAGACCATTCATACCTAGGACTTACCTATAACTCTGATGGAATGTGGGTCACTCGAATCCGTGCTTGTCGAATTTATTTCAGCAACAATGATACTGAGGATGAGGAAATTTGCATGACCTAGAGCTAAAAATTCGCAGTCGTGACCAACACTGAACCCGCGTGGTGGATATTACGGCCCATTCCTTCGAGCAGCCGCAAGGGACGGTTGTTTCGAGTACGACCCAACCCGAGGTGTGGTGTTGGCAGAGTGTTAGTGTGTGTGTGTGTGCAGGTGTACTGGGCGGGCCCGCTGGGCGGCGCGGCGCTGGGCGCGCTGCTGCATCGCTTCGTGCTGACGCCGCGCCTCGCGAAGCGCGCGGCCAGGGATGTCGACATACCGCTCAACGACAAACACGACCAGGCCTAGGTATACCCACCTCACATGACGATCTGATTAAGTACCTACCCTTTAAATAAAGCATTCTGATTACTTTTTTTGTATTACTCATCCCAGATCCTTGTTATCGTTTCTGAAATCTTTATTAGTACCTGCAACCGCACATCACTCGTAACTGTTGCACTATAATAAATTAAGTAAAAAACTTTTTTAACTTTTTCTTTAAAACATTTACTATCAACTTATAACGTCATATAGTACATAATTTAGAGATTTTAGCTAGTTTTTGTTCTTTTGCTGTTTTTGTTTTCTTTTATTAGTTTGTTATTGCAAATTTTTGAAGTGAAACTTCTTTAGGCGCGCTTGACTTGGGGAGTAAACTGGCGAATGCGTTACGAAAACGTGTGATCGCGAGTAGGGAAGGTACGTAAAAAATATTAGGTCCTTACATATGAAATTGGCGTTTTGTATGGAAGGAACAAAAAGTCGAATATTTTTTAATATAATATATTTAATTAATCAAAGTATGAACCATTGTTTTCAATGCACTTTTGCCATCTTATAGGTAGTTCATTGATCCCTTTACTAAAAAAACCAGTCGGACGGGAATCAATAAAATCTTTGAAGGCGATTTGGACTGCCCCATCGGAGTTGAATTTTTTCCCTTGCAAAAAGTTATCCAAATTGCGAAAAAAATGGTAATCTGTTGGAGCAAGGTCCGGGGAGTACGGAGGATGTCTAAGACATTCCAATTCAAGCTCTTCTAATTTGGTAGCCGTCTGTTGCGCAGTGTGTGGTCTGGCGTTGTCGTGAAGCAGCAGTGGCGTGGAGCGATTGACTAGCCTTGGTTGTTTAGCCGCTAGCTTTTCCATCATGGTTTGTAATTGCTGACAATAGACATCAGCTGTAATAGTCTGGCCAGATTTGAGAAAACTGTAATGAACAATACCGGCACTAGTCCACCAAACGCTTACAAGTAACTTTTTTGGGGTTAATTTTCGCTTGGGGCAGGATTTGGCTGGCTGGCCAGGATCCAACCATTGCGCTGAGCGCTTCCGATTATCGTAAAGAATCCATTTTTCATCACAGGTAATGATTCGGTTTAAAATACCTTCATTGTTGTGCCGGTTCAGTAATGTTACGCAGCAGTCGACGCGCGTTTGCCGGTTTGCTTCAGTCAATTCGTGAGGTACCCACCTTTCAAGCTTTTTAATCTTCCCAATTTGCTTCAAGTGAATTAAAACAGTTTTATCACTAACATCGAAGCCTGCAGCTAACTCGGACGTGGTTTGCGATGGGTCCGCTTCCACAATAGCCTTCAATTCTCCATTATCAACTTGGGTCTCAGGCCGTCCACGGGGCTTGTTCTGCAGGTCGAAATTTCCAGAACGAAAACGTTGGAACCAAAAACGAACTGTGTTTTCTTTTGCAACATGACCGCCATACACATCATTCACCCTTCGAGTCGTTTCCGCAGCACTAGTGCCACGGCGGAACTCGTACTCGTAAATAATGCGATATTTTAAATTTTCCATTTTGTAAAATGAGTGACGAAAAACAGAAAAAACAGAAGAAAAAAAACAAATGAATGACGGTCATCGAAGCACAAATACATGAGTAAATAGCTGTACAAATTTGAATTTGGAATTCCTTACCAAAGAGGAGAACGATTTTCGACGGATTTTCAAAATTCTTTTTTTGTTCCAAAGTAGATAGTTTTGAGGTGGTCGCACTGTCACCAAGTTAGGATCTGATGATGGGATCTTAGAGTAATCGAGGGCAACCTTTAAATTTTATAGGCTCACTTATTGTTTTTCGCATATTTTACGAAGTATCTTGTGTATTTGCGTATGTTTGTCACCATCTCAGGTAGCTGGGCTGATGATGGAAGTTACAACTCCTTAACAGTAAGAAGTTACTCGAACAGGCAAGGACTGTTTTAGTCAATTGTTTTGATGTTTGATAGGGCATTTGCCACATTTGGTCTCATGATCATCAAGTCATGACCTGATGCTGCAGTCAGGATAGTCTGCAGAGTACCTAACTCCTCGACAACTAACAGCAGATATATCGTGTTAAGGCTCATAGAAAAGGGCTCGATGTGTGGATAAACGTACTGTTAATGAGGAACACCGAAGTACATAAAGACCTGATGCTGAAGCCAGGAGCATTAGAAAAAGTACCAACCTTGAAATTACAGCACCGTAGTCGTGTTTGGGCTCATTTTAAACAGGACTAAATTTTAAGTTCAATGCAATGTTGACAAGTCTGGCCTGATGCTGCAGCCAGGATTATCAGCATCTAGTCTAAAAACATCAGGGCAGGATTTGATGATGGGATCCTGGAGAAATCGAAGGAACTCTTCAAATATTATAGGCACACCTATAGCGATTTGGGTATTTTTTATAGTAACTCGTGCATTTGCTCTCGGAAAGCACTATTTGGTGATGTGGAACTGATGATGAAGACCACAGATGGCCACCGGAACTACTCAATAATATCTAAGTATTTCACGGGTTGCGATTCGATTACTTTAATATGGTTGCTAAGCAATTTATGCTCGTCACAATGTGAATGGTGATACGGAGCTGATGGTGGATCTGGAGAACTCCTCAACAATTAACTTCCCTGTATCGGGAAAAGCAATATTTTGTTTGTAAAAGGCGATGATCACTAGGCTATTGTAACTTAGATAAATTATAAGCAGACCCACTAAAAAGCGTGAAATAAAAACTTTTTAAGAAAAAAAAAACCGACTCAAAAAAACACTACAAAGTGAAAAATATCTTTAATTTCGGAAGTCGGTGGCAAAAAACTAAAATAAAGATCCAAAGACACCGACTTCCGAAATTAATAGTAGATTGTACAACTAAGGCATAAAAGAAACTATTTTACCCCGAGACGTTTCTATCCACCCGAGCCGCAGGCGAGGGTGGATAGTTAAGTCGAGGGGTAATATGGCTCGTTTATGCCTGAGTTATACACTCTGCTTTTCACTTCGATTGCGAGAAAATGAAACAGGCATAAAGTATACAGTACATAATTAATCAAAAATGTTGCATCCATAGCTAATTCCCGCCACCACAGATAATACCGCCACGAAAGTTTTTAAAAGTTTTTTTTTTAATTTTCAACATTTGTCATTCGACTTGGGTACTGGGCTCCTTATTTATTCGAAGTCATTGATCAATTTCCTATGCAAGTAGTTTTACTTCCAACGGGGCTTTTGAATACGCGATTGTATTTCTTATCTGTATGAAGTTATGAATCAGTTTTCTATGCAGATAGAAAATACTTGAAAGTATCTCGCTCCGTCGTGCCTCGACGCTCGAGTACGTAGGTACTCAAATAGTTCAACAACCGCGTTTGTTTTCGCAAATGCGATCATACTCCTTATCAGTAAGAGCACAGAATACTTAATAGTACTACGTACAGAAAGGACACTCCCTTCCTCGCCCTCATATCAGATACCGCACCTCACCCCGCACTTCGAGGTATTCGTCGCCGACTCTTTAGCAAGGGCGCTCGCGAACCGCAGCGCTGTATTGCTGACACACAATTATGCGATTTAAAAGTTTTATTTGAGTTTTAATCACGATGGTTGGATATTGTGAATTGTGATGCTTTTCCGAATTCGTATTTACATAATTATACTGTTTGTATGATTTCGCATTTTTAATAACATGCGATTTAATAACCCATTATTTACAGATAAGTCATTTAAACTAAACTAAGTATTTTAGTGTTTTTATTTCATTACGAACCCGACTATATAAATAAACAATTGAACTACATGGTCACTTCATAATAATGCACACGTTCGGGCAGCGCCGCGGCGCCGCCGACGTCGTTCGGTTCCCCGACACAAATTGCTTTCCGCGCCATTTTTTTTTACGCTACTAGATTTCACGCACACATTTGCACGTATACAAACGTCATTTGTTTATGTAGTAGTAATAGGTAATTATTTTGCGAGCGTTGTATGGAGTGTCCGAGGTGTGGTAAGAGTCTACGGAACAATTTCGTATGCAAGTATTTTTACTTTAATGGTTTGTAAAAGTATTTATTTGTAAACGCGATTGTGCTCCTTATTTATAGGAATTCACGGATCAATTTCCTATGCAAGTACTTTTTACTTCCAACAGGGCTTTTGTTTGATTACGCGATTGTACTTCTTATTTGTATGAAGTTATGGATCAGTTTTCGATGCAGATAGAAAATACTTGAAAGTATCTCGAGCCCTGGTTTTAGGCCCTGGTTTCTTAAGGTGGACGTACTTGGAAGCCCTGGTACTCGATTTTGCAAGTACGACCCATGTCTAAGGGCTACGGGCGAGGCGAACGGGAGTTGAGTGGGGGATATAAGCAAGAGAAAGCAGTGCGCGCGCACATTTTCTTTCTCTCTTCCTCTCATAGCCAAATACGTTTGAAGTTTCACTTCAGTCGTGTTTGTCATAAGCACACTCGGTTTTTTTTTTTTTTTTTTGTAACGTGAATGGTAGCGTGAATGTTGTTTTTTTCTTCTATTCTATTGTGGGGCTGTCCATTAATCACTTGAGTCTCGAATAGGGGGGGAAGGGTCCATAAAAAATCACGAAATATCAAAAGGGGGGAGGGGGGTGTAGTAATATATCACGTGTATTAATTTTTTCGGCAAACGCGCGATGCTCTACCGAAAAGCGGCGTTACGTGTATTTATCTCTCGATTTTCTTTCATTATTTTTATGTCAGTCAAAACCAACCTGCAACCTGTCTGTCTACCTTTCAACGTTATTATTTTATTCTTTAATTTTCTATAATAAAATTAGATGATACTTATACTTTGCAGGTACCTACTAAAAAATACACGTGATATAGGGGGGGGGGGGGGGGTTATCTCAAACCTCACCATGTATCACCAAGGGGGAGGGAGGGGTTAAAAAATGCCCAAAAAAACATCACGTGATTAATGGACGGCCCCTGTGAATGCTGTGCACGTCTGTAATTGACGTAAACACTAGTCCATGTCTCTGTTCTCTGTAAATGTTTTTGTTGTTGATGTGGCTTAATAATAAATAATAAGATACCTGCTTCAAAATTGAGTTGCAAGAGTCCACCCGAACAAACATAGTTACATACATACATTGCAAGTTAAATAAAATGTTGTAAAAAAACATCTGCGTGGATTTGAAAAAAATTGTTGATGTCGCATAGGAACTTAGATTTTATTTAATCGAGTCGCGAATTTCTCAAGAAAAATCATGTCAGCCCGAGTCCTACCACTTCACGAATGTAGTTCACAGAACACTATCCTGTTAAAGCTGTACATAGATTTTTTGGCGCGTCGCCAAAATGGGATCGCCGCCATCTTGTTTTTTCTAGTTATTGTTCTAAGCATAACTACAATTTATTGTTTACCAAACAGCGCCCCCCTGTGGCTTTGCTTTCGCTGGGGAAAAGTGGCGCAACAAATTCCCCAGGGTCATTCCGCGGAAATCCGTAACGGCGAATAATATGCTAATAATAAATTAAATATCATAGCTGCATTCTTTTTTTACTTTATATGACATTTCTTACATGTTTTTACGTATGGCGCCGCTATCTAAAAAAGTATAACACCTTTATTTAATTTATTATTGCAATCAACACGCACCAAATGTCCTTACCATTTCCAAACAAAAGTCGGCCTAATTGCGCGGAATGGCCCCCCAGCAGCACAGCTGTCTGTTCAGTTAGAAAATACTTGATTGTATACAATAGGTACTAGGTATGCAAAGTAATTAACATTACAAGACACAGAACATTAAATTAAATTATTAGCCATATTTCAGCTGACCACGCCAATATACCAACAAATACAATAAAACTAAACATTAACATTCCAAACAAAAAAATGCGCTCTCCGCACGACCACTCGCAACGATATTACTTTGCTTGTTTGGCGCCGACTCAAAATTACTAAGGTATACTTGCATTAGTTTAAGAACTTATTTATTAAGGTTAAATAAAAAAGGTTTATTATTTTTGCTTTTTAGTTTTTTGGAGGTTTAATTTTTTTGTTAAAAAGTTTTTATTTTATCATTTTTTGAGGCTATAATTTACTAATTACTACATGCTTAATTTTTTATTACTTTTAAAATAGATACATACCTTACTTTAGATATTATTATTATTTATTATTATTATTAGCCTGTGACGTCCCACTGCAGGGCAAAGGCCTCCCTACTCTCTTTCCACCTCTCTCTGTTCAAAGCTGCTAAGGACCAGTTCTTGTTGAAGGAGTCCAGCTCATCCCGCCATCTCCGTCTGGGCCTGCCACGATGTCGTTTGCCATTAGGAGGGACCCATTGGGTCGTAAGTTTGGCCCACTGTTCATCTGACATGCGGCAGATGTGTCCAGCCCAGTTCCATTTTAGCGTGGCAGCTTTCCAAGTGACATCAGTTATCTTTGTGATGGAACGGATGGTCGTATTCCTAACCCGGTCTGTTAATTTGATATCCAGAATAGGTACTCCGTTCCATAGCCCTCTGGCAAACCTCGAGCGTGGACCTCTGCTAATTTGTCAAAGACCATGTTTGACCACCATATGTGAGGATGGGAAGTATGCACACGTCAATGAGTTTTCTCTTAAGGGACAAAGGAAGATCACCCTTCATTAGGACTTTCATGGCCCAATAGCTCCTCCAGGCATTTTCGGTGCGTCTTGCAACTTCTTTGTTTTGTCTTGTCTGGAAAGAGACTATTTGACCAAGATAGAGATACTCATCAACGTATTCAACCTCCCCACCCCACCCGCCACAGTGATCCTGCGATGCGCGCTGTTCGTCATCAACTTGGTCTTTGACATATTCATCTGAAGTCCGACCTCGGCTTGCCGTGCCAAGATCGTCTAGCATCTGTGTCAACTCGGAGGCTGAAGACGAAAAGAGCACAATATCGTCAGCGAAACGGAGATTAGATAATCTCTTATGGCCGACCATAATGCCCCTTTCCGTCCAGCCCGCTGCCAGCTTTCGGAAGACTTCTGCCAACACAGCTGTGAATAGTTTCGGAGACAGCGGGTCGCCTTGCTTAACTCCTTTCTCTATCTGGAAGGACGGTCCTGTCATGGAACTGATCTTAATCGCTGCAGTGCTGTTCATATAAATAATTTTTAGAAGATTAATGTAAGTGGTGTCTATGTCTTGATTTTGCAGGGCGTTAAAAATTGAGCTATGGGTGATACTGTCAAAAGCTTTTGAATAGTCCACAAAAGCGATATAAAGTGGGAGCTGGAATTCTAGGTGTTTCTCGATAATTTGGTTGATGGAGTGAAGGTGGTCAGTAGTAGAGAGGCCGCGGCGAAATCCGGCCTGTTCGGGAGGCTGTTGTTGGTCTAGTGATCCTGATATTCGGTCTTCGATTACTTTGATAAAGGCTTTGTACAGGTGCGAAATCAGACTGATAGGGCGGTAATTATTAATGTCCGTTTTGTCACCCTTTTTATGGAGGAGGATAATTAATGAGTGGCAAAATTTGTGTGGTAGAATTCCGGTTTTCAAAATGCTGTTGAAGAAATTCGTAATATGTGGAAGAAGAGCTGGCTCTCCTATTCTCAAGGCTTCCGTCGTTATGCCATCGTCGCCTGGGCTCTTGCTGTATTTCATGCCTCGTAGTGCCTTGTGAACTTCCCAACCTGTAAATGGTGGAATGTAATCGGAGCACGAATACGTTGTTGTGTTAGGTTGGAGGGTCGGCTTCTCACTATAAAGATTTCTGTAAAATTCGGTGCAAATATTTAAAATTTTGTCTCTATCGTTCTGCCTCGCACCTGAACAATCCCTAAGACAGGCAATAGTAGGTCGTCCTTTGCTTGAAATTCCCTGTTTTGCTGATTTTAAAGATGTATTTTGTTTCAAAGCAATCTTGATGAGGTGTGTATTGTGGTTTCTTAAATCTTTACGGATACTACGCTTTATAAGTTTATCTGCAGCGGTGTACGCTGTGGTGTACATGGCTAGTTTGTGTCTCTCTTCGATCAGTTGTTTTGTTTGGTAGCTTAATTTACTGTCTTTATATTTGTTTGTTTTTATTTTGTTGCTGACCTTTTTTATAACCTCTTTGATATTGTCATATTGTGTTTGAACATTATCTTCATCTTTTGTTCCTAGTAAAGTAAAACTATTTTTTAAATCAAGTACGAATTGCTCCTGGTTTGCTATGAGTGTGGTTCTGTTTAACTTTTTAATAGAGTTTTTGATTATTTGGGCACGCTCTATTTTTAAGTTGAATTTTAGAGTCATGCGCAAAGGTCTATGGTCGGAACTGAACTTGAAATTATTAAGAGCTTCTACGTTGTTAATCAAATTTTTATGTGAAGAGAGGCAAAAATCTATTTCATTTTTTGTGAATTTAGGTATCCGGAGACTGCCATGTCCATCGACGATGAGACTTTTTATAGAAGTAGCTATTTCCTACGCTTAGGTTTTGACCAAAAGCGAACTGAAGCAGTCTTGTCCCGCGCTCATTTCTCAAGCCTAGTCCGTATGGACCGACTATGTTGCTATTGTCGAGTTCTTGCCTAGCACCAACTTGAAGGCGTTGAAGTCTCCCTGTACGATGGTCCACGCAGTGGCGTAGCGCGCCTTGGCGGGGCCCCGTATAGAAATTTGTTTGGGGGCCCTTAGAAAGGGTACAAATTTCTCACAAAAGAAAAAAAACCGAGTGTGCTTATGACCACACGACTGAAGTGAAACTTCAAACGTATTTGGCTATGAGAGGAAGAGAGAATGAATATGTGCGCGCGCGCTGCTTTCTCTTGATTATATCCCCCACTCAACTCCCGTTCGCCTCGCCCGATCACACTTTTCGTAACGCGTTCACCAGCTTACTCCCCAAGTCAAGCGTGCGTAGTTGCACTTCAAAAAAAAAATGTTTGCATAAAATTAAAAGCAATATTTATTCATCATAATTATCTATCTGTCACGTTTTCCAAAAAAATTATAAACAATTCAAATTAAATACACCTACACTCTCCTTGCCTTTTTTCGGCAAACTGATTTATTAAATCATTTATAGCTGATGATGACTTTAGTTTTTCTAAAGTTTCTGCCTCTGTGGACAATAGTGACAGGTCTGACAGGCGTTCATGTCCCATCGAAGTTCTTTCAATTTTGAAAAACTTCCTTCAGCAGTTTCGGTTGTAACTGGAAGGGTAATTTTTGCTTACGCACATTGGGGGCCCCCGTGGCCCGGGGGCCCCGTATAATTGATACGGCAGATACGGCGGTAGCTACGCCCCTGGGTCCACGTGGCTCGGTTATCGTCCCACGCCTCATTTAGGAGGTCGTAGAATTCTTCAACTTCGTCATCAGAATGGGCTGATGTTGGTGCATAGACTTGAACAATTACTAAGGTTTTCTTGTCGGCTATACAGAATCTAAGAACAGCTATCCTATCTGAGTAAGCTTTGAACTCCAGAATGTGATCCTTCCATTTTCTAGAAACTATAAATCCCACGCCGTATCTACTGGCTGTCCCCCCGCTATAATAAAATATATTTGAATTTCTTTCAAGGGTATCTTCTCCATCTCGTCTTACTTCGGCCAGGCCGATTATGTCCCACTTTATACTTTCCAGTGCATATTCTAGTTCTGTTATCCGTTCTTCCGTTCTAAGAGTCCTGGTGTTTAATGTTAGGATGTGGAGCTTTTCGGAGTCCTTTGAGCATGCTTTGGTCGTCTGACAAAGGGATCCCACCCGGGGATTTTGAGGCCCCTTGGTTCCAGAGAGAGTCTGCCTAATGTCAGTCTCGGCGTCGGCTCTGCTGGAGCCGATGCCGGGTACTTGAGGCGCATTTTTATTCGTGTGTGTCATGAGAGAGTAGGGGTTTAGACAAATTAATCCACCGCGCTTGTCTAGTGCGAGTTGGTGGGTGTACAGTGGACCGCCTGACTGGGTCCGTGGGCGCCGCCTTTGACGCCTGAGACGTTCATCAGCCGCCGCCCTTAGTTGATATCCTGCACTAATATCGACTGTTCCATCCGAGCCTATTTGGGTGTATTTATCCCATAGCCTACAGGTGGCGTTCTACATTTAGTTCAATACTACCTAAATGCACGACAGTTTAAAGTCATATCGAGGACAGAGATAGATATTAACTGTTATATAATCCTACTTTAACTATTATTTTTTGTATAATAAAATACTTAAAAAAACAGGCTTTATATACCAACATAGACACATGCCCTTTATTTTAATTGTAATACACAGCTCAGCATTAAAATCTGTGAATGAACAATAAATCACCCCCATTTTCCCACCCTTGGGGTAGGATTTTTTTTTTTCAAATACCAACTTCGAGGTATGCCCTATCCAATAAAAAAAGAATTATCAAAATCAGACTGCACTGTAAAAAGTTATACGTGATCAAGATCATACATAAAAAAAATAGGTGTATATACGCGTTGAATTGATAACCTCGTCCGTTTTTTCGTCGGTTAAAAAAGGCTCAGGATCAATCAAATGTAACTTAGATACCTACCTATTTAATTTTGTAGATAAGCAATTTCATAATGTTATTTAGTAGTCGAGCAAGACAAGTTACGTCGTTATTGCTATATTATTTCCAGCAGTATGAAGCTATTTTATGCGATATAGAATTATGAACCATAACAGGAGCACCGTTACCTACGTATGTACCTCAAAGCACAGCTGTACCTAGTAGTGATGCAGAGCTGTGGGCTTGCGCGTGCGCAGCTAATTGGCCGGACTTCGTAACGCCCCAGGAGGCGGGCTACTGGCAGCAGTGGTCGGGGGAAGCGCAGGTGGAGCTAGAGCGGTGCGTCACTTCAATGACAGACTACGACGCACGGTGTGTTAGAAAGCCCGATTTTGTTACATGCCCTTTTTATTACAGAAATCGATAGTATTTATCATTTTAAGCACTACAGTCAAAGTCCGGCATCGATACGACTTGTAGATGTTTTTTAAAAAAATCTCAAAGTTGCTGTATAACCGGGCCATGAAAATAATAAAAAAAAATATATAAAAAAAACCAGCCTACATATTTAAATTTCCATTATAATTACTAATCAAACTTATAATACCTAACCATCTGACAAGTTTTCGTGTCTGTATTGCAAATAGATCGCGAAATATTAATATTTTTATGTTTTTTACTTTTTATTTAATTTCTTGGCAATAATGCGGTATTAGATGGAGATATTTGACCAGACGATTGTCAACATGTATGTCTATCGACATTATTAAAACCACAATCTAATTCAGCGTTATTTAGAAGTTATGAGAATTTTCAGTTATATCCGGATTTTTTTGTACTAGGGTTGTCACTTTAACCAGAATTTTAAATTTAATATTTTTTATAATTTTGAGTTTAGCTGAAAGAAGTCGTATATATTATCGATTAATTATCTTTATATGTGCATTTACCAATAACTGAAACTATACCCATGGGCACTCTTATTCTTTGATTCTTTCGCTCTAGACAAAATCAAACTGGTTGCTAATTTAATTGTAATTTTTTTTTTAATTAGTTTTTACATACATTACTCACACCATGACTTATTACTTGTATTTTTTTTTTTTTTTATATAAAAATCGTTTTGCTTGTACCATGTTTGTAAATATGTGAGCACCATGTATCTATCAGATAATTAATTTATATGTCATGGTTTCGTTTTTAATTCTTTTACCTTTTGTGGTATAGTAATTTTATTTTAGGTGCATCGTCCTCACATGTTATTATATAATTAATGTACCCATGCAAAATATTGTACCTAAAACATTTTAAAAGAGTAACGGTGGAGTTTCTTGCCCATTCTTCTCCATACGAAAACTACCTTTTGGAATGGGCGACTAGAATCAATTCTATTTTAAGATAATTTTTGACTTTCAAAAGTGCCTTTTTTGTGCCTATTTGAAATAAATGCTTTGACTTTGACTTTGACTTTAGTCCGCCTGGGTGGGTACCACCGACTCGTCTATTTCTGCCGCCAAGCAGTAGTGTTGGACTATTGTGTTTTGGTTTGAAGGACAGTTAGCCAGCAAAATTATAGGCACGTGAGACAGAACACACCTTAAAGTCTCAGGGTAGGTAACTGCCGTCTCATTTATACTTGCGCGACATGTCTAGAGGGACGATAGGTGGTATAGGCGACGATGACCGCTTATAACTTTAAGTTTGCTAAAACCAGTTAATGCGAAAAATGTTCTAGTGGATGATCATTCGTCATTCACTGAACATGATGAAGATACTTTAATTATTCAAAATGAAAACCAAGATTTATAATTTTTCAGTTTTTTGTAAATATTTTTAGTTTTTACAACCCGGATAAAACTTGACATTTTCGAATGTGACAACCCTGCACGGTGTGTTAGAAAGCCCGATTTTGTTACATGCCCTTTTTATTACAGAAATCGATAGTATTTATCATTTTAAGCACTACAGTCAAAGTCCGGCATCGATACGACTTGTAGATGTTTTTTAAAAAAATCTCAAAGTTGCTGTATAACCGGGCCATGAAAATAATAAAAAAAAATATATAAAAAAAACCAGCCTACATATTTAAATTTCCATTATAATTACTAATCAAACTTATAATACCTAACCATCTGACAAGTTTTCGTGTCTGTATTGCAAATAGATCGCGAAATATTAATATTTTTATGTTTTTTACTTTTTATTTAATTTCTTGGCAATAATGCGGTATTAGATGGAGATATTTGACCAGACGATTGTCAACATGTATGTCTATCGACATTATTAAAACCACAATCTAATTCAGCGTTATTTAGAAGTTATGAGAATTTTCAGTTATATCCGGATTTTTTTGTACTAGGGTTGTCACTTTAACCAGAATTTTAAATTTAATATTTTTTATAATTTTGAGTTTAGCTGAAAGAAGTCGTATATATTATCGATTAATTATCTTTATATGTGCATTTACCAATAACTGAAACTATACCCATGGGCACTCTTATTCTTTGATTCTTTGGCTCTAGACAAAATCAAACTGGTTGCTAATTTAATTGTAATTTTTTTTTATTAGTTTTTACATACATTACTCACACCATGACTTATTACTTGTATTTTTTTTTTTTTTTTATATAAAAATCGTTTTGCTTGTACCATGTTTGTAAATATGTGAGCACCATGTATCTATCAGATAATTAATTTATAAGTCATGGTTTCGTTTTTAATTCTTTTACCTTTTGTGGTATAGTAATTTTATTTTATGTGCATCGTCCTCACATGTTATTATATAATTAATGTACCCATGCAAAATATTGTACCTAAAACATTTTAAAAGAGTAACGGTGGAGTTTCTTGCCCATTCTTCTCCATACGAAAACTACCTTTTGGAATGGGCGACTAGAATCAATTCTATTTTAAGATAATTTTTGACTTTCAAAAGTGCCTTTTTTGTGCCTATTTGAAATAAATGCTTTGACTTTGACTTTAGTCCGCCTGGGTGGGTACCACCGACTCGTCTATTTCTGCCGCCAAGCAGTAGTGTTGGACTATTGTGTTTTGGTTTGAAGGACAGTTAGCCAGCAAAATTATAGGCACGTGAGACAGAACACACCTTAAAGTCTCAGGGTAGGTAACTGCCGTCTCATTTATACTTGCGCGACATGTCTAGAGGGACGATAGGTGGTATAGGCGACGATGACCGCTTATAACTTTAAGTTTGCTAAAACCAGTTAATGCGAAAAATGTTCTAGTGGATGATCATTCGTCATTCATTGAACATGATGAAGATACTTTAATTATTCAAAATGAAAACCAAGATTTATAATTTTTCAGTTTTTTGTAAATATTTTTAGTTTTTACAACCCGGATAAAACTTGACATTTTCGAATGTGACAACCCTGGCTAAAATAGAAAAATTCTCATAACTTCTAAATAACGCTGAATTAGATTGTGGTTTTAATAATGTCGATAGACATACATGTTGACAATCGTCTGGTCAAATATCTCCATCTAATACCGCATTATTGCCAAGAAATTAAATAAAAAGTAAAAAACATAAAAATATGAATATTTCGCGATCTATTTGCAATACAGACACGAAAACTTGTCAGATGGTTAGGTATTATAAGTTTGATTAGTAATTATAATGGAAATTTAAATATGTAGGCTGGTTTTTTTTATATATTTTTTTTTATTATTTTCATGACCCGGTTATACAGCAACTTTGAGATTTTTTTAAAAAACATCTACAAGTCGTATCGATGCCGGACTTTGACTGTAGTGCTTAAAATGATAAATACTATCGATTTCTGTAATAAAAAGGGCATGTAACAAAATCGGGCTTTCTAACACACCGTGCGACGTTTGAGCGAAATAAAATCTCCTCGAAAGAAAATCACGCGAGCAACCGTGTTGTAGAGATGTTGTATTAGGGTAATTTTTAGGTCCTCCCCTGTGAGCTCTCGCATTGTCGAGGCGGGGGGGCTCAGTAGCCTGGCTTGGTCACCCACGGTGATGAGAAGAGGAACCCAAGGACTGTGAGCTCTCACATTGTCGAGGCGGGGGGGGCTCAGTAGCCTGGCTTGGTCACCCACGGTGATGAGAAGAGGAACCCAAGGAGGGGCCACCGTGAAGTTTTAGTGGGTTTGAGTCCCACATAACTGCACATCTCCCCGTAGTAGTGCAGAATGCATGAGCATTTCTCCATGTTAAAAAATAAAATGGGGTAATTTTTAGGTAATCCTATTACCGGTAAACTGAGGTTACTTTGATCAATTTTGAACTTTAATTGACTGTAATTTTTGAATGTGTGGTTCTAAAAAAAATATAAAAAAAATGTAATAATCGGTTTTTATAGTTCTCTCTGTAAAAGTAAAAAAAAATCAAAACAATCGATGAGTTTTTCAGAAAAAAAAAATAAAACAAAGTGATAAAAGTTAAAATGATTCTGGGGTTACTTTGGAACCCCCCGTTTTTAACATAGAATCTGAAAGTAGCCCCAATAAATAATTTTATCTGGTAAAAATCGGTATTGATAAAAAACTTACCTTTTTTTTGCATGAAACAACGTGTCATCACCAGCGCACCCGCAAAAAGGATTGTGACAGTTTACCAGTGTAGTGTAGTCATCCGAAAAAAAAATTCTACCAAAATTAGTTCCGTTTTACGCAATTTGCAATTTTATGTCGATAAGAAGTTTCTATCAAATTAACCCCGTGATTCAAAGTAACCCCGGTTTACGGTATTGAATATATTAGTTATCGCATATTATGATACTGTTACGTAATAGTCCATTATGATACACGTGTGCTATGTTGAACGCGATAAAGAAGCCGCGAGTATAAGGCGAATGGGTAGTTGTAGCCCGCGAAATTCAATTTTTCTTACGTTTTTTGCAATTTTCAGGTCAGTGTCAGGTTGTATCTTGATCAAAATATGATTCGCGACAATAACAGGTACGTATTTACAGAATTATAATAATTAGAATCATTAATACATCTTTCTAAGTTAGATTTCTACCGTTAAGAACAAATCTCGTATGGAAAAGTGTTGGTGGTAGAAATCTAACTTAAAGAGATATATTAATGATTCTAATGACTATGATTCTGTAAATACATGTCTATTATAGTCGCGAATCATATTTGGATCAAGATACAACCTGACACTGATCTATAAATTGCAAAAAACGTAAGAAAATTTAAATTTCGCGGTCTACCATGGCACATTCACCATAATGATCAATGCACACGCGTTAAATCCTATTATTGAATATATTAGTTATCGCATATTATGATACTGTTACGTAATAGTCTATTATGATACACGTGTGCTATGTTGAACGCGATAAAGAAGCCGCGAGTATAATGATCAATGCACACGCGTTACGACGTTTTTCAACACACTTGCGAGGAATAAAACAGACTTGTATTGTTAAATATTAACTTGTATGGAAACTGGTGCGCTGGGTTTGTTTTTCCGCGCGCCGCGCTAGCGTGCGCGCGCAGGTTTACCTACACCTGCGCGCGCATTGCTGGCGCGGCGCGCGTTTATTTACGCCAAAACCGATAAACAGCCTATAGAAAAAATATAATAAACACAAAATAATGTTTAGACTGATCGTAGTGTTGTCGTATGTCAAATTGTAGTTTAGTTAGTATGGAATTAGAAAGTACTATTGGCATAGAGAAATATACATTAATTCAGTGAGAATCCGCAATAATAGAACTCCAGTGGTCTTTTTCGTTTGGTTCCGGGAGGGACGACGGACAATTTAAGGTGAATGCGCAGTGGTAGACCGCGAAATTCAAATCTTACGTTTTTTGCAATTCGCAGGTCAGTAATTCAGTATCAGGTTGTATATTGATTAAAATGTGATTCGCGACTATAATAGATATGTATTTACAGAATTAGAATCATTAATAGTCATTAGAATAGTCATTATATTTATGTTAGATTTGTTCCATAAGAGATTTCTTATGGCACAAATCTAACTTAGCAAGATGTATTAATGATTCTAATGATTATAATTCTGTAAACGTACCTGTTATAGTCGCGACTGTCGCAAATCATATTTTGATCAAGATACAACCTGACACTCCTGAAAATTGCAAAAAACGTAAGAAAAATTGAATTTCGCGGGCTACAACTGCGCATTCATCTTAAGGTAAATAAATTTTAGTTGATTTTGGGACCAAGGACAATTCATCTAATTAAAAAAAAAAATATGGCTCGGGGATTCCTTTTGGCAATAAGTCTCTTTGTAGAGATTAAAAAAAACGCACCTGTCCGACCTCCGACTAGTAAAAAATAGTTAAATAGTTATCTGAGGCATTATAGCACTAGTGCCGTAACGTAAAGAAAAAGCACGCGTTTTTAATACACTGCATTATGGACCTAAAAGCGGTTCATTAAAAGCCATTTTACGAGCGAGTGTGTTGAAAAATCCATTTCTTATGTGGATCTGAGTAATTTCTAGCTTGCACTGTGTTTCCAATAGCGAAATCAGTTGGGGTTTCCCTGAGTTAGGTTTACATCGATCCTATGAGAACATTACACGTAAATGGGTTCTCACTTCTCCAAACATGTCGTCAATTAAATGACATAACAAGGCAAAATTGAGGATTTTTAAGATTGTATTGTAAAGATAAAAAATAATAATCTGTGTTTCCACCATTGACACGAATCACACAATCACAGCGATTTGGCATGCTTAAAATTAGTTCATCAAAATCACTTTGAGGAATGGCCGCCCACGTTCTTTCTAACAAGTCAAAATGTTGTTGTGGGGTATGCACGGCATCCACACTCGGCAGAGCCCTTCTTTGGAGCATATCCCATGCGTGCTCAATTGGGTTGAGGTCTGGCGATTGAGCAGGCCACGGCAGAACGTTGATGCGAGCATCGGCAAGATTCGTGTTACCTACGACTCTAGCCGTGTCTGGAACACTGGACGTGCATTGTCGAGCATTAGTCGAAAGTGTCGAAACCAAAGACATTAAAATTATAATATCTTAAATCTCTTTGGTCGAAACGAATTACCCAACAACCGCCTTCGCAAACGTTCTTGACGTCCAGACGTCCTCCTAACTCGAGTACGTCTTGTATCCGGCTTCATACCGAAACGAGCTTCATCGGAAAAGCAACACAACGCCAGTATTCTTCCTCCCAATTTCTGGTTCGCGAGCCCATTGTAAACGGGCCCTACGATTGCGGGGTGCTACAGGTGGAGCTGTCAGCGGCCTTCGGGAACGCAGACCCACTTCACGTAAACGATTTCGGATGGTTTAGTCACTTATAAGCAAGCCTGAAAAGCTGTGGAGCCTCGTAGCCAACATTATGGCGGTCATAGTACGATTCCGTCGAGCAGTATTTTGAATGTACCGGTTCTGTCTGCAAGTGGTGATGCGAGATCGTCCTCCATGCCGCTCGGCCACGTTGCCCGTGATACAATAGCGTGTCCAGAGGCGGCTTATGACGCTCTGTGTAGTGCCAAGAGCGACAGCCACAGTACGTTGCCTGGAACCAGCTTGCAACATTCCGACGACTCTCACCATCTCTTCTCCTGTCAAATGATGTCGCTCCATATCGATGCGAGTTTTTTCAGTTCCGATGATGCAGAAATTGTGTATTGGTTTTGTAAAAACGCTATTATACACTTTTATGGGTTGGGGGGAGGGTTTTTGGGTTTTATAGGTTACTAGCAGCTCCCCGCGGTTTTACCCGCATAAGAGTAATCCCGTGGGAAAATCGGGATAAAAACTATCCTATGTCCTTTCCCGGGACTCAAATTATTTCTATACCAAATTTCATCTAAATCGGTTCGGCGGTTTAGGCGTGTAAAGGTAACATACAGACAGACAGACAGAGTTACTTTCGAATTTATAATATTAGTATGGATAGGAATCCTGATTGACAGTTGATTTTCTATTTTTAATCAAAACGTGAAATTAACTAAAAAGAATCAATAACGATCCAAAAAAGTTAAAATAATAATCCTCAATTGCGGCGATACTCTAAAACGTACTTGATCCCTAGACACTTTTGATGTGTGTAGTTCAAAAAAAGTGATATTTCAGTTTTCGAACGGGCAAACACACATCGCGACTAAGAACACCTGTGAAATCGTGTTGTTATTAATTCTTAGTTCGGGCTGCAAACTAACCTCATGTTCGTAGGGGATACGGACTTGGGAACGCCCGGCGCCCGTAACTTTGGCCGGAACTACAGATTTCATGCTTAGGGAGTAGACCCCTGGTTCGGCAGTTTACGAATAAAACAACACGGTCTTGAAACAATTATATTAAATAATCTAGTCTAGTCTACAGCAATACAAATATTATAATTATTACAACTATACCTACTTAATTATTTAAAGACGGCCAATAAGTAATTATATCGCGGCGGGTGTCATACTTATGTTCTTAGATGGCGCAAAATAGTTTAAGAACAAAATAACACCTTTATTTACAATTCCTAATAGTCGCCGAACATCGGAGAACTCAACTAGATGTCATTACCAGAAAATCAATGCAAACGGAGTCAGCCTCGGGTGCAGATGAGACCGGCGCGGAGCGGCCCCATCATAACCGCTTGAGCACGCGCCGCGTCGCCTTGCCCGACGCGCCCCCGGGGCCCCCGGGGCCCGCGCGCCGCTCGCGCTTGGCCTGGGGCCCGCTGTCGCCCGGCTCCGCGGCTGCGCTGCCGGGCTCGGGGCCGCCTTCCTGCAGACATGCAGACCGTTAGTGTGCGCTGCGGACACAGTGACACTGTGTGGCGACTGGGGCGAGACTCACCCGGCGCCGGTGAGGCACGGGCGCGGCTACGGGCGCGCGCGCGTGGATATCGGTGAGCAGCTTGGCGCGCGCGAAGTAGTCGTCGTAGCGGTCCCGCAGCAGCGCGGCCGCCTCGGCGTTGAGCGCGGACTCGGCGTTGGGCGCGATGAGCAGGCACTTGACGGCCAGCAGCGCGTGCTCTAGGCCCAGCTCGGGTCGCCAATCGCGCTTCAGCGTGTTGACGCACACCTCGCCCGAGTCCACGGCCACGTTGGGGTGGAAGAGCTTGGTGAGGAAGAAGGCGCGCGGCGGCGCGGCCGGGAACTCGCGGCCCAGCACCAGCCGAACGCGAAACGTGCCGCCGAAGTACGGCGTGCCCGCTGCGGGACAGACACACACATTACTACTCAGTAGGGACTCATCCGCTCAGCTAAACCAGCCCGCTTGCATCACAAACAAAACAACAACAAAATCAGCTGTTCCCTACATTTATGTTCGCATAACTCGTCAAAATGTAGGGAACAGCTGATTTTTTTGTCGCGATTTCATTATTGGTCTCATAGTAAAAGTTGTTCATAATGATAAGTACAATGACCCCTTAAGAGGAAAACAGTGATTAAAGGGGTTTGAAGGTTTTGGCCCTAAAATCAGCCGCCATTTTGATTTTTTTTCAGAATCGCGGTGCACAACAAAAGTTATATATTTAGATAGAGGACACTTACACAAACAAAAAATGTTATGTAACATAATATCCTAAAGCGTCACGTTTCGAAGTTATTCACCAAAATATAAGTCGAAAACAACAAGGATTTTTTTGTTTTTTTTCCCTCTAGGTAAGCATATTGAACTATTGAGGTAATAGAAACGTTATGAAATCTTTATGGAGAAGAAACAAACGAAGAATAGACATTTTTTAAATAAATAATTAAACACCGCAATTTATAGTTTGTTTTTTAATCCCAGAGACTAATCTGACAAGTGTAATGTCAAACTTCTATACTAAAAAAAACGCAAACACAAAGGACTTAAATGTCAGGTTAGTCTCTGGGATTAAAAAACGAACTATAAATTGCAGTGTTTAGTTATTTATTTAAAAAATGTCTATTCTTCGTTTGTTTCTTCTCCATAAAGATTTCATAACGTTTCTATTACCTCAATAGTTCAATATGCTTACCTGGAGAGAAAAAAAACAAAAAAATCCTTGTTGTTTTCGACTTATATTTTGGTGAATAACTCCGAAACCTGACGCTTTAGGATATTATGTTACTAGCTGCGCCCCGCGGTTTCACCCGCGTACGGCGTAACTTTCGATCCCGTGGGAATATCGGGATAAAAACTATCCTATGTCCTTTCCCGGGACTCAAACTATCTCTATACCAAATTTCATCGAAATCGGTTCAGTAGTTTAGGCGTGAAGAAAAGACAGACAGACAGACAGAGTTACTTTCGCATTTATAATATTAGTTTGGATATTACATTTTTGTTTGTATAAGTGTCCTCTATCTAAATATATAACTTTTGTTGTGCACCGCGATTCTGAAAAAAAATCAAAATGGCGGCCGACCTTAGGGCCACTTTCCATACAAAAATCTTCAAACCCCTTTCACAGTGTATATACTATTTTGCCCGCTTATCTCCAAAGTTTGCTAAGCAAAAAATGTGAAATAAATCTACTTGATGGAGTTTAATGTAAATATTACAGGAAAAATTAATGGCCAGTTTTTCAGTAATCAGCAAAAACCCTTCACAAACAAACTTACTAATGCAGTCCCGAGCAATGATAATTTAAAAGAAAGAAACACAAAAAAATACACAATCATCATTTGCCTAGCCTGTTCCAAACTATTTTGGGGTTGACTTCCAGTTTAACCAGATGCAGTTGAACACGGCAAGCATAGCATAATAAGATCGATCAACCTGTGTGGCTGTTATTGCTTAGCCACTGTTCTTTATTTATTTCTATTATTGCTTATAAAATTTGAACAAAGTAGAAGCTGAACGGAAATTTCTTTAAAAAAATCCTATGATTACTTTTCCGAGAAAAAGTATTTATAGGATTTTTCTCTAAAGAGGGGCACTGCCCATGGTGTGTGAGTCTGATTCGATCATTTCCTGTTTTATAAATACACAGAACTGTGTGCTTACAGTTAGCAACTTCAAACTGAACTGTAACACCTTCATAATCATCACATACAATTTGAATTTGGTCTATAGTTCGGACATGAATATTGTATTGTTATACAATTAAAGAGATTATGAGTAGTGGCACTACATGTACCTATTCTAACAACTATTTACCACTGCAGGTGTGAATTGAACCTTATTGTTTAAATACCTGCTGTATTTGAACAGTAATACAATAAACTAAAGCTACAACATATTCAGTAGCAGTTGATGTGGTGACATTAGCTGTTGTTCTAAACTGGGACAACAAGTCAACATTAAAAAATGGGCACTACTTTGGTATGTGTCACTTACAGTTGCCTACCACAAAACAGACAATAAACACAAAGTATTTTTAATACCAATGTTTCTTATCAGGCTCACAACAGTAAGTCAAGTACGGACTGCTTGAGTAACGCCCGGTATTTTGAAACAAAACCCCTAAGACGACCCACTGACCAAATCCAGTTGAAATCTTGTGACCAAGGTGAGAGTTATAATACGACAGGGGGTTGTGTGTGATGTGCGGTGCGTACCGGGCCCCTCCATGGTCGCCACCACGTCAGTCAGGTCGTCGTCGCGCAGCAGCAGCTTCATGCCAGCGGGCGGACACGCCGCCAGGCGCCGCAGCTCCCGCGCCACGCCGCGCAGCGTCTGCGGGCACACGTTTTCTACGTTGGACATGCCGCCGCCGCCACTCAGACCGTCTACCGCACCCGCGCCGAGAGCCCCGCGAGCCTATAGCTGAGCCGAGCTGCTCTGAACGCTCAAGCCGAGATCTTGTACTTCCCGGACACCATAGCTCTACACTTAGAACGCTCTATTGGTGACTTCGATTCTGAATTGCAAATTATACTAAACGACAAACACGATATTTTACAGGAAATATATTAATGATCGAAGCAACCCTGTAATATTTAGAAACAGCGTAAAATCACTATTTCTCTTGACAATATTAACTTCTACCACAGCTTCTACTTCTAACGAATACGAATTCACAACGAACTTCAATTCCATCAAATCAATGTAGGGATGTCATTCAACAAACTACCACCAACAACCGAGAAACAGTGTTGCCGTTAGGACAATCTAGTTTGTGGCCACATGTAAGAAAAAAGTTGCCAGTTTTGCAAAAAAATCTCTATCAAAATTCTGCTACAAGTGGCTAAAGTTCTTTTGGCCTGTTACTGCTATCCAATTACTATTGATAAATATTACAATTTAGGCATGGGGGATAAATGGGTTAAATAAAATAATCTTAATACTTGGTATTTAACATTTATTAAAAGCTGATTAAAATAAAACGTACAGTGAAACATATTGTCATTTAGTTTAAAATTAAAAATCAATTTCAAAGTCTACAATGTCATCTGGAGATTCAGTAATCTCTCCGTCAATGGATGATGATGTGGATGGTATTTCAGTTTGTTTTACCGATTTGACCGTTTTTGTGACTTTATTTAAAACTTCAGGTGGCAAAACATAATTGTGGCAAAACATAATTGTGGCAAGCTTTTTTTAATATTTTTAATTGGTTTCTAATCATAATTATCGAATTAAGTGTTAATGCACACAGTCTGTTTCTTAATTTATTTTTTACAGTGTTCATCACGCTAAAGAGCCTTTCCACTTCCACGTTAGAATGAGGAAGGGACAATACAGCTATAGCCAAGTCAGCTATTTCTTGGAATGTATTAACTCCTGCTGCATTCTTATATTTTAAAACTTGAGCCCAGAACTTAACACTGTCTCCTGAACTGTCCCATTCTGTGAAATGAATAGTTTTCCACTGTTGAACAATTTTTTAATTTTAAGCCAGAAGTGGCTAGATTTATTTTGGTGGCTAAAATGGTTTTCTATGTGGCTAAAACCGTTGAAAATCCGCTAGATCTAGCCACAAAGTGGCTAAAACGGCAACACTGCCGAGAAACAATTTAAAATAAAAAAAAAATATCTAATCTATGGTTATAAGGCCATTGACAAAATTAGAGTAAAGTCGACTAAATGATAAATGATTTATTGTTTATTTATGTAAGTAGGTTTATACAAACACTTTTACACGTCAATCATATTTTTTTTAAGCTAGATGAGGTCGGCGTTTCCTATCTGACAACTCTGAGAAGAAAGGCCGAAACAAACTCAGAGGTCACAGTCTCTTTTAAAGTCCAGACAAAATCTTGGTCAGATCATGTGAAAATGGTCTTTTGAGGAAAGAACCATACAGATTGAGCGGACCTGTCCAGTCAGTGCACGCATTTGTCAAAAATCGTGCAGCTCAACTCAGAACTTGAGGAGTTCAACGATTCGACGAACAATACCAAAGCAAGGACATTTGGGTAGGCCGCTATTAATTTATTTTTACGGATTCTAATCTGCTGCAGCGCTGCGGCTGCTGGGTGGAAAGTTACAGTGGAAAATTCGCTCGAAAACTGCATAATTCAACTATAGTCCATTTACTATAGCATTAGACAGAAGTTAAAAAAGGCTCTTTTAGGGGCACACTTTGTAATAAAAGTACGACAAACATTGTTACAGTCAAGATTGATATGGAGTTAAATATAATCAATTTAAATAACAACAGTCACACATAATTGTATTAATTTAACCTATCTACCTTCTGAAATTACAAGGCTTTCATTTAATACTATTTAGTTTTTACGTAAAATATTGTCGTGTCAATGTTTAAAAAAACTGAAAAGCTAAAAACAAGCCCATTTTAAATTAAATAAAAGTTGGAAGCAGGCGGGACCCATTTGAGTTTGAAAATATAAAAATGGTATGGGTCCCGCCTGCTTCCAACTTTTATTTAATTTAAAATGGGCTTGTTTTTAGCTTTTCAGTTTTTTTTAAAGTTTATGTTTTTTACCGCAGTCGGGTTTTTTGATTTTTTAAATTTAATTTTTTTATTTTATTCTTTTGAGTTATGAGTTGTAAATCCCACTTAAGTGTGATAGTTTTCCTTTAAACTTCGTAATATATAGGTACTACTGCCGTAACATTTAAATTTCTAACTACAACTGTTTAGTTGGTAGAGGGGGGGACGGATAAGTATGATATAATTACAAAACCTCTAATATTTACAAGATATAACAACTGAACCTATAATTTTATTTGATACTAGCTTCTGCCCGCGACTTCGTTCGCGTGAAATTTCTTATTCCCTCGACCCATCTCGTCGTATTGCATCACTTGCCCGCGTCTCCGCTTTTGCTCGGCTCCTAAGGGCCATAGTGTGACGTTAAATAGCCTATAGCCTTCCTCAAGCAAATGCAAGAAGAATTTTTCAAATCCGACTAGTAGTTCCAGAAATTAACTCCTACATACAAACTTATAACCAAAATTTACCTCTTTATAATATTCGTATAGATAAATAAGGCTACACTATAGAATGTTAAATAATATGGAAATTTCAACATGTATTTTTGGTCAAAGTCAAAGTCAAAGCATTTATTTCAAATAGGCACATAAAAGGCACTTTTGAACGTCAAAAATTATCTTAAAATAGAATTGATTCTAGTCGCCCATTCCAAAAGGTAGTTTTCGTATGGAGAAGAATGGGCAAGAAACTCCACCGTTACTCTTTTAAAATGTTTTAGGTACAATATTTTGCATTTTTGGTGTATGCTTTGTTGGTTGTCCTTAAATAAATAAATAAAAAAAAAGATCAGTTAATATAATAAACGATTGATATAATTATAATGTAACTAATTTATATAAGAATAACAGACAATTAATATAAAATCATTTGATATACCACTCAATACACATAAAACCTATTTAGTCTAATATGATAAAAACTTTTTTTTTCATCCTATGTCATCCTATGTCGACGGAGCCCCGCTTCGCGGGGCCCCTATTTCTGTGTAAAGGGTTTAAAGTAACCTAATCAAACCGAACCTCGGGGTGCCCTTCGCTCGCCCTTGCATCCTATGTCGACGGAGCCCCGCTTCGCGGGGCCCCTATTTCTGTGTAAAGGGTTTAAAGTAACCTAACCAAACCGAACCTCGGGGTGCCCTTCGCTCGCCCTTGCATCCTATGTCGACGGAGCCCCGCTTCGCGGGGCCCCTATTTCTGTGTAAAGGGTTTAAAGTATCCTAACCAAACCGAACCTCGGGGTGCCCTTCGCTCGCCCTTGCATCCTATGTCGACGGAGCCCCGCTTCGCGGGGCCCCTATTTCTGTATAAAGGGTTTAAAGTAACCTAACCAAACCGAACCTCGGGGTGCCCTTCACTCGCCCTTGCATCCTATGTCGACGGAGCCCCGCTTCGCGGGGCCCCTATTTCTGTGTAAAGGGTTTAAAGTAACCTAACCAAACCGAACCTCGGGGTGCCCTTCGCTCGCCCTTGCATCCTATGTCGACGGAGCCCCGCTTCGCGGGGCCCCTATTTCTGTGTAAAGGGTTTAAAGTATCCTAACCAAACCGAACCTCGGGGTGCCCTTCGCTCGCCCTTGCATCCTATGTCGACGGAGCCCCGCTTCGCGGGGCCCCTATTTCTGTATAAAGGGTTTAAAGTAACCTAACCAAACCGAACCTCGGGGTGCCCTTCACTCGCCCTTGCATCCTATGTCGACGGAGCCCCGCTTCGCGGGGCCCCTATTTCTGTGTAAAGGGTTTAAAGTAACCTAACCAAACCGAACCTCGGGGTGCCCTTCGCTCGCCCTTGCATCCTATGTCGACGGAGCCCCGCTTCGCGGGGCCTCTATTTTTGTGTAAAGGGTTTAAAGTAACCTAACCAAACCGAACCTCGGGGTGCCCTTCGCCCGCTCTTGCATACTACGTCGTCTATTGCGTTCGTTGAGTTCGGGTGCGGTAACGGTAACGGAAATAATTCGGAAGCCACGAAGCCACGAAGGCTTTCTAACCTAAGCTGTCCGAGTCGGATCGCTCTGAATCGGGGTGTTAACCATAATGACGGAATCAATATATATTTAAACTATAGACCTAATGATTTTCGATTAAATAAACGTTATATCCAATAACGTTATACGAAGTAAGTTTTAGAGTAGGTATATAAATGTTATATGTAAAGAAATTATATCAACAGTTGGTATATCTCACGTTTATTATATCTTGTGAACGTTATTGAAATGAAAATATACCAAATAACTCTATACCTACGATATGAGACGCGCCCGGGGGGGACACTTGATTCTAACGAAAATTGGTACTTTAAAGCTTGATAAGTCACGAACGGTTTACTTAATCAAAAAACGGTCTTCCCAAACCACTAATATTTTTGAAAGACCTATTCAACGATACCCCACTTGACATAGTTTGTTGACTTTCATTTTTTTCATTTTCACAATATGGCGTCCAGTAGTCGCCATATTGAATTTTCACTAACGTCATGTCTTTAGTGACACTCGCCGGACTAAGAGGAATCGATGAACGTGTGAATCATAAAAATCGGCCCAGGCGTTTGGTCTGTGTAGTGCTTCAAAGGAACATACAAACATACATACATACATACATACATACATAGGCTGATAAACACATTACCACTCCTTTGCGTCGCGCAGTCGGGTAAAAATCTAAAAGAAGCAGGGGTGAACAGTACCGGGAACGTTTTTCACGTCACTATAACTCTACCAAATCTAAAATGTAACTTATTCCGTTCATAAGTTGTGGCAGCACGTGCTTTTTTAATTTAGTCGGTTTATATAAAGTTGTTTTTAATAAACTGATTGTTACTAAAAATTGTGTTATTTCATGTACCTATCCAAGCATCGTGACGAGTAGATAGATAGAATATGCTTCATTGTATGCCATACATTGTTACTTACAAAACAAGCACGTACATTATTTATTAAAATTGTTTGAACTTAACTTGAAAATAAAAGGTTTCGTACTCCTGCTTCTGCGAGCCTCTTTTTTCTAATGTTATAATAAATGGACTATAGGTGCATCGAAATGTGAAATAAAAGTCTACCATCTCCTCTCCAAGGAGTTTGATAATAACTGGTGACATTTTGATTTAAAATAAATAAAACACGTGCACTCATTAAGTCAACTCATTACGTTCGTTCGATTACATCTAACACGCTGCCGCGCTGGATTCGCTCATGATGGTGTGTGAATAGTTTGAACAATAATAACAAAAATAGTACTTATAGCAAAAACCTACATTCTATTTGACAATTCTATGAACTTTGACGTTCGAAAAGTGCTGATACCAAAGACATTAAAATTATAGCTGATACTCAGCCGTGTTCTCAGTCTAATTTGAATAATAGAGTGCCCGCAAAATAAGTCTGCGTGCGGCCGAAATCGGAACTAATCGTTTGCCACCATTTGCCGCCATCTTGACGTGTTCATTAGGTATTCGTTTTCAAAATAAATAATCGCCATCATTATGCTGAAACTGATTAAAAGTGATGGTAGGGAAACGTGCTTTTGAAAAAGAACGAGATAAAAATGGGCCTACGGTACCGTTTTCCAAAGTTAGAAGTCGCGGCTAAGTACTCTTAGCTATTCTGTGGTCGCGGTGAATAGAATAGAATAGAATAGAATAGAATAGAATACTCTTTATTATGTACACCATATAAATTACAGACATAAATATAGAAAACTTTACAATGGGTGACACAATGGGCGGTCTTATCGCTAAGAGCGATCTTTTAAAGACAACCTTTGGATGGATTAAAAACGGGAAGGACAGACAAATACTGTAGGTAGTCTGTGGTGCAGTGCTTATTTGACAGGTAATTTTTAGGGCTGCCATAACAATAAAACTCTCCTATATATTCGTACCAGCGGTGCCTAACGGTGTTGGTTTTTGGTTCAATTAGAAAAAAGTAGGAGACAAATATTTATAATATGGTATGATGTAGCAGTTGTTGGCGGATTGAAGTATGCCGAATTGCCAATTCATTTAAGAAAATATTATGTAAGAAAAAATTTACATCTTTTTAATAAAATAAGCGATAGACATAACTTTAATACAAGAAATAAAGATAAAATACATCAACCATTTTTCAGATTAGCCAAAGTACATTCATCTTTTATGGGGTACTGTGTTAAATGTTACAATAAAATACCTTGTGATATATTGCAATTAAATGAAAGAAAATTTAAAACTCATATTAAACGTACACTTTGTAAACAAGCATACTATAAATTAGAAGATTATATCCAAGATAAGAACGCTTGGAAACATGCTGGTCCTGCTCCATAGGACAAATCTAGAGTCTAGACAAAATCAAACTGGTTGCTAATTTAATATTGTAAATTTTTTTATTCTTTTTTTTTACATTTATTACTGACACCCTGACTTATTACTTGTATTTTGTTTTTTAATTAAAATCGTTTTGCTTGTACCATGTTTGTAAATATGTGAGCACCATGTATCTATCAGATAATTAATTTATATGTCATGTTTTCGTTTTTAATTCTTTTACCTATTGTGGTATAGTAATTTTATTGTAGGTGCATCGTCCTCACATGTTATTATATGTATAATTAATGTACCCATGCAAAATATTGTACCTAAACATTTTAAAAGAGTAACGGTGGAGTTTCTTGCCCGTTCTTCTCCATACGAAAACTACCTTTTGGAATGGGCGACTAGAATCAATTCTATTTTAAGATAATTTTTGACGTTCAAAAGTGCCTTTTATGTGCCTATTTGAAATAAATGCTTTGACTTTGACTTTGACTTTGAATTAGAAAAATAAAATATTTTTAGTGACTAGAGTAGTTAGTGACAGCCAAGTATACCAAACCTCGACTATTTACGTAGTCCAAAATATTTTTTTAAACATAACCTGCTGTGAGTTTATACTGTTGCTACTGTCACAGAATATATAATAGTACTACACTACTGTAGCGCCACCCTAATTTAAGGTGAATGCGCAGTGGTAGCCCGCGAAATTCAAATTTTCTTACGTTTTTTGCAATTTTTAGGTCAGTGTCAGGTTTTATCTTGATCAAAATTTGATTCGCGACTATAACAGGTACGTATTTACAAAATTATAATCATCAGAATCATTAATACATCTTTTTGAGTTAGATTTCTACCGTTAAGAACAAATCTCGTATGGAAAAGTGTTTATGGTAGAAATCTAACTTAAAGAGATATATTAATGATTCTAATGACTATAATTCTGTAAATACATGTCTATTATAGTCGCGAATCAAATTTTTATCAAGATACAACCTGACACTGACCTGCAAATTGCAAAAAAAGTAAGAAAACTTGAATTTCGCGGGCTACCACTACGCATTCACCTTAACCGTTAGATTTACCGATTCACCGATCGGTGACTACCGGCGCGCACCCGTCAGGCACCACGTTCACCGATTGGTGACACCCGAAGTTTCTCAATGAGTTTGACGGACACTTTTTCACAACAGTCTATTCTTCATGCTTGGGCTCATTGTCAAATGCCAAGCGTCTTTCTGACAAATGTTGCCAACTTAAGAGATTTCCCGCCATAACGAACGGATTAGGTTGAGGTAAAATCGGGAATAAAATGTGTATAAGTGATAAAAATAACTATGTGGTGCCGGACTTAAAGAATAGCACTATCCCATACTTTCCGTGACTGGGTGTCGTAAAAGGCGACTATGGGTCGTACCGGAGAATGGGTAGCAGCGTTCTCTATGCATTTCACCACCATACTGCGATCGGCAACCCGCCTGCCAAGCGTGGCGATTATGGCAAACTCCCCCAGCTTGGAGGAGGCCTATGTCCAGCAGTGGACGTCTTTCGGCTGAAATGATGATGAAAAAAAAAAAATATTATTAAATAATGTATTTTCATTTTTTTTATTTGAAAGTAATTCAATCAATCAATCAACTCAGCCTACCTCAGTCCACTGCTGGACATAGGCCTCTCCCAGGCTGCACCACAACACCCTCCGTCTTCCACATCCAGTCTGTCCCAGCGAACTTCTTTAGATCGTTGCCAGGTCCACTTCCTTTGGGGTTACTTTTCGAAAAACGAATTCATTAAGAAGAGCCCTGCGACTCCAAAAAGTTGACCAGAATTTGCCCCCCGTGATTTCTACACCCCAAACCGAACGGTCCGATTTTCGATTCACCGCGTTCTTGTATTCCCACTTTAGCATTGAAGTCCCCCATAACAACGTTGTAGTGGGCCTTTGTCGTACTTTGCATTACCTTAGCAATAAACTGGTACAAAACTGGTACATGGTCTCGGCTGCCTCGTCAGAGCATGTCTGTCGAAGTTGGCGCATATACCTGTATCACTTAGTTTCAGTACCAGCGGGGCAATTGCGTAACTCATCAATTGGAATCGGTTTCATTTTGACAGTTCAACAACATTCTTTGAGTTTTTTACGTGTTAATTGGACAAATTTTTCGAACTTATGAAGCAATGGATTAGCAATTTGCTTCAAAATGATTCTGATTCCAATTGATACTGTGTTACGCAATTAGGGTGCAATATAGTTTCAGTACACGAAAATCGCGTCCAAAATATATATATTAAAAAAAAAAACAAAAGTTTAGAGATGACTGATGAGTGGTTGAAACGTGATTTCAAGTATTTCCATGGCTCCTTCCGCCATAAAACGTTTAACGTCATGCAACTAGTATTTATGATGAAGGAAGGCCTTCTTCAATGCAACTATTTACAAAACTGGAGCCAGCCCTTGGACTGAACTAAAGCGACACCGACTAAAAATAGTCCAAAAAATATTAAAATATGATTTTAATTTACTGTAAAATATGCTGTATTTACTATTTTAGGATGAGTAAACACTGTAATTTTAAAATACTATATATCAAATGGCCTAAACTGTAATTTCAATTTTCTAATCCAGATTAGAAAATTGAAATTACAGTTTAGGCCAACACTAGGGAAACACTGCTCTGAACTTCAGAGCAAGTTGAAAGACAATATTGACAAAATAAATGTTGTGAAAAAAAAAAGTACTATCTATGGAAGGCATAGAGGAAAAATTTTAATAGCACGAAGGTATGAATACTATGAATTTTCAGTCTACCAAAAAGTACTCTGTGCTATGCTATGAATAATTTAATCTCATTTTATTACGGCTGCTAAAGTAAACGTAAGTTTTTCCAGTTGTAGATAAATACAAGTAAATACTATTGTTTTTTATATTAAAGGTTATTTGTACTTAGTATGAGTAAACTGGTGTTGTGTTAATCAAGCATCGATGAAGATTTAAAGACATAAAGACTGATTATAATGGAAAATCAAGCTTTTTTAAACATCTGAAGTATAGGTAAATAAAACAATAACAATTACCGGTTTTTTTATCTTGCAATTGAGAATCTTTCAATTTCTATAGTTATCCTTATCGTAGCTAAAATGATGAATTAAAATAAACGGATTTTTTTGTAAACATCTAACTTTCCACAGGACTTTTTTGGAGTGGTAATCAGATGAAATATTTATATATTGACTAGTTTGGTATATTTAATGCCATTCGATTGGTGAGGCCCATGTCATAATTCTCTCTGTTCTGTTAGTTTTGTCATGGTCTGGCAGTTTGAGTAATTTATGTGGCCTACCCAAGTGTCCTTTCTTTGGTATTGTTTGTCGAATCGTTGAGCTCCTTAAGTTTTGAGTTGAGCTGCATAATTTCTGACAAATGCGTGTATTGACTGGACAGGTTCTTTCAATCTATATGGTTTTTTCCTCAAAAGACCATCTCAGACATCGATCTACATGGTCTTGATAATTATAACTTGACAAAGATGATGTCTGGACTTTAAAAGAGACTGTAACCTCTGAGTTTGTTTCGGCCTTTTCTCATCTAGTTTAAAAAAAATATGATTGACGTGTAAAAGTGTTTGTGCAAACCCACTTACAATAAAATCATTTATAATCAATTATTATACTGTAGGATAAGTAATGCTGTTTGTTTAAAGGTCTTGGACCTTGGTGGAGTCTTGTTTATTTGAATGTGAATTGTGTTGAACTTGTTTACTCATACTATACCTATGATTAACTAAAGTACCTACATTATTATAAAACTTTATTATCAGAAAACAGTGAATCTATACGTTCCATCCAGAAATCTATGAATCCATACAGCACACATCTGACCAAGTACCAATTATTTAAATGTTTGAACAGGTAATTTTAATTGGATTGTTAATATTAGTTTTTCTGTTTCTGTACTTACTGTAAACAAAACCAGTGGGAATACCTACACAAAACAAACATTAAACAAATGATAACAAAACCTGTGGCAAACAGACAAAAGAATATCTTATAAAGATTTCTTTTTATGCAGCAAATGCAGTTTTTTTAAATGTGCAGTACTTTCAAATTTGTGGTGACAAATTCACATAGCATATAATATGGTGTTACCTTGTTTCGCAGACAGAAATTCCATAGAATTTCGTTTTGCAGACCATGTTTCATATAATATTTGGTCCTTGTATTTTTATTTTGAATATTGTTGTTTCAATGACTATTTACTTGAATGAAACATATTTCACAGAAATACAATTCAATTAATGTTATAATCACGTTTTTAGGGTTCCCTACCTCGGGTTTATTTACCAAACTAATCAAATCAAATAGTAGAATTATTTTTTAGCAAATATTGTTTGTTTGGTGTATTTTTCAATGGTATTTAATTTCAACGAAAATGTAAAAATTGAGGTTATGCTAGACTCATTCCCAGAAATACACATGCTTGAACTTGAGAACTTAGGATGCAAGAGCAAGCGAAGCAAGCTCGGGACTTGGGGCACCCCGACTTGGACAGGTTAGGTTCGAAAGGGCTGACGGGGCCTCGCGTGAGCAAGCAACGAGCGAATTAACCCCCGTCATCCCCTTCGTGTTAGGTTCCTTTAAAACCTGTAGACAGAAATAGAGGCCCTGCGAAGCAGGGCTCCGTCGGCTAGTTTTATTAATTGTCTAGTTTTATTAATTTTTTTTTTAATGAGAATAACAAGATTGTTTTCCTGCTTGACTAGAATTTTTGTCCAAGGTATGAATTGAAACATTTAGAAACTGTCACTGATAAAATGTTTTTCTTAGTAATATGTTTTTTATTAACTAAACAATATGTGGATAAAGAATATTTGATTTGTTATTCTATGATATGAATATCGAAACATTAAATTTTATTTGTAACTAGCTTCAGCCCGCGACTTCGTTCGCGTGAAACTTCTTGTTTCCCCCGAGCCACCCCGTCGTATCGCATCACCCGCCCGCGCTATCACTTAACATTCTTTTTTACTTTTTTTCTTTTTGCTCGGCTCCTAAGGGTCATAGCGTGATGTTAAATAGCCTATAGCCTTCCTCAAGAATTGGGCTATCAAATGCAAGAAGAATTTTTCAAATCCGACTGGTAGTTCCAGAGATTACCCCCTACATATAAACTTACAAACAAAGAACAATGGGTAAAGTTGTATGGGCCCCGTACCCAAAAAAAAAGATGACTGTAGCATTATGAGCTATATCGGTATTCGTTGCCCTCATGGAGTAGTTTAATTAATCCTAAGACAGCATGTCTGGATTCACTTGGAGAAAAAAGATATTTAAGGAAGTTAAATTGGTTTTGAGAAAACGGTACCTAGAGACAAGGTTAATTGTAGCATTATGAACTATGTCGGTATTTGTTGACCTCATGGAGTAGTTTAATTAATCCTAAGACAGCATGTCTGAATTCAATTGGAGAAAAAAGATATTTAAGAAAATTAAATTGGTTTTGAGAAGACGGTACCTACCCAGAGACAAGGTTAATTGTAGCATTATGAACTATGTCGGTATTTGTTGACCTCATGGAGTAGTTTAATTAATCCTAAGACAGCATGTCTGAATTCACTTGGAGAAAAAAGATATTTAAGGAAGTTAAATTGTTTTAATAAAATAATAGGAAAGTTCATTATCTTTATTCATTATTGTATTTACCATACTTATATTGGTTCTTATTCAATACAAGCTGACCCGGCGAACTTCGTACCGCCTTTAATTTTTTTTTTTTTGTTAATTTTTTCCCATGTTTTAATATGTAGCTATTCTGCTATTCGGGGCAGAGATTATGAGCTATGTCGGTATTCGTTTCCCTCATGGAGTAGTTTAATTAATCCTTAGTCAGCATGTCTGCTGGAAACCGACAATGCAGCATAAAATGAGATACAAAAAATAAATAAAAACAAAACACAATACAAGTTCTAAATCAATTTTAATTAATTTTTAATCAAGTTCTGTTAATTTTCTAAATTGCTGGAGCCTTATTGAACACGTTCCGTGATCCATTGTAGAATAATCCACACGCTAACAATATTGTCGAAATAATAGAAGACAGAATTTACGTTTCCAACAGGTTTGGTGACTAATATGTTGTGGACTGTAATATCAACCGCCAAAGGGTACGTTTCACAGCGATGGAAGAAAGCGATGTACCATTTCCTAGCCTCAACGAGGAGGAACTTATTTTGTTTAGTTTAGGCACATACCAATTAAAACTCGCAAAATCATACGTGTCAGAGCATTTGCGAAGAGGCATGTAGGTACCCTATAGAGGTATGCGTAGAACCAAGTCCTAATATGAGATATGGCGCAAGTGATTGACTGTCGGATAATTATTATTTAGTAAGATTATTGTAAAAATGGAAAATTATACCTGTGAGACCTACTGGTGAAGTATGTTTAAATAGAATAATTTTCAAACGGGTGATTGATGTAGTTTTTTTTTTGTGCTTACCCTGTCTGAAATCTCTGTGCACGCTACTGCATGATTGCGACAACAACGAGGTTGTTAAACGTGGAATGTGGACTCAGCGATCATTGTGCCGATAGTCGTGACAGCCTATGGCTTAATAGCCAAAAACGTCGACTAGCACCTGAGGAGGCTCTCGTTGGGCAGCTAGATCAAGGACTTGATTCAGAAAGCGGAACTTCTCGACACGACCCACATTATTAGGAGGTTCTTCTCTCTGGAGCCCTGATAGCTTGGACCTGTCCCCGATACCGGTGGGCTACAACTTTTTTATATTTTTAAATGTTTTTATGTTCTAATATTTAAAAATATAATTTGTATAAACATGTATAATGAAATAAAGGAGTTAAAATAATAATTAATGAGAATAAATAACGTTCCATTATTTTATTTTATTCTATTTAATAAAACAATTTAACTTCCTTAAATATCTTTTTTCTCCAAGTGAATTCAAACATTCTGTCTTAGGGTTAATTAAACTACTCCATGAGGTCAACAAATACCGACATAGTTCATATTGCTACAATTAACTTTGTCTCTGGGTACGGTCTTCTCAAAAACAATTTAACTTCCTTAAATATCTTTTTTCTCCAAGTGAATTCAGACATGCTGTCTTAGGATTAATTAAACTACATCCATGAGGTCAACAAATACCGACATAGTTCATAATGCTACAATTAACCTTGTCTCTGGGTAGGTACCGTCTTCTCAAAACCAATTTAACTTCCTTAAATATCTTTTTTCTCCAAGTGAATTCAGACATGCTGTCTTAGGATTAATTAAACTACTCCATGAGGTCAACAAATACCGACATAGTCCATAATGCTACAATTAACTTTGTCTCTGGGTACGGTCTTACTCGTTCTCCTTTTACCTTTTTATGATATTAGTATAGACAAAAATCTATGATTTATTTTTTTTCAAAGTATTCTGCGTATTGATTATATTCTATGAAATGATAATATGAGAAAAAAATTAAGTGAAACGAAATTGTGTAAAAATATGTGAAAGGAAACACACAGCTAACCATACAGTTTGTCCTGACCAATTGAGCACTGTAAATACCCCATGCAAGCACTCACAATGGTCCACCTGAAGAACTAAGTGCAGAAACCAAACCCCATATCATAGAACAGAGATGAGAGACCCCATGCAAGTTATGTGATTTCCTTTGTGCAAGTAACTAGGGGTTAAGCTTGCCATAGTATGAGTGAATACGTCCTTTCAAATAAGACATTTTGAAATCGACAACTTGAGTAGTCATAGCACGGTGCGACCCTTGGGAAACCAATTGTTAATAAATTCCTTTGGTTTGCAGGAAACTCATTGGACCTATTGGACTCATCGATTTATGAAGAAGGTTACAGAATGTTCCAATAAATAAAGACATTTTCAAGTGTTTTCATAATGGTGAAATATAAAGAGTCGGAGTCCGAATCGGAAGGCACGTCGCACGCGCCCGAGCCGTGCTTTCGCGTGCGCGTGTGCATGGAACAGTTCTACAGCGCCGGCGACGTGCGCGCGCGCGCCTACGTGTGTGTGTCGCCGCGCCGCCGCGTGCGCTGGCTCGCGCGTCGCCTACGCCGCTTGTTCGCTCTGCCGCGCCTGCGCCTGCTCAGCCGCGGACACTTGCTGCCGCCGCAGGAGCCGCTCTCGCTGCTGCAGCCCGATGACCCCGTGGAGTGCGTGCCTAACGTGTGGCCCCAGCAGCGCTGCGCCACAGAAACCGAGGACACTGCGGACGCCCGAGACGTACTGGATTCCGTAGACGCGGTGCAGGTGGTTCCCGTAGAAGAGCACCAGCGCTCGCCGTCGCCCGTCTACCCAGATGATCTCACAGAAACCAAGCGACAGGCGCTTATGATGCTGGAGCAGTTTTGCGCCGAGCCCGCGGCGGAGCGTCCGGCGCACAGTGCTGCGGAGAGAGCGACGCGGCCACGCCGCCGGCGCGTGCGTCGCCGGCGCCGCGTGCCGCCGGCCGGCGCGCGCACACTCTCGCTGCAGTCCGGCAGCGCGGGCACGGACGCGGATGACGAGCCGGCGCCGGCGGACGCGGGCCGCGAGCCGGAAGCTGTGGCGATGGTGCTTCGTAACGACCTGCAGCCGCGCGCTCCCCGCGTCGTGCGCCCGCTCACTGAGCGAATGACCGTGAGCCCCCTCGACACACCGCCCACTGAGATCGTAACGGGCTGATGCAATAAAATGTTTAATATCTTTAGTAAACGGTTTCCGCTATGATTATTTCTATTTTTTACGACAACATAAATCATCGCTTTATTGAAAAAAAAAACATGCAGTCAGTTTAGAAATAGAATGACGAACGGCTTGAGGAAGTCGAAACTATGGGAGACCTAGGCGCTTAGTTCGATTAAAAGTTTTATCGAGCATATTGAAAAAACTATCAAAAACATCTAACCGCCCGGCCACGACTTTTGGCTTAGCGGCATGCCAAGATTTCATACCAACTTAACGCAATACTGTCCACTGTCTTTCAAGGTGATAAATTCTACAATGTATGCAGTATTCTGCATGCAAAGAGCACGAAGTGGACATTGACCTCTCACTGGGTGTCTATTCTAAAATCAAATAAGGTTATTTTTGATAATTTTTCTATACTTAAGTAGGTAACATTATGTTAAACACAGTATAAAGTAATTAAATTTAATTCGAAAGAGCTATCGCTACGGTCAGGCCGGCCACAAGGCGGCCCAGTGCTCTACGGCGCCAAACTGCAGCCTCTGTACAGCTGCAGGGAGGCCCACTGGGCACAGAGCAGGCGGAAAGGCATGTGGCGCGCCCGGCTAGAAAAAGAAGCGAGTGCCAAGGCTGCCGGGGCCTCTTTACCCCTTTAGTCTGGCTGCTCTTCGGCCGACTCCTGGGAATGTTGCCGGGGAAATATATTATGCATAATGGCACTCTACCAATTACCTCCAGAGCAATATCAACCACTGTGCCAGAGCTCAGAATCTCTTGCTCCAGAGCATGGTAGAGTGGTCGACTCATGCGGCAGTGGTCGCCGAGCCGCATTTTGCCCCCCTAGGGATAACTGGGTGGGTGACCTAGGCGGATTGGTGGTCATCATCGGCGGGGCTCTTGTCAACCCGTCCCGAGGCCGCCTTCGTGGACGGCTTTAGCACGGTCGAGGCGTATTTTGTTTTTTCGCCCAACATGTCTAGACAACTGCGAGAGATTCCTCGTCGAGTTGGGTGCCGTCGTGGGCCGACTCCACCCTCGCCCGGTGCTGTTGTTGGGGGACCTCAACGCCAAGTCTGCGGCGTGGGGATCTCCTGTGACCGATGCTAGGGGCAAGGTGCTGGAGTGGGCGGTCACGACTGGCTTGATTGTCCAGAATGCACACGTGCGTGCGGAAGCGGGGCGGTCTATAGTAAACGTCTCGTTCGCTAGCCCCGCTGTCGCTAGCCGTGTCCGCGACTAGCGTGTCGCCGTGGACGTGGAGACGCGAATAACCGGTACATCCGTTTCGACGTCTCCGCCCAGACCGCCGGTGGGCGTGGTTTACCGACCCTGGACGAATGGACGTACTGCGCTGGGCGCATACCCGTTTCAGTTAAATAAATGTAACAAGTGAAGATGCTACAGTATAGCTCGAAGCCATCCACAACTACCGCAGCAAGACATTATGAATTGCCAAGTAAGTACATATCAGTGGTTGACAGCTTGTACTATGTAACTATGTACTATACAAAAGATAATGAATGTGTGAACCCATGTAGCTGTAAAAGAATGTAGTAGCGTTGTGAGCTACCTGCTGAGTCTGAGGATAGAATGCGGTTCATGTATTAAATAATGTGAACGCAGCAGCTCGCGGCTCGTACGAGGGGAGGTCCAAAAGTTTGTGGAATGGAAGGGATGGTGTGGGCATAGGGGCGCTCGCTTAGTGTCATACTAATTGGGTACTCATCATTAGTATATAAATTGAGTTTCAGCCCTATTGTGTCATTCGTTTACGAACACTCGCCTGCTAAACAAGTCAATCCGGAAGAAAATTGAAACTATGGAGAAAATTGAACACCGTGCTGTGATAAAATTCCTTACCAAGCAAGGAAAGAACGCTCAGACCATTTTTAATGAAAGGGAAACCGTTTATGGGGAACAGTGTCCCAGTAAATCAGTGATTTACAAGTGGCATGGTCTTTTTAAACATAGTCGGGAGTCGATTGAAGACGACCCCCGCTCAGGAAGGCCAGTTGAGGCCACCACATCAGACATCGTCGAAAAAGTGGAAAAAATTGTACTGGAGGACACCCGTTTGAAGAAAAAACAGTTATCTGCATTAGTTGGAGTATCAGATACCATCATTTTGCGAATCCTACATGACCACCTGGGTATGACAAAAGTCAGTGCAAGATGGGTACCGAGAATGTTCCCGCCGCTTCAGAAACAGCAGCGCGTTGATGCGTCAAAACAATTTTTGGAGTTGTGTGGAGACGAACCTGCACAGATTTTGGAGCGGATTGTTACCGGAGATGAAACATGCGTTCATCACTTTGAGCCTGAATCCAAACAAGAGTCCATGCAATTTCATAAAAAGGGGACACCACCGCCAAAGAAATTCAAATTCAAATTCAGTCGGCTGGAAAGTTGGTGGCTACTGTTTTTTGGGATTGTGAGAGGATAATACTGATTGATTACAAAGAAAAGGGAAGGACCATAACTGGAGAATACTACGCAACGATATTAGAAAAATTACAGGAGGCCATCAAGAAAAAACGTCGAGAAAAATTGACCAAGAGTGTGTTGCTCTTGCAAGACAACGCGCCGGCTCACAAGAGCAGAGTTGCAATGGCTGCTCTGTACACGCATGGCTTCGAATCACTAGTCCACCCACTCTACAGCCCAGATCTGGCCCCAAGTGATTTTTATTTGTTCCCCAATTTAAAAAAGACTTAAGGGGAAGGAAATTTTCCGACGACAATGAGGTAAAGGAGGCAATTTTGGCTCATTTTGAGGCAAAAGATAAAAAAGTATTTTTACGATGGCTTAGATAAATTAAATCATAGATGTAATAAATGTATTCAGCTTAAGGTAAAGCTAAAGGAAAAATTGATTTATTGTTTCATTTTATTTAAAACCCTTTAATTCCACGAACTGTTGGACCTCCTCTCGTATATTGAATCGGATTCATGTTTGAATGTCGATTTCGATTGCGCCGGGTGAGTGATGGGGACGAGGTATTTTATTTTTTGCCGAGAGAAATTTCTTGTTAAAAACTGCAAATTTTTGTCGATTGATCCTGTTCGTGTATTAATTTTTTTTAAAGTTTCTTTCGGTACCATTTCAGATAATCTACATAAGAGATTAGGTTCGCTCAGGTTAGGTTCGCGCAGGTTAGGTTCGCTCAGGTTAGGTTCGCTCAGGTTAGGTTCGCTCAGGTTAGGTTCGCTCAGGTTAGGTTCGCTCAGGTTAGGTTCGCTCAGGTTAGGTTCGCTCAGGTTAGGTTCGCTCAGGTTAGGTTCGCTCAGGTTAGGTTCGCTCAGGTTAGGTTCGCTCAGGTTAGGTTCGCTCAGGTTAGGTTCGCTCAGGTTAGGTTCGCTCAGGTTAGGTTCGCTCAGGTTAGGTTAGGTTAGGTTAGGTTAGGTTAGGTTGGGTTTTTTTTTTTTTTTTTTTTTTTTTTTTTTTTTTTTTTTTTTTTTTTTTTTTTAAACTTATCCCTGTGACTTTATCAAATTTCACAGACCTTATTATTCTACTTAAATCTACGCGTTATACAATTCAACTCTACCCTTGTAGGGTACTACACCAATTTTTTACTACTGTGCTATCTCTACGTTAATACATTTTCTTTACAGGCGGTCCTTGTTTTGTGAGCATTCTGGAACCGCTTGTGCCTATCCTCTACTCTTCTGTTTTCGTATACATTTTCTTTACAAGGTGTATCTTTTTTAAGGAACATTTAGTACAATCCTTGTGCCTATCTCTACATCTATCGGTTTCCATTTTCTTTACAACTCTAGTTGTGCCTACTTTTTGTTATCTTAATTCTTAATTTACTTATATTTACTTATTTCTATACATTCATAATTGTTCTTAGTTCTTTTTATTTACTATTTTGCCTTATCTTTACTACAGTGGTATATTTTTACAATATATATTGTAGCAAATGCTTATTCACTTTTTGTTTCTATATATTACAATGCTGATTATTTTTATACAGTACTCTAAGAATTTTTCACGAGTGAGTTTATCACTAAGTAGAGTCTCTAGGTTTTCCATTTTTAACTGTGTATCTATTCTCTGCTGCAAATCGTACCTGTCCTTATGATGCACCGGGCAGTCCAGCAATAAGTGGAATATCGTTTCCGCAGTATCAGGATCACAGACACATGCAGGACTCTCCTTGCACTTGAAACGGTGCAAGTACTGGGAGAGCCCCCCATGTCCCGTGAAAACCTGTGTTAACAAGCCCGCTGGTCTAATACTCCTAACCACTCTGTATGCGTCTATGGCATCCGGGAGGAACACTCTCGTTACGGAGGCCGTGTCACCCGACTTGTACCTCCCATTCCACTCGTCAAGGGAGTCCTTCCGGATTATCCGTTTGACGAATGAGACAGGAACCCGGTCATAGTCGGGTCTCCTCCGGCTCGAGAGTGCTGCCTCTTTCGCAAGCTGATCAGCGCGTTCGTTACCTATTAGACCCACATGCGCCTTCACCCAATAAAAGCTCACAGTTTTCCCTTGGCTGAAGGCCTTTTTCAGGTTTTCGCGCGTCTCTACCGCCAAAGGATGCAGGGCACTGTAGTTCGTAATGGTCTCCAGGGCCGATCTTGAGTCACTGTAAATGCAGCAATCTCTATCCGGACGCTTCAGGGCCTCCTTTGTGGCTCTGCATATGGCGAGGATTTCTGCTTGGTATACGGTGCAGTACGCGGCTAAACTAAGCTTGATTGTCTTGGTCTCTGTTTCGCCCTCCCATATGGATAACGCGGCGCCGACCTTGCCCTCAAGCTTGCTGCCGTCGGTGTAGATTTTTACCGCCTGCCCGTTGCTATTATCGACCTGTGCTTGAGTAGTCAAGCTTTCAAATTTTATCTCCGGTTAGGTTTTTTTTTTTTTTTTTTTTTTTTTTTTGTTTTGGCAGGAGTGGGAAATCCTCATGGACGCCCAGACTGTCTCACTAATGAGGCAATCTGGGCAGTGCCGGACTCTTACCGGCTAAAACCACACTCCTGCCCTACTCAGTGACCCTCTGACATTATCAGAGCCATTAATTTGCTTATTTATTTGATTCTAATCTTGGGTATTATTATTGAGATAATTAAAATAAATAGAAATTTTGAAACGTTTTTAAAGGTATTTATGTTGATGAAAAATTTTGATATTTGCTGAAAACGTATTTTATGACTAAATGTATGTGAAGACCTGGAATAAAACTACCAAACAGGACTCGAGCTCGCGGACGAGCGCCGGAGTACAGGTAAGGCACGTGAGTAACAATTTAAACTTATACTACTTTAACTTCATTATTTTCTTTACTGTTGTTTTATGCTTGTCTTTAATATATAACATTATATTAGGACAGCATATTTTCTTAATCGTTCTTGTTTCTGTTAATGACTTGTGTTGCAGTTTCTATACAATATTTCAGAAATTCGTCCCGTTTTTTACCAGTCATTAACTCTGACGCATTTGTGGCGCTTAGTGTAATCGCGAGTTTCTGTTCCGTCTCGTATCGCTTTTTTGCGTTCATTGGGCAGCTAAACAGAATGTGCGGAAGTGACTCTTCGACACCAGGCTCACATGCGCACGATGGATTCTCTTTACACTTGAAGCGTTTCAAATATGCAGAGAACCCACCGTGCCCCGTTAGAATCTGCGTGGTTATACTCGTGTGAGTCATTTTCCGCACCACACCATACGCTATCACCGCGTCCGGGAAGAACAGTTTCGTGCCCGAAGCCGTGTCACCTGACCGATATCTCCTGTTCCATTCCTCAAGCGTTTCCGACCGGATTTGTCGCTTGACGAATGATACAGGACACAAATCGTAGTCCGGCCTTTTCTTCGACCCCAGGGCGGCCTCCTTCGCGAGCTGGTCGGCTCTCTCGTTTCCCTCCAACCCTGCGTGGGCCTTTATCCAGAACAAGGAGACACTCTTGCTCTGGAGCTTGCAGCGTCGTAGGGTGTCCCTTGTATCCACGGCCAAGGGGTGGGGGGAACTTGTGTTGGTTACCGACTGAAGGGCCGCCATAGAGTCGCTGAAAATGCCGAAGGAGGTTTCACGGGACTTGAGCGCTTCCCCTGCCGCTCTTTGTAGAGCCAGGAGTTCAGCCTGGTAGACGGTGCAGTAGGACGGCAAGGCAAGTTTGAGGGCTTTTGTCTCGGCGACGTCATTCCACAAGGATAGCGCCGCTCCGACTCTGCCCTCAATCTTGCTGCCGTCGGTGAAAATCCTCACAGCAAATTTGCTGTGGTTTTTGTATTGTTCCTCGTCTACCAGGTTTTCGAACTTCAGGTTCGTTTGCTCCGCTGGGTGCGGGAATTCTAATGCTGGAGCCATCCGCTCAATCTCCCTGTCTCCCATTACTGACTGGGACACTCCCCTCTTGGCCTCGTACAGCGCTGCCGCCTCGCGAATGCGCAGGTCGATTGGGAGTATCCCAGCCAGCACCAGTGCCGAGTTTAGGGAGACTGTGCGGTAGGCTCTACACAGCTTTTGCGCGAACCCTCTCTGGACCACGTTCAGTTGTTTTCTGACTCCCAACTTATTTGCGGCTGGCGCCCACGCACTTGCGGCATACAAGAGTATTGGCTCAACCGCTGCGGTATAAATGACCCGTATAACCTCCGGGCTTAAACCCCAGCTCACACGGGCAGCTCTGGCCAGCTGTTTATAGATACCTATCGCCTTTTTACAGGCGATAGTTATGTGCTTGTTGAAGGTCAGCTTGCTGTCAATGGTGACGCCCAGGATTTTTATGTCTTGGGACATACCGATGTCGATCCCCCCCATGGTCAAGCGCGGTGTGTCGTACTTCAGCCTCCGCGTCAGCACCATCGCACAGGTTTTGTGCGGCGCGAATTTGAGCTTATTTCTGACACCCCACGCCTGAACATGTTCGAGAGCGGCACCGGCCCGTCCCTCGATTTCCAATGCCGACTCGCCGACGAAAACCATAACGACGTCATCGGCGAATGCCTGGCAGTAGTGGCCTCTATCCTCTAGCTGCTTCAAGAGTGGGTCCAGCAGCAGATTCCAGAAGATAGGGCCACCTATGGAACCCTGGACGCATCCCTTGCTTGTCGCTTTTCTGCACTCCTCCCCCGCGTATCTCACTCTGACCTCCCTGTCGCTGAGATAGCTGTCGACTACTCGTCTCAAGTTTATAGGACACTTTTCCTCAGCCAATCGTACCTTAATAGCGGGCCACCACGCACTGTCGAAAGCTCCCTCTATATCCAGTGACACAAGCGTTACTATCTTTTTTCTCTCCAGCATTGTGCGGATGTAATGCACGAGAGTATAGAGGGAGTCCTCGGTGCTCTTTTGGGGCATAAAGCCGTATTGGCGAGTACTAATCCTGGGGAGCAGGTAAAACTTGAGACGAGCAACCAGCATCCTCTCGTACACCTTCCCTAGTACAGGCAAAAGCCCAATCGGCCTGTAGGATTTCGGGACGGTGTACGTGTCTTTGCCTGGCTTCCTGAGCACTACCACCGTTGCTTCCTTCCAGGACTTCGGGAAATATTGGTGTGCCAGGCATTTATTTAAAAGCGACAGGAAGAATTCAGGATTGCAGTAAATGGCCTGAGAGCAGATGTCGGCAGTGAGGCCGTCGGCTCCCGGGGCCTTTTTTGGGTTGAACGACCCAATGGACCTATCAAGCTCACTCCGGGTAAACGGTGGGTCATGTTGTTCATCATGGCTCCACTCGTTTACCCTTTCTGCTAGTAGCCGAGTTTGGCGATGGTCCAAGGTGTCGTCTTCCTCGCGGTCCTCGGGGTAGAACGTGTCGGCCAACAGCCTCACCGAACCCTTCGCATCCAGCACCTCACCTCCCGACCACAGCGGCGGATCCTCTTCTCTTTTCGCGACCCTTCCCATGACTCTGTAGATCCCTTCCCAGACGCCTTCCCTGTCCTGCTTCCCGCAAAAATGCCTCCAACTCTCCTCGGTTGCTTTCCTCACAGCATCCTCATATCTTTCTTTTTCTTCCAGGTACAGCCCGACCACCATCTCTCTCCGGACCGGCGCTGCGTTCCTGATTCTGCGTTTCCTGGTGGCGACCAGCTTCTTCATCCTCGCGAGCTCCTCGGACCACCACGGCAAGGTAAGTGTTTGGTGTTTCTTTTTTGTTTTTAGTGTGAGTGTACATGTTTCAGTTACGGCTTGTGTGTATGTGTTTATTGTGTGTTCTAGTTTGTCTGTAGTGTTTATGTTTGTGAGCTCCGTAACTGTTAGGTGGTTTGCCGACATAATTTGAGACAGTTTCTCATGAAACTGTCTCCAATTTGCGTCCTTTGTGTTGTATATTCTTGTGGTGCGCTCGATGCTTAACCCTTTAGATTTTTGTAGTTGTATGCCGAAAAGTATGCCGTTATGGTCGGAGCCCGTGAGTCCTTCCACGATTCGCCAGCCGTCCACCAGGCCCAGCATGTCCGCCGAACAGGCCGTTACGTCCACGTGGCTGCTGTACCTAATACCTCCCCTGATGGTGTCGAAGGTTGGGGTGTCGCCCGTGTTTAGGATCTGCAAGCCCATTTCCCCCAGCGTTCCACACATGTGCTCCCCTCTCGAGTCCTCGTTGCCGCTACCCCACCAAGTACTTTTCGCATTTGCGTCTCCTCCAATAACCAACCTGCTAGGGCCCACCACTTGCTCCACTCGTTTTAGCTGCTCCAAGTATGGCTCTATGGGCTTGTCGGGCTCGAAGTAGAAGGACACCAGCGTGATCGTCCAGGATCTGGTTCGGACTCCCACCACAACGATGTTATTTGTGGTGAGTTGCGGGTACTGTATGATGTCGAGGCTTTGGTCAAGGACAGCCACTGCTGCCTTTACAGTCCCTTCTCCTCCCTCAGAGCTCTGGAAGACCCTTACGCCCCGGTAGCCCTTCATCCTTCTCACCCCACCCACATAAGGCTCCTGGAGCAGTGCTACGGCAAGTTTGCGCTTGTCAGCCTCCAGCAGCAGCTCGTTTGTGGCCAGTTGACTCCGTTGCAGGTTGGCCTGGACTATTTTATACTGATGGGTATCAGAGACAACCTTAGCAATACGCTATTGAGGCTCGAGCGAGGGCATCCCACTTTCGCCTTACAGGGCATTCAGTGCTGAATGCATTGTGCTCAGTGTTCCCCGATTTTTCTTTGGTGCAGTTTATGCACACCGCTGCTTCGCCCATTTGCCTATCCGGGCAGTCCGCCCTTAGGTGTGGGCCGCCACAGTGGCTGCACAGATCGGCTGGGTTCTTACAGAACCGCTTGCTGTGTCCGTAGCCCAAGCAGCGGGTACACTGCACCAGTGGCGTCTGATCTTCGACGCGCACAATCTGGAGGTCAATTCTGAGTTTGCCACCTTCGATGGCCCTCCTCCAGATTAATGGGGACACACTGAGCACAATGTGGTTCAGATGAGGGTTGCGCGTCTTCCTTCGGAATTTGATCACCGTCCTTTGGTCCTCGTCTCCGAGGCCGTGGAATAGTTCCCGATTCTGATTTCTGAGGGCCCTTACAACTTCTTCGTCACTATGAATAAGCAAAACGTCCCTCAAAATCAGAAGCGGGTCCCGGTTCGTCACTTCCTCGACGACGAGGCCCTGTCCAGCCGCTTCGATCCTCTCCTTTATTTTTGTCCTCTCCTCCTTTGAGTGACACCCCATTATTATCTTCCTATCCTTCGCTTTTCTGACTCTCTCCACCTTCACCCAGCCCTCCTTCGCATCGACTGCCTTCCTCACCCTTTCCAGAACCTCTTCCCCTGTGTCTGTTTCCTTTGTTGAGGAGACAACAACGGAGTGCAGCGTTGCCCGCCCCAGGGCCTGAGCCCCGGTTTGGCTGTTGTGCGCAGCAGCCACAGCCGCGTATGTCCTCTCCTCAGCAAAGTCCCTTGTCGCTAAGACTTCTCGCAGCGACTCCATTTTTTGGAGGTTTTCTTTAAGGAGGGCGCTGTTCTCCTCCAGCTGTTTTATGAGGTCGACCCCGGTTTCCTCGTTTGGGGAGGGCAGACTGGTCTGAATTACAGTCGGAATGGGGGCGGCAGTAACAGATGGTCTCGACTTTTCGGACTCTTTTACGATTTCATACAGCCGAGTGATGGCCGCCAAAACCTCCGTCTTGATTTCTGTTTTAAGATTTCGAGAGTTGCCCAAGTGCAGCTTTGCTTTGCTTAGGCAAGCTCTCGCCTCCGCTGTCAGGTTCGCGTACTTAATTGGTGCGGGCTTGTTACTGGATACCGCTGCATCTGCGGAGGCCCGCCGCGTCCCCAGAGAGGAGGGGATTTTTTGTGCTGCCGGCGGAGTTGCGGGTTGGCCGGGGACTTTGCCTTGGGCTCTATTTCCCCGGCCTCCAATTCCCTACTGCTGCTCGGCTGCGAGGTCCCAGCTTTCTCTGCAGATCGCGGCGAACCCCCGAAGACAGGTGAGCTCGCGGTTTTCTTGGCCGGCGTGCGGAACATGGCAGTGTCTTTCGTGAAAGTGAGGTTCATTAACAGAACGGTCAGAGGGCACTGGTGTCTCTTCTGTGTCCCTGTAAAGGGGGGACCAGCAAGAGAAGTCTTAAAATGTGAGCCCTTTGCGCAAGGACTCAGTCAATATATAAAATGTGTCAATGAAATGCCTTTAGAGGCGCTAAAAATGTCAAAATCCGTCTATTTTCCCTGCGTCGTAATTAAAGGGGTACTAAGGTACCCGGAAGAGCAAAAAACAGAAACAAATTTTTTCGTGAAAAACCGAAAAGTTTACCTGCCTAGACACGAATGGGTGGGTGGGAGGGCAAATTTTTGACTTTTTATCTGAGCTAGGCGGACGTGCGAGGTGTCAAAAGACGCGTCTCGGCGCCGGCCAGCGAGCTATGAGGTTTTTAGAATTTACGCTGAAGAAATTTTTTGAAATTTCCTGAAAAAACTGAATTTACGACCAAAATGTATGCAGAAAACGGGAATAACACCACCAAACGGGACTCGAACACGCGGAACGCGCGCCGGAGTACAGGTAAGGCAGGTAAGTATCAATTAAAATTATAAAAATGTAAATCTACCTGAAGGTTTTGTAATAAAAAATTTTTTAAAGGAATTTACAATGAAATTTTTGCAAGTGAATAACCGAAAAGTGTTTTTCGGTGTTTTTGTCAATTTAAACTAGTGGGAACGTTAGACGGAGCCTAAAAACGAATTACTACGCTGAAAAAAGCTTCAGAATGCGTCACCGGGATGCAAAGTTATAGCGGTTAGATGAAATTGTTCTATCACTAAGGTGGATTTCGTGTATGTACTTACTCGTATGAGAATCCCCACTACAAAAAATTTTTGACTTTTTATCTGAGCTAGGCGGACGTGCGAGGTGTCAAAAGACGCGTCTCGGCGCCGGCCAGCGAGCTATGAGGTTTTTAGAATTTACGCTGAAGAAATTTTTTGAAATTTCCTGAAAAAACTGAATTTACGACCAAAATGTATGCAGAAAACGGGAATAACACCACCAAACGGGACTCGAACACGCGGAACGCGCGCCGGAGTACAGGTAAGGCAGGTAAGTATCAATTAAAATTATAAAAATGTAAATCTACCTGAAGGTTTTGTAATAAAAAATTTTTTAAAGGAATTTACAATGAAATTTTTGCAAGTGAATAACCGAAAAGTGTTTTTCGGTGTTTTTGTCAATTTAAACTAGTGGGAACGTTAGACGGAGCCTAAAAACGAATTACTACGCTGAAAAAAGCTTCAGAATGCGTCACCGGGATGCAAAGTTATAGCGGTTAGATGAAATTGTTCTATCACTAAGGTGGATTTCGTGTATGTACTTACTCGTATGAGAATCCCCACTACAAAAAATTTTTGACTTTTTATCTGAGCTAGGCGGACGTGCGAGGTGTCAAAAGACGCGTCTCGGCGCCGGCCAGCGAGCTATGAGGTTTTTAGAATTTACGCTGAAGAAATTTTTTGAAATTTCCTGAAAAAACTGAATTTACGACCAAAATGTATGCAGAAAACGGGAATAACACCACCAAACGGGACTCGAACACGCGGAACGCGCGCCGGAGTACAGGTAAGGCAGGTAAGTATCAATTAAAATTATAAAAATGTAAATCTACCTGAAGGTTTTGTAATAAAAAATTTTTTAAAGGAATTTACAATGAAATTTTTGCAAGTGAATAACCGAAAAGTGTTTTTCGGTGTTTTTGTCAATTTAAACTAGTGGGAACGTTAGACGGAGCCTAAAAACGAATTACTACGCTGAAAAAAGCTTCAGAATGCGTCACCGGGATGCAAAGTTATAGCGGTTAGATGAAATTGTTCTATCACTAAGGTGGATTTCGTGTATGTACTTACTCGTATGAGAATCCCCACTACAAAAAATTTTTGACTTTTTATCTGAGCTAGGCGGACGTGCGAGGTGTCAAAAGACGCGTCTCGGCGCCGGCCAGCGAGCTATGAGGTTTTTAGAATTTACGCTGAAGAAATTTTTTGAAATTTCCTGAAAAAACTGAATTTACGACCAAAATGTATGCAGAAAACGGGAATAACACCACCAAACGGGACTCGAACACGCGGAACGCGCGCCGGAGTACAGGTAAGGCAGGTAAGTATCAATTAAAATTATAAAAATGTAAATCTACCTGAAGGTTTTGTAATAAAAAATTTTTTAAAGGAATTTACAATGAAATTTTTGCAAGTGAATAACCGAAAAGTGTTTTTCGGTGTTTTTGTCAATTTAAACTAGTGGGAACGTTAGACGGAGCCTAAAAACGAATTACTACGCTGAAATCTCCGGTTAGGTTGGGTTAGGTTAGGTTAGGTTAGGTTAGGTTAGGTTAGGTTAGGTTAGGTTAGGTTAGGTTAGGTTAGGTTAGGTTAGGTTAGGTTAGGTTAGGTTAGGTTAGGTTAGGTTAGGTTAGGTTAGGTTAGGTTAGGTTAGGTTAGGTTAGGTTTTTTTTTTTTTTTTTTTTTTTTTTTTTTTTTTTTAATATACCACTACCTCCAACATGATCGGAGCCTTTGTTTTTCTGTTTTTTATTTAATTACTTTAACATTTACTTTAATCTATACTTATGTTTAATTTTACAGTTTATATATTTGTTTCTTTCATATTCTAATACTCTCTTTACTTGTCATACAAACACGGGGGGTGCTGCAGCACTTCTTATTTTTGCTTTTACTTTAACACTTGTATTTATTTTAAGCTATAATTTTAACATAATATTGTATCTATTTATTTATTTACTCATTTATCCAAATTCTATTTTACTTACTATTATTCTATGCTGGCCTCTAATATAATGTACTATATTATGACAGCATATTTATTTATGCTGTTTTATTTCGACTTATTACTGTCTTTACAATATATCTACAATAATTCAAAAAGTTTTCTGCCTCTTTGCTCTTAATTATGTCCTTTACTGTGAACGGTGTTATTGCCGTGCCTATGATGTTTTCGGCGTTAAACCGGTGTTTTGCAAATTGTGGGCAGTCAAATAGTACGTGCTGGACCGATTCACTAGCGTCAGGGTCGCAGATGCACGATGGACTCTCCTTGCACTTGAAGCGATTCAAGTACTCAGAGAATCCACCGTGCCCCGTCATAATCTGTGTATTCAGGCCGTTTGTTCCTATCCTGCGAATGACACTGTATGCCACCCGCACATCCGGGAAGAATAACTTTGTCACGGATGCGGTGTCACTGCTTTCGTATCTACGGTTCCACTCATCAAGCGTCTCCATACGTATACTTCGCTTGATGTATGAGATCGGACAACGATCGTAATCAGGCTTTCTTTTGGAGTTCTCAGCGGCCTCTCTTGCTAGTTGGTCAGCTCTTTCGTTCCCCGGTAGCCCTACGTGAGCTTTAATCCAGAACAAGTTTACGAGCTTGTTCTGGTGGGATGCAGATCTTATGTTATCCCTAGCTTCTACAGCGAGAGGATGATGCGAACCGGGATTCGTGATTGTTTGGAGAGCCGCCATTGAGTCGCTGAAAACTCCGAAAGAAGATTCCTTGCGCCTTATTATCTCCCTCGTTGCTCTTGTTATTGCTAGGAGTTCAGCCTGATAAACTGTGCAGTAATCTGATAGAGCAAGTTTGAGGGCTCTGGTCTCGGCCTCACTATTCCATATGGACAGTGAAGCACCAACCCCTCCTCCGATCTTGCTCCCGTCCGTAAAGATACGGACGTCAAAATTGCAGTTGTTGTCGAGTTGCTCTTGATTTATCAGACTGTTGAACTGCAAGATGTCACGTGATGCGGGATGGGGATTTTCAATTGCTGCGGTCATTCGCTCGACTTCCCTGTCCCCCAGTGACGCCCGGGGCACCCCCCTCCTGGCCTCGTACAGTGATGCTGCCTCACGAACTCGGAGGTCAAGGGGGAGCAAACCGGACAGCACCAATGCTGAGTTCAAGGAAACCGTGCGATATGCCTTGCACATTTTCTGAGCAATTCCGCGTTGGACTGTCCCAAGCTGCTTCACAATGCCCACCTTCTTTGCAGCCGGTGCCCAGACGCTAGCAGCGTAAAGTATTATGGGCTCTACGGTCGCCACGTATATCACCCGAATAACTTCTGGGTGAAGCCCCCAACTGATCTTTGCGGCTCTACACAGCTGCTTGTAGATAGCAATTGCCTTCCTGCAAATGTGTGAGACGTGGGTGTTGAAGGTCAGTTTTTGATCGAAGGTTACGCCCAGAAGCTTCATTTCTTGCGATATGCCGATGTCGATCCCCCCCATCCTCAGGCGTGGTGTGTCGTATTTTAATTTTCTGGTTATCACCATAGCTGTTGTTTTGTGCGGTGCAAATTTTAGTTTGTTCTCGACACCCCACGCCAGAACATGATTGAGAGCGGCATTGGCACATTCCTCCACCTCTAGTGCGGTCTCTCCGTCAAATACCAGGAGGACATCGTCCGCAAACGCCTGAATGTAATTCCCCCTGTTCTCTGCTGCTTTTAGGAGGGGGTCTAGGACTAAGTTCCACAATATTGGGCCCCCAATTGAGCCTTGGACACAACCCTTGTTGGTGTCCTTGCTGTATACTTCCCCACCGTACCTGATTGCAACTCTTCGGTTTCTGAGGTAGCTGTCGATGACCCGCCTAAGGTTGATTGGACACTTCTCCTCTGCCAGGCGGACTCTTATCGCCGGCCACCAGGCACTATCAAAAGCTCCCTCTATGTCCAGCGATACAAGCGTAACTATTCTTTTTTGAACTAGTTTTTTGTTGACATGCTGCATGAGGGCATAGAGGGAGGTTAGGTTAGGTTAGGTTAGGTTAGGTTAGGTTAGGTTAGGTTAGGTTAGGTTAGGTTAGGTTAGGTTAGGTTAGGTTAGGTTAGGTTAGGTTAGGTTAGGTTAGGTTAGGTTAGGTTAGGTTAGGTTAGGTTAGGTTAGGTTAGGTTAGGTTAGGTTAGGTTAGGTTAGGTTAGGTTAGGTTAGGTTAGGTTAGGTTAGGTTAGGTTAGGTTAGGTTAGGTTAGGTTAGGTTAGGTTAGGTTAGGTTAGGTTAGGTTAGGTTAGGTTAGGTTAGGTTAGGTTAGGTTAGGTTAGGTTAGGTTAGGTTAGGTTAGGTTAGGTTAGGTTAGGTTAGGTTAGGTTAGGTTAGGTTAGGTTAGGTTAGGTTAGGTTAGGTTAGGTTAGGTTAGGTTAGGTTAGGTTAGGTTAGGTTAGGTTAGGTTAGGTTAGGTTAGGTTAGGTTAGGTTAGGTTAGGTTAGGTTAGGTTAGGTTAGGTTAGGTTAGGTTAGGTTAGGTTAGGTTAGGTTAGGTTAGGTTAGGTTAGGTTAGGTTAGGTTAGGTTAGGTTAGGTTAGGTTAGGTTAGGTTAGGTTAGGTTAGGTTAGGTTAGGTTAGGTTAGGTTAGGTTTTTTTTTTTTTTTTTTTTTTTTTTTTTTTTTTTTTTTATACCACTACCTCCAACATGATCGGAGCCTTTGTTTTTCTGTTTTTTTATTTAATTACTTTAACATTTACTTTAATCTATACTTATGTTTAATTTTACAGTTTATATATTTGTTTCTTTCATATTCTAATACTCTCTTTACTTATCATACAAATACGGGGGGTGCTGCAGCACTTCTTATTTTTGCTTTTACTTTAACACTTGTATTTATTTTAAGCTATAATTTTAACATAATATTGTATCTATTTATTTATTTACTCATTTATCCAAATTATATTTTACTTACTATTATTCTATGCTGGCCTCTAATATAATGTACTATATTATGACAGCATATTTATTTATGCTGTTTTATTTCGACTTATTACTATCTTTACTATATGTCTACAATAATTCAAAAAATTTTCTGCCTCTTTACTCTTAATTATGTCCTTTACTGTGAACGGTGTTATTGCCGTGCCTATGATGTTTTCGGCGTTAAACCGGTGTTTTGCAAATTGTGGGCAGTCAAATAGTACGTGCTGGACCGATTCACTAGCATCCGGGTCGCAGATGCACGATGGACTCTCCTTGCACTTGAAGCGATTCAAGTACTCAGAGAATCCACCGTGCCCCGTCATTATCTGTGTATTCAGGCCGCTTGTTCCTATCCTGCGAATGACACTGTATGCCACCCGCACATCCGGGAAGAATAACTTTGTTACAGATGCGGTGTCACTGGTTTCGTATCTACGGTTCCACTCATCAAGCGTCTCCACACGTATACTTCGCTTGATGTATGAGATCGGACACCGATCGTAATCAGGCTTTCTTTTGGAGTTCTCAGCGGCCTCTCTTGCTAGTTGGTCAGCTCTTTCGTTCCCCGGTAGCCCTACGTGAGCTTTAATCCAGAACAAGTTTACGAGCTTGTTCTGGTGGGATGCAGATCTTATTTTATCCCTAGCTTCTACAGCGAGAGGATGATGCGAACCGGGATTCGTGATTGTTTGGAGAGCCGCCATTGAGTCGCTGAAAATTCCGAAAGAAGATTCCTTGCGCCTAATTATCTCCCTCGTTGCTCTTGTTATTGCTAGGAGTTCAGCCTGGTAAACTGTGCAGTAATCTGATAGAGCAAGTTTGAGGGCTCTGGTCTCGGCCTCACTATTCCATATGGACAGTGAAGCACCAACCCCTCCTCCGATCTTGCTCCCGTCCGTAAAGATGCGGACGTCAAAATTGCAGTTGTTGTCAAGTTGCTCTTGATTCACCAGACTGTTGAACTGCAAGATGTCGCGTGATGCGGGATGGGGATTTTCAATTGCTGCGGCCATTCGCTCGACCTCCCTGTCCCCAAGTGATGCCCGGGGCACCCCCCTCCTGGCCTCGTACAGTGATGCTGCCTCACGAACTCGGAGGTCAAGGGGGAGCAAACCGGACAGCACCAGTGCTGAGTTCAGGGAAACCGTTCGATATGCCTTGCACATTTTCTGAGCAATTCCACGTTGGACTGCCCCAAGCTGCTTTACAATGCCCACTTTCTTTGCAGCCGGTGCCCAGACGCTAGCAGCGTAAAGTATTATGGGCTCCACGGTCGCCACGTATATCACCCGAATAACTTCTGGGTGAAGCCCCCAACTGATCTTTGCGGCTCTACACAGCTGCTTGTAGATTGCAATTGCCTTCCTGCAAATGTGTGAGACGTGGGTGTTGAAGGTCAGTTTTTGATCGATGGTTACACCCAGAAGCTTCATTTCTTGCGATATGACGATGTCGATCCCCCCCATCCTCAGGCGTGGTGTGTCGTATTTTAATTTTCTGGTTATCACCATGGCTGTTGTTTTGTGCGGTGCAAATTTTAGTTTGTTCTCGACACCCCACGCCAGAACATGATTGAGAGCGGCATTGGCACATTCTTCCACCTCCAGTGCGGTCTCTCCGTCAAACACCAAGAGGACATCGTCCGCAAACGCCTGAATGTAGTTCCCCCTGTTCTCTGCTGCTTTTAGGAGGGGGTCTAGGACTAAGTTCCACAATATTGGGCCCCCAATTGAGCCCTGGACACAACCCTTGTTGGTGTCCTTGCTGTATACTTCCCCACCGTACCTGATTGCAACTCTTCGGTTTCTGAGGTAGCTGTCGATGACTCGCCTAAGGTTGATTGGACACTTCTCCTCTGCCAGACGGACTCTTATCGCTGGCCACCAGGCACTATCAAAAGCCCCCTCTATGTCCAACGATACGAGCGTAACTATTCTTTTTTGTGCTAGTTTTTTGTTGACATGCTGCATGAGGGCATAGAGGGAGTCCTCAGTGCTTTTTTGTGGCATGAATCCGTACTGACGGGTGCTCATCCTTGGTAAAAGGTGGAACTTAAGGCGGGCCACTAGCATTTTTTCGTATATTTTCCCTAATATAGGCAACAGTCCAATCGGCCTATAAGATTTGGGAGTGGAATATGTCTCTTTTCCAGGCTTCCTCAGTATCACGACTGTTGCTTGCTTCCAGGACGTGGGGAAATGATGGTGTTCGAGGCACTTATTTAGGAACCTTAAAAATAATTCCAGGTCATTAGCCACGGCATGACAACAAATGTCGGCGGTAAAGCCATCGGAACCCGGCGCCTTCTTCGGATTAAAGGACTCCATTGAGGTTTTTAATTCTGCCGTCGTAAACGGTGGGTCGCAAGGATCATCTTGTTCACCAGAGTTTACGCTTTCGGCTTTTATTCGGATGGATTGGTGATGAGCATTGTCGGATTCGATGTGGTCTTCCGGATAAAACGTTTCCGCTAGCAACTTTACGGATCCCTTCGCATCTAGCACATCACCGTTCCGTTCCAATGGCAGGTCCTCCTCCCTACGCCGCGTCCTACCTATCACCCTGTATATACCCTCCCAAACCCCCTCCCTATCCTGTTTCCCACAGAATTCCTTCCAACTCTCGGTCTGAGCTTTGGCCGCTTCTAACTCATACTCTTCTTTCTGTTTCAGGTACTCTTCTATGACCTTTGGCTTCCGGACTTGGGCAGCACAGCGGATCCTGCGCTTCTTGGTAGCGACGGCCTTCTTGATCTCAGCGAGTCTCTCGGACCACCACGGCAAGGTAAGTTCCTCTTGGACTTTTTTGGTTGGTATTGTTTGCTTGCATGTTTCTTCTATTGCTTTTGTAAGGTTATCTGTTATAGTGTCAATTTGCTCAATGTCTTTAATTTTGTTTATTTCAGCTGCTGTGAATTTATAATCTATTTTCAATTGTCTAAACTTCTCATGAAATTTAGTCCAATTGGCTTTTTTGGTGTTAAATTTCCTGGTCGTTCTCTCAACTTTGATGCCTTTGGATTTCTGCAAGAGGATCTTAAACATAATGCCGTTGTGATCCGAGCTCGTCAGACCTTCATCAATCCTCCAGTCGTCTACCAAGTCCAATAAGTCATTTGAACAAGCGGTAATGTCCACGTGACTGCTGTACCGCTTTCCTCCTCGGATAGTGTCAAAGGTCGGAATTTCCCCTCGGTTAAGTATGTTCAGGTTAAGTTCACCGAGAGTTGCTGCCATCTCTTCCCCCCTGACGTCGGCCATCGGGCTGCCCCACCATAGGCTCTTTGCATTGGCGTCCCCTCCATAGATCAGTCTCTTGGAACCGAATGCAAGCCCTATTTGTTTTAGGTGTTCTAAATAGGGCTCAATAGGCTGGTCTGGCTCAAAGTAAAAGGAGACAAGCGTGATCTCCCAGGCTCTGGTTCGGACTCCCACCACAACGATGTTATTTGTGGTGAGAGTCGGGTACTGTATAATGTCAAAGTTGTGATTGAACACTGCAACGGCTGCTTTGACATTTCCTTCCCCTGGGCTGGTGTTCTGGAAGATCCTCACTCCACTGTAATTCTTCATAATACTTGAGCCTCCCACGTAGGGTTCCTGGAGCAGAGCCACGGCTGCTTTCCTGTGATTAGCTTCAATCATGAGTTCATTCGTGGCGAGCCGCTTCCTCTGGAGGTTTGCCTGCATTACCAGGTGTGGAGCCTCGCTGGTGGGTGTGTTGCTCTCTAGTGCTCCTCTGCCCGTGACCACCTTAGCAATACGCCGTTGTGGCCCTCGCCAATGCATCCCACTTCCTTCTTATCGGGCAGTCCTCACTGAAGGCGTTGTGCTCTGCATTTGCCAGTTTTGCATGCGTGCAATTACAGCATGTCGGCACTGCACCATTGAGCCAGTAACTACAGTCCGACTTTTTGTGGGGCCCGGCGCAATGGCTACATTTCTCAACCGTTTCTTTGCAGAAACGCCTGCCATGGCCGTACCCCAGACAAAGCGAACACTGGACAAGGGGAGACTGGTCTGCGATTCGGATGCGCTGCAGGTCAATCTGCACGGTCTCCGCGTCCATAATCCTGGTCCATATTTTGGGGGACACCCTAACGACGACATGGTTCATAAGAGGGTTTCTTGTTCTCTTCCTGTATCGGATCTCCACTCTATTTTCCTCTTTGTCAAGATCCCTGAATATCCTCTCGTTCTGATTTCTCAAGGCGAGAAGGATATCGTCATCGGTGTTGTACGTCATGACGTCTTTTAAGATTAGAAGTGGGTCCTTGTTCCTAATGTCGTCGACGTTAAGATGATTACCCGCCTTCTGGATTCTCTCCTTCAGTACTCGCCTCTCTTCCTCGCTCCGGCAACCCATGATGACCTTTCTGTCCTTGGCCTTCCTAATTTTATCGATGGTCACCCCCCCTTCCTTGGCATTTACCGCAGTCCGGATTTTGTGAAGCACCTCATCCCCAGTCTCTGTTTCGTCAGTGGAGGTGACCACCACGGAGTGCAGGGTGGCTTGCTCCGGGAGTCTTCCCCTACTGCTGCCAGCCGCCACGCTCGCATAGGTGGCCCCCTCCAAGACTTTCTGATGTGACTGCAACGTGTCTCTGAGACCCTCCATCTTTTCAGTGTTTTCTGTGATGAGTTTGAGGTGCTCCTCCATCTTTTTAAGCAGCTCGTTTTCCACCTGACAACTGGCAGGATGAGAAGAGAGTGGAGGGTGTAAAGGTTCCTCCTCTTCCTTCCCACCTCGCCCTTTGCTCTGAGCTGCTTCCTTGCCCTTAACCGCCTCCGACTCTTTAAGTAACTGATAGAGCCGTTCCACGGCTGCGATAACCCCATCTTTAATTTCCGTTTTTGTGTTCCTAGAGTTGCCGAGGTGGAGCTTTGCCTTACTGAGGCATGCTCTTCCCTCAGCAAGTCTGGTGGGATATATCGGTTTTGGGGGCGGGCTATCCGGGGCATCCAACGACGGTGTTTGGGTTTTTGCCTTGGAGGGACCTGCCACCGGCGCCGCCACCTTTTTTGGTAAGGTCTTTGTCCTGGCCTCTATCTCGCCAATGCCATGTCGGACCACAAAAGTTTTGTCCTGGGTTCCCGACGTGGAGGGAGATACCTTTTCGGCCGATTCTGCGGCTTTCTTGGGGGAGTTCGATGCCGTGTTTTTGCACGGGGTCCTAAGTCCGAGCATGATGTTGTAGGTAGGGTAGTCTGTCTTTTAACTCTATATGGAGTATGTCTGAATAAAATGTGTCACTTATTTGTGACACTCGCAGGGTCCTATTCTAGAATCTATTGCTCAATAAAGCTATAGTTACCGTCAAAAAATAAAAATTTCGAGTCGTAAGTGTAAATAACACGCCTTCAGAGGCGCTAACAGTGTCAGAAACCGTCTATTGTCCCAGTGTCACTATAGAACTAGGTATTAACGTAGCCGGAAGGGCAAAAAAAAACGCAAACTAATTTTTTGTCAAAATCGAAAAGTTTACCTGCCTAGACACGAATGGGTGGGTGGGAGGGCAAATTTTTGACTTTTTATCTGAGCTAGGCGGACGTGCGAGGTGTCAAAAGACGCGTCTCGGCGCCGGCCAGCGAGCTATGAGGTTTTTGGAATTTACGCTGAAGAAAATTTTTGAAATTTCCTGAAAAAACTGAATTTACGACCAAAATGTATGCAGAAAACGGGAATAACACCACCAAACGGGACTCGAACACGCGGAACGCGCGCCGGAGTACAGGTAAGGCAGGTAAGTATCAATTAAAATTATAAAAATGTAAATCTACCTGAAGGTTTTGTAATAAAAAATTTTTTAAAGGAATTTACAATGAAATTTTTGCAAGTGAATAACCGAAAAGTGTTTTTCGGTGTTTTTGTCAATTTAAACTAGTGGGAACGTTAGACGGAGCCTAAAAACGAATTACTACGCTGAAAAAAGCTTCAGAATGCGTCACCGGGATGCAAAGTTATAGCGGTTAGATGAAATTGTTCTATCACTAAGGTGGATTTCGTGTATGTACTTACTCGTATGAAAATCCCCACTACAACAAATTTTTGACTTTTTATCTGAGCTAGGCGGACGTGCGAGGTGTCAAAAGACGCGTCTCGGCGCCGGCCAGCGAGCTATGAGGTTTTTGGAATTTACGCTGAAGAAAATTTTTGAAATTTCCTGAAAAAACTGAATTTACGACCAAAATGTATGCAGAAAACGGGAATAACACCACCAAACGGGACTCGAACACGCGGAACGCGCGCCGGAGTACAGGTAAGGCAGGTAAGTATCAATTAAAATTATAAAAATGTAAATCTACCTGAAGGTTTTGTAATAAAAAATTTTTTAAAGGAATTTACAATGAAATTTTTGCAAGTGAATAACCGAAAAGTGTTTTTCGGTGTTTTTGTCAATTTAAACTAGTGGGAACGTTAGACGGAGCCTAAAAACGAATTACTACGCTGAAAAAAGCTTCAGAATGCGTCACCGGGATGCAAAGTTATAGCGGGTTAGGTTAGGTTAGGTTAGGTTAGGTTAGGTTAGGTTAGGTTAGGTTAGGTTAGGTTAGGTTAGGTTAGGTTAGGTTAGGTTAGGTTAGGTTAGGTTAGGTTAGGTTAGGTTAGGTTAGGTTAGGTTAGGTTAGGTTAGGTTAGGTTAGGTTAGGTTAGGTTAGGTTAGGTTAGGTTAGGTTAGGTTAGGTTAGGTTAGGTTTTTTTTTTTTTTTTTTTTTTTTTTATATAAATATACCACTACCTCCAACATGATCGGAGTCTTTGTTTTTCTGTTTTTTTATTTAATTACTTTAACATTTACTTTAATCTATACTTATGTTTAATTTTACAGTTTATATATTTGTTTTCTTCATATTCTAATACTCTCTTTACTTGTCATACAAGCACGGGGGGTGCTGCAGCAATTCTTATTTTTGCTTTTACTTTAACACTTGTATTTATTTTAAGCTATACTTTTAACATAATATTGTATCTATTTATTTATTTACTCATTTATCCAAATTATATTTTACTTACTATTATTCTATGCTGGCCTCTAATATAATGTACTATATTATGACAGCATATTTATTTATGCTGTTTTATTTCGACTTATTACTGTCTTTACTATATATCTACAATAATTCAAAAAATTTTCTGCCTCTTTGCTCTTAATTATGTCCTTTACTGTGAACGGTGTTATTGCCGTGCCTATGATGTTTTCGGCGTTAAACCGGTGTTTGGCAAATTGTGGGCAGTCAAATAGTACGTGCTGGACCGATTCACTAGCGTCCGGGTCGCAGATGCACGATGGACTCTCCTTGCACTTGAAGCGATTCAAGTACTCAGAGAATCCACCGTGCCCCGTCATTATCTGTGTATTCAGGCCGCTTGTTCCTATCCTGCGAATGACACTGTATGCCACCCGCACATCCGGGAAGAATAACTTTGTTACAGATGCGGTGTCGCTGGTTTCGTATCTACGGTTCCACTCATCAAGCGTCTCCATACGTATACTTCGCTTGATGTATGAGATCGGACACCGATCGTAATCAGGCTTTCTTTTGGAGTTCTCAGCGGCCTCTCTTGCTAGTTGGTCAGCTCTTTCGTTCCCCGGTAGCCCTACGTGAGCTTTAATCCAGAACAAGTTTACGAGCTTGTTCTGGTGGGATGCAGATCTTATATTATCCCTAGCTTCTACAGCGAGAGGATGATGCGAACCGGGATTCGTGATTGTTTGGAGAGCCGCCATTGAGTCGCTGAAAATTCCAAAAGAAGATTCCTTGCGCCTAGTTATCTCCCTTGTTGCTCTTGTTATTGCTAGGAGTTCAGCCTGGTAAACTGTGCAGTAATTTGATAGAGCAAGTTTGAGGGCTCTGGTCTCGGCCTCACTATTCCATATGGACAGTGAAGCACCAACCCCTCCTCCGATCTTGCTCCCGTCCGTAAAGATGCGGACGTCAAAATTGCAGTTGTTGTCAAGTTGCTCTTGGTTCATCAGACTGTTGAACTGCAAGATGTCGCGTGATGCGGGATGGGGATTTTCAATTGCTGCGGCCATTCGCTCGACTTCCCTGTCCCCAAGCGATGCCCGGGGCACCCCCCTCCTGGCCTCGTACAGTGATGCTGCCTCACGAACTCGGAGGTCAAGGGGGAGCAAACCGGACAGCACCAGTGCTGAGTTCAGGGAAACCGTTCGATATGCCTTGCACATTTTCTGAGCAATTCCACGTTGGACTGCCCCAAGCTGCTTTACAATGCCCACTTTCTTTGCAGCCGGTGCCCAGACGCTAGCAGCGTAAAGTATTATGGGCTCCACGGTCGCCACGTATATCACCCGAATAACTTCTGGGTGAAGCCCCCAACTGATCCTTGCGGCTCTACACAGCTGCTTGTAGATTGCAATTGCCTTCCTGCAAATGTGTGAGACGTGGGTGTTGAAGGTCAGTTTTTGATCGATGGTTACACCCAGAAGCTTCATTTCTTGCGATATGCCGATGTCGATCCCCCCCATCCTCAGGCGTGGTGTGTCGTATTTTAATTTTCTGGTTATCACCATGGCTGTTGTTTTGTGCGGTGCAAATTTTAGTTTGTTCTCGACACCCCACGCCAGAACATGATTGAGAGCGGCATTGGCACATTCTTCCACCTCCAGTGCGGTCTCTCCGTCAAACACCAAGAGGACATCGTCCGCAAACGCCTGAATATAGTTCCCCCTGTTCTCTGCTGCTTTTAGGAGGGGGTCTAGGACTAAGTTCCACAATATTGGGCCCCCTATTGAGCCCTGGACACAGCCCTTGTTGGTGTCCTTGCTGTATACTTCCCCACCGTACCTGATTGCAACTCTTCGGTTTCTGAGGTAGCTGTCGATGACTCGCCTAAGGTTGATTGGACACTTCTCCTCTGCCAGACGGACTCTTATCGCTGGCCACCAGGCACTATCAAAAGCCCCCTCTATGTCCAACGATACGAGCGTAACTATTCTTTTTTGTGCTAGTTTTTTGTTGACATGCTGCATGAGGGCATAGAGGGAGTCCTCAGTGCTTTTTTGTGGCATGAATCCGTACTGACGGGTGCTCAGCCTTGGTAAAAGGTGGAACTTAAGGCGGGCCACTAGCATTTTTTCGTATATTTTCCCTAATATAGGCAACAGTCCAATCGGCCTATAAGATTTGGGAGTGGAATATGTCTTTTTTCCAGGCTTCCTCAGTATCACGACTGTTGCTTGCTTCCAGGACGTGGGGAAATGATGGTGTTCGAGGCACTTATTTAGGAACTTTAAAAATAATTCCAGGTCATTAGCCACGGCATGACAACAAATGTCGGCGGTAAAGCCATCGGAACCCGGCGCCTTCTTCGGGTTGAAGGACTCCATTGAGTTTTTTAATTCTGCCGTCGTAAACGGTGGGTCGCAAGGATCATCTTGTTCACCAGAGTTTACGCTTTCGGCTTTTATTCGGATGGATTGGTGATGAGCATTGTCGGATTCGATGTGGTCTTCCGGATAAAACGTTTCCGCTAGCAACTTTACGGATCCCTTCGCATCTAGCACATCACCGTTCCGTTCCAATGGCAGGTCCTCCTCCCTACGCCGCGTCCTACCTATCACCCTGTATATACCCTCCCAAACCCCCTCCCTATCCTGTTTCCCACAGAATTCCTTCCAACTCTCGGTCTGAGCTTTGGCCGCTTCTAACTCATACTCTTCTTTCTGTTTCAGGTACTCTTCTATGACCTTTGGCTTCCGGACTTGGGCAGCACAGCGGATCCTGCGCTTCTTGGTAGCGACGGCCTTCTTGATCTCAGCGAGTCTCTCGGACCACCACGGCAAGGTAAGTTCCTCTTGGACTTTTTTGGTTGGTATTGTTTGCTTGCATGTTTCTTCTATTGCTTTTGTAAGGTTGTCTGTTATAGTGTCAATTTGCTCAATGTCTTTAATTTTGTCTATTTCGGCTGCTGTGAATTTATAGTCTATTTTCAATTGGCCAAACTTCTCATGAAATTCAGCCCAATTGGCTTTTTTGGTGTTAAATTTCCTGGTCGTTCTCTCAACTTTGATGCCTTTGGATTTCTGCAAGAGGATCTTAAACATAATGCCGTTGTGATCCGAGCTCGTCAGACCTTCATCAATCCTCCAGTCGTCTACCAAGTCCAATAAATCATTAGAACAAGCGGTAATGTCCACGTAACTGCTGTACCGCTTTCCTCCTCGGATAGTGTCAAAGGTCGGAATTTCCCCTCGGTTAAGTATGTTCAGGTTAAGTTCACCGAGAGTTGCTGCCATCTCTTCCCCCCTGACGTCGGCCATCGGGCTGCCCCACCATAGGCTCTTTGCATTGGCGTCCCCTCCATAGATCAGTCTCTTGGAACCGAATGCAAGCCCTATTTGTTTTAGGTGTTCTAAATAGGGCTCAATAGGCTGGTCTGGCTCAAAGTAAAAGGAGACAAGCGTGATCTCCCAGGCTCTGGTTCGGACTCCCACCACAACGATGTTATTTGTGGTGAGAGTCGGGTACTGTATAATGTCAAAGTTGTGATTGAACACTGCAACGGCTGCTTTGACATTTCCTTCCCCTGGGCTGGTGTTCTGGAAGATCCTCACTCCACTGTAATTCTTCATAATACTTGAGCCCCCCACGTAGGGTTCCTGGAGCAGAGCCACTGCTGCTTTCCTGTGATTAGCTTCAATCATGAGTTCATTCGTGGCGAGCTGCTTCCTCTGGAGGTTTGCCTGCATTACCAGGTGTGGAGCCTCGCTGGTGGGTGTGTTGCTCTCTAGTGCTCCTCTGCCCGTGACCACCTTAGCAATACGCCGTTGTGGCCCTCGCCAATGCATCCCACTTCCTTCTTATCGGGCAGTCCTCACTGAAGGCGTTGTGCTCTGCATTTGCCAGTTTTGCATGCGTGCAATTACAGCATGTCGGCACTGCACCATTGAGCCAGTAACTACAGTCCGACTTTTTGTGGGGCCCGGCGCAATGGCTACATTTCTCAACCGTTTCTTTGCAGAAACGCCTGCCATGGCCGTACCCCAGACAAAGCGAACACTGGACAAGGGGAGACTGGTCTGCGATTCGGATGCGCTGCAGGTCAATCTGCACGGTCTCCGCGTCCATAATCCTGGTCCATATTTTGGGGGACACCCTAACGACGACATGGTTCATAAGAGGGTTTCTTGTTCTCTTCCTGTATCGGATCTCCACTCTATTTTCCTCTTTGTCAAGATCCCTGAATATCCTCTCGTTCTGATTTCTCAAGGCGAGAAGGATATCGTCATCGGTGTTGTACGTCATGACGTCTTTTAAGATTAGAAGTGGGTCCTTGTTCCTAATGTCGTCGACGTTAAGATGATTACCCGCCTTCTGGATTCTCTCCTTCAGTACTCGCCTCTCTTCCTCGCTCCGGCAACCCATGATGACCTTTCTGTCCTTGGCCTTCCTAATTTTATCGATGGTCACCCCCCCTTCCTTGGCATTTACCGCAGTCCTGATTTTGTGAAGCACCTCATCCCCAGTCTCTGTTTCGTCAGTGGAGGTGACCACCACGGAGTGCAGGGTGGCTTGCTCCGGGAGTCTTCCCCTACTGCTGCCAGCCGCCACGCTCGCATAGGTGGCCCCCTCCAAGACTTTCTGATGTGACTGCAACGTGTCTCTGAGACCCTCCATCTTTTCAGTGTTTTCTGTGATGAGTTTGAGGTGCTCCTCCATCTTTTTAAGCAGCTCGTTTTCCACCTGACAACTGGCAGGATGAGAAGAGAGTGGAGGGTGTAAAGGTTCCTCCTCTTCCTTCCCACCTCGCCCTTTGCTCTGAGCTGCTTCCTTGCCCATAACCGCCTCCGACTCTTTAAGTAACTGATAGAGCCGTTCCACGGCTGCGATAACCCCATCTTTGATTTCCGTTTTTGTGTTCCTAGAGTTGCCGAGGTGGAGCTTTGCCTTACTGAGGCATGCTCTTCCCTCAGCAAGTCTGGTGGGATATATCGGTTTCGGGGGCGGGCTATCCGGGGCATCCAACGACGGTGTTTGGGTTTTTGCCTTGGAGGGACCCGCCACCGGCGCCGCCACCTTTTTTGGTAAGGTCTTTGTCCTGGCCTCTATCTCACCAATGCCATGTCGGACCACAAAAGTTTTGTCCTGGGTTCCCGACGTGGAGGGAGATACCTTTTCGGCCGATTCCGCGGCTTTCTTGGGGGAGTTCGATGCCGTGTTTTTGCACGGGGTCCTAAGTCCGAGCATGATGTTGTAGGTAGGGTAGTCTGTCTTTTAATTAAGACGTGTAAGTTTCTTCAACACTAATAACGTCACGAGAGATTTAGATTTGTCAAAAGACGTCTTAGTGTAAAAAGTTTTTACTCTATATGGAGTAAGTCTGAATAAAATGTGTCACTTATTTGTGACACTCGCAGGTGTCCTAATCTAGAAGCTATTGCTCAATAGAGCTATAGTTGCGGTCAAAATTAAAAATTTCAAGTCGTAAGTGTATATAACACGCCTTCAGAGGCGCTAAAAGTGTCAGAAACCGTCTACTTTCCCAGTTTCACTATAGAACTAAGTATAAGCGCAGCCGGAAGGGCAAAAAACGCAAACTAATTTTTTGCCAAAACTCAAAAGTTTACCTGCCTAGACACGAATGGGTGGGTGGGAGGGCAAATTTTTGACTTTTTATCTGAGCTAGGCGGACGTGCGAGGTGTCAAAAGACGCGTCTCGGCGCCGGCCAGCGAGCTATGAGGTTTTTGGAATTTACGCTGAAGAAAATTTTTGAAATTTCCTGAAAAAACTGAATTTACGACCAAAATTTATGCAGAAAACGGGAATAACACCACCAAACGGGACTCGAACACGCGGAACGCGCGCCGGAGTACAGGTAAGGCAGGTAAGTACCAATTAAAATTATAAAAATGTAAATTTACCTGAAGGTTTTGTAATAAAAAATTTTTTAAAGGAATTTACACTGAAATTTTTGCAAGTGAATAACCGAAAAGTGTTTTTCGGTGTTTTTGTCAATTTAAACTAGTGGGAACGTTAGACGGAGCCTAAAAACGAATTACTACGCTGAAAAAAGCTTCAGAATGCGTCACCGGGATGCAAAGTTATAGCGGTTAGATGAAATTGTTCTATCACTAAGGTGGATTTCGTGTATGTACTTACTCGTATGAAAATCCCCACTACAACAAATTTTTGACTTTTTATCTGAGCTAGGCGGACGTGCGAGGTGTCAAAAGACGCGTCTCGGCGCCGGCCAGCGAGCTATGAGGTTTTTGGAATTTACGCTGAAGAAAATTTTTGAAATTTCCTGAAAAAACTGAATTTACGACCAAAATTTATGCAGAAAACGGGAATAACACCACCAAACGGGACTCGAACACGCGGAACGCGCGCCGGAGTACAGGTAAGGCAGGTAAGTACCAATTAAAATTATAAAAATGTAAATTTACCTGAAGGTTTTGTAATAAAAAATTTTTTAAAGGAATTTACACTGAAATTTTTGCAAGTGAATAACCGAAAAGTGTTTTTCGGTGTTTTTGTCAATTTAAACTAGTGGGAACGTTAGACGGAGCCTAAAAACGAATTACTACGCTGAAAAAAGCTTCAGAATGCGTCACCGGGATGCAAAGTTATAGCGGTTAGATGAAATTGTTCTATCACTAAGGTGGATTTCGTGTATGTACTTACTCGTATGAAAATCCCCACTACAACAAATTTTTGACTTTTTATCTGAGCTAGGCGGACGTGCGAGGTGTCAAAAGACGCGTCTCGGCGCCGGCCAGCGAGCTATGAGGTTTTTGGAATTTACGCTGAAGAAAATTTTTGAAATTTCCTGAAAAAACTGAATTTACGACCAAAATTTATGCAGAAAACGGGAATAACACCACCAAACGGGACTCGAACACGCGGAACGCGCGCCGGAGTACAGGTAAGGCAGGTAAGTACCAATTAAAATTATAAAAATGTAAATTTACCTGAAGGTTTTGTAATAAAAAATTTTTTAAAGGAATTTACACTGAAATTTTTGCAAGTGAATAACCGAAAAGTGTTTTTCGGTGTTTTTGTCAATTTAAACTAGTGGGAACGTTAGACGGAGCCTAAAAACGAATTACTACGCTGAAAAAAGCTTCAGAATGCGTCACCGGGATGCAAAGTTATAGCGGTTAGATGAAATTGTTCTATCACTAAGGTGGATTTCGTGTATGTACTTACTCGTATGAAAATCCCCACTACAACAAATTTTTGACTTTTTATCTGAGCTAGGCGGACGTGCGAGGCGTCAAAAGACGCGTCTCGGCGCCGGCCAGCGAGCTATGAGGTTTTTGGAATTTACGCTGAAGAAAATTTTTGAAATTTCCTGAAAAAACTGAATTTACGACCAAAATTTATGCAGAAAACGGGAATAACACCACCAAACGGGACTCGAACACGCGGAACGCGCGCCGGAGTACAGGTAAGGCAGGTAAGTACCAATTAAAATTATAAAAATGTAAATTTACCTGAAGGTTTTGTAATAAAAAATTTTTTAAAGGAATTTACACTGAAATTTTTGCAAGTGAATAACCGAAAAGTGTTTTTCGGTGTTTTTGTCAATTTAAACTAGTGGGAACGTTAGACGGAGCCTAAAAACGAATTACTACGCTGAAAAAAGCTTCAGAATGCGTCACCGGGATGCAAAGTTATAGCGGTTAGATGAAATTGTTCTATCACTAAGGTGGATTTCGTGTATGTACTTACTCGTATGAAAATCCCCACTACAACAAATTTTTGACTTTTTATCTGAGCTAGGCGGACGTGCGAGGTGTCAAAAGACGCGTCTCGGCGCCGGCCAGCGAGCTATGAGGTTTTTGGAATTTACGCTGAAGAAAATTTTTGAAATTTCCTGAAAAAACTGAATTTACGACCAAAATTTATGCAGAAAACGGGAATAACACCACCAAACGGGACTCGAACACGCGGAACGCGCGCCGGAGTACAGGTAAGGCAGGTAAGTACCAATTAAAATTATAAAAATGTAAATTTACCTGAAGGTTTTGTAATAAAAAATTTTTTAAAGGAATTTACACTGAAATTTTTGCAAGTGAATAACCGAAAAGTGTTTTTCGGTGTTTTTGTCAATTTAAACTAGTGGGAACGTTAGACGGAGCCTAAAAACGAATTACTACGCTGAAAAAAGCTTCAGAATGCGTCACCGGGATGCAAAGTTATAGCGGTTAGATGAAATTGTTCTATCACTAAGGTGGATTTCGTGTATGTACTTACTCGTATGAAAATCCCCACTACAACAAATTTTTGACTTTTTATCTGAGCTAGGCGGACGTGCGAGGTGTCAAAAGACGCGTCTCGGCGCCGGCCAGCGAGCTATGAGGTTTTTGGAATTTACGCTGAAGAAAATTTTTGAAATTTCCTGAAAAAACTGAATTTACGACCAAAATTTATGCAGAAAACGGGAATAACACCACCAAACGGGACTCGAACACGCGGAACGCGCGCCGGAGTACAGGTAAGGCAGGTAAGTACCAATTAAAATTATAAAAATGTAAATTTACCTGAAGGTTTTGTAATAAAAAATTTTTTAAAGGAATTTACACTGAAATTTTTGCAAGTGAATAACCGAAAAGTGTTTTTCGGTGTTTTTGTCAATTTAAACTAGTGGGAACGTTAGACGGAGCCTAAAAACGAATTACTACGCTGAAAAAAGCTTCAGAATGCGTCACCGGGATGCAAAGTTATAGCGGTTAGATGAAATTGTTCTATCACTAAGGTGGATTTCGTGTATGTACTTACTCGTATGAAAATCCCCACTACAACAAATTTTTGACTTTTTATCTGAGCTAGGCGGACGTGCGAGGTGTCAAAAGACGCGTCTCGGCGCCGGCCAGCGAGCTATGAGGTTTTTGGAATTTACGCTGAAGAAAATTTTTGAAATTTCCTGAAAAAACTGAATTTACGACCAAAATTTATGCAGAAAACGGGAATAACACCACCAAACGGGACTCGAACACGCGGAACGCGCGCCGGAGTACAGGTAAGGCAGGTAAGTACCAATTAAAATTATAAAAATGTAAATTTACCTGAAGGTTTTGTAATAAAAAATTTTTTAAAGGAATTTACACTGAAATTTTTGCAAGTGAATAACCGAAAAGTGTTTTTCGGTGTTTTTGTCAATTTAAACTAGTGGGAACGTTAGACGGAGCCTAAAAACGAATTACTACGCTGAAAAAAGCTTCAGAATGCGTCACCGGGATGCAAAGTTATAGCGGTTAGATGAAATTGTTCTATCACTAAGGTGGATTTCGTGTATGTACTTACTCGTATGAAAATCCCCACTACAACAAATTTTTGACTTTTTATCTGAGCTAGGCGGACGTGCGAGGTGTCAAAAGACGCGTCTCGGCGCCGGCCAGCGAGCTATGAGGTTTTTGGAATTTACGCTGAAGAAAATTTTTGAAATTTCCTGAAAAAACTGAATTTACGACCAAAATTTATGCAGAAAACGGGAATAACACCACCAAACGGGACTCGAACACGCGGAACGCGCGCCGGAGTACAGGTAAGGCAGGTAAGTACCAATTAAAATTATAAAAATGTAAATTTACCTGAAGGTTTTGTAATAAAAAATTTTTTAAAGGAATTTACACTGAAATTTTTGCAAGTGAATAACCGAAAAGTGTTTTTCGGTGTTTTTGTCAATTTAAACTAGTGGGAACGTTAGACGGAGCCTAAAAACGAATTACTACGCTGAAAAAAGCTTCAGAATGCGTCACCGGGATGCAAAGTTATAGCGGTTAGATGAAATTGTTCTATCACTAAGGTGGATTTCGTGTATGTACTTACTCGTATGAAAATCCCCACTACAACAAATTTTTGACTTTTTATCTGAGCTAGGCGGACGTGCGAGGTGTCAAAAGACGCGTCTCGGCGCCGGCCAGCGAGCTATGAGGTTTTTGGAATTTACGCTGAAGAAAATTTTTGAAATTTCCTGAAAAAACTGAATTTACGACCAAAATTTATGCAGAAAACGGGAATAACACCACCAAACGGGACTCGAACACGCGGAACGCGCGCCGGAGTACAGGTAAGGCAGGTAAGTACCAATTAAAATTATAAAAATGTAAATTTACCTGAAGGTTTTGTAATAAAAAATTTTTTAAAGGAATTTACACTGAAATTTTTGCAAGTGAATAACCGAAAAGTGTTTTTCGGTGTTTTTGTCAATTTAAACTAGTGGGAACGTTAGACGGAGCCTAAAAACGAATTACTACGCTGAAAAAAGCTTCAGAATGCGTCACCGGGATGCAAAGTTATAGCGGTTAGATGAAATTGTTCTATCACTAAGGTGGATTTCGTGTATGTACTTACTCGTATGAAAATCCCCACTACAACAAATTTTTGACTTTTTATCTGAGCTAGGCGGACGTGCGAGGCGTCAAAAGACGCGTCTCGGCGCCGGCCAGCGAGCTATGAGGTTTTTGGAATTTACGCTGAAGAAAATTTTTGAAATTTCCTGAAAAAACTGAATTTACGACCAAAATTTATGCAGAAAACGGGAATAACACCACCAAACGGGACTCGAACACGCGGAACGCGCGCCGGAGTACAGGTAAGGCAGGTAAGTACCAATTAAAATTATAAAAATGTAAATTTACCTGAAGGTTTTGTAATAAAAAATTTTTTAAAGGAATTTACACTGAAATTTTTGCAAGTGAATAACCGAAAAGTGTTTTTCGGTGTTTTTGTCAATTTAAACTAGTGGGAACGTTAGACGGAGCCTAAAAACGAATTACTACGCTGAAAAAAGCTTCAGAATGCGTCACCGGGATGCAAAGTTATAGCGGTTAGATGAAATTGTTCTATCACTAAGGTGGATTTCGTGTATGTACTTACTCGTATGAAAATCCCCACTACAACAAATTTTTGACTTTTTATCTGAGCTAGGCGGACGTGCGAGGTGTCAAAAGACGCGTCTCGGCGCCGGCCAGCGAGCTATGAGGTTTTTGGAATTTACGCTGAAGAAAATTTTTGAAATTTCCTGAAAAAACTGAATTTACGACCAAAATTTATGCAGAAAACGGGAATAACACCACCAAACGGGACTCGAACACGCGGAACGCGCGCCGGAGTACAGGTAAGGCAGGTAAGTACCAATTAAAATTATAAAAATGTAAATTTACCTGAAGGTTTTGTAATAAAAAATTTTTTAAAGGAATTTACACTGAAATTTTTGCAAGTGAATAACCGAAAAGTGTTTTTCGGTGTTTTTGTCAATTTAAACTAGTGGGAACGTTAGACGGAGCCTAAAAACGAATTACTACGCTGAAAAAAGCTTCAGAATGCGTCACCGGGATGCAAAGTTATAGCGGTTAGATGAAATTGTTCTATCACTAAGGTGGATTTCGTGTATGTACTTACTCGTATGAAAATCCCCACTACAACAAATTTTTGACTTTTTATCTGAGCTAGGCGGACGTGCGAGGTGTCAAAAGACGCGTCTCGGCGCCGGCCAGCGAGCTATGAGGTTTTTGGAATTTACGCTGAAGAAAATTTTTGAAATTTCCTGAAAAAACTGAATTTACGACCAAAATTTATGCAGAAAACGGGAATAACACCACCAAACGGGACTCGAACACGCGGAACGCGCGCCGGAGTACAGGTAAGGCAGGTAAGTACCAATTAAAATTATAAAAATGTAAATTTACCTGAAGGTTTTGTAATAAAAAATTTTTTAAAGGAATTTACACTGAAATTTTTGCAAGTGAATAACCGAAAAGTGTTTTTCGGTGTTTTTGTCAATTTAAACTAGTGGGAACGTTAGACGGAGCCTAAAAACGAATTACTACGCTGAAAAAAGCTTCAGAATGCGTCACCGGGATGCAAAGTTATAGCGGTTAGATGAAATTGTTCTATCACTAAGGTGGATTTCGTGTATGTACTTACTCGTATGAAAATCCCCACTACAACAAATTTTTGACTTTTTATCTGAGCTAGGCGGACGTGCGAGGTGTCAAAAGACGCGTCTCGGCGCCGGCCAGCGAGCTATGAGGTTTTTGGAATTTACGCTGAAGAAAATTTTTGAAATTTCCTGAAAAAACTGAATTTACGACCAAAATTTATGCAGAAAACGGGAATAACACCACCAAACGGGACTCGAACACGCGGAACGCGCGCCGGAGTACAGGTAAGGCAGGTAAGTACCAATTAAAATTATAAAAATGTAAATTTACCTGAAGGTTTTGTAATAAAAAATTTTTTAAAGGAATTTACACTGAAATTTTTGCAAGTGAATAACCGAAAAGTGTTTTTCGGTGTTTTTGTCAATTTAAACTAGTGGGAACGTTAGACGGAGCCTAAAAACGAATTACTACGCTGAAAAAAGCTTCAGAATGCGTCACCGGGATGCAAAGTTATAGCGGTTAGATGAAATTGTTCTATCACTAAGGTGGATTTCGTGTATGTACTTACTCGTATGAAAATCCCCACTACAACAAATTTTTGACTTTTTATCTGAGCTAGGCGGACGTGCGAGGTGTCAAAAGACGCGTCTCGGCGCCGGCCAGCGAGCTATGAGGTTTTTGGAATTTACGCTGAAGAAAATTTTTGAAATTTCCTGAAAAAACTGAATTTACGACCAAAATTTATGCAGAAAACGGGAATAACACCACCAAACGGGACTCGAACACGCGGAACGCGCGCCGGAGTACAGGTAAGGCAGGTAAGTACCAATTAAAATTATAAAAATGTAAATTTACCTGAAGGTTTTGTAATAAAAAATTTTTTAAAGGAATTTACACTGAAATTTTTGCAAGTGAATAACCGAAAAGTGTTTTTCGGTGTTTTTGTCAATTTAAACTAGTGGGAACGTTAGACGGAGCCTAAAAACGAATTACTACGCTGAAAAAAGCTTCAGAATGCGTCACCGGGATGCAAAGTTATAGCGGTTAGATGAAATTGTTCTATCACTAAGGTGGATTTCGTGTATGTACTTACTCGTATGAAAATCCCCACTACAACAAATTTTTGACTTTTTATCTGAGCTAGGCGGACGTGCGAGGTGTCAAAAGACGCGTCTCGGCGCCGGCCAGCGAGCTATGAGGTTTTTGGAATTTACGCTGAAGAAAATTTTTGAAATTTCCTGAAAAAACTGAATTTACGACCAAAATTTATGCAGAAAACGGGAATAACACCACCAAACGGGACTCGAACACGCGGAACGCGCGCCGGAGTACAGGTAAGGCAGGTAAGTACCAATTAAAATTATAAAAATGTAAATTTACCTGAAGGTTTTGTAATAAAAAATTTTTTAAAGGAATTTACACTGAAATTTTTGCAAGTGAATAACCGAAAAGTGTTTTTCGGTGTTTTTGTCAATTTAAACTAGTGGGAACGTTAGACGGAGCCTAAAAACGAATTACTACGCTGAAAAAAGCTTCAGAATGCGTCACCGGGATGCAAAGTTATAGCGGTTAGATGAAATTGTTCTATCACTAAGGTGGATTTCGTGTATGTACTTACTCGTATGAAAATCCCCACTACAACAAATTTTTGACTTTTTATCTGAGCTAGGCGGACGTGCGAGGTGTCAAAAGACGCGTCTCGGCGCCGGCCAGCGAGCTATGAGGTTTTTGGAATTTACGCTGAAGAAAATTTTTGAAATTTCCTGAAAAAACTGAATTTACGACCAAAATTTATGCAGAAAACGGGAATAACACCACCAAACGGGACTCGAACACGCGGAACGCGCGCCGGAGTACAGGTAAGGCAGGTAAGTACCAATTAAAATTATAAAAATGTAAATTTACCTGAAGGTTTTGTAATAAAAAATTTTTTAAAGGAATTTACACTGAAATTTTTGCAAGTGAATAACCGAAAAGTGTTTTTCGGTGTTTTTGTCAATTTAAACTAGTGGGAACGTTAGACGGAGCCTAAAAACGAATTACTACGCTGAAAAAAGCTTCAGAATGCGTCACCGGGATGCAAAGTTATAGCGGTTAGATGAAATTGTTCTATCACTAAGGTGGATTTCGTGTATGTACTTACTCGTATGAAAATCCCCACTACAACAAATTTTTGACTTTTTATCTGAGCTAGGCGGACGTGCGAGGTGTCAAAAGACGCGTCTCGGCGCCGGCCAGCGAGCTATGAGGTTTTTGGAATTTACGCTGAAGAAAATTTTTGAAATTTCCTGAAAAAACTGAATTTACGACCAAAATTTATGCAGAAAACGGGAATAACACCACCAAACGGGACTCGAACACGCGGAACGCGCGCCGGAGTACAGGTAAGGCAGGTAAGTACCAATTAAAATTATAAAAATGTAAATTTACCTGAAGGTTTTGTAATAAAAAATTTTTTAAAGGAATTTACACTGAAATTTTTGCAAGTGAATAACCGAAAAGTGTTTTTCGGTGTTTTTGTCAATTTAAACTAGTGGGAACGTTAGACGGAGCCTAAAAACGAATTACTACGCTGAAAAAAGCTTCAGAATGCGTCACCGGGATGCAAAGTTATAGCGGTTAGATGAAATTGTTCTATCACTAAGGTGGATTTCGTGTATGTACTTACTCGTATGAAAATCCCCACTACAACAAATTTTTGACTTTTTATCTGAGCTAGGCGGACGTGCGAGGTGTCAAAAGACGCGTCTCGGCGCCGGCCAGCGAGCTATGAGGTTTTTGGAATTTACGCTGAAGAAAATTTTTGAAATTTCCTGAAAAAACTGAATTTACGACCAAAATTTATGCAGAAAACGGGAATAACACCACCAAACGGGACTCGAACACGCGGAACGCGCGCCGGAGTACAGGTAAGGCAGGTAAGTACCAATTAAAATTATAAAAATGTAAATTTACCTGAAGGTTTTGTAATAAAAAATTTTTTAAAGGAATTTACACTGAAATTTTTGCAAGTGAATAACCGAAAAGTGTTTTTCGGTGTTTTTGTCAATTTAAACTAGTGGGAACGTTAGACGGAGCCTAAAAACGAATTACTACGCTGAAAAAAGCTTCAGAATGCGTCACCGGGATGCAAAGTTATAGCGGGGTTAGGTTAGGTTAGGTTAGGTTAGGTTAGGTTAGGTTAGGTTAGGTTAGGTTAGGTTAGGTTAGGTTAGGTTAGGTTAGGTTAGGTTAGGTTAGGTTAGGTTAGGTTAGGTTAGGTTAGGTTAGGTTAGGTTAGGTTAGGTTAGGTTAGGTTAGGTTAGGTTAGGTTAGGTTAGGTTAGGTTAGGTTAGGTTAGGTTAGGTTAGGTTAGGTTAGGTTAGGTTAGGTTAGGTTAGGTTAGGTTAGGTTAGGTTAGGTTAGGTTAGGTTAGGTTAGGTTAGGTTAGGTTAGGTTAGGTTAGGTTAGGTTAGGTTAGGTTAGGTTAGGTTAGGTTAGGTTAGGTTAGGTTAGGTTAGGTTAGGTTAGGTTAGGTTAGGTTAGGTTAGGTTAGGTTAGGTTAGGTTAGGTTAGGTTAGGTTAGGTTAGGTTAGGTTAGGTTAGGTTAGGTTAGGTTAGGTTAGGTTAGGTTAGGTTAGGTTAGGTTAGGTTAGGTTAGGTTAGGTTAGGTTAGGTTAGGTTAGGTTAGGTTAGGTTAGGTTAGGTTAGGTTAGGTTAGGTTAGGTTAGGTTAGGTTAGGTTAGGTTAGGTTAGGTTAGGTTAGGTTAGGTTAGGTTAGGTTAGGTTAGGTTAGGTTAGGTTAGGTTAGGTTAGGTTAGGTTAGGTTAGGTTAGGTTAGGTTAGGTTAGGTTAGGTTAGGTTAGGTTAGGTTAGGTTAGGTTAGGTTAGGTTAGGTTAGGTTAGGTTAGGTTAGGTTAGGTTAGGTTAGGTTAGGTTAGGTTAGGTTAGGTTAGGTTAGGTTAGGTTAGGTTAGGTTAGGTTAGGTTAGGTTAGGTTAGGTTAGGTTAGGTTAGGTTAGGTTAGGTTAGGTTAGGTTAGGTTAGGTTAGGTTAGGTTAGGTTAGGTTAGGTTAGGTTAGGTTAGGTTAGGTTAGGTTAGGTTAGGTTAGGTTAGGTTAGGTTAGGTTAGGTTAGGTTAGGTTAGGTTAGGTTAGGTTAGGTTAGGTTAGGTTAGGTTAGGTTAGGTTAGGTTAGGTTAGGTTAGGTTAGGTTAGGTTAGGTTAGGTTAGGTTAGGTTAGGTTAGGTTAGGTTAGGTTAGGTTAGGTTAGGTTAGGTTAGGTTAGGTTAGGTTAGGTTAGGTTAGGTTAGGTTAGGTTAGGTTAGGTTAGGTTAGGTTAGGTTAGGTTAGGTTAGGTTAGGTTAGGTTAGGTTAGGTTAGGTTAGGTTAGGTTAGGTTAGGTTAGGTTAGGTTAGGTTAGGTTAGGTTAGGTTAGGTTAGGTTAGGTTAGGTTAGGTTAGGTTAGGTTAGGTTAGGTTAGGTTAGGTTAGGTTAGGTTAGGTTAGGTTAGGTTAGGTTAGGTTAGGTTAGGTTAGGTTAGGTTAGGTTAGGTTAGGTTAGGTTAGGTTAGGTTAGGTTAGGTTAGGTTAGGTTAGGTTAGGTTAGGTTAGGTTAGGTTAGGTTAGGTTAGGTTAGGTTAGGTTAGGTTAGGTTAGGTTAGGTTAGGTTAGGTTAGGTTAGGTTAGGTTAGGTTAGGTTAGGTTAGGTTAGGTTAGGTTAGGTTAGGTTAGGTTAGGTTAGGTTAGGTTAGGTTAGGTTAGGTTAGGTTAGGTTAGGTTAGGTTAGGTTAGGTTAGGTTAGGTTAGGTTAGGTTAGGTTAGGTTAGGTTAGGTTAGGTTAGGTTAGGTTAGGTTAGGTTAGGTTAGGTTAGGTTAGGTTAGGTTAGGTTAGGTTAGGTTAGGTTAGGTTAGGTTAGGTTAGGTTAGGTTAGGTTAGGTTAGGTTAGGTTAGGTTA